>OX183135.1:7835584-8493337 GCA_945261195.1 Cryptosula pallasiana
CACCCCTTTACTCTCCCATAATTGCCCCTCTTTTACCCTCCACACCCCCAACGATTGTGTGAGCTGCCGCCATTTTTACAATGCGTTGTCTCGCGATGTTATTCATGTCCAATAGGACCCACAGAGGAAGAGAGAGTTGACTGACATACCCAAAGCGTGGAGGCGGGACTTCAAAATTTATAAAGAAAAAGCCACTCAAACCTACATACCTACACCAGCTTTGCCTCATAAGAGACAGAAGCTCAAGCTCTTGTTACATGAGGTAAGTTCGCCTAAGTGCTTGTTGAATAGCCTTACCTCTGAAACTTAAGAAAGCCTCTATAACTACCCTGAGCTGGTATGAGCATACAGCAGGAACTTATGCTGTGCAGCTCAGTGACAGGTTTTGTTCATTTATATGTAAGTACCAACTTTTTTTGCTAGTGCGCACATGTTTACGTGAGCTGTAGCCATACAGATGGGAGAATATCCACATATTCTATAGCTGAGCTACTGTGTGATCATTTTGGTGGATTGGATAACTTACACCAGAAGAATCTTCTGGACAGAACTTCATTCTGGATAGAATTCCAAACCGGGATTCTTTGAACCTACATTTAAAATTATGAATTAGATGCAGCTGTTAAACAGAACTCTGGTCTGGAGCCAGTTTGCAGCCTGTTTACTCTGAGTCAAGTGTACCTTCAGCATCTGCACTCCAGGCAGAAGTTAGAAACAATTGTGTCATAGGTAAAGGCAGCACCTTTGCAATATATTCTACCGGATATTGAAATAGAACAGAAGAACTTCTGCTTGATGATAGTAGCTTTTGCGGCATATCAAAAAGATCTGGTTGATTTTACCAACCAACCACATAGAACAAACACACAAAACAATGTTTGAAGAACTCCAGGTGTTACCCGGGGTGTTAATGTATTATATAATATCACCATGGCATATACTTTGAGCATCAGATGGCGAAGTTTTATTGTAAAACTCTTATTGGTTATAAATGTAGAATATCAAAATGAAAAAATAAAAGTTCATATAAATAATTACGTTGCTTGAATAATAACTCTAATCATATTCATTAACAGAGCTTTTATCTCAAATCTTATGATAATCCCTAAAATCAGTTTATACTCACTAGCGGGCTCAAAATTTATAACTTATTGTGACAGATACATTGTAAATCAAACTGGGTATGGTAAAACATTGTGAAACAAAGCTAAAAAATACAAACAGTATAAATAAAATTAAATAAAGAAGACTCAAAATGCTGTAACTACAGATGGCACTAAAAACTATTGTAACTTGTTCTGATAATCAACACTCTAGCCTTAGTTCTACATACAACAAGTCAATGTTCTCTGCCCGTTCATTCATGGCTTGGGTTGCCACTCAGGCGATTGTAGGAAACTGAGTTTAAAACTTTTATTTGATAGAAGCTTTTTTAAATTTTGAGTGGATATTTCCAAAATCGGCTTTGCAAAATTAACATGGAAGAAAAGACGAAGCCATATTGAGATTTTTATATCACTTTTTAATTTAAATAGCCAATCCTGCAATGTCTGAACTTCGTTCAAATACGGGTAAGAGAGAACGACTCTTTCTATCACACACACGCAGTTTCTCCTGTAGCAAAGAGAATTGGAACTAGAGGTGTCAAAGTGAGGTATGAGGGCGGGAAAGAGTAAGGGAAGTACGACAGTTGTAAGAGACAAAGTTGGGAGTTTTATAACAGCTAGGACCCAATTAAGTGCAGACAATTCCAAATATGTCAATTAATTTTTGTAGTCCTTTGTAAGAACACACTAGTGTCTACTGGTTGGCTTTGATTTGATGGTAGATGTGGCTGCTAGACGAGTACTCTAAGGTATGTAGGAGAGTTGGGTGGGGGGGGGGGGGGCAGAAGGTAGGGTTGTAATGTAGACAAAGGGTGAGGCAGAACGGCTGTAGTGACAGGGTGGGAAAGAGGTGGATATAAAAAAACACAAACTGCTAGTTAATTAATTATAATATTTATATTTGTTGTCATGAACATGTAGATTTTCTCAAGTCTTCAATGTATTGTGGGAGATTTGTGTAGAGCCAGGACCCCAGCACCTTCCCCCCCTCAACACCCCTACCCTGCACCCCTTGTCACCTCTGAAAGAGTGTAAAATAACCCCTTCCCCTTGGCTAGAGGCACCCGTAAATGTCAGAAGTTAAGTAAATCATCCATTCAATATGAATGATTACTATACATGCTATATCGAGTGAGCCTGTGATAAATGGCCATCTGCATGAGTCATAATGAGATAATTGGCTGCTATACCGAGTGAGCCCGGTGATAAATGGCTACTATACCGAGTGACCCTGTGATAAATGGCCACCAATGAGAAGCCTGAGCTGATGCTAAACATAGGAGCCTGCTAAAGCCACACAAGGAGATGAGAGCACTGGAGCAGAACCCAAGCTAAAAGAGGAGGACCCTGGACTTAGTAAATGATGTACCATGTGTGCACTACTCTTATTGATCGCCTTTGTATATATTTTTGTATTGTTTGCAACTATTTGCTATTATATTGTAATACCTTGTGAGATTGGCTCACCCTAATAAGGGAGTGTGCCTTCCTGATCTCTTCCTATAAAAAGAATTGCTGGAGATCAGGGAGGTAGAAGTCTAGTGGAGTTTGCTAAATACCCTTGTACCTTGCTAAATAGATTATGAAATAAATATTATTGAAATGAAACTCTGTCATTGTGTGTCTGGGTCTAGGACCCCATGAAGGTTATTAACGTTTATATCGCAGTGACTCCGAAACATATTGAAGAAGTTGGTTGGAGTGACCCCGTTGTGTCTAAGTAGATAGTGCAAAACTACTACATTGGTGGCAGCAGTGGGATAGAAGCGAACAAGAAGACACAACTGAGAGAGAAGAAAGAAGTTGAAGCTATACAGTGCCTATATCACCCTGTATCACTCTGTATCCATTCCCTTCCCCCTACCCCGAAGTTATACAGTGCCTGTATCACCCCGTATCCACTCCGAAGTAATACAGTGCCTATATCATCCTGTATCACTCCGTATCAATCCCCTCCCCCCTACCCCGAAGTTATACAGTGCCGGTATAACTCTGTCTATTGTTTTTCCTTTACTAAAGGACTTCTTTGGTGCCACTAGCACCCTGTATAGTACCCCCTTCCCCTCCCAGCAGCTATCCCGGCCCGAGATAATCCCATACACCACTTATTCCTTTCCAGATCAACCACTCCATACCCCATAGCTTGCCATTGACCAAGAATGGCCATCCAAAGAGCTAGGAGCGCTGGCAGGAACTCCGTAGGAGCTCAACCCATGGTAGCTCTAGAGCAGCTTACTAAAGCCCTGCAGAGTTTGATGCAACCCCCCCCCCCCACCCAAAGGCCAACACAGACACCTTTTAAAGCCCCCAAGTATGACGGCACCGGCGACGTTGAGTACTTCATTACTCGATTTATTGAGGTAGCAGATGCCAACGACTGGGGCCAAGCCACTGCATTGATGCACCTCAGAGAAGCATTGAGAAACGATGCCCTTGAATGTGGCCGCCCCCTCACCTAGAAGGCATTTTCTCCGCCTTACGTGCACGATTTGGACTTACTCCTAAAGAAGCACAAGCAAAGCTGATTGTGCTACGACGCACTCCCAAAACCTCACTCCAGCAACATGCTAACGAGGTAGAGAAGCTGGTCCGTGTTGCATACGACGACCTCCCTCCCAGAAGAGTAGATTGAATGGTGTTGGAAACTTTTGCCAGCACCATAGGCCACGCTTACCTGCAACGACACTTGCTGGTGGTACAACCCCACGATCTCGAAGGAGCCATCCGAGCGGGGAATGAATACCTACAGATAAAAACTGGTTTCGAAGAGAAACTTTCCAGAGTGAGATTGGTAGAAGATGAGGATGAAGAGTCGCTCCCCCCCAACGGTGGACCCTCACTCACCACCCCCCCCCCCCCAAACCAGATCCACCAGGCTGCCACCATACCGTAAGACACTCTCTCCCTGTTGTTAAAAAACATGCAGATGCTGACAGAGGCCGTCAAACTCCAATCGGAAGAGCTGCAGAAAATGCAGCAACAACCAAAACCCTCCTTTGCTGCCACCCCCCCCATACCCCCCCCACCCCGTCATCTCCCCTCCAGTGCTGGGGTTGTGGTGCCATTGGCCACCCCCAAAGGAGCTGTCCCGTCAATCCCTGGCCATCTACCCCGGCTCTCCCCAACCATCAGTCAAAAAACCGGTCACCGCCCGCAGTAGGGAGACCGGTCCCTAACTGCCCCCGGGCCCCCCGGAACTATAAAAAAGACAGCAGAGTTGGAACACCACAACCCTGTGGTACCAACCGTGCCTCCCAGAAGAGAGAGACAACCAGATATACAAACGCCAGAGCCCTGGCAGCTATCCACCACCAACAGATACACCCTCTTGCAAGAGTTGGAAGACTTCGAGTTTTACCCAGCTACACAGCACCCCAACAGTCAGACTTCGCCAGTTTGTTGTCCTATGCCACTGCACACTGCATACTCCCCCTGGCCCTGTAGGCAACAAACCACTGTTTAAGCTAGTCATGGTCACGAAGTACACTACCCCATGGAGGAAGCTGCACGAAGCATACCCTGTCATCACTTGACTCTGCCAACAGATAAACTACTGTCTCGCCCTCAAGAACAACGCCCTCCTGTCCCCAGGCCCTCAGCTGTCAAGCCAGCCACCCTCTTATACCCCCCACCAGAGCGCCCTTACCAGGCGAGTTATTTCCTCCCAGGCCGAATAGAAGGAAAGCCAGCTTCAATGCTCATCGACACTGGGTGCACCACTAATTTGTTGTCACAACACCTAATCAACCGGTTGTCTCCTGCCACTGAAAAACTCCCTCCAAGATGGAGACTCGCACGGTATCCTAGCAGACGGATCATATATTCCTTTCTTTGGCACGATCCACTTGCCCATTCGTCTTCGAGACGTTAAGACAGAAGCCACCTTCGTGGTAGGACAGATAAATGAAGATACCATCCTGGGAATGCCTTTCCTCACCACTCACCAGTGCCACATGAAGTTTGATCAATCGATCGTTGTAATTAACGGTCAGGAACTTGCATGCACTGATCATCAAGGCAGGATGCTCACAATGGGTGTACAGGTGATAAGAGATACCTACCTCCCCCCACGCACAGAGATGACAGTACTGTGTAAAGTCACACACCCCAATCACCTTTCCTTTGGTATCGTAGAATGTACCCCTGACTCCTCGCCCTTGGCCGGCAGTCTCAACACCCCAAATGCCAAACACCACCTATTGGTGCACTGCCTCAACCCCACTAATCAACCACTTGACCTCAAGGCTTGAAAGACCATTGGCAAGTACACTGATGTACTCACCAGCGACATTGAGCTACCTACAAGAGAATGCAAACTTACCCCCCTGCCCCCTTCCCCTCTCCCCTCCCCTGTGCCAGAACACTTGCAGGAGTTATATCTGCAAGCTCTAGACAGCTGCCACACCCCACAATAAGCATTCCAGCTAGCCCAACTCCTACACTCCTACGAGTCAGTGCTTAGCAAGGGAGACCACAATATGGGACGCACAGACCTCGTGGTGCACAGTATCCGCCTGAAACCTGGAACTCAGCCTATCAGGCAGCACCCTCATAGACTAGGCCCCCACAAAGAGAAAGAAGCAGAAGAACAAGTAACCAAACTGCTTGAAAAAGGGTTGATAGAACCCAGTACTGGTGCCTGGAGTTCTCCCGTGGTGTTAGTAAAAAAGAAGGACGGCACCTGGCGCTTTTGCATTGACTACCGGTGTTTGAACGCGGTGACACAGCAAGACGCTTACCCTCTTCCCCGGATAGACGAGGGCTTGGACGCCCTGTCAGGCAGCAGCTACTTCAGTACACTCAACCTGATCAGTGGATATTGGCAGGTTTCCCTAGACGCTGACGCTAGCAATAAGTTCGCTTTCTCTACTAGGTCTGGCCTGTACAAATGGAACGTCCTTCCGTTTGGATTGACTTCTGCCCCCGCCACCTTCCAGAGGCTCATGGAACGGGTACTCCATGTCTCCATTGGAAATCACTCCTCTTGTACCTGGATGATATTATTGTCATCGACTCTGATTCCCACACCCATCTCCACCGGCTAGCCGAAGTACTGCAATGGCTAAAAGCAGCCAATCTCAAGCTGAAACCCAGCAAGTGTGAGCTCTTGCAATCACAAGTCCGATATCTGGGCCACGTGGTTAGTGAACTTGGTGTATCTACAGACCCTGAGAAAATTGCAGCCATCCGAGACTGGCTCACCCCTACCTGTCTAAAAGAGTTACAGGCATTCCTTGGTACCGTCGGATATTACCGGCAGTACTTACCCCGGTTCTCCACCGTAGCGAAACCACTGACTAAACTCACCTGCAAAGACGTCCCCTGGGAGTGGAACCACCCTCAGAGAGAAGCTTTTGTACAGCTTAAAGCAGGAATGCTCTCCGCCCCCATCCTTGGCTATCCCGATGCCCACAGTCTATACATCCTAGATACCGATGCCAGTGACGACGGCGTCGGAGTTGTCCTCTCTCAGATACAAAACGGAGAAGAGCGAGTAATCGCCTATTATAGTAAAACCCTGAGCCCCCCTAAACCCAATTATTGTGTCACTCGGAAGGAGTTACTAGCAGTGGTTAAAGCCACTAAACACTTCCAACCTTACCTCTATGGACAAACCTTTTGGATTAGGACTGATCATGCCTCTCTCATGTGGCTCTGCAAAAGGAAGGAGATGTGTAGCCAAGTAGCTTGATGGCTCGAGACATTGTCCGAGTTCCAATTCACAATTGAACATCGTAGTGGGCACCTGCCGGAAATGCTGACGAACTCAGCAGGCATTGTCCCTTAGACTGCAAGCAATGTGGACACATAGAGGCTAGAGATGGCGGACCCACAAAAGAAGAAGTCGTTCGTACTTCTCGCCCCTTCCCCCTACCCCCCCTTTCCAATCCCCACAGATCCACCCCATTGTACCCAACCCCCTAGTAGATGCTGTCACTCGATCCCGCTCCCTACCCCCTGACACAGACTTGGTTGAAGCCCAGAGGACCGGCCGTCACCCTGTAGCAGTCATATACGAGGCGATCAAGACTCAGTCCCCCATTGATCCTTCCCAGTTAGACCTAGACAGCAACGAGTTACGACAGCTTGAAAAATAGCTACACTCCATGCAACTCCGACCAGATGGCATCTTAGAGATAGACCAATCCGGGCAACGCAGGTTACACTGGTGTGCTGTATACCCCCCCTAGTCTCAGAGGCAAGGTAGTCTGGGAAACTCATGTCATGGCCCACCAAGGCATCCAACGCACTCTAAAAAGGCTCAACCTTACTTGGTATTGGCCGGGGATGACTGCTGATGTACGCCAAGCAATAAACAGCTGTGAGACGTGTCAGCGAGCCAAACATGGTGGAACAAGACCCAACCCTATTAGGCAGAGAATGTATGACAGCCTGCCGTGGCAAAAGTTGGCCGCAGATTTAGTCGGCCCCCTTCCAGAGACAGACCGTGGTAACAAGTGGATTCTCATTTTAATGGACCACTTCACTTGCTGGCAAGATGCCCTCACCCTCCCTCACGCTACAGCCCCAGTAGTTGCCACTGCCTTAGACGAACACGTATTCTGCTATTTTGGACTGCCTGAACAAATGCATACCGATCAAGGCGCTCAGTTCGAATCCAGTCTCATGCGTGAGTTGTGCACCCTCTGGCGAGTCAAAAAGACCCGGACTACCCCTTACCACCCCCAAGCCAATGGAGTTGTGGAGCGCAACAGCCGTGTGCTGGGAGATGCACTGCATTCCCTCCTCCTAAAAAGGTGGCCAGAAGAATGGGACTGATCCTTCCCCAGCTAATGAGAGCGTTTCGTGCTACCCCCCACTCCGCTACAGGAGAGACCCCTAACTTTCTTATGCTTGGTAGAGAACTACGCCTGCCCGACCAGTTGACTTACCACCCTCCCCTAGTCGAGTGCGTAACGGTACATGAGTACGCCCAAGCACTACAGCAGAGACTTGAAGAAGTACATGAGACCCTCAGAACTGAGCAAAAACAAATAAGGGGTGACGATGGCGAGGAACCTTCCTGTTCAAAGCTGGCGATGAAGTGTGGCTAGAGAATAGGAGAAGACGTAAAGGCGAAAATCCAAAACTTCAGCCGAAGTTCGTTGGGCCCTACTTGGTGGAAGAAGCCTATAGTAATCATACTTACCTGATTAATAGACACGGACAGTACTCGGTACAGAATGGCAGTCGCCCCAAGCCATATAAAGCCTGCTTGGAGCCCTATGGACAAGCTCCTGCAGCCCTAGAACCAGTCCGCCGCCCCAATATGCGTGGCGCTGCTCCCCGAAGACGAAGAAGTCGCCCACCACCCCTCCCAGATGCTCCCCTCACCCTCCTTGAGCTACCCTTCCCCCAAGACCTTCCCTTGTCCTTTCCCTCCCCCCAATGCCATTAGTTGAAAGAGGAGCAGCACTTAGTCCACAGCAACCTAGAGAGGAGTTCCCCCTGACACATCTAGCAAAAATGGTCCAAATCGGACCATAAATGGCCAAACTAGAGGTCGTCTAACAACCACAGAAGTTTTCCCCCCTTAGTCGCACCTTCCCCACCATAACCCCAGCACCTACAGGATGTCCTAGGCAAAATGTGGGACCCCCCAGTGATATGGTGAACCCTGGTGCCACGAGGTGGCTGCAAGGCATGACTCAGTATGGAGAGAACAATACTGCGAGAAATTACGATTATTAGCCAGAGTAAAGGCTCTCACCACCAAGCCTGAGGATCCCCACACCCTCATGCCTAGTCTCAAACCGATTGCCAAAATGCCCCCTACCTCCATGCCAATGCCCAACTTCCCCCTTTGACTCCCCGTCACCACAGGAGCCGCCAAAGGTACCCCTTCTTTCCAATACTGCCTTGCGCCAGACCCCCCCAAGCAGCAGAGCACACCAGTTTGCAGCTAGCCAGTCAAGAAATTATTGCCCTTTTGTCTGCCAACCAGCGCGCTGAGCAGTCCGCTTATTTGCTACAGCTCTTTCAGACTTATTTAAGTAGAATGACCACCGAACCACAGAGTACCTGCTTGCAACTAGAAGGCGATGACCACAACCTCCTTTTAGAGGCAAACTTAGCTGAGTATCAGCCACCTTCCAGTCCCAGGAAAGATCAGTTGCTAGGGAGTACTGAAGAATTGCTACCTACTACCCCGCCAGTCGTCACATCAGAGAATCAGTCTGGTGAGATGAAAATCACCTACGACCAGTGGGTTCTTGAGATCGCTATGGCCAGCGACTCCTCAGCTCTCACCACCCTTGAGTCTTGTCCCCCCCCCACCCAACCTAGACGAGCTCCCCCTTCCCCCACTCAAGACACTCTCGACTGCATTTCCCCTGGTCTCCACCTTAACTATTCCCGCAACGATTACCAAGATTAGTTACAGCCAATGTCTTAAAAACCCTCCCAAGCCATTACCACCTTCAGCCAGCTCGGGATGGATGGATTACCCTCAAGAGAACCCCATATCAAGTCGTAGAGCTTGAAGCTGCATCCCCCCGTCAATTAGCTACGGAAGCTAGGGAAAATCTGTGTGCAGACGATTAGCTGCCCACCAATTGATTATCCGTATTCCTCATCCAAAATATATTATCCTCGGTGAGGTACACCACAAATCTTTGTTTTATTAATTAATTAGAGACGGGTCGCTAATGGAGCGGAGTATGTGGGAGATTTGTGTAGAGCCAGGACCCCAGCCCCTTCCTCCCCCCTCAACCCCCCTACCCTGCACCCCTTGTCACCTCTAAAAGAGTGTAAAATAACCCCTTCCCCTTGGCTAGAGGCATCCCTACTAAATGTCAGAAGTTAAGTAAATCATCCATTCATTATGAATGATTACTATACATGCTATATCGAGTGAGCCTGTGATAAATGGCCATCTGCATGAGTCATAATGAGATAATTGGCTGCTATGCCGAGTGAGCCCGGTGATAAATGGCTACTATACCGAGTGACCCTGTGATAAATGGCCACCAATGCGAAGCCTGAGCTGATGCTAAACATAGGAGCCTGCTAAAGCCACACAAGGAGATGAGAGCATTGGAGCAGAACCCAAGCTAAAAGAGGAGGACCCTGGACTCAGTAAATGATGTACCATGTGTGCACTACTCTCATTGATCGCCTTTGTATATATTTTTGTATTGTTTGCAACTATTTGCTATTATATTGTAATACCTTGTGAGATTGGCTCACCCTAATAAGGGAGTGTGCCTTCCTGATCTCTTCCTATAAAAAGAATTGCTGGAGATCAGGGAGGTAGAAGTCTAGTGGAGTTTGCTAAATACCTTTGTACTTTGCTAAATAGATTATGAAATAAATATTATTGAAGTGAAACTATGTCATTGTGTGTTTGGGTCTAGGACCCCGTGAAGGTTATTAAAGTCTATTCGGAGTGACTCCGAAGCATATTGAAGAAGTTGGTTGGAGTGACCCCGTTGTGTCTAAGTCGATAGTGCAAAACTACTACAGTATTACTTGATCAGTGAGCTTTACACGAAGTAACTAAAACTGCTTGCACTACTTGCAATAGAACTGTTGACGCACTAGACCTGTGCGTGTGGTAATCTGTACTGGTTGTAGCTGGTCACCAATATAGTTTAACCTGGTACAGCATGTGACCTAGTCTTGTGTTAAGGTACTTAAATGTATGATATAATGGTATATAATGTTACTGTCATCTATTTCTAATATAACCTTATCTTACCAACTGTTTCCTTGTATGTAGGTAGTCAACTTGTCTGTGTTTGTCTTTCCACTGAGTAATCTACAACATTTATTTTTATTGTCTGTCAAAAGATTAAATTTTTGTCTTACCAACATTTTTCCTTTTAGAATATAAACTTATGTTTGCTATTTATAAATTGTTTACATCATTTCCTCATATCAATGAACTACCATTAATCATAGTTTTCTATTGTCTTTTAAAAGATTAGAGAGGTTTATGGCATTGAGCTAATAATGTACTGTCACACTATGACACTGTAATATACCAGCCCAAAGAGATAGTTTATTGGTTGTCAGTTAGATTTAATACACTTTACCATAACAAGCTTTGTATGGTTGCATGGTCTGATGAAATCTTTGATTGTTTATTATCAAAAATAGAACTAATGGACTCACTGATGCAATTATTATCTGACCACATTAGTTCAATCGCCTGGTAAGAAAAAAATTATGTTTTTCCATCCTCGATATTTTTCTTATAGACACTGCTGACCATTAACTTCAAGAGTACATTTACCGATGATTGGTGAACTTTAACCTGTTTAGTTACTGGTATTTTGTTAACTGACCAATTAAAGCATTGTATTACATAAATAAAACTGAACTGGTGTGATGCAATGCACAGAAGAGTGTAATTTGTGCTTATAGTCAAACAGAGCATAAAATAAACTTTGTCGCCATTGACGTAGAATGATGAATAATGTAATAAACTTGACAAATCCAACAGTCATCTCTATCACATGTGACAAAAACTACCAATTTCAGACTTATCAGTTTCTGATTTATACAGTATGCTTTATTGAACACTTTCATTGGCTGATTTATTGGTTTGCTGCTAGTTCAACTAACCTCCAGCTGCTAGAACTGTCAATTATCTGTTGATTACCTCTATATTAACATTGGTGGTAACTAAGACTTCGAAAACAAAAGACTATAAGATCATTTGTTGACTTTTGTTGAATCCTTCATAACTACAACCATAGGCCAGTAGAGCACCCCAAGCATTGTGGGTAGACAGTTAATCTACATTTTAAAAACAGCCAAATACTTCCAGGTAAACCAGTTCTAAAATGCAATAATATGGAGAAAATCAACAATGGATTAAATATTACATTAACAACAAAAAAAGCATAAAAACTGTTTTATAACATAATTGAGGAGTTCTAAAATTTCCCTTGTCAAACTATAGTGATTATTTTTCCTCATTCTTTTGTGCCATTGAAATGCCATCAATATTCATTTTCTATTGTCTTTGGAGCATTAAACGTTTTTATGAGATAACAAAAATAATGCATTGTCATGTTGTGGAATGTAATTATTGTATATATAGACAATTCATTGGTTGTCAGTAAGATAAAATCTACTTTATCATAACAATACGTACTTGGTTGATTTAGCCAATTAAATTCTCTCAAACCCTGTACAAACATGAACAAGGATATGTACAGAGAAAGTGTGTAACAAAGACTTTATACTTGGATTATCATTTATTATAATAACATTTACTGGATGTATCAATGTTATATCCTTCGTCTTTCATGTAGAAATATCTGCTAACTTCAGATTTCCATAAATTGTAGTTGTGTGTAATTAGTAGATCATCCAGAAAGCTACTTTTAAATACACAATTCTTGGGTAATACATTTTCTTTTAAACCGAGCTAAAAACATTTCCTATTCCAAATAATATTTAAATCACAACTTGTCAAACCTATAAACCTTTAAGATTAAAACAACAACAATACCTTATTCCCTCACACCTCCCTACCCTGGAAACATTTTATATATAAATTACTTTCTCTTGTACTACAGTCTGGCTTGCGGTGGTAGTTGTTGGTGTGTTTTTGACTCTTTTAGTTCCAGATCTGCTGTTTGGCTGTCTGCCAAGCATAAACTTTCTGCTTTGGAATAAAGTTGTCATAAATTATGCCTACAAGATTGAACCCCACAATTTTTTTGCAGCACTGAGAGTCAAAGTTTTCACTTTGATTGGATAGAAACTAGCATCATTGTGTCTAAATATTCATAGAAAGTGTCAGTTTCTATGGATGATATCATTGGTTGTTGCTTCTATCTACGCAAACGAAAATGTCACTCGCTGCCAATTGGACAGTCGTGTCTGGGTTACTCATTCAAAAATGTTTTATTACTTTACTTCCTACTTTTGCTAAATATTGATTGACATAAGTTACTTGATAAGCAAGCTCTGTATGTTCCAATGACACACAAAGTTACATTTCTTCCCACACCATTAAATGCTGTAGATGATCACTTTTTGACACACAGTTTAGTTTGCCGTCTTTCAAACCTATCGCCGTGGAGGTTCCCTTACTAGAATGTGGTGCACCACTGAATGTTCGGTTTTTATACTTACACCCAAGTTCTATATACATACATCATAGATATAAAATACACATGTCTATGGATAAATGAAAATTATCATAAATTGAGATACCGTCAAATTTTGGTACGACGACCATATGTTTGATTGACAAAACTGGCATTATATTAAAAATAATTAAAACACAGAAAGGAACTATTCTTCTAGCCAATGGACAGTCTTACATACAAACAAAACAGAAAGTTGAAGGTACAATCTGCGGTAAGTTTCCCCTCTCTCAAAGAGTTTATAAACAAAATGACTATGTAATTACTTTAATCTAACGCAAACAACCTCTACAGTTTCTTTAGTGACTAACCATATAGATTGAATTGGTTTTACCTCAACTGTTGGTTAGAGGCTGTGAGTATACCTGCCCATTTCATTATAAAACATAACTTAGTGATGATGTAATTGCTCAAAGTTTCTTACAAAATATTATGGAGGAAATTACCAACATATTACTTTGCCCATACCTCTCTCAACACACTGGCATCTATTACATAGCCAATAGATAGCCAGCTTAGCGATGATGAGGTATATCTGGTTAAATCTTATTGCTAACCACATGTACTGTTTGTGGTGTCATATTTTACTACAATACTGTCGATTGGTTACAAATAATTGTTCACTTGTTTTTCTAGCAGGATTTCATGCATTATATCAGCAAAAATTAAACATACAAATAAACAGCTCATTTTATTACATAGTTACATATATTATCAGACTATGAACAAAAAAACTTGTTCAATATCATGATCAGATTTAAAGAAATTAGTTAATAACAAACATGTATAATCTACTGCACCGGGTATAGTATAGAGCTAAAAGTGTATAATATCCTATAGCAAAAGTATACAAAACATATATTGATTGTGATTAAACTAAAATTTAGGGATTCCTTAAAGCGCTAGTGGTTTTATATTTTGTCAAAATACTACTTTGAGGTCAAGTTGTTGTCCAGTGAGGTACTCGTAGGGTTTCTTTCATGTACACAGTTGCAAGAAATTGAGACGCTAACTATGATAGGGCGGAAGACCTTAATACCGTCAGCGCACTCTTCGGTGTCCAATAAAAAAATTCTGTCTTCCACCTGCTCTTCGGCTGTGCCTGGTTTAATACCATTGTCAGCTCTGACATAACAAGTACGTAAAGTGTCGCAGCACGTGGCATTCACAATTGATGTCGGATAGATGCCTTTAGCTCCCTCTGCATCCATGTTTACTTTCAGCTCTCGTATGTACCTACAGAAAAGATTTAACTTTTTATTTTCTTTCAACTACATTTGATTAGATTTATCTACTAAATAATGTATTAAATAGTTTCTTGTTAACTTACCATGGAGTTTGTACTCTATGTCTATATACACCAGATACAGTTCCACAGTCATATCCGGAGTTGTCGTCAAGTAAATGTAATTCTTCCCAAGTCATTCGAGAGTAGTTGCCTGTTTCCATACTGTTTTGTGCCTTGCAGAGCTCAGCTTCAAGATCTGGTAATTGGCAGCTGCTGTTATTAGCTGGTGGTAATACATTCGCATCAGCTCCAGTGACAAAAACTAATAGTAGGGTTAAAACTAAGATTAGTAAAGCTTCCATACTTGTGGTTCGATTGTTCAGGCTGCTCCTTCCTTCAAAGTTTTTAAAGATTGTGTGCAGAGTAATGCATGCTCTTCTTTATATACCAAACATTTTTTTAGGGAATCACAATTTTTTTGTGACAAAATGCTTATTTTGTAATCCATCCTTCCTTGTAGCAAGAGTGATGGTAGTGGGTGTTTCAACCAATCAACTACTTGAGTTCGTTAATCCACTATCCACATGAAGTAACCAATCAGAGCGCAGCAGTTGCAATTCTCCTAAGCCTTTCAGTGAGTACTCAATCACCATTAGTGAATGACAGAAAGAGCATGTTACTTATCCATAATAGTTTTGTTATAGACTCCATGCAAGTAAGTTAACAAACATTGCTATTGCTAACAGATGCATTATATTATATATATAACTACAGTGTGATGTCTGATAAGTCGTTGTTTTATATACAAGCATATAGAATGTAACAGAGATTGGGAACTAATATATTATCTGGTATTACGTAATGCACTAGATAATTAATTGGTAACAAGTTATGTTTTCTGGAGAAACACACAAAGATAATATAATGAAATAATCCACAAACATTGTGAGAAGATTTGACAAAACAACAAACAAGGGGCACATCACGATAATGCAGAAAAGTAAATAAACAAACACTAATACACAACATTTTACACATAACTACATTGTAACTACTATATATTGTCTAAACTTTATACTCTTTAATGTCACACCTTTCTAAGAATAGTGCTTGATTACTGGATTAAGAGCGGATTAATATCAAAAGAAATGGATTAGTCTAAAATGAGCTTTTATTGCTAATAGTTTGATACACAAGTTGGTATGATATCCAGATGAACCCATTTTAAGATAACTCCAGGTACACCAACAGGTATTCTAAACTTTAAGCCGCTCACGCAGATAGCTTTCCTAAACCCTTTAATAATCATCTTGTCCTACATATGTGCACTGTAAGTGTGCCAGCAGCCATTTTAACAGAAATTTATCTGCATATCATACCAGATAGTATACGAAACTACCAGTAACACAGGCTGATTTTAGACTACTCTATTCTCTAAGATATTATCTAAACTTTATCTATTTATATATAATTATACACGGAGACTTCATAATTATATTTTGTCACTCCTAGAAATGTAGTAAAAGTTTAAATTTTACCTCTTTTGTGATTTATTAATAAATGACTGTTTTAGTTACATAATAAGGATGGTTATACACTACTTGGTGCGTACTATTTTACATAAAGTAAATACTACTATTGGTTATTGTGTTGTTTCCTTGTGTGAGTTGTACTTCAGATGTCTATTGGAACTGCATTGCCACATTAAGCAATGACATAGCAAAAAAACACTGATTACCAATGTGGGGAATGTAAAATGTACCATCATCCTGCAAAACCAGAGTCAAGACATAGGAATGTTATTGCTGACTCTATTCCCTTTTATGGCAGCTTTGGGGACATACATTTTCCTGAAGCTTTCACTTCTCTCTCATTCCTGTTACTGAGCAAATTCCACTAGGCACAAACAGCTGTTGCAACTGAAATAGTAAAGAGTGGCTTATTCATAACATTCCACAGTTTGTAAACTACATGTAATTTTATGTCCATATTTATGATAGGTTTTGGCCAAGCAGTTTTTTGCTCTAAAAAGCCAATTAAAATTTTGCTGACACCCGGAAGATTTGTACCCGAGATGACTTGACAATAAAATGTATTACTCAATAAGCTAGATTTTACTTTATTCAAAAGCTAAAAGTTTAGACTTTGAAACAGGAAGTATAAGCATTATTTTACATATTTCTAGAGGACTTTTTTACCAATCAATGATAGAAGTGGCTATAGATGAAAGTATGAAATCTTATCATAAAAGTGTGAATAGAGGCCACTATAAAGAGTGTTTCCTGTTTATCAAATAATTATGAGATATAGTGAGTAGGTATATACAACACACAATTATAGGTGTTTACAAAAGCTTGGTTCAGTTGCTGCTATATGAATTAAGCTCCGCCCATTTAACTCTAAATGATTGCATGTAACCTCAGCCAGTAATACTAACAACAACTGGAGAGAATCAACAAAGCATTGTATGATGTGATAAACTGTAGATTACAGGTTTTGGTTGACAGAAAGTGTGATGGGAAATGATTAATGGTTTATTTAATGGCAAATAATAAGATAAACTTGTTGTAAAGGCTCATAACAGAGTTGAGTTGAAAATAAGTCATATTATTACTGCACTAAATGCCCACCCCTTTATCTACACTTGTATGAGACATCACTCCGTACAAAACAGGTTTCCATAAATGATAAATATTACACAACGCAGTGTGTTTTACTGTCGGTTTACTCAGTTTAAGTATATAATTGTAAGATAACAACTTACATCCACCCCTGGCTGATCTGTGCATAACAAGTGGTGGATACAGTAAACCATCCAGATAAGAGAATGTTACTTTTATTGATTTATTTATTGTTGACTAATTAATCTTATCCTTGGATACATTAATGTGTTTATCGCAATGAGGAAGTTGTGAGACATTATAAGAACTTTCTATGATGTAATCAGCGGGTATTTCCATGACTCAACAAAGGAACTTGATGCATATTCAGTGTTTCCAACAATCAAGAATAGTTGACATTGAGGTTCACAACTTGTTGTAATCTGTACACAGAGATATTATTTGTTCGGGTATACCCTTACTAAGGCAGTATTCAAAGAAACTTGTTTAATTGAATATTAACTTGCATTTTTTAAGTATATTGTAACGTGTATAGTTTTTTGTATTATACGTTGTTACCGCTGTACTGGTGTACATCTTCTTGAGCATTTCATATCGACTCTTTAGCCTGGGCTACACGACCGCAAATTTTGTGAGCTATGTGCTGTGCAATTTCAACGCACTAAAAGCTAGATGCTACACGAACGCAAGTTCTGTGCATTGAGCTACGTTGCGTTGAGGAGTTATATTATCTTAGCTGAGATAACAACCAAAGCAGTGGTGTAGCTAGTTCACAGAGGGGGGGGGGGGGGGTCTTGTTAGTAGTTTTTATTACTAGCAGTTGGATCAAAATCACTCAAGCGTGCGTAACTTGATGCACTGTGGACCGCTTTAGCCAATCACAATCAATATTGCAAGTCCCACTGGACAATGCAAAATTTAAACATCTTAAAACTTTGCAAAACGACGAAATTCGGAACTCTTGTGCAATAGCACACGGGTTTGCGATCGTGTAGCCAGGCCTGAACACAAGAGTTTTATTCATCATACTAGTATTTTATATTATGTAACAACTCAGCCTAACTTCAAGGAATTATTTCGGCCAATTGAATGCATCTCTATAGTGTATAGAAGTTCCTGATTACAAAACTTGCGGGGTTGAAATTATTTAATGATTAACCAGGAATTGATCAGTTTCACTTATGTTGTTATTTTTTAAGGAACCAATTATTCTAAATACAGATGTAACTGAGAAGTCCTAAGTATGCGCTAATTAACGATGTGGGTGCCTTTGGATACCCTATGCATAGGACTTAAATGAGCAAACTAGCAAATCTTGTCATTGAATTCTAAAAGACATGACAGCAATGAAATTTCATCTTAACAAGTTTTATGTTTGAAAGCGCAAATGCTCTACTGTTTATAATTTTGAGACCAGAAACACTGATTGCTGCCTATTATAGCAGCGATGTCAGTCACTGAAAGTAATTGAAATAGAGGAAGTGATAAACTCAATCACGCATGACTAGACGATAGCTTCTGCCCACTCCAATGAAATGTTGTCATGTTAGTGATAGTGAGAGAGATTCTTTGAATTTCTCTCCGTTACCAAATGTGATCTTTCGATAAGTTTACACCATCAGACCTTCCACCAATTCTATGTCATTCTTACACCTGTACTTGTGGTTTGTTAGATAAACAAAACTCTGGGGTTCTTAGCAATCCATTTCTCAACACAACCTTCCTTGTAGTCTCATTTCCCAGTGTTTACAGTTAACATCAACATTACAACTCTAGGATGTGTTGGTACAATTTATCACTTAAAAACAGTCAAAGGAATTATCTTTGATGGCTGATAAAGCTTGCAGAAGCCAATAATGTTTTGGTAAAATCTGGAAACACATTGGCGTGTGTGTATTTCTCAATACAAAGTTATGTCAGTGAGTCATAGGAGAACAAAAATCTGATAGTGATATCACTATGAATTCTCTCAAGTATCACTTGCTGTCAAGTCTTCTTGCTGCCAGCAGTAACACTCTGTGGTAGGGTGGGGGCGGGAGTAACATTTCCAATCTTAATCTATACATTATAAACTCCTAATGGAAAACTTAGCGAAAACTGAGCTCTTTTACTGTAACCACAATTACAAGGTTACAAAAATGTCCAAGTCTCAGAATTTCATTTCGATGATAGTGTTTAAAGCATTTCAAATTACGTTTGGGCAATTTTAAGATAAAACTATAATAATATGAATTTTATAGAATGTTATTGGTATCATAATTATTGTAGTTTTGCACCTTCTGCTACAACACAACGGTATCACTCCGAATCTTCTTCACTACTTCGGAGTCCACTCCGAAATGACTCACAGGGTCCTAGACCCAGACACACAATGACAGAGTTTCTGTGAATAATATTTATTTACTTAATCCATTTAGCAATACAATAAAAGGGTATTTAGCAAACTCCTCAAGACTTCTGCTTCAAATGCACAAACAAAGCTCCTTTTATAAGAGAAGCAGAGGAAAGTTCACCCCCTTATTAGGGTGAACCGATCATACAATATAACAGTAAAAATGCAACAATCAAATTATACAATACAATTTTGTACACAAGATCAGCCAAATGATACCAGTAAGCACATGTCAAAGTGTGCTGGGCATCTTTTTCCGCTCTTTTTCCTGGCTCGGCTTCTTTCAATTCTTATTAGGGCATCTTGGTACTTTTCCACTCCTTATTAGGGTTATCTATCACTTAGCCTGCTCTCCAAGCCACCGTACTCTGTTCAGCTACTTTCTGAGGTGGGCATCCAGCCCTATAGGCCCAAGGCTAACTGTACCAACTCCTTTGTATACTTGCCCGGGGTAGCTGACCCGGGGTAGACCCGGGGTAACCTGCGGTAGGTTATATATGATATATAGGGTCTATACAGGGTCTATACAGGGCCGGGGTCCTCGGTATCCATTTTCGTGGGGGAATTTGTACCGAGGCGGAAGGGGAAGGGATCAGGGGTTATGTCTAACTTGTTGATTGACAGGACATGGGGTGGAGGGGGTCTGGGGGTGGGTTGGGGGGTTGACTATATCACGTAAATCTCTCACATTATTCGATAATTATTAATGTTGTAGCCATCAGTATTTTATTGTTTCGTATCTTTCATTTTTATTGATAAAAAATAACTTGGTTGATATCATAACAAACAGTAATTTATTTTATAAACTGATAAATTGTGAATAGTAACGAGAAGTTTTTAGTATTTATAATAATAATTTTATATTCTTTTTTGTCATGAATAACCAAATAATTGTTACTAAGATCTGTCTCCCCGTTGTTATTACTATTCTTCGCATCAATGGACAACAGAACACCACTCTGTGTCAAATTAGTGTTTTTAACATGCCTACACACAAGCTATGATAGAGGGTGATGATTTAAAGTGCATTCAAAAGAGCTTTTTGCAATGACATGAGCGTTCATGATCTGAAAATGCCTAATATTTTAGCAGACTGTAACAGTTTCTTTAGGGACCAAATACAAAATAAAATCAGAGTTTTTACGTACGCACTCTTCTATGATGATAAAAGTGTACACGTTATATTTCAGGATTATTAGTATCGTATTGGGTTCCGCCGTTCCCATCTATTTATTTCCTAAACGGCCGAACCAGGCAGACACCTTTTCTGCCAGCGCAGCAGCGACTCAGTCAGCCTCTACAGGACCGAATACCAACTATTTCCTCTCACCGGAGGAGGTGCCTGCCGCTATGGCCCCAGCAAATGTCATGGAGTACCTCAACTCCATAAATAAAGACGAGCTCTCAACTCAGACGTACAACTCGATGCTTTCAAGTTCATATATTTATTATCTTCTACAAGTCTCGGTATAAGAGCAATTGTGGCACACAACAGCAATGACAGTAAGTGAGCAATGAACTAGGCAAAAACTTGGCATTTTATAGGCCAAGTGACTAGAAGCTCACAGATATTTCTTGGCTTACTTCGTGAGTAGATCAATAATACAATGTATACGATATAGGTAAGCAAATCCAACAAGTTATAAATGCAATCCAATGAGATGTCATGCATAAGGTTAAATACTGGTTGCGTCCAGAGGTAAGGGACAGAGTTACTGAGTCCTTATCCAATGTAAAGTGATGCCAGAGGTCTCTATATCTTGTAGTCTCTCTGTCCTTAGGAAGACTTGGGTCCAGAATCTCTTCTATCTGGAGCCATCTAACAGGCAAATGGAGGCTGCTGGGGTCCATGGGCTATCTAATAATCCTCTGGCTTATAGTAGCCATCTTGATGCTATCCTGGGATACCTTCTCAGTACCGGTACTGAACTGGTATTGTGCCGGTCTTGTTCCGGTACTGATATATATCAGGAAAAATAGTAAAAGGTGGTAAAACTATTGGAAGACTACAAACTTTTCCATGTGTCTAGAAAAAAGATTGTAAAAGGAAAAAAGTTCTAGATGCAATCGTCAGGTCAGCTCACAACTGTAAAATCTGGGATGGAACAGGAAACAGGAAGCTCAGACCGAAAATATTATGGTGCAGAATAATCGTAATATATTACTAAATGGTATATTAGTAATGCATGAGTGCTAAAAGCGGCTATTGTCATAGAGCTATGCCTGGCTAAGTGTAAATTTATTGGAGTGTCGGCAGGTGGTGACAACTTCATTCCTGCTATTGAGGGATGACAACTCCGGTTGAAAGATGATATAAAATTTCTCAGCCGTAAAAAGGTGGCATTTTTTATCAGTGTTTGAGTATGCTCTTTCAGTTGTAAAGTCATTTCTAAGCAAGAGTCTCAAACAATTATGTAAATAGTAAACACTCTTATTATTTTTTATAACCAACTTATCAAAGCGCTTGGTGAACAATAAGTCTGCAAAAAAAGTTTATATAAAATACAATGAACAGTGATAGTATGTGTGGGAAATGGGTATGAGTTTGAGAATATTTGTCGACAGGAAGAAAGAATGTGATGTGCAAAGCTATGGGACAGAGTTGTTGAGGATGAAAGGTAGTAGCTAGTAGAGCTAGAATTGTCTGCTCATTTTCTCATTTTTGAGGCATAGGAAGACAACTCAGAAGTTGATAAGATTTCCAGGTGCAATGTGGCCGAACAATAATTTATGAATGGAGACATCTCTTCAGTAATTATGGTTACTGTGAGCTGCCATTTTGTGTTTTGTGTATGAAAGAAGTTGTTATTCACTTGATTTATTCATTATTTATCTGCACTCATAGACAATTTAACTACAATTACTAATATTGAGTCCTTCTTTGCAATAATCATAAAGCCTCACTAAGATAAACTGTTTTAAAAAGATTTTAAAATTATATATGAATTCTTTTAGACATGTTGCTGCACTCGATATAATCATTATTACTTGATCCACAACTTTTGGAAACTTTTTATAATTGAAAAATGTTAACATCAAAATTGGGAGTAAAAATTACTTCACAGATGACTTTTTCCATCCATGTAAATATATTTTTTTTTATGCCAATTCAGTTTTTTTTGGTTCTACTGGTTGCTGTTAGTCCAATACTGTACAAGGCTCCTATTACTTCTGGACCCTTGAGCATGTTTCTTTCTGTAATTAATAACAAATAATTTGACAATTCTGCTTCGTCACTCCCAATGTGAGCGATAATTATTTGAAAGCTAAAATGTAACTTTTTTGTAGCAAAAGCTGCCGCTGGCTGTGTATATTTGAAGGTGAGCGATATTCAGCCGGTTACCATTTGTATTTGCTTTTTTTGGAGATAACTCCTTCTTTATACTTGTTCCCTTAATTCTCCTGGTTTACAACTTGAAATAATATTTTTATTTTTTTTTTAAATAAACCGCAAAGAAAATGAGAAGTAATGGACAAGTTTGATTTTCATAAGATTTATTTAGCTGCAGTAATCTTCAAATGGTAGATCTGCTATTGCTTTTCATCGCTCGAGATGAGTTTATCAGTATATCACTGTTAGTGGAATAGTCAATTGCACTGTCTTGAACTCTCATGTCATGTCTGCATTTCCTTTTTGATTGTTTTCAGTTATTAGCAATATTTTCAGACGGATTACCAGTGAGAAGTGAGCGGTATCTGATGTTAAACTGATGAAATTCATAAAGTAAAATTTCATTTTACAATGGTTCTCTTTCGTAATTGACTGAAACTAAATAAGTATTACAGTAAAAGGAAGACTGCTTAACTCCACCCCCTCCCCTGAAGAGCTGCATTTAGCTAAAGAAAAAAAAACACCTCTTAAAGCTGGTTCAGTTACAGCATTGGAGTTATCCACTCTCGAAGTCTCAATCCTGAGACACCCCTCTCCAAGTTATCATAAAAGAGCCCCACACTTATATGCATTAACTTTAGCCCAGCCACTTTCTCTTCAAAAGTAGTAGAGACGCCTTAGAGTTGTCCCCCCTGCCCATTCATTTGTCATTTACAACTTTCTCATTACCAATTTTTTACAAGTTTGATAGAGCATTGATTCCAGATAATATAATAAGTTTATTTAAAGTATATATTTTAGTGCGTGGGTTCATACTTATGGTAAAAAGCATACTTGCTTTTAAAAATAATTATGCAGTGGAGTAATTTTTAAACAGCACAAATAAAATGTAGCCAGGACTTGCGGTTTAACTTAAACTAACTTTTCCCTCATCTATAATTGTAGCTTTGTATACCACCAATAAAAAGAGAATTGTGTGGTAGACTCGCACAAGAAAATGAGTAGAAACCCATCTACATATCTTAGAGAGGAGAGATAGTCTCTGAGATGCAGAGACTTCTCGTACTTACCGGTTTCACTGTCAATAATCCACTGCTCATTGTTTAATTGCAGTGAACAGTTGTATAAACGTGCGCCCTAACTCTAAAATATGACAGGGTTGGTTATAAGCTTTACAGCAGGAGTGGGCAACCTTTTCGCCTCGCGGGCTAAATCAGAAACCTTTAAACTACTTGCTGGCCACACCCACGCAAAATGAAGCGATCATTTGAAAATCTCTTTGCTACATGAACTAACGAAGCTGTGACAAAGGCTGCGCTGCAAACTTTGTATGTTATCATTATGTCACATATCACACCAAAAAGTGTAATAACATAACAATAAGTGCCACTATAAAATACTATAACAAATGTGATATTTCAGTAGCCATCCACTCCACAACTCAAGATCAGTTTCTAATGAGATGCTTCATGTGTACATCCCCGGCTAGTTTCTCAATGTTTGGAGATAAGTTAATTCTGCTTGCTGCATGTACTATTTTCGTTGAGCCACCAATGAAGGTGAAGAGAAGTTCAAAATGATCGAAAATGTCCATGTTGAGTTCACAGGCTAAAATAGCCAAATTGTTGTGAAATAGCTGAAGCTCAAGATCCTTCCTCAAATGAGATTTGTGTAAGGGACCCCATTTTGTTGAAGAGTGGGCTACTTTTGGCCCACAGGCTACATGTTGCCCACCGCTGCTTTACAGGGTCAGTCATGATCTTTGCAGGGTCAAACTTGACGCCTGCAGGAAGGGTGTTGATCTATACAGGATCGATAAGTCCGGTCAAAGATGGATGCCTTAAGCTCAGGATCCTGAAATTAGCTAAAGTACTTAAGAAGCCTAATCCAGAATGTACTTAAACTCCAACCACAACATCTATGGACCGTAGGCTACAGAAAGTCTCAAAAGTTATCAGGAGATAAGGCGGCTTCATGCTAGATGGTCTACCCACTAACTCCGCCTACTGTCAGTAGGTGCTTTGTCCATTTAAACTTTTGCATTAATACGTTTTCCGTCTCTACATTTTAGCCTTGCATTGTCTTTGGCCTTATGTACTTCCTGTATCCTTGACTGGCCATTATGATATGCCGGCCATTTGTTTCTGGCAGTTTAGCCTAAAGGTTGAACTCTCTCATTATTCATTGCATTCAGTATCAGCATTCTGTCTTGTGCTCAATTATGCATTTGCCTCCCCCCAACTCCATACAGAATATTTAAAGTTTATCTGACTGTGTCTAAAACTATACACAACCAACGTACTAACACCAAGTATCTGTATTATATTGATTTATTAGTCAGTTTTGTGGCAGCTTGTTAATGCTGTCAATTCAGTGTTAATTGCTGGCAGCAAAAGTACTTGATGGCAACTAATACACGAAAACTTTCATGGTCATGTCACGATTAGATTTTTTTTCCTCATATGACAAATTTACATACCTCTATATGGAGAATAAAAATTGAGTCATTACAAAATACTACCATAAAATTTTGGCTTCTCCTAGCTGTACCAACTATCAAACACGTCTTCGTTGACTATTGAATGTAATAAAAATGGTCTCAATACGTACTGGAGAGACGATGTTGGTGTTGAAAACAAATGTAAAGAAGGGTGACTCACCAAATTTTTTTATTAGAAACAGATTTCTAAGAACTGCAGTTTTTTTCAAACCAAACTATAACTGTTAATGGATATATGACACAGAATTGTTGGAATGTGAAATATTTTGTACAAAGTTATTTTTACTTATTACATCGTAATGAGGAGAAAATCAAAAAGTATTTCTCGCTGTTACTGTTATCAAAATATTGGTAATGGTTGATAGCTGCATATTGAAATAGTTCATCTCAGGTACCGTCCCTCGGTCACGGATCATCGATTGTACTATTTTCTCATTTCACTTGCAGCCATTGGAATAACTGCTACAGTACGTAGTAAATCAGTGGTGAATGATATTGATATTGTTAGCACTACACCATCTGTAATGTTAGGGATAAAAACTTGTTGAGTTTAAGTAATAGCTATTTAAACGGTAGCGGGGGGGGGGGGGGGAGGGGGGAGGGGGGTTCTATCACGGTGCTTAAAGTTCCTGGGATAGTAGGATAGATCCCTTTCAGAATATCCAACTCGCATTTTCCCCAACATGTATAGACCAATTTATTATAATCAAAAAAGTGTTTTTCGTTTTAATAGCAGTATTGCCCGTCGTATTCAAATACCATTACTCCAGCCCGATATATTCTCGCACTGCTCTACTTTTCACCCTCTAGCTTAAGCTTCATCCCCAACCTGTTCCACCCCTTTCTTACTCGCCCCCGCCCCTCCCTTCTCCCCACTCATTTTAAAAGACAACGCAGATGTGCTCAGCTAACAAACTTGCAAAAAACAATGTTACAAAAGAATGTTACGATCTAAGCATACTGGAAATAAGTAACGTTAGTCATAAACCAACTTGGGATTACTTTATTACCAATGCAACAACCACCAAGTACTAGAGAAGTTCACCTGCTTGTGTGACTTGTTTCCATCTATACTATTGAAGGTAGAACTTTTAATATTAAACCCACAAATACCTCAAGTTTGAGAACCGATGGCAAATCGAAATTTCCGCCATCCATTAAATTGGTCTAATGAAATAATCTTTAAGCCGTTTTCATTTTTTCAGCATCACAGTTTGGCGCACATGTCAAACGACAAATTTTAAACCCTCTCATATATTAGATTAAACTGATGCACTTTTTTTACAAGCAGTTTTTATTTCTCTGAATATATCAGTTAAGGTATCCATTTGCCTGGAAGGACAGACTAACACTGCACAGAGAGA
The DNA here is from genome assembly GCA_945261195.1 of Cryptosula pallasiana. Lineage (NCBI taxonomy): Eukaryota > Metazoa > Bryozoa > Gymnolaemata > Cheilostomatida > Cryptosulidae > Cryptosula > Cryptosula pallasiana. The sequence goes on from OX183135.1 coordinate 7,862,234, forward strand.
TGTACAGACAGGGGCATAGACAGATATACAGACAAAAATACAGACAAACACGCAGACGGATGTATATGCATGCAGGCAGAGGCTGTTCAAGAAAATATATATATATATATCCCATATTTTATGTTCTTCTACATTGCATCTTCTACATGTTGTTAAGCCTATACCATTCATTTATAGCTTTTATAGTGATAAGCAATTTCAGCAGTAGATGCCAATAAATCATCAGTTTAACATCAACTTCTCAGTTTCAGTAGGAAGTTTGATTCCTTTACAAGTTTTTTTATGGATGAGAAAATGCTTAACTTCGTTTTATTATTACATAATTTAAAACTTTAGAGTGTATCATCCAGGAAATTATAAAGTTCTACAGAGCTCCACTGTATCTGTGGAAAGGAGTCTATCAAATCAGACTGAGACCTTTCATCGTATAAAACGCTGGCATCGCTAGAATTTTTGTGTAAAAGTCAAACGACTACACATGGCGTTGGAGACATAAGGCTAGCGGTGGCAGTACGTTTAACGCTAACTAAACAACATAGTTTATTGTAAAACATAGATAGTACAAGAACTTATTATTTAATAAAATTTATTTACTTGTTTGGTTGCTACTCGAGTAAATCTATACTCGGTGAAGTACTCTCTGGAGAATAATAACCTTTTCTTAAATCAATTAGTTCTAATATGCCACGTATTGTCTATTACAAAAACCCTGGTCGTTAAAAGTACTAAACTTGCATACAATTATCTTTGTTGAACCATGAAAATACCAAATGAATACATCAGAAAACTTTTCGTCATTTCAGGTTCCAGTTTTTTTATTGGTCTAAACACAATTACCATATTGTAATAAGGTTTTGCATGTACAGCATTACTTTATTTGGTGTACAGATCTATTGGTCAGCCAAGCAATCACAACGCTCTCTATTTGTTGTCCAGGTCTATTGGTCAGCCAATGAAAAATCTGTAATTCTTGCCAGCCTCTCAGACTCTTGGCAAGCTCCCAATTCTTCAAAAGGTGATCTGGGCAGATGCCAATCTAACAAGTATATAGGAATAGCTTTCTAAAGCTACTCAGCTGCTGCTATTGGTTCAGGCATTTAAGTAAACAATTGCTTGTTCCTGATATCATAGAACTATTCAATACACCAAACAGTAGAGTGTAAAGAGGATAAATGACGGTAAAACCGAGCCTTTTATGGGCTTTAATCATTGGTAAATATGGAAGTGTATAAAAAAAGTTGAGCTAATGAAACGCAAATACAAATTAGATATTAAAGAGTTATAATTGCGAGATGATTGTTTGTAGCTAGTGGGAGATGCTCAGACTTTAGTGGCACTTCTTATCATAAAATAATGGCCACTTATCAATTACTGACAACTTCTTTCCCCTTGATGATAATAAAACTGGTTTTAGGCATCGTGGACTACACTTTGCTTAATCTTGAATTCTCTATGGAAACCATCTTTGATCACAGATTCAGGATGCTACCCAAGATAATCCATGGTGCTACCAAGACTTAACGTAGCTAATCGAAGATACTACCTGGGATCGGGGCTGCTATAATTGCAATATAGTTGTAGTGAAATGAAGTAATTTATCTAAGATACTTTTCACTGAAATCCAGCTCAATAAGATTAGCAAGGTCAGTATAAAATTAACTAAATCTAAGCACTCTTTTCATAACTGGTTGGTTCAGTTTATTCGTCACTTGTTACGTCCTGTTAGTCAAAAGTGGATATACAATTTTGTAACATAACTCTATACTTGAGTAAATGACTCAACAACAAAGGTTTTGTGTTGTATAACAATGGTTACTCATAGAGAAATTCTCTACAGAAGTTAATATCTTTATACATATGTGTTTTGTATATTCTCTGCAGTCGAGGGTGATAGCTCCTACTACTGATTGCATAATGAACAAGACCATTGGAAAAAAAACAAAATGCAAAATTTATGGTTCAAAACAGGAACATCCCGCTTTTGGGGCATTGTGGGCGAAATATTCCACTAAAATTGCTTTAGTTGCTTGAAACAAAAAACATCTAGTCAAAGTCTAACATCATCATCGGCATAAGTACACATAGTGTATAAAATGTAGGGTTTTACAGTTTCGTTTGCGTCAGCAAAATGGGATTCGCTAATTAACAGGAAATTGATGTGAAGTGAAGCTTGAGGAAAATGTATGCCTCCTAAAATGCCAAGAAAAGGGACAAAAACAACAAGCCTACCTTTGTGTTGACTCAGGTTTTACAGAGAATGATATATTTTGTACTGCCTTACTGGTAATCATTATCATCTTTGGCTATCTCATCGCTTGATAGAACGACGCAGTTTTCTGTTAATATTTGAAGTAAAACTCATACCAGGAAACTACACAATAACCAATGGTTAAACGTATTTTATGCAAATGGCAACTTATGCCACTGGTCTATAAATAACCAGACATGACAAAGAGTTTCTATTTAAAGTGCATTCACGCATGAGCAAATACATTAATCAAATCAGATCAAAACTAGAGGGGAATGAGGACTTTCAGTATATTCCTTAACTATGACAATGGGAAATGATTGAGACTAGTTTGTATGTACAAACAGGTTAGATAATAGATAGTAGTTACAATGAGTTGGTATGTAAACCTTCCCATATTATTTCGTTTGGATATACATACTCTCCATTTTATTGTAAAATGGCCCTTGTTTGTTTCGTCCTTAAATACTCTCTCAATGTCTGCAGATTATAACTGTGTATGTTCATCAAATATAATTTGTTATCAATTAATTATCTATTGCATTACTTAATATCAGATGCTATATTAGTTCCCAATCTGTGTTATATACTATATGCTTGTATATAAAACATAAACTTATCAGACATCACACTTTAACTATATATACAATATAATGTATCTCTTAGCGATAGTAAAGTTTGTTAGCTGTAGGTAAAATGTAACCATGGAAAAGCAATCGTGTGCCAAGGTTAGTAAAAGCAATGTGCATACATAACATCCTCCTTTTGCACTTTACTAATGAAATTATCATAATGAGCATCTCACTCTGTGTACACTGTAGGTGAATTGCAACCTGCCTGCAATAACAAAAACAATGCATCCGCATACACTCTACAGTTTTTGTTTAACAAGCAATATTTGATTTTATTCATATAGTTTACATTTAAGGCAATAATATTTTAACTAAGACGCCTTGTCAAGATTTCGAACAAACCAAGTGAATAAAAAGAAAATGTCACTGATTCAGAGAAATAACATTTGAATGGGTCCGCTGTCACATCACAGCCATCAACACCAAAGATCATGCAGAGTTACCATGTCTCCAAAACAAGCGCAACTATGAAATATTCCAACGACTAATCTAAACTAAATAAGTGTAACTACTGCGCTCTGATTGGTTACTTAATGTGGCTAGAGGATAGATGTGATTGGTTAAAACTCTTCTACTGTTGTAACTGTTTCTACGAGGAAGTATGGTTTATAAAATAAGCAATTAATTATCAAAAATAGAAGTCACTTCCCGAAAAAAATTTAGTATATAAGAATGAATGGTCAGAGCTCTGAACGCAATCTTCATAACTTTCATGGGAGACACAATCTCAACAATCAAAGCACAAGTATGAAGGCTTTACTACTCTTGGTTTCAACTCTACTAATAGTTTTTGCTATAGCAACTGACGCTAATGTGTTACCATTAACTAATAGCAGCAGCTGCAGATTACCAGATCTTAAAGCTGAGCTCTGCAAGGCACGATACAGTATGGAAACAGGCAACTACCCATTGATGACTTGGAGGGAACTGCATTTACATGACAGCGACTCTAACAATGACTGTGGTACTGAATCCAATGTATATAGACATAAAGTACAAACTCCGTGGTAAGTTAACAATAAGCTATTTAGCTCTAGTAACTAATGTACGTAATCTGTATGGCTATTGTTTTGATCAACAGCATTTTAGGTTTTTTCAATCAACTTTAGCCTTTTCTCTTACAAGGCTGTTGATAATAAGCTCATCAAATTCGATATGCTAGATACTAGATTTTTGGTACACTCATTTCAAAGTTCATTTTTTGCTCATTATTTCAGAAAAATTAATTACTAAGAATAAAAACAACATAAGTTTCATAGGAGACTGTAGGGCATTAAAGGTTGTAAAGTACATATTCAAAAACAAATTTCGCCGTCATATTTAAAACCAGCATCTTTTTTTACCTCTAGCAAGTAAAGTCTATCAAGATATTGTAATGGAATTTAGCATAGGTGGCCTCTATCATTGATGCTATGCTAGCCAGTATGCAGTGTATAAACACTAGTTAGTCATACTAGACTCAGCTCCGCCTGATTGCCTTAGTATAGAAGTGGATGCGTGCCTGCCGCAGAGACGGATGAGTCAAGATTCAAGCAAGGGTTTCCCGCCTTACTAAAGAAGTTGGCTGGCGCATTATTGTTATGTTTATTGACTGTATATATGTTTTCATTGCGCCTGCTTGTTTATGCTATTTTGTTTGACCTATATTAATGTTATTGACCAATCCTGTTCTGTTATATTTCAACTGTTCATTAGAATATTGAACTGCATAACTTGGTCAACATGTGGCCCAGTGGGCAGATTAGATTGTGCGCTTACAAAGAGAGGTACTCTGAGTAAGCTTTTGTCTCTTGAAGCAATAAAGTGTTAGCTATTGTAACCCGGTGTGTTCACTTGGCAGTTGGCCAAAAAGTATTAGGATACTTGCACACGGCACAACACGGAGCTTATTGACTCATAGCTCATCTATACATAGAGCCACTACTAGCGAATAAGTAGCTCTCATTAGCAATTGCTGTTACATTGCTAAACCAGTACACTTCTCTAGTAGCTGTTTGGTAAAGGTGGACAAAATCCTTTACATTGGTGGCAGCGGTGGGATACTAGTGAACGTTAGACACTACTAGAGAAGCTGTACACTGCCAAACACCACCCCTACTCATTCCCCGAGTATTGGTGTTTGCTATACCGTAATAGTTGCCTGGTAGCAGCCAAACTACCACCCAAGGACACTGTTACGCCCCTTGCTCTGACCCGGTGGTACCCCCCACCCGGCAGAACACCCCCCTCTCCTTGCTGTGTTTGATAAGAGAACTACAGTCACCCTGCTCGGTGAACTCGGTAGTCGCTGTACTGCTCACGCGAGAACGTACAGGCATCTCTTTCAAACCCTGGGTACCCCTCTCAGTTCTGCAGGGTACCCCTCTCAGCTCTGCAGGGTACCCCTCTCAGCTTTGCAGTGTACCCTGCATACGCTGTACCGAGTGATTTAGAAACTGTCCTGCCTATATACGGCCAGAGTTTCTAACCTAGTGTTGACACGGCATTGACGCGGTGTGCTGTCAGTCTTCCACTGTTCATCTGGTACACGGAGTTGTCTCCTCCCGTGCTGACAAACCCTGCTGATTGTGAAGACTATACTCCACGTTGATGACCACACAGAGAGCCAGGAGCACTGGGCGGTTGCCAGTGGGCACGGCTGAAGCTGAGGCGTTAGACAGACTCACACAGACCCTGCGAGGAGTGTTGCAGCACCCTGCACCACCCGTTGCTCCTACACGGGACTTCAAACCTCCTAAGTTCAATGGACAGGGTGATGTAGAGTACTTCATCACACGGTTTCTAGAAGTCGCTGAAGCAAATGAGTGGAATGCTCGCCAAACCCTGCTCCATGTGAGAGAGGCACTTCGTGATGAAGCACTGGATTGTGGTAGACCCAACACCCTGCAAGCAGTGTTCACAGCACTTCGTGCTCGCTTTGGCCTTACACGCCGTGAGGCGCTACAGAGTGTAGCACACTTGAAGAAGGCATCGAAGACTTCCCTCCAAGAACATGCTAGCGAGGTGGAAAGACTAGTTCGAATAGCCTATGAAGATTTGCCAGACAGACACGTGGAACGCATGATACTAGAGACGTTTTCCTCCACCCTGGGTAACCCATTTCTGCAACGCCATTTGTTAGCAGTGGACCCACAGAGCCTGGAAGACGCAGTTCGTGCTGGAAGCGAGTTCCTCCACATCAAGGCAGTTCCTGACTCGAAACCATACAGGGTACGAGTTGTAGAAAGTGATGAAGAAGAAGAAGAACCCAGTAAGCCTTCCATGAAACCATTCCATCATTATCAGACTTCTGCCATGGTGTCGCAGGCTCCAGGAGGGATGGCTCACCCATGTCGGGTTACTAACAACTACCCCACAGTGAGCTACTCCCCTCCACCCCAGCAGCCAGCGCCCGTGTCGGAAGGTGTGATGACTCATCTACTCCAGACAGTGCAGAACATGGCATTAGAGTTGCAACAAATGAGACAGTGGCCGCAGCCGGGTATGCATACACCCCCTGTTGGCGTGTACCCTGCTCCTGCAGCGATGCAAGCTCCTGCCCGTGTTCCCCACTACACTCCTAATGTGGTGCCAAACCTTTCACCGGCTACACCTGCCATCCCTGTCATGGAACAGATCTCTCCACACACGGTGTCACAGCCTGCTACGGCGCAGTTGGTTCCCCCTCAGTGTTGGGGCTGTGGACAGACAGGCCACTACAGTAGAGGCTGTCCGTCTAAACCTAAGACAACCACCGTAAGCAGAGCAAAACCCGTGTCGGGGAACGACCAGCCTGCCCCCGCTCAGAGACACCAACCAGTAGTTGCACCAGTCAGCCCGTCAGTGGAGTGCCCTTCACGCCCTAGAAATAGAGCGTCGCCTCCCCCCTCCCGAGCTGCAAAGGTTCAACCTAACTGCTTGTCTAACACTGAGATAGAACGGCCATACCGGGCAAGCTACTTCCTCCCAGGGAAGCTTGAAGGCAAGTCAGTTACCCTTCTAGTCGATACCGGCTGCACCACAAATCTCCTATCCAAGCACGTCTTTAACCAGTTACCTGAGTCAGTAAGACAGTCAGTACAGGAGAGTGAGCCACATGGTATCCTAGCCGACGGTACTCAGATCCCCTTCTATGGCACGGTGAAAGCTACCCTTCGTCTCTGTGGTGTGAAAACTGAAGCCACATTTGTCGTCAGTCGCATAAACGAAGACGCTATTTTGGGGATGCCTTTCCTCACCGACCATGATTGCCGAATGAGGTTCAACGAGTGTGCCATTGTCGTAGCAGGAAAAGAGATTCGCTGTACGGACAAGAACGGTACACTGCTAATGAACAATGTTCAGGTCCTACGTACCACGCAGCTACCCCCAGGCGAGGAGTCTACCATCCTGTGTAAGGACACCACACAGAGTTGTCTACCCCTTGGGTTAGTAGAGCCCCGACACGGAGGCTCTCCAATTGCTGCTAGTCTGAACAAACCAGATAGCAAAGGACATGAAGTAGTGAGGTGTGTGAACCCGACTGCTCAGCCAGTAGAACTGAAGGCGAGAAGCACGAGAGACCACTACAGAGGAGCGGGCCCTGGAGAGGTTGAGCCGACCGAGGCGGTTGCCATGCCTGCCTCCACCCCTCCTGCTCAATCTTCTCCACCCCTGTCTCCCCTACCTGCGTCCCCTCTGCTGGAACCACCACCATTGAAGACTGAATTGCCTCTTCCACCAGAAAAGAGAGTGTCAAATTTGGAGCGGCCAGTTGCAAGAAGGCCTGCCACTCCCCCAGTTGTTGACAGCAAATCTGGTGAAGATCGGACGAGCGGTTCAGCTAGAAATGGCCAAAACGTGCAGGAGTTGTCTCCCCCAGTAGCCGAGACACCCTCACCCCCTGCACAGCTGATTGCTGCTACCCACTGGGTACCCTGCGCAGAGGGAATGAGGAAAGAGAAAGAGAGAGAGAACGAGCTCTTAGGAGTCACTAGTCAGAGTGAGTTGATGGATAATTGGGTTCGCCGCCATAGCTCCTCCCGTGACCCCTTGGCACTCCAGCAGACACCTCCTCTTCAGTGGCAGTCCACGGAGTCTCCACCACTCCCAGCTGCCCCCACACCCTCCAGTGTACCCATGGTGCCGGCAGCGAACACTCTCCCTTGTAGCCAGAGTGTTGCGAAGCTTTCTGCCAGTTCTCCCCCGACCCGGGAGGACCCGGGGCTGAGTCTGAGTACAGTAGTGGTACAGGAAAAGCCACCTATAGGTACTAGACTGCCTCACGCGGTCACCAGGGAGCGTATGCAGACGCTGGGGAAGATCATCCCTAGTAAGAGGAGAGGAGCAGAGCTCTTGGCTGGACCTTCTAAGCGGGGTAACTCCCCCCTTACAGCCACCCCCTCCTCTATACTAGGTTCTCCTCCACTGACCGTGCGAGCCATTGTCACCTTGCCTGGCTGCACGGCGTCCAGTGGACAGATCCCGCTCCTCGACCTGATTCCCACACGGAGGAAGGCGAGGACTCCTGCTGTGCCCCCAGCACCTGTACCCACCTCCCCTTTACCAGTAGATGAACCGCCTCTTTCGGTGTCTACGCCTGTAGTCAAGTTAGTTGACATTGCTGCCTCCTGCCCTCCCTCACCAACCGTGGAGGAAGGGGTGGTAGCTCCTCACCTGGTAGGCCAGAAACCTCCTATTGCCCGGCGACTCTTGCAGTGGGTTGCCCCCAAGACGGAGAAAGCCATCCAGAGAGATTTGAAGAGGGCACGGCGCAGTACCTGCCCAAGTTGTAAGTTCGTAGCAAAGAACATGAGGCAACTGTCGGTGCATGTCCACCAACACCACGTACGCTACTTTTGTCGCTGTAGATACTCGAGTAGCAGCAGAGACAGCATATACAGCCACCAGAGGGCGCGTGGAGGTTCAGAAGATACTGATCACCACCAACGCCTTGGCTATATTTATGCTGTAGACCGAGAGAGTTACTCGGCTTTCTGCAGGTACCAGAAATGGACTAATCCAGCGCCCTTCGGTACCTGCCAACCTACCCAGACTGGAAAGATCCAGTCTCCTCCCCCAGCACCTTCGAGGTGTGATGCAGTCATGGCTCCCCTCCCAGGACCCTCCCCTACACCACCTGGCGTTGTGCCGCTGATGGCTATACCCCTAACCGGGTATAAGATACCAAAGAAGCCGCACACGGTGGTTGTACCAAGTCCTGAGGCCATGATTGTCTCCCCTGGGCCCCCTCCCTCTCCACCCCCTGCTCCCCTTGCAGTAGGCCGGACCTTCGCACCCGGTGTTTCCCCCGTGCTCCCACCAGCAGACCCTCCAGTCTTTGAGGTAGATCTGCCAGTACGGTTTATGCGGAACAGGGCGCGATGGGCTGCTGCGATAGAGCAGGGTGCCGCTGAACTGGACTCTCAGTTGCAGGGCCTTCGGATGAAGGTGGTCACGGGCACCCTCTCAGAGATAGAAGTCGCCAGGCTAAAGGCGCAAGCAGAACTCCTGAAGGGAGAGATAGTCGAACTAAAGCAAGCCGCACAGACAGTGCGAGGCCAGCTGTTCTAGGAAACGTATTCCTCCGCTCCCTTCGGTAGTCACACGGGTTGTGTGCAACCCTCCCTCCGTTAGTCACACTGGTTGTGTGCACCTCTCTCAGTCGGTCACACTGGTTGTGTGTACCTTCTACCGTATTAACCACCGGGTGATGTGTTATCCTTCCCACCCCCTTTTTATTAGCCCACTGGTTGTGGGCCCCCTTCACTCCCTCTGTGCACTATGCAGGGTGTGATTTCCCCCACTGTAGACGCACATGGACTTGTGCAAAGGGTTGCGCTGTAAGCGTAGACCTCTCTCCTCTCTTGGAGCGGCCACCTCATGACGGATTAACTATGAGTACGGCGATACTAATAGTTGAAGCGGCCTATGTAATGGAATTTAGCATAGGTGGCCTCTATCATTGATGCTATGCTAGCCAGTATGCAGTGTATAAACACTAGTTAGTCATACTAGACTCAGCTCCGCCTGATTGCCTTAGTATAGAAGTGGATGCGTGCCTGCCGCAGAGACGGATGAGTCAAGATTCAAGCAAGGGATTTCCCGCCTTACTAAAGAAGTTGGCTGGCGCATTATTGTTATGTTTATTGACTGTATATATGTTTTCATTGCGCCTGCTTGTTTATGCTATTTTGTTTGACCTATATTAATGTTATTGACCAATCCTGTTCTGTTATATTTCAACTGTTCATTAGAATATTGAACTGCATAACTTGGTCAACATGTGGCCCAGTGGGCAGATTAGATTGTGCGCTTACAAAGAGAGGTACTCTGAGTAAGCTTTTGTCTCTTGAAGCAATAAAGTGTTAGCTATTGTAACCCGGTGTGTTCACTTGGCAGTTGGCCAAAAAGTATTAGGATACTTGCACACGGCACAACACGGAGCTTATTGACTCATAGCTCATCTATACATAGAGCCACTACTAGCGAATAAGTAGCTCTCATTAGCAATTGCTGTTACATTGCTAAACCAGTACACTTCTCTAGTAGCTGTTTGGTAAAGGTGGACAAAATCCTTTACAATATATCCATCAGATGTAAGCTTCATTGTGAAGGCAAAACAGATTTGTTAATGAAAGTGATTTGAAAATAAGATACTGGTTTGTGACATATCCGAGTTGCCAAAGCTGTTGTGTTCACCTGTTTAACCACAGAACTTTATATAAAACAGGTGAAACCTTTTCTTCCCTGCTGTGTACTAGGATGCTAGGTTTATTTGCCATAGTGCAGCATCAATAGGCTACCATTCGTAAAATAAGTCAACAGCGGATGGCTACGCTGATCAACCCTTATAATAGGCATGATTGGATCAGGAATATCTATGCCTTGAGGAAATTGGTAAAGGAAAGCATTTGTAAATGCAATTTGAACCATAACTGCTGGCATAGTTATCATATAAGAACATTAAAAATCATCCATTTATTGCACTGAGTTGTGTTATTTTGGTGATAGTGTCTCAAAAAATGTTGAAAATGATTGTGAAATTCATCCTAGCGACAAATTCTTGTTATTTTTGAAAAGGCAGCAAGCAGTAAATAACCATTATATCGATTATTACAAATACTATATACGTTCCTATTTTAATATTTATCATTCTATATGAATATTGATTATAATTTATTATTATTTGACTCTAACAAGTAAATAATTATATTTTACCAATAAAAGTATAAATGATTAATTATAAGAATAATACAAAACAATTTACATTATTAATGTTAAAATCATTTGAATAATAGTAATGGGGTCCCAGCAGAGTAGTTTCACTTCAGCGATACAACCGGAAGTAGTCTAGTTGACGGTATAACTTATCAGTAGAAATCATGACATGCTAGACTATTATCTTGATTCGAGACATTTCAATCGGCCGATATGACAAAAATGATATCATTGAGAAAGCTCAAGGGATTAATATAGCCTTTGAAATTTTTGTCTTGAAAATATTTTGCTCTATTCACATGAGAAAATTTGCTTAAATACTATATAATAAATAGAGCCATAGTTTCACCTTTTTGGTTTGATCGAGTCTGCCAAAGTAAAGTAAGGAGGATCTGCCCTTGCTGTGGTGCGTTTACACAGTCACCATGTACTGAGATGATTTATTTGAGCAGTGCGTAGTCAGTATTATACACCCCATACCTATCTACTGCTCATGAATCGTTAGTTGCTGTTTTCATAACTCTAGTAACTAATTACTAATAATAATAACCAACACTTAGGACTCTCACCAAGTGTATCAAACATATGGTGTGCACTGTAGATTGTGACTAATAAATGGCAATTTTTTACTTCCGCTTTATTTTCCAACTTTTAGGAGACTTGATTATTGTTAGTATTTTGGCTGTTTTTATTATTATAAACAATTATTAATATAATAAAATTAATGGTATAAATGATTGTAGTGGATTTTGGGGGGGCCGACCAAACGTCCACCAACAACACCTCACTCCAGAGGTCAACTTCCAACAGAGGAGTATGCCAACTCCACAACTGTTTTCGGAGCCCACGGCTCAAACGTACAACTCAATGTCTTGTTGAGTAAACCATCTTTATTACACAGCATAACCAGCAATGTATAATAAGGGTAAATGTATCATGCTACTTGGCTTAAGCACAGGTAGAATCCCAATACAATGAATCAAGTGAAGTGTTCTACCTGTTATAGGCAGAACATGATTAAAACGTATGCCCAAACAAGGGGCAACAAATCAGCAATGGCAGGAAGTGTTTACACTAATCAGATCATAAGATATAAATATACGGTACAGTCATTGGTTAATATAGAGTTAAATGTGCCAGGCGCCCAGAAGTAGAGGGCGGAGCTTCTCAGTCAATCTTGCTGACTCATGGTGGTGCAATGAGTAGCTCTGGTTCCTGGTCTTTATGGCTTGTGGTCCTTGGCTTTGGTCTTGTTTGAGGACAGCTATGTTGCAAAGTTGGGCTCCTGCACCTTTGGTATCAATTTAGGTTTTCAGGCTATAGCAGTTCTTTCCTCACCGACCCGGTATAGGTTTGGTAGTGGCACTGCAGGGCCGGTAGTGCATGCTGCAGGGCCGGCAGGGTGTGTTGCAGGGCCGGTGGTACCTCTGCAGGGCAGGCAGTGAATGCTGCAAGGCCGGCAGTAAATGCTGCAGGGCCGGTAGGGTTTCTACCGGCTGACTTGCTTATGTTCTGGCTGTGCCAGGCTCTATTTAGGCTTGCCTGACACTCAGCAGTTGTCAGGGGGACCTTGCGCAATGGTAGTAGTCACAAAATTCCACCACATGATTATATATTCTATATAGTGTTTTTTTTATTATCGATGATGCTATTGTAGCAATCAATCTTTCGGTGTTTCTCCTACTAGCACCACCTATCTCTCTGCCCGGACCCCTTTATTGCTAATATCACGTTTATTCTTATATTTTTGTAGTTCTGCATGGTAAATGCGTCCAAAAAGAATTTTAACATTCTTCATAAGATTGTTATTATTATCATTACTTATTAAAATTAGAAATTAAAAATTGAGGCATTATCATATTTGTCATTGTAGTTGGCATAAAAAACATCAGTTTTGGTAAAATTTTGCACAGAATTTGGAACTGTAAAGATTTTGATTGTGAGCATCATAGGATGTATTACATCCTGAACTCTAAAACTTGCATTCAGCATGCTGTTAAGATAACGGTTTTGAGCTTGCCAAAAAAGACAATTTTGCCTGTTTTGGCATAAACTGTCGAGGTTAAAAAATGCTGAATATTTTCAATTGGAAATCAAAGAATCAACGTTATAACTCTTTCCTCTTTCCTTTCCTTGATATCGTTTATTGTTATTAATGAATATCGTTATAATAATATAATGTTATAGTTTTGTTTTGGTGCAAGACGATACAAATGAGCTAAAAGTTTTCTCAAATAATAACAAATAAAACAAATGAGATTTCATTCTTATATCACTATAATCAAGAATTTTGGAGATCACAACTCAGGCTGGATGAAAATTAACCTTACGTTACGCAGGCACCAGTTTTTAAATTAAAGAGGTCACGCTAAAGCTCAGTGATATCTTTTCTCAAAAGCATAACAAAGTTTCGAACTTCTTCAAAAACCGCTAAGAGAACAAAGTTCATACTCTCATTTCTATGTTGACACGAGGAATAACCTTTTTGAGATCGTGTTATTGGCTTGCTTTACCTCTAATAGTAATGTCGTTTTCTATATATTATTGTTCACTGCCTATGGCAGTTCAGCCATTCACATTTCAAACACTCCATGAACTTGGCTCGTTTTCTTACCGTGTGAATTTTCTTACTAATAATAATTATATGGAGTAAACTTTGAAATTTTCTAGTGTTTAAGTACATTTCTTCACATCTATTGGAAGTCAACTATACGCGTTAAAACAATCTGCAAGTTTGAAATTATGACAATGAATTTTTTTCTTTTGAAAATCATTTCATACAAGTATTAACTGATGTATCCAAACATCAAAAGTTGTCTATAAAAAAATCAAGGGTCCTTCACTTAATCGCAATGTTCAGGGATTTTCAGGTATCTGGATTTATAAAAAACTATCACACTAGAATATGTTTGGGCATTAGTTGTTGTTGTTAAGACGATAAATCTTCTGACCGAGGCTATTACATTATTTTTTACCGAAGAAAAAAACGAGTGAGTTGGTTAAATATTGTATTTTATGTGTTTATCTCGAAAAAAGAACACAAAAATCCGAAGAGAAGATTGTTATCTGCCAGCACTAACATTTACCATCATTTTTTTCTTTAATGCACACATCAACTATGTGTTAGTATAAACATTAGGGATATTAAGCTGCTTGCTTGGAAAGCTAACAAGTTCATTTGTAATTTTAAAGCTTCCTCAAACAGTTGCCTTTCCGATCAACTTCCGAGAGAATATCTCGTCAAAAAGTTCATTTTGTTCCACAAGTTTTGAATTGTTTAAGCAGTAGAACAAAATATTAGATAATAACTTTTCTCTTCTGCAGGTACATCACAGACCTAGAAGTGGACAAGAACATAGAAGGAGCCAAAGATATCTATCCTGAAAAAATTTATAGTGCCACTTGTTGTGACAAGTCTATTTCATGTAGCGTAAAAACCAAAAATGATCAACAACCAGGTCCCGGCTCTGTACAAGAACAGATGGAAGAGAAAATAATTCTATTGGACAGTGGCGAGTGCACTGACGGGATTAAAGACTTTCGCCCAATCATAGTTTCTGTCTCAATTTCTTGCAACTGTGTACGTGAAAGGACCCCCGTGATTAGATCACTATAAACATTTGACTAACACTGATGCTTTGACTAGTATAAAATAGCTAGTGTTGAAAGGAGTCACTAACCTTCTGGTTAATCACAATCAATAAATAAATTTTGTACAATTTAGCTCCAGAATATTATACTTTTTCCTATACGGTATACCCGGTGCATTGGGTTTTATATGTCTATTATAATTTATTTTTTTCAATTATAATCATGATGTTGGACAGATTTTTTGTTCATAATCTGGTGTGATATTGTAATAGATTTGCCTCTTCTATTAGCTACACAACGGATTCTCTACCTCTCTCTCTTCCACTCCTTTCTCTCTATCTCCAACGACGTTAGCAACTCACGAGTCCTCGACTCAAACGTAGTAGAAAGGTGTTTATCAGAATAGATGCTTTATTATTCACAAGTAAAAGGGTACTTAAACTTCAACAACTTTACAACAACTGCCTGCCCAAGGCACAGCAGCTCTATTTATAGAGAAAAAGGTACAACTTCATTACCTTATTAGGCATAACGAATCACAATACAGAGTACAAGGCAATTGCCAATGGTAATATATAATACTTAATCATAACAATAAACAGTCCAATCATGTAGCAAGCACATGGTGTTTTGCCCTGGGCACTTATTGCCGCTCTTTTTGGTAGCTGGTGACTTTCCAGTCCTTATAAGGGTAGACCATATCCTATCCTGTGATCCTGGGAGAAGGAACGCTCCGATTTCGATTCTGATTGTTGCATCGCGTTCAGGAGACCTCAGGCTATCTGAATCAACATGGTTGGATCCCGGGTCGGGGTCGGGGTAGGTTCGGGGTAGGTTCGGGGTCAGTTCGGGATAGCTAATTTTACTATATATAGGGGGATAGGGTTTGGGGACAACTGATATCCATTTTCCAGGGGATTCGGAGAATCTCCGGGGGGGGGGGGGGGGGGTAGAGTTCTGGGGGGGGATAATGACTTATGACTAAGGTCACCAGGGGTGTAAAGGGGGGGGGGGTTGGGGGGGTTAACACTACCTGTCACACAAATCTCCCACATACTCCGCTTCATTAGCGACGGAGTCTCTAATTAAAATATATATATATAGACAAGAATAACTGAGGGGTGTGGGAGGATGGAAGAGTTGTCTCTTACTCGTTTTCTCTCTCATTTTTGGGCGGCGACTGGGGAGACAAAGATGGGTTGCCCGGGATGACCTTTTTCAGGGTGGTCCAAACCTATTCCGAGCCATGGTAGATTCGGAGTCACTCTCTGAGGTTTGGAGTGGCTTGGGGGGGTCTTTGATACATTGACTGTAGCTGCGCTGGGGAGGGGGTGTCAAGCTGGGGATCGTGTTGGTTGTTCGTAAGTGGTTGGGGGGTAGGGGAAGAGGGGGAAACTCGTCTAGGGTTAGTAAGGGGGGTGACGATTCATTAGGGGTTAGGGCCAGGGGATCGCAAGCAGTAGAAGGTTCCAAAACCCAGTTGTGGTGAGCAGTTAACTCATTATCTTGGCTGCTAGTAGCGACTTCTACCGGGGGGTTGATAGGCAACAGCACCTCTTCTTGGTTACTGGGGGGAGGTTGACACGCAACTAAGCCGGCCTCGAGGAGTAAATCATTATCCTCTGGCTCTAGTTGCAAGGAAAGTTTGTCGTTGCGGGCCGTCATTGTCTGTAGGTGGTGAACCAGCAGCTGCAGCAAGTAAGCGGGTTGCTCGGTAGTGGATTTAGATTGCAGAGGAGCTGCACTTTCTTGACTGTCTGACTCCACATCATCCCGTTTCACTTCTCGGGAGTGGTTACTCATGGCAGTGGGGACAGGAGGGGGTGTTTCAGGGGGGCTCTGTAGCCATGGGGTTTCGAACGTGGGTGTTAAGCTGTTCGGAGTAGGTAGAGCAGGTCTTGGCAATTCTTTTAAGTTGAGGCACGGGGGTGTGGGGTCCTCAGTCTTAATGGTGAAGGCCGTTAATTCGGCTATCAGTCTCATCTTCTCTTGATATTGTTGTTCGAACAATTGCTCCTGCTCACTAGCTACTTGATGGCACCAGGGCTCTCCATAGCGTTGGGGTGGTCCCACGTTACGCCTAGGGCGACCAGTAGGTGCAGGGGCTATGACAGGGGGTGGGGTGACTGGTGGGGGGGCAACTCCCACATTTGGGGTCTGGCTCCTATTTCGGCCAGTTCTTGGCCGATTTGTACGAAACTCGCTGGGGGTGTTGAGGGGGGTCTCTGGTAAGGGTTGCTGTAGGCGAGGGGGTGTACGTTCTTCTAGTAGGGGAAGTGGGGGGAAGGCAATGCTGGGAGAAAGCGTGGTGGGATCGGGAGCTCTAGGAGGGGTAGGGGAACGTCTTGAAGGGGAGGGGGGGGGCTTCTTCTCCTGCGGGGGGCTGCGCCACGCATGTTGGGACGGCGAGCTGGCTCCATGGCTGCTGGAGCTTGGCCGTAGGGCTCAAGGCAAGCTTTATAGGGTTTGAGGCGGCTACCATTTTGTACCGAACGTTGTCCATGTCGGTCGATTAAGTAGGTGTGGTTGCTGTAGGCCTCTTGGATGATATAAGGCCCAACGAACTTGGGTTGGAGTTTGGGGCTTTCTCCTTTCCTTCGCCTCTTGTTCTCTAGCCAGACTTCATCTCCTGGTCGGAATAACGATGGCTCCTCTCCGTCGTCTCCCCTAGTCTGCTTTTGTTCCATTCTCAGTGCCTCATGGACATCCTCTAGTCTCTCTTGCAGGGCTCGGGCATATTCGTGCACTGGTACGCACTCTAGCAAAGGGGGGTGATAGGTCAGTTGGTCAGGGAGGCGCAACTCTCTACCCATCATAAGGAAGTTGGGCGTTTCACCAGTAGTAGAGTGGGGGGTAGTGCGAAAAGCTCTCATGATTTGGGGGAGGACCAGGTCCCATTCTTCAGGGCGTCTCTTCAGGAGGAGAGAACGTAAGGCGTCTCCGAGGACTCTATTGTTCCGCTCCACAACTCCATTGGCCTGAGGGTGGTAGGGGGGTAGTGCGGGTTTTGGCCACCCTCCAAATGGTACAGAGTTCCCGCATCAGGCTGGACTCAAATTGGGCTCCCTGATCGGTATGCATTTGTTCGGGTAAACCGAAATAGCTAAACACATGCTCGTCTAGGGCGGTGGCCACTACTGGGGCTGTAGCGTCTGGGAGGGGGAGGGCGTCCTGCCAGCGGGTGAAATGATCCGTTAAGACCAAAATCCACTTGTTACCACGCTGGGTCTCAGGAAGGGGACCAACTAGATCTACCGCTAGTTTTTGCCAAGGCCGGCCGGCATACATGCGTTGTCGTGCGGGGTTGGGTTTGGTCCCCCCATGTTTAGCACGTTGGCACGTCTCGCAGCTATTGACCGCTCGCCGTACATCGGCTGTCATGCCGGGCCAGTACCAGGTGAGATTCAACCTCTTGAGTGTTCGTTGAATACCTTGGTGGGCCATGACGTGGGTCTCCCACACGACTTTTCCACGCAGACTGGGGGGGCACACGGCGCACCAGTGAGACCGGGTTTGGCCGGCATGGTGTATCTCCAGTACACCATCCGGGCGGATTTGCATGGAATGTCTCCTCTTCTCTAATTGGCGCAACTCATTGCTGCCAAGCTCAAGCTGTTGGGGGTCTACGGGGGTGTTATTTTGGATAGCTTCATATACGACAGCTACGGGGTGACGGCCGGTCTTTTGAGCTTCCATCAGATCTGTATCAGGGGGTGGTGGACGTGGACGGGCAATGGCAACTACCCGGGGGTCTGAGGGAGGGGAGGGAGTAGACAAGGGCTGGGCAAGAGGGGTAGGGGAGGGGTTTGGGAAGGTCTGTATCACCTCGTCTTTGGTGGGGCCACCATCTCTACTCTCAATGTGGGTACACTGTTTACAATCAGAGGGGCAACGCCTACTCAGTCCGTCTGCGTTCCCGTGCAAATGTCCACTGCGGTGTTCTATGGTGAACTTAAACTCTGAGAGGGTTTCCAGCCATCTGGCTACTTGGCTCGAAGGTTCCTTTCGCTTGCAGAGCCACATGAGGGAGGCATGGTCGGTACGGACTCTAAAGGTTTGTCCGTAGAGATAGGGCTTGAAGTGTTTCACCGCCTTAACTACGGCTAACAACTCCTTGCGAGTGACACAGTAGTTTCGCTCTGGGGGGGCTCAGCGTTTTACTGTAGTACGCTATCACCCGTTCTTCATTGTTCTGGATCTGGGACAGGACGGCGCCGACACCGTCGTCACTGGCGTCGGTGTCTAGGATATAGGGACTGTTGGCATCGGGGTAGCCTAGAATGGGGGCGGAGACCAGTCCTGCTTTGAGCAACACAAACGCTTCTGCCTGAGGTTGGGCCCACTCCCAGGGGGTATCCTTACAAGTGAGTCTGGTCAGGGGCTTGGCTACGGTAGAGAACCGTGGGAGGTACTGGCGGTAATAACCTACAGTTCCCAGGAACGCTTGTAATTCTTTAAGACAAGTAGGGGGGGGCCAATCACGTACTGCAGCAATCTTTTCTGGGTCAGTGGAGACACCTTGCTCGCTGACAACGTGGCCTAGGTAGCGGACTTGAGATTGGAGCAGCTCACACTTGCTGGGCTTCAGTTTTAAACCAGCCGCTTGGAGACGCTGGAGCACTTCGGACAGTCGGTGGAGATGGGTGGGGAAATCGGGGCCTATGACGATGATGTCATCTAAGTACAGGAGGAGTGATTTCCAGTGAAGACCGTGTAGCACCCTCTCCATGAGTCTCTGGAAAGTGGCGGGTGCGGAAGTTAATCCGAAGGGGAGGACTTTCCATTTATACAGGCCGGAACGGGTGGAGAAAGCGGATTTGTCGCTAGCATCCGCGTCCAGGGGGACCTGCCAGTATCCGCTCACTAGGTCTAGGGTGCTGAAGTAGCGGCTACCCGACAAAGCGTCCAGGCTCTCATCTATACGGGGCAGAGGGTAGGCGTCTTGTTGGGTCACTGCATTCAACCGCCTATAGTCTATGCAAAACCTCCACGATCCGTCTTTCTTTTTGACGAGTACCACGGGAGAACTCCAGGCACCATTGCTGGGTTCGATCAACCCTCTCTCTAGCAGTTTGGACACGTGCTCCTCGGCTTCTCGCTCCTTGTGGGGTCCTAATCTGTGGGGGTGTTGTCTTATAGGCTGGGCTCCGGGCTTCAGGGGGATGCTATGTGCCACAAGGTCGGTACGACCCATGTCGTGATCTCCTCTACTGAACACCTCCTCGTAGGAGTGTAAGAGCTGGGCCAGTTGGAAAGCTTCACTGGGAGTGTGGCAGTTGTCCAGGGCTTG
Organism: Cryptosula pallasiana; assembly: GCA_945261195.1. Taxonomy (NCBI): domain Eukaryota; kingdom Metazoa; phylum Bryozoa; class Gymnolaemata; order Cheilostomatida; family Cryptosulidae; genus Cryptosula; species Cryptosula pallasiana. Next base: position 7,882,173 of record OX183135.1, read on the forward strand.
GGTATATAGTGCCTGCAAGTGCTCGGGGACGGGAGAGGGAAGGAAAGTGGGGGGAATAGAAGTAGGGGGTTTCTCCGTCAATGGCAACTCTATGTCACTGGCCTGTACACCTGTGTACCGGCCTATAGTCTTTCCCGCTTTCAAATGTAACGGCTGACTAGTGGGGTTAAGGCATCTAACGAGCAGGTGGTGTTTGGTATCAGGGGAGTTGAGACTGGCGGCGAGGGGCGGGGAGTCCGGGGTACCTTCTACTATACCGAGGGGGAGGTGTGAGGGGTTGGTAACTTTACAAAGCACCGTAGCCTCGGTATTCGGGGGGATGTGAGTGTCTCTTATGACTTGGACAGAGGTGGAGAGCATTCGTCCCTGTTGGTCAGTGCATGGAAGTTCTTGGCCATCTATTTCAATGACCGAACGATCAAATTTCATGTGACACTGGTGGGCAGTAAGAAAGGGCATGCCTAAGATGGCGTCTTCGTTAATCTGTCCGACTACGAATGTAGCATCCGTCTTTATGTCTCGCAGTCGAAGGGGCAGATGTAGGGTACCAAAGAAGGGAATATGGGATCCGTCCGCCAAAATGCCGAGGGTGTCGCTCTCTTGAAGGGCATCCCGGGTGGTAGGAGACAGCCGGTTAAACAGGTGCTGTGATAGCAGATTGGTGGTACATCCGGTATCAATGAGTATAGACACCGGCTTGCCTTCAATTCGACCGGGCAAGAAATAACTTGCCTTGTAGGGGCGTTCTGGCGGGGAGTAAAGAACGTCAGTGGGTCTGACGGCTGATGGTCGGGGGTAGGGGGTTGTCTCTCCCGAGGGCGGGAGGGGCGTATTTGGGTTGGGGGAGTAGGGGGGCTTTTGGGGTGAATCCCTCGGCTCAGAGATTGAGCTAGTTCAGACGGGTAATATAATTTGTGTCCATGACTAACGGGGTGTTGCTGACGAGACGGGCGGGGAAGGTCAGCACACAGGGGGGCCGGGGGTTGATATGCTTGGTTGTTATCCCAGACAGGCGGGGCAGACGGGTAGTAGTCTGTATCTTCCAGCTCTTGTAATGGCGCATACCGGTTGGTAGTAGGTAGCTGCCAGGGCTCTGGGGTTGGCACAGGATACCGTCTCTCTGGACGGGGAGGGGGGACCTGAGTCACAGGGTTATGTCGCTCTAGCCTTTCTATTGCCTTCCTATAATTCCGAGGGGCCCGGGGGCAGTTAGGAACCGGTCTCCCTACTGCGGGCGGCGCCCGTTTTTTGACGGTTGGTTAGGAAGGGGGGTAGGAGACGGCCAGGGTTTAGTAGGACAACTCCTCTGTAAGTGACCAATGGCGCCACACCCCCAACACTGAGGGGGGGTAGGTGTGACGGGGGGGGGGGTAGGAGGGGTGGGGGATGGCCAGTGGGGGGGTTGGTTGCTGCTTCAGTTTCTGGAGTTCTTCCGACTGGAGCTTGATGGCGTCGGTGAGCAACTGCATGTTTTGCATCAGAACAGCAAGGATGTCTGGGGACGGGGTAGCTGTCTGGTGGACTTGACTGAGCAGGGGGTTGGCTGGGGTTCTGTCACTGGGTGGTTCTAACATGTCATCTTCCTCCTCCACTACTCTGACTCGGGAAGGTTTGTCTTCAAATCCTGTCTTGATTTGGAGAAATTCACTGCCTGCTCTGACTGCTTCCTCAACAGTGTGGGGTTGCACGGCTAATAAATGTCGTTGAAGGTACGCATTGCCTATTGTGCTAGCAAAGGTTTCCAGTACCATTCGGTCAACTCTTCGGGGGGGCAGGTCATCATAAGCAACACGGACCAGTTTTTCAACCTCATTAGCGTGTTGTTGCAACGACGTCTTGGGGGAACGACGCAGTGTAATCAACTGAGCTTGTGCCTCTTTGGGGGTAAGTCCAAACCGTGTACGTAGGGCAGCAAAGATACCTTCTACATGGGGAGGGCGGCCACACTCAAGGGCGTCGTCTCTCAGTGCCTCTCGTAGGTGTAGTAGGGCAGTAGCTTGGCCCCAATCATTTGCATCGGCTACTTCAGTGAATCGAGTGATAAAATATTCCACATCGGCCGTGCCATCGTATTTGGGGGGTTTGAAGGGGGTTGGGTTGTGTCTTTGGGGGGGTTGTACCAATCTTTGTAGGGCATCTGTCAACTCATCCAAGGCTACCGTTGGTTGAACTACAACGGGATTTCGACCAGCGCTTCTTGCTCTCTGTGTGGCCATTGTTGATTGGCGAGTTAGGGGGTATAAAATGATTGCTTGTAACAGAAATCAGTATTCCGTGGATCCCGAATCGGGGTTGGGTGGATCCCGAATCGGGGTAGCTTCGGGGTAGAGGGGGAATGGCAGTATACAGGGTCAAGGTAACTTCGGGGTAAGGGGGAAGGGGAGTGATACAGGGTTTGGTATAACTTCGGGGTAGGGGGAAGGGGAGTGATACAGGGTTTGGTATAACTTCGGGGTAGGGGGAAGGGGAATGATACAGGGTTTGGTATAACTTCGGGGTAGGGGGAAGGGGAGCGATACAGGGTCTGTATAACTTCGGGGTGAGGGGAAGATGGCGGTAAGCAGGGTGAACAGGCTTGGTGTAGTTCCTAGCTATTTCTTCTGCTTTATTTTCTTTCTTCTTTCTCTCTCTTATTCTATCTATATCTTCTTACTTCTTACCTTCTCTCTATCCGTTGTGTCCTTGTTCTTCAGAAATCCCACCGCTGCCACCAATGTAATAGATTTGCCTCTTCTATTAGCTACACAACGGATTCTCTACCTCTCTCTCTTCCACTCCTTTCTCTCTATCTCCAACGACGTTAGCAACTCACGAGTCCTCGACTCAAACGTAGTAGAAAGGTGTTTATCAGAATAGATGCTTTATTATTCACAAGTAAAAGGGTACTTAAACTTCAACAACTTTACAACAACTGCCTGCCCAAGGCACAGCAGCTCTATTTATAGAGAAAAAGGTACAACTTCATTACCTTATTAGGCATAACGAATCACAATACAGAGTACAAGGCAATTGCCAATGGTAATATATAATACATAATCATAACAATAAACAGTCCAATCATGTAGCAAGCACATGGTGTTTTGCCCTGGGCACTTATTGCCGCTCTTTTTGGTAGCTGGTGACTTTCCAGTCCTTATAAGGGTAGACCATATCCTATCCTGTGATCCTGGGAGAAGAAACGCTCCGATTTCGATTCTGATTGTTGCATCGCGTTCAGGAGACCTCAGGCTATCTGAATCAACATGGTTGGATCCCGGGTCGGGGTCGGGGTAGGTTCGGGGTAGGTTCGGGGTCAGTTCGGGATAGCTAATTTTACTATATATAGGGGGATAGGGTTTGGGGACAACTGATATCCATTTTCCAGGGGATTCGGAGAATCTCCGGAGGGGGGGGGGTAGAGTTCTGGGGGGGGATAATGACTTATGACTAAGGTCACCAGGGGTGTAAAGGGGGGGGGGAGTTGGGGGGGTTAACACTACCTGTCACACAAATCTCCCACAATATAAACTTATGCAATATAACAATCTGCTTATGAGTATGTTTTGTTGTTGTTGCTAATGTAACATATCACAACTTACTAACAAACCTACCAAAATAAATGGTATAACCAACAGTATTGTGGTAAGATTGTAGCAGATTTTCAGGGGATCTGCCAAAAACCACCAACTAAACCTGCTCTCTCTCCAGAGGTTATTTATCCAGCTGTGCTATAGATGAATCTCGCTCAACTCCAAACTATGGTGAGCCCACGGCTTAGACTCCACCCTCAGTGCTTCAGAGTATTAGACATTTATTACTTCACAACACTCATGTAAAATACCAGTAATACAGAATCTCATTAACTTGGTATTATCACAAGTAGAATCCTGATACAGTGCAAAGCTTATAGACAAAAAATCTGCCTTTTATCGGCAGAGGCACAGGAAGTGAATGGACATGTAACTAATAGTAAATAGAACATGAGTACATGAATGAATAACAAGGACAAATATAGCAAGCAATAAAATGCAATAAGGAGGGTTAAAGAATGGCTCCGGCCATTTCTATATTTATCTGATATGTCATTGATATGTCCTTATGAAGTGCTTCAAATACCAACTTTGTCAAAATTTAATTTATATCTATGTTTTCTTAACAACATTAATAACAAGCATGTTGTGTGTGTTGTCTCCCCTTCGAAATCTTTTGGGAAAACCTATGGCGTAGGCAAGTGTTTTAGCGAACTTAGCAAACGAACGCTAGACTTTTGTTTGGATCACCAAAATCGCTGAAGCATAACAGCAACAATAGTCGATAAATAACAGTACAAGTGACCTGGCTCATTGATTGAAATAACTAGTAGCGACACATTGTGGCTAGTAGTAAAACAAAAGTTTAGCCGGTCGCTAAAACACTTGCGTAGGACATATGTTTTCCCAAAAGATTTCGAAGGGGAGACAACACTCACAACATGCTTGTTATTAATGTTGTTAAAAAAACATCAAAATGAATTGAATTTTGACAAAGTTGGTATTTGAAGCACCTCATAAGGACATATCAATGACATATCAGATAAATATGGAAATGGCCGGAGCCATTCTTTAAATAGATAGGAGGCTTTGTTTAGAAGCAATCCTGATTAGTAATGCTAGGTATTGCACAATCAACTTCCTGTGTGAGGTTCTTAGGCTTGTATAGCTTACGATCTAGGGTTTTGGTAATTTTTGTGGTTAGATATTTTGTGGATCCAGGCTTCAATATCATCTGAGACTACTTTGGGTCTTCAGGCTACAGTAGATCTTTTGTTGCTGTGCAGATATAGCTTGACTGCAGGGCCAGTGCAGATGGCTGCAGTACTATCAGGGTTGACTGTAAGACAGGACAGGTGGCTGTTGGGCTGGCAAGGTTGATTCCTGTCTATTGAAGTGGTTTTGGCAGTGCCAGACCTGTTGGAAGGTTTGTCTGACACACTACAATTGTACACTAAAAGTGTATTTGCCGGCTGGATTAATGAACATATGCTATATTTTATGTTTGGGAAACACATTGGTGGGAAACAAACTCACGAGTGTGGACTTTAAAATTTTTAATATATGATAATATGAAATTATATACTTCAATCCAATTCAATTTGTAGAGACATAAAATTCCCGTGTGCATTGTAGCGAGCATAACTATTTTTACATGTGTAAGCACTCCATCAACGATGCTTATCATGTCGTTGATTCCCTATTAGCACCACTAGTACTCCTAGCATGATGCTACGGGAAGTAGCAGATAGGGATCGGCAAGACATGAGAAATGAATGCAAAGAATATGAACAATACCACCCCTTTTATAGGTAGCTGGCGGGAAGTAATTAGCATAAAATAATATAACAGTAAAGGCACAGGAAGTAATTAGACCAATCTGATTACATATAAATAACTAACCAATCATGCAATGTACAAGATTTAAATGAAATAAGCGCCAAGTGGCTAGAGGCGGAGTTCTATCTCCTACTGTCCAATCAGAGTATCCTACAGGGTCCCAAGGCTCTGGTTAGCTTGTGGTCTTGATATCTGCTGATACGAAAAAGGGTATTTCCTGTTCCTGTCCTAGAGTAGGACCCTAGCTGATTTTAGAGGTCCTCTGCTATGGCGGCCATCTTTGCCAGGTCCTGAATCACCATACCGGGTCGATAGTGGTCAATTCCGGCCCTGCAGGGGTCACTACCGGCCCTGTACATTGTGCTACCAGCACAGTAAGGCTTTCCTACCGGCACAGCATCTCACCGATGGCTGTGGGTGAAGCTCTAGCGCACTCGGTGTGGAGATAGTGTAGCAAACTCCCAATTTACTATTGTCTTTCACTAAAATCTACCTCAATATGAGCTGTTATTTGCTAACCATTGAAATTATCACACCTATTTCTATATCAAGTAGGTTTATTCTAGCTGTTGTGTCGTAAGATGATATTATATTGTTAATGTTGTCGAGTGCGAAAGAAAAAGCGGGTGAGGTACCCTCTAAAGAAAGTTACCACTGGAGGAGGTGACTGTGGCATAAGGTCACTATGAGAAAACATGACCATAGGAAAAAGCCAACAACAAAAAAAGCCACCACTAGAGAATGCTACCACTAGGGAAGGTTACCACCAGAGAAAGCTACCACTAGAGCAGGCTACCACCAGAGAAAGCTACCACTAGAGCAGGCTACCACCAGAGAAAGCTACCACTAGAGCAGGCTACCACCAGAGAAAGCTACCACCAGAGAAGGCCATCACCAGAGAAGGCTACCACCAGAGAAGGCTACCACCAGAGAAGGCTACCACCAGAGAAGGCTACCACCAGAGAAGGCTACCACCAGAGAAGGCTACCACCAGAGAAGGCCACCATCAGAAAAGGCTACCACCAGAGAAGGCTACCACCAGAGAAGGCTACCACCAGGGAAAGCTACCACCAGGGAAGGCTACTACCAGAGAAGGCTACCACCAGAGAAGGCCACTATCAGAAAAGGCTACCACCAGAGAAGGCTACCACCAGAGAAGGCTACCACCAGGGAAGGCTACTACCAGAGAAGGCTACCACCGGAGAAGGCCACCATCAGAAAAGGCTACCACCAGAGAAGGCTACCACCAAAAAAGTCCACCACCAGAGAAGGCTACCACCAGAAAAGGCTACCAACAGAGAAGGCTACCACCAGAGACAGCTACCACCAGAGAAAGCTACCACCAGAGACGGCTACCATAAGAGGAGTCTACCAATAACTTACACTTACATATTATATATTACAATATAAGACTTCAAATGACTGCAAACAGACAGACGATCAAACTACAGAAATAACGAAGTGTTTAGCTACCTATACTAACTTTGATATGGAGACGTATACCTGACACGGTATTGCATATCTGTACTTAACATATATTCTGAAGTATAAACAGGATAATAAAAAGCCCTATATATTTTGAGCAAGATTTTTTGCATTATGCCGTTGTTACACAATAATATACATCGATTAAAAACATCTTTGATCAATGCAACTGCGATCTTCTAATAACTAAATTACTTTGAAAATTATTTTGTTCCTATTATTTGTCTTTAAATATGCTGGAAATTAGCATATATAAAATGAATGTGAGATGAAAGAATCTCAACATTGTTTGCTGCTGACCTGATCTCCGGTATATTACAACATGGATGTAAAATTTACACAGAAAGGACTTCCATGTATAAATTGTTATTCACCTGATAATAAAGTTAATTGGAAGAAAAATGCTAGTTTTTGGTAGATATAAAGTCTTGCCTGGGAGATGATTAGGTACAAAATCTCCAGTTATCTCTTATTCAGTTCTGCTTCTCTCTCCATCTGTTGATCTTATTTTATAAACATTTTGTGAACATGTCCGAGCAATTATTTCATCAAAGAAACATGTTTTGTCATCAAAATGGCAAATATACCCGCAATATTTGACATATGACCTGGTAGAAAAAAACTAAACTTTTGTATTCAAATTTCAAGATCTGAAATTTTATTATATATATTTGGGTTAGATTTAAAAATATTGGTATCAATTTTGTTGAGTAAGCTTTCTGACCCAGAGGAAATATGGGGAGATGAACAGTTTAGGTGCTGCTCAGTTTGTTCGCGAGACTGTTGATTGGTTATCAATAATTTGAAAAACATTCCACAATGTAGTAGGTGAATTCGACAAGAATAGCAATACCAAAAGCTTCCATGACAGCAAACTAAACTATCTTTCAGTCTATTTTCCACCTACAAAATTAAATGGCATTGGCGTAGAAAGAAATGTACCTTTGTGTGTCATTGAAATATAAAATGATTATTCTGTAGAGGATTTTACCAGTCACCGTAAGTGACCACTACTTTCTAAGGCCCCGTAAAAGCCTATAGGCTTCAGGCATGCCTCCTATAAGCAATTAACAAGTCCGGATATAATTGAAAGTAACCTAGTTGCTTATACAAGCAATAGAAGCATTACTTGACTATACCAGCACAGGGTAATTACTACCCCAGCCCTGGGTAGCTTTCCCAAGCTGGCAGCAAGATGGCTGCCATAGCTTGAAGAAAGAAATATAGCCTAAGGACCTCTAGGACATGTGTGTAGGTGATTACCATCCTCAGAAGTGAAGAAACCTGGATCAAAGGCCGTAAAAGACAAAAGCTGTTGGAGGGAGGAATGCCAAGCTATTACTGGCTGGAATGCCCATAGACTCTAACCTCACTTCTGTGCACCAGTTTCTTTTAACACATTTATCTATTTATCGTTGGCTAGTATTTTTATACATATTGTTATTGGTCGACTCTTGTAATTCTTATGTGTGATTGGAGTGTTTGGCCAAACACTTCCAGTCACTTCCTGTAACTCTGCCTATAAATGGCAGAGCTTCTGTTCAGTTCTTTGCTTTGCGCTACAGTACAGCATTACAGCTGGTTACTATTGTATGCCACCTTATATTCTGGATAAGACTAAATGCTTATACTACTCAAAAGCACTGAGTGTATGCCTGAGCCGAGGGCTCGTTACAGTTGCTAAAGTCGAGGGTTCTCCTTTACAACTAGTTACAAGTGCCATCCCAGCACAGGGTCACCTCTGGGGAGAGGTTGACTGCCCATTGTCTCGCCTTGAGAGGCTGACTGTCTTGTTGCGCAGGCAGAAAGCAGTTTGACCGGTGGCAATGTTAGCAAAGAAGTAGTAGGACAACAAAATCCACTACAATTCATGCAGCAACTTTTAGCAGTTTCGCATCAGAAACATAAAACTAAGTATTTAGAAAATTTGAGAATTAAAATTGACAAATAAATTAACTTGAAACGAGTAACCCAGACACGCGAGTCCAATAGGCAGCAAGTGACATACTTTTGTTGATTTAGATAGAAACATCAACTAATTATATCATCAATAGAAACTGTCAAACACTGATACAACATTTCATCTAAGTAACTTGAGACTTTTTACCCTGCATGATGCAAACAGTGTGGAGGCATAATCTTTGATGACCTGATTACAAACCGGGAAATCTTTTTGGTGACAAATCAGCAGAATTTGAACTAACAAAGTTCACCAAACACCAATAACTAACACCAAAAGCCTGACTGTAGTAAAAGAGAAACAAGTTTACATATAAAATGTCTCCAGGGTAGGGAGGTGTGAGGAAATACAGCATTGTGGTTGTTTTAATCTTAAAGGTTTGTAGGCTTGACAAGTTGTGCTTTTTAAACTTTTGTCTGAAATTCACAGTGTTTAGTCTCATTTAATTTTAGTTTAGTTATCTAACAAGAGCTGCATTCCTTGTCGACATCTAAATGGATAATCACATGCTAGAAGAAATCTGAGATTAATGTGTGCTTTTTCGTTTTAAAAATTTATTACTCTAAACTAGTTTATCAAAAGGAATTTGTATGAAAAAAAAACACGATTTTGATAATAATGCATAATTATTAATTATTAACCAGTGCGTTATGAACTACACTCATCCGGCTCAAAAGCTCACAAAAATTCATGACTATCCATGAAACAAAATGTTTTCACTGTTTTCTACCATAATTTGTTTAAAAAACTTTCTAAATTTTTTTTAAATAACTTCAATTTTCGGAATTCATTCTACACCCAACCATCATCTCACTGGTTGTTATGAAAGTGATAAAAATGAAAAAATTTTGTACAAAGCAATGCGTAAACTTAAGTTTACTTGACTTACTGAAAAATTAAAAAAGTTGAGCAATTTCCTGTGATAAAAATGATACCTGAATTGAAGACCTTATTCTTTTGTGCTTGAAAAAAATGATGATAAGACAACTACTGCATTTGCTAGTATGCAAGTCCTGGTGATGTTTTAATGAGCCACAGTGTGAAAGTTGAAATAAAAGTGTAAGTTACATATAACCAGGAACTTTGATTATTGTAACTGATAGTCCACGTATAGAATATTTGTCACACACTTTCTCTGTACATTTCCTCATTTGCAGGGCTAGAGAGAAATTCATTGGATAAAACAACCAATACACTTTTGGTAAGATAATGTAAATGGTATCCGATTAACAACCAATAAATGGTATCTGCATAAAGTATTTACACACCACCTCCTGACCACGCATATTTTTTATAGTTTCATAAAAAAAATCTTATTTTTTGGAAGCAATAAAAAAGTATTATTAATAATAACTGATGTTTTGCTGAGCTTAACTGTGGCTGACAAAGCCACAGATTTATCAATAGGAATATTTCAACATCTTGGTGACATAATCACATGATTTACAGGAAACTGAGCAGTTTGAAATTGCGAATCGCAAGAGAAGGCAATTCTTTTGCTTGATAGATATATATTAGCTACAGAAATTATTGTTTGTTAGCTTAATAGAAATAAATACAAAATCAATATTTTCACGTTACAATAAAGGAGTTGAATGTTGTATCAATAAACAAAAATATCATCATTAGATTTGACCTCAACAAATTACAATTTTATGAGATAGCATAAATTCCATTGGTAGAACACGCTTCATAGATGGCCAAAAAATTAATTTGCTGATAGAGTGAACATTTTACAAAAATCTATTAATATTTTGTAAATCCTGAAATATTTTGTAAAAATTGAGAATCATATTTTTAGCAGGATTACACAGCAGTTTCATAGATTGCTTGATCCATATTACAGCTGTTGTTCTTCAAATAGTTTCTTTTAAATTATGAGAGAAGAACACCATTTTTTTATAGTGTTAATCTATGAAGATTTATATATACATGTATAACAATAGTTGGAGAAAAAGGGATTGCAGCGTTCTTGATTTTTACTGCATAAATGTGATAGGAATGAGGAAACGACTGCTTTAACATTTAAACATCAACGATTTGCATTATCCCCAAATTCATTGAAACATGTTGAATAGCTTATTTTTTGTTAAAACAAAAGGAAACATCAGAGTTTTGCGCTATCGCTAGAATTATAGCTTGGCTAACAATATTCTAGTACGGAAGTGATCTGAGAGAAAGGCTGAGTTTATATTAGAGTCACGCCTGAAACTAACTGCTGTATCCTGTTTATTACTTGAGTTCTTGGAAAAATCATGACAATCTTATGCAAACAGATTAGACATTAAAATTTCAGTTTTTAATAGATTTATTTAAGGCAACGAAAAGGTTGGCCGCTCACATACAATAATGTATCATAAAGCTTACAAAATATTGGCTCATAGAACGACGTGAAAAGAAAATTAGCTGCTATCTAAAGAGTACATAGCCAGCTGTTTATCTTCTCGGTTCAGTTTCAAGGTTCTAGAAAACATTCAGAATGGCAGAGCAATATTTTAGCACTCAATTGGTTGGTTGTATGGTGGACTAGGGTTGTGGACAGACACACAATCACATTTACTGTTAACATTTAGATAAACAGGTTCATAGTTCATGTATCCTTCTGGATGGCATGTACCAGTAGGTCTGTGTATGACTAGAGTTTTGTTTGTGTGCCTCACTATTCCTGGGCTATTTCTTACACTACAATATTCATCTACATCTGCACAACATTTCTCTATCTCAATCACATGGGGGATTATGGGTAGTGCGGAGTTGTCTTTCATATTTTGACGGGTCCTACAAATAAAACACTCATTTTCAATTTGTTTACAGATTGTTAACAGACATTTTAAAATTTTACAATATAGTTGGGTAACAGTATTTAAATACAATAGTAAATGACTATTTTTTAAACTACTGTAGTATGAATAAATGACTATGTTTCCAGTCTGTCCATTAGTATGATTTCAAAGTCAGTAAGGTCTCATGAGTTCATGTTTTAAGATCAAAAAACATTTTGAAAAGCTATGGATAGGTTGCACCTACATAAGCTTTTTACCAACGATTTACTAGGTATGTTTGAAAAAGTGTTAAATTTGATACTAAAAAAATACTAATCCTTTTCTTGCATAATGAGATAGACTGAAAACTGTTTATCTGAAAAACAAATGCTGATTAACAAGAAAATAAGTTTAACATAGAAATCAATAGTGTTTTATACATTATTATGTATCAATGTATTATAGGAAATAAAATTTGTATAAAACATACTCACCAGCCAGGATGCACATATTTATCAATATGAGAAAGTACCTCAGTTCCAACAAGAGAACAATCACCTGAGGGTCTTTCAAAGTTAACCAAACCCAAGTCAGCAATCGATACAGTGGGAATGCTAGAATTGTATGGTAAGCTAGCAATTCGACAGTTCTCACTTTGCCAATGCGCCATTTTTTGTAGATTACACGAAATTTCAGTGCAGCAATTCTGGTCACAACGAGGTGGACCGCAGCAAAATGATATTAATACACAAAATGGTCCCAAAATATTCATGGTCGTGGTCCTCAGTTTAGCAAATAAATAAAAAGTTTGCGAGTGAAAATAAACCACAAAGTAACTATATATATAGCAAAAGACTTATTGAACGTCAGGGTTGAACACTTACCTTATTGGTCAATTATCAAATAATTTATATTTTGTTATTACTAATTATTTACAGTCAAGTGCTGATAAGCGATAGTTTGAAAGAGGTTAACTTCATGGCAGCAACAAACAGCAAATAATAAGGAAAGTTTAAAGTAGGAAGGTAGTCAATGTTTTCATCTGCTCACAAAATTTTGATGATATCATTGGGAAACAATATTGTGATGACCAATAAAAGTATGAAAGGGAAAAATATAATCTAATATAGCTATTAATGGCATTATTTGTCTTCTGCGATAAAGAACTTTCCTCTTTAGATATAAGTTTTGATCAACCACTTTCAATTTTCAGGCATTTGATTATTGACAATTGCTAATTAATTTATGTACCAACACAAATAATACATAATACAAACAGCGCATATCAAGCAGTGTTATCTCTATTTACATTGCTATCTAGGTATGTGCAATACAACGCTAAGTGACAATGCAGTTTCTGTTCTCGTAACTTTTAAGTGTAGCTTAGCTTTAGTGCATAATGACCAAAACTTCTTCCAATAATTATTGCATAGACTATTAGAGTTTATTTTAGGATTTGAAATTAACCAATAGAAAAAGGTTATCTTCATGTTTAAATAAAGCCAAAAGTCACCGAAGTGGGCAAAGCTCTTATACTCAGGCTGAGACAAACATATTGATACAGAAAAAAAAATTTTCTTGTAAATTATTAACTCTATTGCCAAAGCTGCAGTAATTAATTCTGAAATTCTGACAGCCTATAAAACAACCATAATTAAAGCAATCATTAAACAATTATAATATTTGTTAGTACATCTAAGGATTACACATTTTTTGTATTGAAGATACTGTTGAAGGAAAAAAGTTGTTCATTGTTTTGCATATCATTTTTTATGATCAATTGACAAGTGTAGACCGCTTTTGCTTCAAAATAAAAGATAAAAATTGAACAGTACTTTTTGCGCGATGAAAGCTGGCTCGATGTTTGCTGTAATAATCTGGAGACTTCTTATAGATACGAAATTTGGGCAAGTAAAACTTGTTAACAGATCAAACACTTCTGGCTTTTAATAAAAAAAAATAATCCAGCAAAGTTATGGAAACCAATTAGTTGTGATTTAAAAACTTTTATAACAATTACAATAATAATTTAAATAATAATAAAAAATCAGCGTATTCAGTTATGATGAAGTTAATCAGTAGAGCCGGCTTGGGGTCGCATTTACAAAAGAGCTTCTGAGTCTCTGTCTCAATTAGTAGTTGCAAACGCAGTTCCAAGTTGCATTTTACATGATAGAAACACACCCAATTTTCAAGTTTGCCAACTTTGGAGTTGCCCATTCATCACATCTAATATAACTAAAGTTCATTCCCACTCATGCAGTTGGGTTGGTGAGTTGCAATTTAGTTATTAATGGTAGTAGTTCTCAACTTTCAGCTGCATTCTTATTTACATTTTATATGAAAATCTGACTTATTTACAGATGATGCAATAATCATTATGAAAATAACATAATAGTTTGAAGAAATTCCAATTGGCGTTCATGTTTGCATTAGAAATAATAATAATAATTACAATTACACTGAATATAAAATAACTAATATTATTAAAAATAAATGAACTTCCATTAATTTGAGATAAGAAAATGACACAGATTTATCAACATTGTTGGTAGTATTTAATTATATAATAACCTTACAATTATATAGCTACCATTGTTTAAGTTATAGCCAGGCTTGTGTAAACAAATTATTGAACACACTTTATAGAGCAAATCAATTGGCTTGGCAGTGTCACTCGACTATAAACTTGCTGCATCTTGACGCTGGAGCCCAACACTGCTGGTTTGCTGCATCTCAGTTGGTGAAAATGTAGAGTCTACACCAAAAACTGCAAAATTTTTCTGTGATAAAATTCATCTGCAAGCTTCAAAGGAAATTCGCTTTGTGTAAACGCCATTTTAAATGTTACATAGTGTAGCACACTATGGAAACGCGGATGTATATTTTGTATTTTATTCCAGGTGTACTTAAGAACAGTTAAAATGACTGAATATATCAGTGACCAAATTTCAAGTTCCTACTCTCAGACATAATCTGTTGGTCAGGTGAAGTGATCAGTGATGATGCTAAAAATGTTCCTATGAGTAACATACAAAATCATTTAAAAAAATGAATGCCAATTTATGTAGTAACATTGCTAAAGTAGTTTTCATCCAGTGCCAATGATGGCTCTCCTGAGTCTGATCTGGGTTGAAGAGTTTCCCCCCATAGAAAGAGGATGACTAATAACGCCATTTTTATGCTATAATTAAACTAATTAGATTTAGATATGAAAACACAGCCTGGAATCAAGCGCAGGGGGGGGGGGACACAAAAAGAGATAATTTTGGATTTATGATTTCCAGGAGCAGATTATAATCTTTGGCGAAGTGTACAAAAAACCAACCACGGCTAAGCAACGCTTGGACCTACAAAATAATGCTTACAATCATGCACCATGTGAAATAGAGAGATAACCGGCAATGTCTGACACCATAGGGCCACCCTAATATAGCTGTTCACTGTGGTTAGGGGAGGTGAAACTAAACCTTGTGACAGTTTTACATGTAAAAGCCAAGCTTTTTTTAGATTGTAATTTCATAACAAAAAGGCATAGAAGCTATTTGTAGCCTGAGTGTACTGCATAATGAGACCTACAGGCACACAACATGCCAGCAATCTTTGAAAAAGCAGGTGGAGAAAGTTAAAGTGGCAACATAAACCGTTGTGCACAATTCAATAAAACTTTTTTCTTTAAGCCAATAATAATTATTTTGATGCATTTATTACATAAAACGGCAATAGTCATGATTTATCAAAGAGTATGTCAAAACACTCCTTAGAGACTGAAAAAGGAATAAGTAACTGTCAAAAAACTCGATAGACTGATAACATTTTTCATTTGTGTTGTAATCAAATGGAAAACTGCCAACAACTAAAACCATCCAATCAGGGAGAAGCAATGATTTTGTTTCTATTGTCACAGATAAAAAGCTCAATTTAATAGTTTCACTATGATATTAGCTGTTGCTTACCTAAGAGTGACATTTCCTGTTAGATACAACAATACACAAAGTCTTTCCAACATTGTATATAGTAGGGTGCTCTTAGATATATAAAAGCCTGCTGTTTAGTCCAACCTATCCGCAGTTATCAGATATTTTTCCACCAAACAGTTTTAGCAGAATGTTGTTGTTATATAAATCACACAACAACAGTTGTGTTGTTCTTTTACCTTAATGTATGGTTTATTAAAGAAAGGGAGATGCAACTTGTTAGTGGGTACACAAGTGAAACAAATTTAAGTTTTCAAAATCATTCACCAATCAGACTAAGTTTAGCTCAGACAGAGCACTCACCCTGTATAACAGCTAATTTGAAGTAATCGATCATAACGCTTAGGTGGGGATATAAATTATTTTTATTGAAACTCAAATAGTTGAAAAAGTTTTCAATGCTTGAAAAGACAAAGTTTTATGAGAGTGAAGGAGATAAAGTAGGAATAATTGCTATGACGCCATGATAACTTATATACAAGCAATGTAATGAAATCTTACATACTTATTTTCACATTTCCTCATTCAAGTGTAAATGCATATAAAATTTTATTGGATAAAACAACCAAGTGCAGTTTGTTATAATGAGCTATATTTTATCTCAGTGGCTATTAATAAAATTACTCATTGTGTCATGATTATGCGTCATTGCTGAAAGTTAACCAAAGTTTTTGATCCTATGTAAAAGAAATAAATGAAAAGTTATTAAAGAATTAAGGAAATAAGGAAATAAGGACGAAAGTTGATAAGATGAGGTTATATTAGAAATAGATGACAGTAACATTATGTACCATTATATCATACATTTAAGTACCTTAGCACAAAACTAGGTCACATGGCGTACCAGGTTAAACTATATTGGTGACCAGCTACAACCAGTACAGATTACCACACCCACAGATCTAGTGAGTCAACATTTCCTAGCGACAGACTTATTGAGCCATAACTATTTACAGTTATGGATGCCTATTATTATTGCGCGTACGTTAAACATTAGGTTATGTTGGACATTTGGAACTTTACTTCGATAAAAGTATAAAAACGGACATAAAATAGTTTTCCTGGTCAAAAACGCAGCAATAAAATAATTGGCTAATAGCTTCCTGAATCTACACCGGCCAAACAAATATTTATTTTACAAAACAAACACATGTCTGATAACAGGTGTTACACTGCGGAAGGTCAGGCTTAGAACCCAATGGTATGTATGTAGAATGGAACAGGCAGCATAGAAAAAAAAGAAAAGACTTTTTTACTTTTATAACATTTACTCACATTCATTTTACAAGTGTCTAGCTGCAACAGGGAGTGGTTGTACTATATAGACTTATTGTAGCTTTCCTCATAACAATATTCAGAATATTGACTCTCACAAGCAGGTGCCCATTCATACCAATTAATCATTGTCACTTGAAAAATAGTATAATTCAGACATCAATATTACTGCACATTAATTATTGTCACTTGAAGGTGTTGTTATATAAAGAGTAGTGAATACTGCAGGGTACATACCGGTACCAAAACTAACTTCCCTCTATAAATGTATACCACAATCATAGGCTTGTATCTGAAACCAAATGTTTCTAGAAAGTGTTTGAGGAAAAGTAATTGGTGGATATCTATTTCTGGGTGTTTTTTTGCATCGCAGGCAAGTGCCTGTGTACTCCACTGAATATTGTTGCAGGTGCTTTTACAAAAACAACAATCGCAAGTAATACCTTTATGGTTTTATAAAGAAAATGTAGGAAGCATTTGATCTCCACTTTTATTGGAATTGTGGTGATAAGACATATTACTTACTAGTTCAAACAGGGCAATTTTTTGGCCAAAATTTTTAAATATTTTGTGTTCTGCTAATAAAATGAGCATAACTTTGAACAATGATCAAACTGTTGATACCTTGTACACAAAAAAATGAAATTTGTGGTCTATACTAATTTAGTATGCAGGGAGGGGCATAAAGTTTTGTTGAGAACCATCTCTGGGCCCAGTGCATTACCGCTAACACAATAGTGCATTTTTATCATTGAAATTTTGTAAACTAGATTATTCGTGATTGTAATTGAGTGAAGTGAGTGTGTAATATATCAGAAATGTGGAGCTGAAAAAAATATGGTGAATACTTACACAATAAGTAGACAACTCTATACAAAAAGAACCCAAAGGAAGCTTTTTTAATTATGAGAAATTAAAGAAATGCACACTGTCATGCTGAAGCTCATTTGGGTGCAATTGGAACAAGAAATAGTGCATGCATTATGTATTTGTATCTTATAGTGTGTTATGAAGTTGGTTTGCATTCTACCACTTGGGTAGCAATGATTAAAAATATCAATTGCTCATCTGACTATGCTTTTTCTTTCTTTTACTAAACTAGACACTTGCTGTGCCACTCTTGGAAATTTTCCAATAACAACCGGGTAGTCAGAGACCCGCTCTTTTTGTACAATTGTTCAAGTAGATGCAGTTACTTCTGAACAATTTGCATAGAGATCAGGTCAAACCTGGATCAATAATACAGGAGTTGTCTTCTTTGCTAACTTCAATAAGTGAAATGATTAAGAGTAGATAACTCCTCTAGTAAACATGCTACCTAAACCTGTATGAGAGTTGTTTGTACTAAGACTGAGCTGTACTTGTGAGAGACTTAGAGCTGTACAATAGAAATCGATACCGTTTGGCGAAAAATGTCACTTGGTTCTTAAAACAGATTGGATACTGTAAGAATGCTATTGAATAAACATCAAAACCATGTTTGGTTTTCAGTGAAGCATTAAATACTGGTGTAAAAACACCATCATTAAGTTTGTTGTTATGAACAAAAGTCTCTACGTTTTCAGCCCTAAGATGTTTTATTGCAGTTTTATATTTGTATCAGCAACAGCTTTATGTTTCTATTACTGTGTCAACATATGTTAATAGCAGTCGCTTATTTTTAACAGAAGCGACTTTCAGCTAAAAATTTCAAGTTTTTTTAAGGGAAACAACAAATTTGTATTGCTTATTTGGTTCTAGAAGTGAAAGCATCTGCAACTGTACTCTTATTTTCCCAGATCCAACTAATAATAAATGCTGTCACTTATTCAAAGCAGGTTGAAAAGGTGGTATAACTAAAATTTTCGTCAAAAAATAACTATTTGATATCCAGGTAAACACCAAAGAAAATACTCCGTGAGTGTTTCATATCTGATACTTAGATAAAGGTTCATTTTGATCTGATCTTTAAAATTTAAAAAATAAAAAGTAGGTGATTTTAACAAAAATCTTTGTGGCTCAAAGTTTTTTGTTCATATTGACCTGATAAGATGTTGATACGCAAACTAAATTAATCTTCTGCGAGTGTCCTCAGTATTGCAGAGAGGTGATTGCAAAAAGAAGATAACTCCTTAATCAGATTATAATGTACTGAAGCTGGGGTGGCGCTCAAGGGGCGGGGTTTATAGTACTAAATGGGGTTTGGTAGAGAGAATGATACAATAAAGATAATATAATGCTCAATGACAGTTTAAGCTCCACCCACTGTGTGTCCATGTTTCCCTCGTTTTCATTCTAACTCACTCCTCCCTCCCCTTACCCCATCCCAAAAGAAGCACCCTGCCTAAATCTACCGTCTAACAAACCATATGCTTCAATGGAGACTGCAAAGATATTTCTAAAACATGATTTTGTCCCGGAAACTGCTCGTGAAAATTGATAGTGCTATTAAATACATATACAATATTAATTGGGATTTATGATAATAAATAAGAATAGTTGTCATTGAAACATGCAGAAAATCTATTCAGAGTAATGTTGAACATTCATCTCAAGATCTAAGCAGTATTTTGTATTACAGGTAAAAGGTAATAGTGTTACAATCTTAGAAGTTTTTGATAGTTTACAAAGTCTAACACACAAACGTTATAATCACAGTAGAAAGAACTATTTTAGCAGAGTTGTCTTCTTTTAGGGGACAACTATGTTGTTCAAGTCATTTGGTACTGGAAACACTGACGGCTCTTTGCATTTTTGCTCTCACCTGTACAGACCTTATTGAATTTTGAAGAGGCAATGATGGCGCAATGATTGGTGACAAATATAGAAACTGCTCCGCTACCTCTCGTCTACATAAACAAGTAAATAAATTGTTATATAATCATCGCTGGGTTCAACAAGCTTCCAGTTTCCAGCTGCGACCGACATCAGCAATAGTTCCCAACTATAGCCATAAAAAGGTTTTAATCCTCTTCGTTCTTTTCTTTGTAAGTTACATCAGGTTTTCTCAAGCCACACAATCCTGGAGCTATTTATTATCTGTCTTTGCATTTAAGCTATATAGTCAGAGCAATGGACAAATCACCGTGACTCGAATATCCTGTGATTCGAATATCCGATTCGAATCACAAAAACTGATCTTTGGTGATTCGCTGATTTGAGTTGATTTGGGGTCTCCTCTGAGTTGGTTTGATTTGGTTCTGCCAAAATCTGTGATTCGGTACAAATATTTGCAAAACATATAAATATTTATCCACAGTTACAGCGCATGGGCCTTAAAAAAACCATAGACCTAATAAAATCACTGATGTCAATGAAATATACAATTGTCGCAGTCTCCATGTCATTGCTGTTTAAATTATATCGATACACAATGAATATCCCTTTCATATCGTAGTTGAATTTGAATGCGAGCATTGTATCAGCCGGGGCTGATCATTCGAACTTTTCATATCAATATAATCATAATAATAATACGCCGCTAACATCAACATCATACCAAAGGCTATTTTAAGTTATTTCTCATAGGTATGGCTTGGCATCAGCTGCTTGCATGGTGATGCTAAATTGTTTTTGCAGTGTCTGCATGTTTATTTTTATGAATTATTCATTATGATTGCTACCATTAATTACGAGTTGGATTTTACAGTCTAAACATAGACTACTGTTGTTGAACTTGCGCTGCCTGCTTGCTTTGAATTTTAATTATTATTAGCTATTCTTATTACGAAACTTATTCAAGTCAGGCGTTGTAGTGTATTATCATGACTACTGTATTAGTTGCTGTGGATAAAAAAAAAACACAAAAAAACGACTATTAATTATTACTACCTATCAATAATAAATGTGACGATGTTTGCTCGTTGTGGCAACAAAAACAATAATAAATAATAATAATTATTACTAGTTTATTTATTCGTAACCTTAAACTAATAGTTAGCTAACTATTATTTCAGTGGTAGTAATGGTCAAATTTTATTATTAGTTCTTAATATTATTATTCTATTTATTTACAACAGCTATTATTAACTGCAGCAAGCAAGTGTCGAGAAACAATGAATGTCCAAAATTAATTTAATATTATTATTAATATCATTATCATCTTTTAAAAAATTCTAATAATACACAATAATAACGTTTCTATTACTTTGAGATTCAATACCATTTCTTTTTGTCACTCACCAACATTGTTGTGCAGTAATTTGTTAATTTTATTTTATTTAGCCTCCATGCAATTTCCTCCCTGAAACAAATTCCTGAAGAGATCTCTGAGTACATTGTATATATATTGAAATGGAGCACTAAATGTTATTGGTGTTGATAATATAATAATGTGTTTGACAATGCTTTATCCTATGATTTGTCATAATATGTGCCGCACACAGGCATTGAAGTCCTAGTTTGTGTAAAGTACTCATTCCAGTTATCTATGGTGTTAAACTATCAAACGCATGATTTGCAATATTTGAAAATATTTGGAATCTCAAAAGAATCTCATTAGATTTGATTCAATTCATAATTTGTACAAAGATGCTGAGGTTTGATTGGATTCAAATCAATTTCATTCTGATTTGATTTTATTCGAATCACCAACTTTGTGATCCATCTACAGCTCTGTATATAGTTGCATCTAAACTTTCCATTGCTTGGTTATACAGATCTTACAATAACCATTAGGTTGTGGATGACAACCTCGTAACTGAATGTTGCAAAATGCTAAAATACAAAAAGAATTTCAAGTAAAACATATGTTTTGGAAAAGACAGTCCCAAAATGACTTCTCTTAGTTGTCTCCCCATTAAAACTGAAACAATCACCTCATCTGATCGGTCAGAGATGAATATGTAAACTCACCTGTTTTGTTGTTGGAGGTAATGTTGCTTTATGCAGTTTTCCCAGCATTATTGACTGGTCAAGGCCTATCTCCCAATCCTCACACAATGTCTATGTAGACTCTCAGACTATTGACAATAGTATTACAACGCCTAATGTTTGCTTATCACTCAAGTATCATCGGTAGATCAGGCAAAGCTAAACAATTTATTGTGTCAGATTACCGCAGATACACTGAGACCTCGAAGTTGACTAAAAACTTCTTGAGATTTGTGCGTTACTATAAATAACTTTATACTTGGCAGTGAAGATGGTGAATCTAAATAAAGTTTAATAACATATTTTGCCACCAGTACTAGATAATAGTTCAGTATGTGTTATAGTTGTTGTTTGTATTATTCATCCACATAACTGATATTTTCTTATTAGCTTCCCAATTATCAAATCACTGACAAATCCAAGATTTCTGCCCTTTGTCAATTAATAACCCATCTTACTACAATAATTTACAATCAATTATCATTGCCATCACATTTCGAGCAGTGAGAAAAGTTTACACTCACTGATGATCGGTATTTCAACTACAATGTCATAGGTAAATAAGTGGATTTCAAGGGGCCGACCGAAATGCCACCAACCAAACCTCTTTCCAACAGAGGTCATTTAGCAATCAACTTCAACAGAGGAGTATCTCAAACTCCACAACTGTAACAGAGCCCACGGCTCAGACTCACAACTCAAGGCTTCAGAGTAATAACTATTTTATTATTTCACAACAACCCAGTGTAAAACAATCGTGACAAAGTACCTTGCTACTTGGTGCAATCACAAGCAGTATCCTGATACAAGTGCAAGGAGTTTAAGCAAAACTTTGCTTTTTATAGGACGAGGTACAGGAAATGATTGGCCTAATTATGGAGATAACAAACGACAAATAAGTAGGAAATAAATATGCAATCAACAAACAGATTATAAATAGCAAGGAATCAGATTGGTTATTATAAGGTTGAATAAATAAGGCGCCCAGAAGTAGGGGGCAGAGCTTCAAGACTAATGCTGCTGAGTCACAGCCCAGGAAGCAATGGTAAAATATAGGCAGAGTTTTTAGACGGTTATAGCTTGGGCTCCATGACTTCTGGCAAATCTGATTATGGTTATATTGCGGATTCAAGCTTCTGCATTTTTTTAAACTAGTCTGGTCTCTCAGGCTACGTTCCTTCTTTCCTCCCCGACCCGGTATAGATAGCTGCTGGGCCGGTAGTGTCACTGCAGGGCCGGTAATAATAGATAGTTGTATGGCCAGTAGGGTTGCCTGCAGGACTGGTAGGGTTGCCTGCAGGGCCGACAGAGTTAATTCCTGCTTTTCATAATGTTTCTGGCAGTGACAGATTCATGGAAGGTATGCCTGACACTCTGCAGTTGTCAGGAGACCTTAGCCAGACACTATGATCATTAAAATCCGCTACAATATTTTAACAGTTTCCTTTAATCGACATGATACCATATACATTACCTTTTTATGTGGACTTCCTACCTTTATAGGTACAGTGTCCAATGTATTGCAATGGCGATTGAGATTTTTTTTAAATCACAAGCTTTTTCCAAAACGTCTGTCTCATCCAGTTTTTACCAGTTGCCACACTGACAATACTGTGGTAGATTTTTGAGCTCAAGAAACCTGCATCCAATGTATGCAGGTGCCACTGGCTTATCCAGACCCGCCTCTAGCAAAGTTGGGACTATTATTAAAGTAAGTGGTTTTCTCCGGGCTCATTGCTTATTAACTGTATCACTACCCTAGCAGTGGGTAAAATGAAAGGGTCACAGGGCCAGTTTAATCCTATGCAAGGTAGATGTAATCGGCAAAAAATCTTTGCCTCGGCCCAGAATTCAAAAAGCCACTGATTTGTGAGTGTGCCAATGACTTATTGGTAAAATAGTTCGATAGACTTTTAAACAAAATAACATTTTTCTAAAACCAATCAACGCTGCCAAGTATTGGTATGAATGTAAAATTGAACACGAAATGCTTTTAAACTAACACTAAAGAGTTTGGCTCCATTTGTATCAGAAAATTTTTTAAAAATAATGTATCTCTCTAGATGATTATCACTTGTGTGGTATTGTGTTAGATTTTGTTGAAATATTAGCCAACACACTATGATAAAGGACTATCTGACAGTTAGTGTCTAGTGTCACATATGCCTTACAACAAGGCTGACACTACTAGAAACACACCAGCAGACAGAAAATAACAATGCTGGCACTGAAGTCTACCCTGCCGGCCCTGCAATCACCTTACTGGGCCTGCAACAAAATGGCTACCAGAGCCTGAGGATCCGAATTTGCCTCATATACAACAGATGCCTAAATCCACCAGATCCTACAGATGCCTAAATCCTAATCACACCATTACTGAAACCAGGACTACAAGTTGACGAAGCCGCAGGACATAGCAGATGAAGCCAGATGATGTAATATCCTTCATGACTGACTAATCTGCTCATAAACGCCACCTCCTATTTCTGGGCACTTTGTCTATTCAACCATATTCCTTGCATGTGATTGGTTACTATTTACAATCTGTATGCTCATTCGTGTAATATGTCAGCTCCTGTGCCTCTGCCTACAGAAAGCAGAGCTTGTACATTATCAGCTTGCACTGTATCAGAATTCTACTAGTTCATATGCTTACTTATCGAGTTACTCTATCACTGGTTATTTTATCTGAAAGTTGTGAAATAATAAATGTATAATACACTGAAGCAATAAGTTTTGAGTCTGATCAGCAAGCTCACCATAGTTGAGACTTTGAGCGAGACTGCTCCGTAGCATTGTTGGCTAGATAGCCTCTGAGAGAGAGGTTGGATTCGGCAGGGAGGTCGACGATCGCTACCAAATTACCGTGCCAGCAAATGAAGTGTTTGGCTGTTGACATTGCATTTTAGTGGTTTTTTGACATGTCCATGAAAATCCATTGCAGTATTATAATTGAGAAACAAATGTTGCATTTGTTAACTTTCTCCAAATCCGTAGTCAGTTTTGATAGCAGCAAATGCAAAATATTGAGCATGAGAAATCAGCTATTTTCAACAGAATTTGCAGACAGCCCCATATTAGTTGGTGGCAATATCAACCCATGCTCAAAAATTCCAAAACTCTATCATTTATTATTTTTATATGAGTTTTAAAAACTCAGAAAACCCAATTAAGTGCATATAACAGATGAAAGCGAGTGGAGAACAAAAAATAAATTATACAGCACACGTAATACAGCTGTTAAATGGTCTCTAAATCTGAATATATAATACTATAATGTATAATCCAGTAATAAAGTGGTTCAATATAAAATAAAGCACTTTAATGCGTATTGTAACACAAAAAATAACAAGCGGTTGCTATGACAACACAAATACAGTTTAGGGTGAATGAGAAGAAGCGTATACGCAGTGGCAACCAACAGAAACCTCTACTCTTACTGGTCTGTAGATCTTCACTCTTCTGTTATCACAATATCCAGTATCTTTAAGTATAAGCTTTTCTATCTTCTGTTGTTCTATCTCACCCACAGAGTGCTTACCATTAGCAGCTCTTGTATAACATACATTTATGTTACCGCAGCACTGCATGTGTTCTAGTGTTGGTGGAAATATCTGTCTGGCACCCTCTAGAGTTGTTGGGTACCTGCAATAGAGTGTACTTGCTGATTGTATAACAACTATGAGTTGACATGTCTGGACTTTGTGACAACTTTTTTGTAACAAAAAGTCTTACCAAGACGTCTCTGCTTTATGTCTGATTTCATTAGACTTACTTCTATCTTCAATAGACATGGACTCACAGTCATATATAGACTTGACCTACAATGTACCAATACATAAACATGTCTATCTGTTTTTCTACATACTAACTTATCGATGTCTGTAGTAGAACAAAAAAAAGGATTTATCCTGCACATTGGTATGATATATCTAACTTGTTACAGATGCTAGATACTTGTATTTTATTGTAGATAAATCTAACAGATAAACCTCTTACCTCACGCAAGTCTAATTCCTCTAAGCTAACTTTTGGGAAGTAGCGTCCAGTAAGTCTTACTTTAGCCAAGTATCTACTTTTGAAGGCATCAGTTGGCTCTCTACACACCTTGGCAGCACATGCATACATAACTACTGAACACAACAATACAAGTAGAACTTTATAAGACATTGTTGTTACCAGAATATCTCCTATACTAGAGTACAAATACAATATCACACTTATACTATTTGACTATATAGTATGTAGTTAACTGATAACTCTACCAACAGGTTACATTTACTGGTTTATATACAAACTGATATGAACACAGATAATAGGTTGAATCACTGTTTAATTGTATCAATTAATTGGAACTTGTCTTAACCAATAGTGGAGTGCCAGTTGTCGTGGTACATACAATACATAATGAGAAACCAATGCGAGATTTATGGAGCTGAGCCTAATAACCAACGAGAAAACAAAAAAGTTACCTGGTGCTTTTGTGAATATTATATTCAGGTTGCGTGAGAGTAATCAACTGAGTGGGCTGTGTACCTGGAGATGTCAGTGGTTTGTGTTATAATGGAAGGCAGCGTAAGGTTTGTCTCTATGTGATGGAGAACAAGTTAAACCTGAAACTTAGAAAACTTGACAAAGTGTAAAGTGCTTTGTGATATCTCTTTATGTAGACTTGGTGAAATAAAGTAATATTTGTCACTATAAAAATATAAACCCTCATGCACATAAAGCATTTACTTGGCAATTTTCCTTAGCGATAGACGAAAGGTCTAAAAAAGTCCGTCGTTTTTTACTCTTATCCATTCTTCAACGATTTTGATTAAACTCGCTGTTACTAAGTAAAGACTACAAATTAATATATAAATAGTGATAGATTGAGGCAATGAAGATGAAAAATGCTCGTGGAAACAAGGCTTTTGAGTGCTGAGATTGGTTCATCAAGGAACTGGCTAGCAATTTTTTGACCTCAATCAAAATCTGGCAACAACCTCAATTAAAAGGCTCGCAATTGCTACGTGATTTCTCCATAAATGAAAGCTACAAAATCACGCAATTGCAAAGGAACTTTCCGAGCAATATCTATATGTACTGCAGTTTAGGCATTATATAAATGGGCTATCATGGCACAATACAAAATATATTGTCAATAAAGAATCTTTGGTTATGCGCTTAGCCAATCACAAGAGAGTATCAGATGCCGGTGTAGATAGAGCTCAGTGAAAAGTAAAACATATATGTATGATAAAGTAAATGACATTTTAGTTACAACTGAAGACTAATTCCTACAGATGATATAGTTTGGTATAAAAGTACAAGTTATCTCAGATGTCTATGATTTAATGGTTTTTGTTATTCACAATTATCTACAGAATTCTCAAGCTAGAGCAAGTAATAAACACAATATAACTTGGCTTGTTGTTATGTAAAAACTACAACAAAAGACGTCGTTGTGTCTTATACAACAAAACATAGATATGCATATATGACTGCTGTTACTCTATAGTGTCACACTTCTCCAAGAGTTATATTATGGAATACGAAGTTGTCTAAAATGAGTGTCTATTATTAATAGTTTCATGTACTAGCTAGTGTAATCATCAGATGAAACTCTTGTTTGTGATGTTATTTATACTGAATTTATAAAATTACCTTTTGATTAATGTGCGCTAAAAAGTGGTAATAAAT
Organism: Cryptosula pallasiana; assembly: GCA_945261195.1. NCBI lineage: Eukaryota > Metazoa > Bryozoa > Gymnolaemata > Cheilostomatida > Cryptosulidae > Cryptosula > Cryptosula pallasiana. Next base: position 7,909,516 of record OX183135.1, read on the forward strand.
ACAATTTAGATATGTTCAAACTGTTAAGGGTGAATGGATACATATTTTCCTCATTCCACAATATTATATAATTGTTACTCTTTTGTATGTTGTACTTAGGTTGAATTATATTGTTTGGTTTCTGCTTGAGCTCACTGTTTATGTTCAAAGTGAGCATTTATAAATTTAAAAAGCAACTAGTTATGATCACTGAATAGTGGAAAAATACTCAGCAGCTCAATTTACTTGTCGTAGGAAAGGGTGAAAAAATTACATGTGCTTTTATTGGTAGATTGTGCAAGTTATAGGAAAACAAAAAACTACCTCTTGTGAATCACGAAATGTTCGATTGTTGAGTTCTGTAGAGTCTAGTAAAGAATTGAATGGGTTGGCAAAAATAATGAATAGAAATACTGAATAAATGTGAATCATATTAGACTTTCCTCATTCCTCAGCTTCAATTGTCTATGAATAATTATTACTGGTCAGTTCACAGTAGATATTTTTTGTTTTCATTCAGAATAATGTATTGGAGCATAATAGAAATAATTAATAGTTAAAGAGATTAACCACAGCCAACGAATTACTTAATAAAGTCTAGCTGACATGTTGCAAAATTGTTAGCTAACAAGAAATCAGAAAACCGAGCACGTAATGTAAAACTTTTCTTCTTTGTAAACACTAAAAATAAACCCTACAAGTTTGCAAAATAGTTTTGAGAACTACGTTAAGGCCATGGTGGAAGCAGTTGTATGTTCGAGCAAATTTTTATCAACCTTAACGCAACATTTTATAATATTTAAGAATAGCTCTTCAAGGTAATGTATAGTTTTGACATGATTAATTCTGTGTAAAATTTCATCATCATTTTTGCAGTGTGCGACGTATCCAACATAAAACATCAACATGCTGCAGCATTTTGTTAATATCATGTCGATTCCTTCTTAAAGAAGACTTTAGACCAAAGATGAATAACACATGGTCTTAGAACCTCAGGTGGTTTTTTTTTTGTTACTTTAATGGTGCAAGAAAAACCATGTTTTTTGTGGAAGTATTCAATGCCAGCTTCTATATCTATTGTTGGGTCGTTGACTGGAAAGGCTTACATTTTAGAAATTTGTGCCAAAAACAAGCTTTCAATACTCACTTTCACCAAATTGACTCTGTAAAAACACTTGTTTAATCGAGCTTTGAAAACAGGTTTTCAATCTGAGTTTTACAAAAGTAACTTTGTGCAAAAATGTGCTTCCTTGTTTTGTTGTTTGCCTTGCTTTACAAGTGTGTTTTTTAACAATTGAATTATTCACTGTTCATAGTCATAACGATTTCAATAAGTGAAATAATAGAATAATAAAATACTGGTTGAATGAGAAATATTATTTTTTGGTTTAAACTTGAATGATACAAACAAAAGAAGCTAAAAATTACTTTCTTTACAAGTAAATCATTTGGTAACAAAATAAATAGTTCAGATTCTGAGCCAGTAGGTAGCAAAGTTAGTATTCAGCTAACATACATTTGCTACCAAGAAGACTCAATAAGAGTATTCGCGACCTGTTCGTTGAACAAGGTATAATAGGGGTTCGTAATTCAGTACCTTGTGAATGCTACGAAACATTAGTTTAGAGAGTCATACTTATTCAATGAGCTGTTATAGATTACCGAACAAATCATAAAGAAGATGGCTTCCAATTTTGAATATAATCCAAAAACTAATAATTGAATCGCTGTAAAACTGAAATAGTTTATAAAACTGCCCTTTCATTTTAGTAAATTTTGAATTATTGCAAAGAATTTGAATTTTTTTAACGGTATAAAACCAGTCTATGAAAATAAAAAAACCAACTCGCTCTTAACGATTTATTTAGTTTAGTTTTACTCGCGATCAACGAACAATATAAATAAATACTCGTTGATTATGTTTTAGTTCAGTGAGCTACTTTTTGTTGACCCACGAGTTCTGAACCAAATTCTTATTTATTCACACACAGAAAAAAGTGGAACATTTGGGATTAAACAGGTGATTAAACACTGTAATGATTAATATAAGAGTACAATCCGGCATCATTAGGGGTGATATCTGGTATTTCAGTAAAAAATTTGGGAGTGTTTGCTGGAAGGAGTAATTAAGGATTAAAATGAGACAATAAATTTGCCAGAAATTGTGGGTAGGTCAATAAATCACTCTCAGGGGATTAAACTCTGGTTTTAATCAGCTAGTAAGAACTTTACTCCTCAAGCGATTACAATGTGGTTCTACAGTGTTGTTATTCTACAAGTCCTTAATTGTTAGCTTTACTGACCCAGTAAGAACTTTAATCCCGAAATGATTGAACTCTGGCTCTTATCTTCAAGTTGAATTTTACTCCTGATATGATTAAAATGGAGAAAAGCCTTGGCATTTATAGTATGATTACCTAATAGCAAGTGGGGGTATCAATGATCGCCTAAGCATACAGTCTTATTGTCCCTGAATAGGCTATTATTTTCCCGCTTCAATCACTAACAAAGAGAGCACACAAGGATGATGAAGGCTTACACAGCTGTCTCAAAACTCTAAGTTAATGATGACACAGAAGCAGGTAAATAAGATATACTATGAATACACAGTTGTTTGTGTATTGATTAGTAACTAAGTTAAAATACTAAACTGAACAAATGATGTTGAATGTTGTTTAGTAACTAATTGATTGTTTTCTTTTTTGTCACATTCAAAACTTTTGAACTTGAAGTGGCTGCAAATAAAAGTTGCTACTATATCATAATTCTGCATTTTAGAACAGTCACCAACTAGAGATGTCCTTCTTTAAATGAAAATTGAATATACATGAAGTCAAGAGCTCACAGGTGATGTACAAACAGCTGTGATGTTGCCCAATCTTCATTTTCAACTTCTGAAGGTTTGTTGGATACGGTTTATTTTTTATTTTGGGATACCTTCTTATTGTAAAATGTGCCTAATGATGTCACTCTTATTTTAGGAGCTTGAAGATCAAAATCAGCCATCATATCTCAGTTTCAACTTGGAATCTATTGCATGTACGCGGAGTGTACCCCAGTGGATTTATGTCCTAATAGACTATACTATACTAATCATCATTCAATCGAGCCAGTTATTTTTATCGATTTCTTTTCTATCTTCTTAGTTGGTTTTATGTTGTAATCGCTGTATTTCCTTTTTAATGGTGTTGTACTGATCTCAGTTTCCTTGTTCAATACAGGTTGCCATTACATTCTGAAATAAGCTTTGTCATTTTCTACCAGCTAGATTCAATACAAAAGAATTACCTCCAATTCAAATCGCTTCCAATATTTAATCGCTCTCAAAGAAAAACCGTACAGACATAGCACTCAAGGAAGATTAATATTGATCCTAACTTTAATCAATGACTGGACTAGCAATGCTCCAAATACAATCATCATGCGATTAACAATATGCATGTAAAGTGATCAGAAATGCTCTTGTTTTTAATCCTTGGGAGACTAACTCAATCCAAATTTTAATCCTAAAGTGATTGAATACGGACCATTAACCAGTGCATTGGCTGTAGTAATAAATCACTCCCTGTTTAATCACATTTCAATCGCTCAGGTGATTACGTTCGCGGATAGTAAGAATTGATTGAAATAGGATTAAAACTCCTCCACGTTTTTCTGTGTGTGTTGAGTACATTTATTGCCTCTCTGATGGTTTTTAATGCAATTTTTTCGGTGAACAGCGGTCGCGAATACTCTTAGTCTCACATCAATAAGTTTATCAGTCTTCTAACATTTATGAATTTGAAGTTTTACTAAATAAATGTGTGAGAGGGTTCAGTTTTCCACAGTTTATGTACTTGAAATAAGCAATTACTGCTCCTTGTATAATGTTCTTTGTAAGAATTATTGTTCAGTCATGTTTGTGGAATCAATCAATAGGAATTTTCCAAATATAAACAACATAAACTCAACATAAACATTACAGAGCCTGCCAAAAATACATATATTATTCAAAAAATGATATTTTACTCCTGATTAGACTTGGCAAGTTTAATGAGATATGTAATACTTAAGAGCATAAGTGTAGACCACCCACATTGTACAACTTATTCATGTTTGAGTACAGTTGTTGTAATATGAATAGCATAGGTACTTATGTATACATTAACTATGTTTGTAATATTTTAATTTCATGAATGGTATCTGGTTATGAACAACTATTTAGATTGTTAAAATGCCTGTGTTCTGGTCTGTAACAGGGAACATTTTTCTACCACCTATTCTGATTTGCCAAAGCCCTTTTTATAATAGCACTTTTAAAATATTATTTTCAGCCACTCGAAACTTTCCTATACAGCTGATTCCATTGTTCGCTGAACTCTAAACAATGTAAATATTAAATATACAGATGAATCACACGAGGTAGTTGGTGAGTTTTAAATACTAATTATATCAAACAATAGAAATAAATTTGGCAATACGTTTTGTCTACTGCTTCCTGTCGCCTGTGAAGTTACTTGTTAGACAGTTGAAGTTTTTCTTAGCCAATCACAAGCAGTAGATAATGTATCACAGAAACTGTTCAAGATATTCATACTAAAGGTAACTAATAAAGTTACAGAGTGAGTTGACTAGTTGAGGTTTACCATTAAGTAACAAACAATACAACTACAACTCTGAGGAATCAGGACTATCTGTCATTTTAATTTGTTTTTTCTTTATTATATTTCACAGTTTATGAAATTTAAGTGAACGTATTAAATTCCACTTATCACTAGCACAAACTAACAGATCCACAGAATATGCTAACCTTTTCATCGATGCAAAAATTTTGGTTAAAAGCAAGTTCACTGTTTTTTCCTCATTAATTCTAATAAACACGAAGTCCAATAATTGTTTAGGTAAAAGACTTTTTTCATTTACTCAAATTTTATTTTCACTTTCTATGGATCTGAGTAACCACCCAATGTTTGGTCACACACTAATCTGAAACAACTTTGCTATAGTTTCAAGGGAAAGTAGAAACTACTGGTATGTTTTGTCTATTAATTAGTGATACGCTTGGTAGAAGTTTTGTTCATTAATAAAATGTATTTCCTCATACATTTTCTTTTCTTTTAATTTTATTGGCTTACAAAAAACTCAGACATGTTATCCTTTTATGTACAGGTATCATTAATAGTTCAATAGATAAATACACTGTTAATCATGTTTAAAAAAACAACGATATACGGCGCATGAACACTGAGCATGTGTTTACCCAAGTTCCTCAATGTTTGGTATAAAAAGAAAACAAAACTGAGCGTTGTTTAATTTGTGAAAAGAAACGGAAATACAAAATAAATTACTGAGGTTTAGCAAACACAATAGTTCTTTAAGACATAGTTGTTATGCTATTGATGAATAAATACAACTTTTCCTCATTCCAGAGTATTAAACAATTAGTTGCTGCATTGAATGCAGTTAGTAAATTATTCTAAAAGCGTACACCTATTGTTTTATATTGATGTGAACAACTAAAAATTTACAATAGAATTATGTGTGACATTGCAGTTTGTATTACAAACCTCAAATGCTTGAGGAAAACTTTAACTGACAGGCTGGGAACAAGAACTCAGACAGCTAAATATGTGACACGGGTTTGTCACTGTTTTTGTAGACCACAACAAAAACCTATATGGTTATAGTATAAATAACTTGTTATAGTTTCTACCATTTAGTACACCCAATAAATAACATAGTCCTGTATATACATATGTACCTATAACAATAATGTACTCTACTACAGCTCATTCATACAACGTGGGTGGTCTATAGATATGTTGCTATATGTTACAAATTTCATTGTTTTTATACCTACTATACAAAATGTTAAGTTTATTTGAAGTTGATGCTAAATTTTTGATACAAAATTAAATTGTTGGAATTCTGCCACATTAAACCCTCTACATTATAATGGGGTTGCAGCGTTGAGAGTCATCTCTCTTTGAACTTTCTACATCCAACCGGAAACGGCTATCCGTCGTAGCATATACTATAATTAATTTAAGCAGACTCATGCAAAGTTTTTCCTGATAGCTGCAACAATGTCAAACAGATCTTATAATGACATGCCTCTAAAAAGACTTGAGAATATTTTGAAAGAAAAGTGCATCAAATTTACCAGGAAAAAAAAGATGAACTCATATTTTTAATTATTTTTTGTAATTATTATTATATTTATCGTTCGTCGGACTTGCCGTTCTTATGGTCATTATTATATATATTCTTAAAGACACTATTAAAATTAATCTTTCACTCTTTTTTATAATTATTTATAATTGTAGTGTTAGTGAATGTTATTATTATAATCATTCATTCATGGTTATTTTTGGTTATTATTATTAAATTATTACTATAATAATTATTCATATTATTAATTATCATTTATTGTTGTTATACTTGTAATTATGATTAAAAATATTGTGATAAGTTATAATTGTTTTTATTATACATCATTGTTTTTCTAAATGGATGCAACATCTAATTTTCTTTGTCGTTTATGGTAATAGTGGGCCTATAGTATAGTTATTTAGTTAATGATCTTTTTTGTATTCTTCCTCCCACAGACACCAAATAATACATTTCCACGTCAGCGGTGCATTGATTGTGAGAATCATTGGTGTGTGCAGCCAAGGCTTTATCGTGCCATGAGTGGTGTTAATTATCGTTGATGTCATATAACCATATTCAATACTGCGGCCAGCGATTGTTTATAATCGCTGGCCATATTGTGCTTATTTAATAATTATCCTCTATCGCTGCACTAATGTGAGTAAAAACTTCTAAAAATGTAATCCGTTATAGCCTTGTAAACTTAGTGGCTTGTCAAGTTATATCAGTCGCATCAAAATAGCCTGTTTTATTTTAGTTGAAACATCACCACTCCGTATTCATGCATTGTACTCTATATGAAACTTTTAGCATTTTCCGGTTGGATGTACATCAGGGTCCTCTATAAGGGGGATAACCCCAGTCACAACCCCATTAATATTTAGATCAAAGATCTCGTTCCGTGATTGTTTAACAACTTGCAGTTTTAATTCATGTTTCAATGAGGGCATTACACTTAAATATAAAACTACAAGAGTACCGTGTACCCAATAATAAAACAAGACTTTACTTGTGCGTCTGTACATCTCAGTGATTATTTCAACCTATCAACATTAATGTATATTAGTGTAAATGGCCTGCTTTTTTCTATATTAGGTAAAAGTTTGTAGGAAATAATCATCTTTGAATGTTTCCTAGTTCTCAAAAACTTTCACTTTCTGTATTGACTAAAATAAATGCAAATTTTATTCATTCTTAGCTCAAAGTAATATTTCTATTACATTAAGGTTATCTAGATTCTTTATAGAATAATCAAGATGGCATTTTAGAGATCTCTTTGTCATTGCGAATTATAGTAACCTACTTAGTCATGAGATATTGTTTGTGGCCCTGTACAAAAATACTACACACTTTTTGATATGGCGGCTGTGTAGATATATCCAATTTTCACTTCCAGTTATTTTCTACATCAAACATTAAATTGCTGTGTACAAATAGGTATATAAAATATAGTATACGGTACATTTGTTAGTCACATCATCCACTTATTGATATAGAGTACAGTTTTTGCTATGTAAGTAATATATATACTTATGTACGCATTAACTATGTAAGATAATCATTATATGAGTTGTATCTGGTTATAACAAATTATTTAGTCTGTTACTCTGTCTTTCCTCTGGTCTGTAACAGGGAAAAAGATTTATTTCGTTCAATTAATTCTTTTGCTGATTTCCTGTTACTCTATTGTGTGTCAGCTGGATTTTGTCTAACATCTCATCGGCTGTGTTTAGTAACATTAACTAGTAATTATTTTCTATTGTAAACTAATTCTTTATTCTGAACAGTAATAATAAATATTATTCACCGAACTGAGCAGTAATAATTACTTACATACATTATACAATATATAGCTAAGGAATGAGGAAAACTTGATACGATTCATACCTATGCAGTATTTCTATTCATTATAATTACCAACATATTTAATTGTTTGCTGCGTTCTATAAAGTCTAAAGAGTTGATGATTTACCGGAGGTAGTTCTAAACATGTAAAGATATGATACTTTTGTTTTGGCCAATGATGTTAATATTTTCTATTGTTTCCTGTTTCCAGCTACCAGAAAATTCAATAAAATGGCAGCTGAGTTTCCCTAAAGGAATGGCTAATGAAGATGGAGTAGTTTTAAGTGAGCTTTTATTATTAATAATTTCATGTACCAGTTAGTGTAATCATCAGGTAAAACTCATGTTTGTAATGTCATTCGCATTTATACTGAGATTATAGAATTACCTTTGCTGAGTGTTTATAAATACAATTTAGATATGCTCAAACTGATAAGGGTGAATGCATACATATTTTCCTCATTCCACAATATTATGTAATTGTTACTCTTTTGTATTTTGTACTAAGGTGGAATTGTATTGTTTGGTTTCAGTTTGTGCTCATTGTTTATGTACGATATGAATGTTTATATATTCGCAAAGCGTATAATTATGATCACTGAATGGTGGAAAAATACTCAGTGTCCCAGCAGCCTAACTTACATGTAGCAGGAAACAGTCGAAAAAACGCTCTTTGAAAAAAGTAAATGCGCTTTTATTGGTGAGTTGTGTAAGTCTTAGGTAAACCTATAAACTACCTCTTGTAAATCACGAAATGTTTGATTGTTGAGTTCTGTAGAGTCTAGTAAACAATTGAATGGGTTGGCAAAAATAATGAATAGAAATACTGAATAAATGTGAATCATATCAGACTTTCCTCATTCCTCAGCTTAAATTGTATATAAATAATTATTACTGGTCAGTTCACAGTAGATATTTTTTGTTTTCAGAGTAATGAATTTGAACGCAATAAAAATAATTGATAGTTAATGATAATAACCACAGCCAGTGAACTATTTGATAAAGTCTAGCTGACATGTTGCGAAATTGTTAGCTAGCAGGAAATCAGAAAATCAAGTACATAATATGAAACATCGACATGCTGTAGCATTTTTCTAGTATCATGTCAAACTCCTGCATGAAGAAGACTTTAGACCAAGGATGATCAACACATGGTTTTAGAATTCCAGGCAGTTTTTTTGTCTGTACCTTTAATGGCTTTAATTGTGCAAGAAAAAACATGTTTTTTGTGGAAGCATTTAATCCCAGCTTCTATGTTTATTGCTAGCTCATTGACTGGAAAGGTTTACATTTTAAAAAATATGAGTCACAAACAAGCTTTCAATACTCATTTTTACTAAATTGACTCTGTAAAAACACTTGTTTAACTGAGTTTTGAAAACAGGTTCTAAAACTGAGTTTTACAAAAGTAACTTTGTACAAAAATGCGCTTCCTTGTTTTGTTGTTGCTTGCCTTGCTTTACAAGTTTGTTTTTTAACAATTGAATTATTCATTGTTTATCGTCATAATGATTTCAATAAGTGAAATAATAGAAAAATAAAATACTGGTTGTGTAAGAAATATGATTTTATGGTTTAAACTTGAATGATACAAATAAAAGAAGCTAAAAATTACTTTCTTTACAAGTAAATCATTTGGTAACAAAATAAATAGTTCAAATTCTGACCCAGTAGGTAGCAACGTTAGTATTTAACTGACATACATGTGCTATCAAGAAGACTCAGTCTCACACACATAAGTTTATAAGTCTTCTAACATTTATGAATTTGAAGTTTTACTAAATAAATGTGTGAGAAGGTTCAGTTTTGCCACAGTGTGTGTACTCAGAATTAGCAGTTACTTTTCCTTGTATAATGTTTTTGTAAGAAATATTAATCAGTCCTGTTTGTGGAATCAATCAATAAAAATTTCCAAATATAAACAACATTAGCTCAATATAAACATAACAGATCCTGCCAAAAATACATATATTATTTACGAAAGTGATATTTAACTCCTGATTAGACTTGACAAGTTTAATGAGATATGTAATACTTAAGAGCATGAGTGTAGACCACCCCCATTGTACAACCCATTCATGTTTGAGTACAGTTGTTGTAATATGAATAGCATAGGTACTTATGTATACATCAACTATGTTTGTAATATTTTAATTTTATGAATGGTATCTGGTTATGAACAATTATTTAGATTGTTAAAATGCCTGTGCTTTGGTCTGTAACAAGGAAAACATTTTAGCCACATATTCTGATTTGTCAAATTCCATTTCGTGATAAAGCATTTAAATTATTATTTTCAGCTCTTAAAAATTTATCTATACAGCTTATTTCATTGTTCGCTGAACTCTGAACAATGTAAATATTAAATATACGGATGAATCACATGAGGTAGTTGGTGAGTTTTAAATACTAATTATATCAAACAAAAGATATACATTTGGTAAAAGGTTTTGTCTGCTGCTTCCTGTCGCCTGTGAAGTTACTTGTTAGACAGCTGAAGTTTCTCTTAGCCAATCACAGGCGGCAGATAATGTATCACAGAAACTGTTCAAGATATTCATACTAAAGGCAACTAATAAAGTTACAGAGTGAGTTGACTAGTTGAGGTTTACCATTAAGTAACAAACAATACAACTACAACTCTGAGGAATCAGGACTATCTGTCATTTTAATTTGTTTTTTCTTTATTATATTTCACAGTTTATGAAATTCAAGTGAACGTATTAAATTCCACTTATCACTAGCACAAACTAACAGATCCACAGAATATGCTAACCTTTTCATCGATGCAAAAATTTTGGTTAAAAGCAAGTTCACTGTTTTTCCTCATTAATTCTAATAAACACGAAGTCCAATGATTGTTTAGGTATAAGACTTTTTTCATTTACCCAAATTATAAACTCACTTCCTATGGATCTGAGTAACCACCCAATGTTTGGTCACACATTAATCTGAAACAACTTTGCTATAGTTTCAAGAGAAAGTAGATACTACTGGTACGTTCTGTCTATTTATTAGTGGTAGGAGTTATTGTTCATTAATTAAATTTATTTCCTCATACATTTTTTGTTTTTTTGTTTTGTCTTTCAATTTTATTAGCTTACAAAAAACTCAGACAAGTTATCCTTTCATGTACAGGCATCACTAATAATTCAATAGATAAATACACTGCTAATGATGTTGAAAAAAACAACTATACATCATATGAAGACTGAGCATGTGTTTAAGCAAGTTCCTCAATGTTTGGTATAAAAACAAAACAAAACTGAACGTTGTTTAATTTGTGAAAAGAAACGGAAATACAAAGAAGTTACTGAGGTTTAGCAAACACATTAGTTTTTTAATTAATATTTAAGGCATAATTTTAATGCTATTGTTAAATAAATACAACTTTTCCTCATTCCAGAGTATTAGACAATTAGTTATTTTATTTAATGCAGTTTGTAATTTATTCTATAAGCTACGCGTATTGTTTTATATTGATGTGAACAACTAAACATTTACAATAGAATTATGTGTGACATTGCAGTTTGTATTAGAAACTTTAAATGCTTGAGGAAAACTTTAACTGACAGGCTGGGAACAAGAACTCAGACAGCTAAATATGTGACACGGGTTTGTCACTGTTTTTGTAGACTACAACAAAAACCTATTTGTTTATTATAGAAATAATTTGTTATAGTTCCTACCATTTAGTACAGACAATAGATAACTTAGTCCTGTATATACATATGTACCTATAACAATAATGTACTCTACTAGAGCTCATTCATATAATGCGGGTGGTCTATAGATATGTTGCTATATGTTACATATTTTATTGTTTTTATACCTACTATACAAAATGTTAAGTTTATTTGAAGTTAATATTAAATTTTTGATACAAAACTGTGTAGTTGGAATTCTACCACATGACATCCTCTACATTGAAATTACTATTTATATCAAACATGTCTTTCCGTGGTTGTTCAACAACCTACAGTTTTAATTCATGTTACAATGAAGGCATTACACTTAAAGCATACCAGCACTGATCACTTTCTTGTTGATTTTCTGCATACTCAAGTCTTAAGCAGCAGATTTAGGTATTAAATAACCCTCTTGGCCTACTCAGTCCTGATTTACAAGCTTACCAAAGAGTCATTGGCCTCAAATGCTCGTCGCCTCAGATGAAATTTAGCTTACTATAACTTCCATTGATTGCCGTGTACGTCATCTTCGGGATGTGGGCGTGGTCAGTTATAATAAATAATAGCAAACATTTATAAATGAGGTTACATCGTTTGCGTTTAAAATTAAATCTGATTAGGCAATTCATTTAGTCTTAGGTCTGATGAAGGCAATTGCAGCAGGAATAAAGAATCCTTATGAATAAACCCCATGAAAAATGGATTCTAAGAATTATTGTTGAGATTTACTATTACGCGCCATTTTTTATCTAGCTTGAAATTGCATGCTGCACGCATAAAATCGGAATTAGTGGTTTCTATCAATATGGATGCAATTAGTGCACACACATCTTAAACAAAATCAACGCTTGTTTATTACGCAATTTTCTTATGTGAAATGGCAACAACAAGAGACGATTGCAGGATTTGTCAGGTTGTCCAATGTGATCACAATCACAAGGATCATCTCATCTTATACTCTTTACATCAATGGGATAGAAAAAAATTTTGCTTCTTTTGGTGAGTAAGGGAACAATAAATGCTATTCATACAAAAATGGACAGTAGTATGTTGGTAGAATAATAATAAATAAATAAAATAATAATAAAAATAAATAACGAGATCTGATTGGTCAAATAAAGAAGTAAATACCCAAAGATGACGTCAATTTTAAGCAGCGTAAAAATTGGCGAGCATTTCTGGAAGAGGGGTATTTTGCAGTCTTGTAGATCAGCACTGAGTAGGCCTAGAGGGTTGTTCAATACACCAATCTGCTGCTTAAAACTTGAATAGTCACAAAATCAACCAAAAATTGTTCAATACTGGCATCCTTTAAATACAAAAGTACAAGAGTACCATGTACCCAATAATAAAAGAAAACTTTGTCTGTGCGTCTGTACATCTCAGTGATTATTTCAACCCATCAACATTAATGTATATTAGTTTAAATGAGCTGTTTTTTTCACTTTAGGTAAAAGTTTGTAGGAAATAATCATCTTTGAATGTTTCCTAGTTCTCAAAAACTTTCACTTTCTGTATTGACTAAAATAAATGGAAATTTTATTCATTCTTAGCTCAAAGTAATATTTCCATTACATTAAAGTGAAATGGAGTTTTTATAGAATAATCAACATGGCATCTAAAAAGTTTCTTTATCATTGCCCATTATAGTAACCTACTTAGTCATGAGATGTTGTTTGTGGCCCTGTACAAAAATACTACACACTTTTTGATATGGCGGCTGTGTAGATATATCCAATTTTCAATTCCAGTTATTTTCTACATCAAACATTAAGTTGCTGTGTACAAATAGATATATAATGTATAGTATATGGTACATTTGTTAGTCACATCACCCACATTGTGCACTTATTAATATTAGAGTACAGTTCTTGTTATATAAATAATACATACTGATGTATACATTAACTATCTAATATATTCTTTGTGTAAGTTGTATCTGGTTATAACAAATTATTTATACTGTTACTATATCTGTGCTCTGGTCTGTAGCAGGGAAAAGATTTATTTTGTTCAATTAATGCTTTTGCTGATTTCCTGTTACTCAATCGTATGTCAGCTGGATTGTCTCTAACAAACCATTGGTTGTGTTTAGTATCATTTACTTGTAATTATTTTTTGTTGTTAACTAATTGTTTATTCCGAACAGTACTAATAAAGATTATCCACCGAACTGATCAGTAATAATTGTTCACAAACTTTATACGATAAATAGCTGAGGAATGAGGAAAACTTGATACAATTCACACGTATTCAGTATTTCTATTCATTATTATAACCAACATATCTGATCGTTTGCAGAATTCTATAAAGTCTAAAGAGCACATGATTCACAGGAGGTACTTCTACACATGTACAAACATAATACTTTTGTTGTGGCCTATTACGTTAATAGTTTTCTACTGTTTCCTGTTTCCAGCTACCAGAAAATTCAATAAAATGGCCACTGAGTTGCCCTTAAAGTAATGACGAATAATGTCCAATATTAATTATTTGATGACAAACGTTCAATTATTGACACCAAATGTAAATAATAAATAATTGACACAAACTTACCGCTAATAATAGATGTCATATATTATGTAATAGAGTAACCAGTTATATAATAATGTTGAATGAGAATATCATTTGAGTGTTTAATTGATCAATTTTGGTTTATATCTAAAACAACTGATTGTTCATAACTAACCTATTAAGTTAAACTTAAGTCTAGTGGTATGGTAAGTAAATTATTCTGCCAAAGTGTTAGTAACAACAACTAACTTAGCTAAATAGTTATGTAAGACAAGACCATAACATTACAAACATTATATAACATATACATACCACTTACCTGGTATAATAATAATTACAACAATAAAATTTCTCTTTTGATAGTTTAATGCACAATAAGATTTTCATATAAAAACTGTTTTCATTTACATTTGCATCTAGAGCAATACTTCTATTCAATTTGACCTTGTTTATGGTTTTTGGGTAATAATTTAATAAAAATCTTCGATGATAAAATTTAACATATATTGGAGATGATCAAATTTAAGAGAAATCTTCTATATTCTCTAACAACAAACAAGTTTACTTCAAACGGCAATAAAGATCTGCAAAGGGTTATTTTAATACCACAAATTGTGAAAAAACCTCTTCTTGAAGTAAACTGAAACAGCTTTGATACATTTATTTAGGCTTGCTATCTACTCTTTGCAGTCTAGTAGAGAGCTACCTAGTCTTTGCCCCACTCTTACTTCCATTTACTGGATAAAAAGAGCATCACAAATTTCAAACAAAAATCAATCCACCTGGGCCTCAACATGTACTTTATACAATTCAGATGTCAAACGCCAGATGTGAAATCCGGTATTTGGGGTCTACTGAATTGCCATCAGCTTTAGTGTTTTACATCAACCAATAGCTTTCTTTGGTAACAGAAATAAAGAAATGTTTTTTATTTGCCAGAAACGTAAGGACAACAAAATAATGAGCTAAGGACAAGCTTCAAGTGAATAAATGATCTCTCAATAAAAGTTTACTGACAAACTAACCAATGGTATATGATTTGATCGGAGTTTGTTTGCTAGAGTTCCGCACACTTAGCATCAGTTCCATTTACTATTGAGAGATTTGGAGTTTGTTGATTGGTTAATACAAGTTCCAATCAGTTGTTACAATTAAACAGTGATTCAACCTATTATCTGTGCTCATATCAATTGGTATATAAACCAGTAAATGTAACCTGTTGGTAGAGTTATCAATTAACTACATACTATATAGTCAAATAGCATAAGTGTGATATTGTATTTGTACTCTAGTATATGAGATATTCTGGTAACAACAATGTCTTATAAAGTTCTACTTGTGTTGTTGTGTTCAGTAGTTATGTATGCATGTGCTGCCAAGGTGTGTAGAGAGCCACCTGTTGCGTACTTGAGCCAAGTGCTGACCAATGTAGAACAGCGAGATCCAAACGGAATTGAAAAGATTGGCTTGGAGGATCTCGGCTTGCAGCTGGTAAGAAGTTGTTTTTTTTCTTCACAATAAAATGTTTGATAGTTTGAAACTACTGCAATCAATGTTCGCTAAATAATTAATTTTATTGTGTTTTTACAATTCACTTAAAGTTTAGAAATGTTAGATATGTTTTATAGCTATACTTATAGGTTTATACATTTATTAGGTAACATCTGATTATGACTGTGATTCGATGTCTATTGAGGAGCGAAGCAAATCAAATGAACTCAGGCATAGAGCAGAGTCTGCTTGGTAAGCATTGCGTATTTTTGTTTTATTGCTTGAAAAACATTTTTTATTTTAGTGTTGAAATGTTTTGATTTCAAAATTCATAGAGTTGAAATGAACAAAATAATAAATGACAGACGGTGCTTGTGACAAACCAAGTTACATTTGATGAATAAATTATAAGTAATTATCTGCAGGTACCCATGGATTCTACAAGTTAACATGACCGCAGAGAGTGCCAGACAGATATATCCACCAATTCTAGAACACATGCAGTGCTGTGGTCACATATGTTATACAAGAGCTGCTAATGGTAACTACTCAGTGGGTGAAATAGATCAACAATATATGGAAAAGGTTATCCTTAGAGATTCTGGACGGTGTAATAAAAGGAATGTGAAGATCTACAGACCTGCAAGAGTGGAAGTTTCTATTGGTTGTCAATGTCTGTATGCATACCGTCCCTCTCCATAATCTGTTTGTTTGCTTGGTCATTGCTAATTGTTCGTTGTTAATCTATAGTTGTGTACCTTTTGTTGTTATAGCAACTGGTTGTTTCTTGTTATAAACTTGATTGTCTGGTAGGCTAACAAAGCCTGAACTATTGTATGTTATAGCTTACATATATATTCATTAAACAAAATCTATATCACTTTTGTGTCACACTTTTGTTCTAGCGTGTGTCTAGTTATTATTTCTAAGTTTGAATGCGTATAATAAGATGAATAAATTATATACAGAAAGGGGTGTAACTATTATTAAATACTGTAGCAGTAACAACAGTGTCATTTGTTTACTACTTGAACAGTGTCAATGGGGAGACAATCTCGTGATGCACTCAACTATTGCTATCAATTACTTCCTCTTTACTACTAGCGTGTAGTGCTGTAAGTTATCAATGAATAATAATATAGTTAATCCACTCATTCGCACTCTAATTATTTGTTTATATAACTTTATTACCTGTTAACACAATATAATTGGCGAGCAAATAAAGAGTTACCCACTCCATTACTAAGAGAAGACAATCACCATTAATTGTTTAGTATCACTATGATAATTGCTGGTTATACAGAACTTAACCAATCAAAGCTCATAATGTGGTTGCCCACTAATTTTTTCACCGGAACAACTTGTATCTGAGTATTGTTGTCCATTTATTTAGTTGCCAATCATATGTTTGCTTCGCTGAGTTGAATATAAAGCCAGATGATATGTTGCTCCATCTTTCTCCTCTGCTCTACACCCACATCCGCTGCTGTCCCACCACTACCCAGCCTCCTTTTTCTTTCAGGCTAAGCGACCTCGCTTCTCCCGAAAACTTTCAATGTAATACTTGAAGGAAGTGTGATTTAAGAGTTGTGTACTATTATTATTTAAGAGTTGTCTGTTATTGTTTTTTGTTGTTGTCGTGTTCTTTCTAAATGGTACGAACCTGGAAAATTTGTGATTTGATTCTTAAACATCGCATATATAGAATACATTTCCTAATTTCACACTCAATAGATTCTTTGTGCTTGTGTCGCAGTTTGATTGAAAGATAGAGTTACTATAACTAACTTAATGTGTATGACAGTCAATCGAAACCACCTCATATCAAGTACTGAGCATCAAGTGGAGGTAATATTGTGTGGTAGAATTTTATGAAAATAAATAATGTAATGTAATATATAATATTCTTACAAACTAAAAAAATTTAGACTATGTTGTTATTAGTCACAGACTTCTAGTGCAGAGATTACTTCAGCTCATTTACAACAATTACTTTTATTGGTTTGTACACTTTCTCTCTCTTACATCTCCCAGTATTTCTTAGAATTAGTAAACCAACCATCTGTGGTTGTACATCTTCCATAGATTTCTTTTTTGTCTTTGACATTTTAGTCAAAGATTAAAAGTTTTAGTTTGAACGACACGGAGAACTTGTTAGTTCTGTAGGATATATTTGTTTAGCTCCTTCAGCAGATATGTCTACCTTTAGTGTCTTTTCAAATTCTGGGGAGAGATTATACAAACCAATTGATAGTTATCTCCTCAACAGAAAAAAGAAGATAACTCCCCATAATCAGCATGATTATATTAAATAGAAATAGACCTGATGATTCAGCACTAGTTTAACGTAAAGAATATTTTTTTCATTCTAACCCGCTATATTTCCTTTTAGTCAATTACATAAGTGTAGCTAGCAATAACTGTTTTGGTAGCTTACCACGTGGTCTGTGCTCGCTCATTCATGTTAGAAGATTTACTCCTGCGAGTTATAGTGTTTTGGTAGATGCGATTGAATGAGATGAGCTACAATAAATGCATTAGATGATAATTAATTCAATCTCACAAAGAGTTGTCTTACCTTTTCTTTTTCTCCACTTTGGTAACAGCAGATAATTTTAGTGCTGAATAAATAATTTCCAGTAGGTTTATAATAAATTACTTTCTTTTAGTATCCATAGATTGCATCATTTTGTCGTAGCTTTATAATTGGAGTATTTTTAATCTTATCTGTAGGAATTGGTGCAGCGATTAATACTATACAATTATTTTTTTAAATTATGCACTCAGCATAGGGCATGGACCTTAATACTATAGAGAGTTTCAACCTCCTTTCTGCTAGTCCACACTGTATTATGTGACGAACAAGGGCACTGTACTCTGGAGATAATTGTATTATGGAAAATAATAACAATTACTGGTTGCTGTACAGCATTTTACAACACTCAACTTGGACTCAACGTAGACTCGATCTAGACTCGAACTATGCTCGATGTGGACCCGACCTTGACTCTACCTTGACTCGAATTCCAATTAAACTACCAACAAACAATGAGATGAAACCGAGGCAACTAGGCAGACAAACCAGTCAAAAGTAAAAAATCTAAAAATTTTAGTAAGTGTGAAACCTAAAAAAATATGAATACGGAGCATTATCTTAGCAAAGCTCTCAACCTTCTGATAATAAAGGGCTCTACGATCCCATTTATAAAGGTAGAGTGCAGGTGAAATAAAGGCCTCTGATTGGCTCACAGTAAGCAGGTGTGTCTGAATCTAATATAGCCCTTTCCCAATCTGTTCGCTTGTACACGCTTTTCATCTTCAGACTCCTGAGATGCATCTGTATAGCTATTTTAGTTCCTGCGTCATTGATTCGTCTGCTTCTGAAGAGTTGTGTTCTCGGGGAGGGACAACTCAGGTAGAACTGGTGACAATTTCTAGCAATATCTAGCGGGAGATAAAGGGCACTTCTATTTGCTCTAGAAGAACATAATTTGGAGTTTAGGAAGATGGGGAGGGGGTGGTGTGAGTTTGTTTTAGAGTTGGGGTCGCGGGGGTGGGATGGGGGATCAGGCTCTGTTTTGTTGGGTATTTGGTCATTTTAATAACCAAGAGAGCGTACTAGGAGCTGGTAGGGGCAATTCGGTGAGGGTATCTAGGGAAGGGGTGACAGGGATGTGGAATCGAAGCGGGGTGCAAGGGTGTCAATAGAAGCATTTGTCACCAAAATTCACTACAACATTATATGATAGTTCAATAAACTAAACGTATTGATAACAAAGTCTGTGCAACATGCCTTGTAATTTGAATGAGCAAATACAAAAACATGTAAAAGAATTGCTTGCTCTTTCTTATCTTGTATTTACTAAGTTATCGCTGCGGTGTTTAACATATATATATATGACCTACATAATGTTTGTTCTGTTGAGTTTATTCATTTGTTCATTCACTGGCTTTGAGGAAAAAAATGAACGAATGAGAGCCCAGGAACTGTAGCTGGTATAATTGGCACATATTACCGGACACTGAAGGTTTCTATAAGCTTGAGTATTCTTTGTTTCAACTGCTGTGAAATGATATTGAATGTCATGCGACCATTTCTTGTTGAATTTTTCTTCAGTTTCACTTCACATTACAGCTCTGTTTACATAGTCATGTGCAATCAATCAGCTATTTGTAATTACCATTGGGTTATCCTACTGCGTATTGGTTACATTCTAATTGCTTGACCAATTAAAATCACTGCTGACATTGGTCGATGAGCACGCAGAAAAGTCAGCTGAGGGTCACAATTTAATAGTTATTTATAGCTGACTTGTCAGAGTCTATAAACAAAAATTAAAGAATTGCAAACCGACTTGTACTTATACTTTTGGGTACAAGGAAATAGTCCCCTACATACCCACGGGGTAGAGATAGCCTAAGCAGAAGTTAATATATTTATAATATGAAGTGCCAGAAGAACTATAAGATGTTTAAGTTTGTTTTAATTTGTATGAAAAACTAGCCATTAAAACGAAATTTACAAAGAGGCATAAAAAGCCGCATTAACTGCATTTAACACAGAATGTCAAAAATAAAATTAACACAAACTTGTAGTAGATAATAGAATTGAGCAAAAGTATGAGACGAAACCAAAAATATAATAAACATTTAGCAAATTCAGTTGATGGGACAAACTGAACTGTCTGGTGACTAGAGTAACAAGAAATAACTTGACTCGCTGTATTAATTTTGCGGAGATGGACAAACAATCGATGGTGTTTTGTTGACAGGGTGAAATCTAACAGCTGTTAAATTATATACCATAAAATTTCCTTCTTGTACCACCACAATATCTGACGGTACATTGTTGATTCTTGCATAGTTTCCGTTATTGCACTGAATTCTTGAGTGTCCCTTGACATACTGTGAACAGGGGCGATATGTGTAGATGCTATCAAAGTGGTATTGCCGTCCATCTGTTAAACTCTTGTTGTATGAGATATAAAATCTGAAATACACAAAAATTTAAAAGTGTTGATTTAGTCGGATTCTCTATACCAGAAAAGCCTGAAATAATAATGACACAAAAGTTACTTACATTTCCACGACATCCTCTTCTGGTATGTTGTTAGTGCAATCTGATGAAGTGCTTGAAGTAGGGACCAAAAGTGAAGAACTTTCCTGTTGTACTTTACTTTCATCTTCTAAAGCTTCATTCATTACACGTGTAATATCTTTTGTATATGTAGGACTACATACAGTAAGCACATATCTACATTGAGCTATTGTACAATATAATGCAGTGATGTAATGATATAACATACTAGTATAGATAAATACATATATATACATGTATGTATGTACGTATGTATGTATGTATGTACATATATACATATGTACGTATGTACGTATGTACGTATGTACGTATGTACGTATGTATGTATGTACGTATGTACGTATGTACGTATGTACGTATGTACGTATGTACGTATGTACGTATGTACGTATGTATGTATGCATGCATGCATGTATGTATGTATGTATGTATGTATGTATGTATGTGCATTGTATGTACGTTTTTTGTACGTTGTATGTACATTGTATGTACATTGTATGTGTGTGTATATGATTGCTTGGAAGTCCACTCTCTATTTATTGTTTAAATGACGTACCAAGTGACAATTAGTTAATTGAAGCTTCGATTGAAGCAAATGACGATGTTGCGTTATTTACAGAAACCAGACCAGTCATACTGTAGTATTTTCTGAGAATGCTCATAAACACTTATTCATGAAATCGAGTTTTCTGGATTCTGAAAAACTCTCTAGATTCGGTAAGATAGCTCATAGCAACACAAGTTTGTAAATACTGAAAACTGATATAAACAGAGACTATAAATAAAAAAACTTTCTCTCAGTTTTTCCAAAAGGCATACGATTGAAGGAATTACCCTTGCTCTGACAGCAGTTTTACTGATAGAAAAATGTTAGTGTTTTTGGGTGAAGAAACACTATAAAACAATTGAGTGTAAGAAAACGTTATAATAAATCAAGACTATACAAAATAAAATGTGGTTTTAATGCATAAAACTGCTGTAAAACTATACACCTGCAATGTCCACCTGCAATGTACACCTACAATGTACACCTACAATGTACACCTACAATGTACACCTGCAATGTACACCTACAATGTACATCTACAATGTACACCTACAATGGCAAACTGTAGTTTCTGGGAGTTTCTGCAATGATTGGTCCAGAGCTATTTTTCAAGCTCGACAAATAGCTTTTTTGGATTCGGCTACACATTTACAGAGTCGTTTATTGTCCCCAATCATACAAAGACTGCAGCAAAGAGAGCAATTAGGTATAACAGATAAGTAAAGGGAGATAAGTTTTATGCAAAGATCTGATTGGTGAGTTGGTGCACTGTTTTGGTTGCTTACTGGCTAAATCTTTTGACTCAGCATTTCCCTGCCTCATGTGCATATCTCAAATGGGAAACCATGTTTGAGCCAATTGGATTTCGCTGCCTGTTATGTCTGACTTATGCAAATTCAAAACCAATGACGAGTAATTAAATGCAGTGACCGATGTCATCACATTGTCCAATAGCTGTTGAGCTCATAGACAGAAGTATTAATGCACTTGTTCGAGAAATTTCCACTGAAGTTGAAGTCGTATAGCTATACTACAATTTTCTGAAATCATTTCAGCCTCATGATCTCATTGAAGGACAATGAGGGTAAAGCCGATAAAAGTACAGTCACAAGGAGTCCCTGGAGCTAAAGTAACCAGTTTTATTGGCTGCAAGTACAAATAGACTGAGAACTTTTAATTGCTCCAGGGTACAACGCCTCAAACAAAAACGTTTTTAGTTCCATGCCGAAGTTATTACCTGCAATCCTATTGGAAACGTTTATTTCAAAGTGGCTGACGTAACCAGCCTTTTGCTAACTCTGTGGGCTTGATATCTTGGGATGGGGAACACGTGTTTTCTCTTTATGAAAAATACAAAAAATATGACCACTTTTGTATCACTCAAAGCTGCTGATTTGAACCCTCTGGCAATTGCTTTTCGAATTTTTGTTTCAAAAGTAATATGTGTTCTTTCTTTTCCATGTATTTTAAAGCAGAAAAACAAACTTGCAACATATCAGTTTATACGATTCGTCAGCGCTATGCTGGGTGATAAATTGTAACGATAATTGGAGCCAATTTAGAAGGATGTAAACCTTGCACTGACAGAGAGATGTGGCTCACCATAACATACAAAAGGAAATGTACAACAACTAGCAATCTATGAGTTCTTATATCATTTGATAATTAGTTAAATCTCTACACTGTTTGTTTCATTTAATTTTATTGGAACAAACAAAAATAGTTGACTAGTTGTGACTGATTGTGTCTACATCCAGTATCACAGTATGTATAAGATATAACATGAGGCAGGAATGTGCTTATAGTTAGATAATAGATAAACTATTGCAGTAAACTATTTGGAAATGATTCTATACCATCACAAATAGTAAAATATATAAAATGCTTACAAAAACAAAAAAGGGGTTTTTAAACCAAAAAGTAATTAAGATACGGAAAGATTTTCAACTGGAATGTAGTGAAAATGTTATATCATTAAAACTTTAAAATAATTACTTGTAGTGGGATCAAAATTTAAATAAAGAAATAAATGAAATAATAGATCATATATAAATATATAAATAGACCAACTATGAAATTGTCTTTTTCATGATAGCATCGTGTTGTGGACAGTCTGATAAGGTAGATAAGATGTCAAGGACAATCGTATAACATGTTTATATGACATCACACCAGGAGACTCTGTCAACAACGAGAGGTGCAAACTGAGCAGTTTGAGGTGTGCAGTTGTCTTCAGGGACGACAATGGTATGTGAGCTTCGTCTATTTATCCTCGCATAATTACCATTCTTGCACTGAATCCTCCTTGAGTTTATAAACTGTTGGCAGGGAACGAAGGTATACATGGAGTCACCATAGTATGGTCTGTCATCACCGAGTATTGTCCCATAACTTACTATGTACCTAAAACATAACACAACACCATCAGTCCATCTCGGAAGTTGTCTCCCCATATTTAGCTATGCAGTGACAAATAGAACCCACCAGTAATCAAATTAGATTCTATTTTACTTCCTGTTAGTAAACAAATACTTACATGAGCAGTTCGTTAGGTTGAGCCTTCCTGTACTTCTCATCTGTACAATCAGAGCTACTAGTGTTTAAGTTAGGAATTAACAAAGACGTAGGCAGCATGACTGGGTCTACATCGGCAGCTAAGGCATCCTTCAGTTCTTTTTCAGTAAAATGTGAACACTGACTTCTTTTAGATTTGTCTAAGACTAGTCCATCAACTAGTACACAACACAATAAGATGGTACAGAGTAGAGATCGATGTATGTAATCCATTTTAGCTACTAAGATGTTCTCTCGCTAGACTTGCAATAGCTGAATGGTGTTTGCTAGGAAGAGTGGGCTATTTATACTCCAAGGGAAATCCTTCCTGCATTTATTCAGCCAATAGCAGTTGAGTAATGTCTGTACAAAGAGGAGAGAGTCATTGGACAGTAATTACTTCCTCTTTACTACTAGCATGTAGTGTTGTAAGTTATCAATGAATAATAATATAGTTAATCCACTCATTTACTCTAATTGGTTGCTTATACAAATATATAACCAGTTAAAACATTATGTTACACACAATTACAGATAATGCGTTGTCCTAGGAGAAAATTTGTAAAAATCTGATGAAGTCTCTTGAAACTGGTTTAAGGTAAGAAAGACAACTTTGATGTTTGCAGGTGCGTAAGGTGGATGACAAACTTCACCAGTGTTTATACTTTGACAAAAATTATGATTTCCTCTCGTTGTGATAAGGAATTGATTGCATTGTTCTATAGTTGATTAAGAACCTGTTTAGCAAACAAACATATCTACTGCATTACTAAGGGGAGACAATCTCCATTAAATGTTTAGTTTGTAGAGTTTTGAGCGAGTCTTTACAAATCTTGTTTAAAAATTATGGATGATGAGTAACTCTGTGTAATATTTAATGTTAACTGGTTATATATTTGTATACGCAACCAATTAGAGTAAATGAGTGGATTAACTATACTATTATTCATTGATAACTCACAGCACTACATGCTAGTAGTAAAGAGGAAGTAATTACTGTCCAATGACTCTCTTGTCTTTGTATAGATATTACTCAACTGCTATTGGCTGAATAAATGCAGGAAGGATTCCCCTACACATAAATAGCCCTCTCTTCCTAGCAAACACCATTCAGCTATTGAAAGTCTAGTGAGAGAACATCTTAGTAGCTAAGATGGAATATCTACATCGATCTCTACTCTGCACCATCTTATTGTGTTGTGTACAAGTTGATGGACTAGTCTTAAACAGATCTAAAAGAAGTCAGTGTTCACATTTTACTGAAAAAGGACTAAAGGATGCCTTGGCTATCGATGTAGACCCAGTCATGCTGCCTACTTCTTTGTTAATTCCTAACTTAAACACTAGTAGCTCTGATTGTACAGATGAGAAGTACAGTAAGGCTCAACCTAATGAGCTGCTCATGTAAGTATTTGTTTACTAACAGGAAGTAAAATATAATTTAATTTGGTTACTGGTGACTTCTATTTGTCACTGCACAGTTAAACATGGGGAGACAACTTCCGACATGGGCTGACAGTGTTGTGTTATGTTTTAGGTACATAGTAAGTTATGGGACAATACTCAATGATGACAGACCATATTATGGTGACTCCATGTATACATTCGTTCCCTGCCCACAGTTTAAAAACTCAAGGAGGGTTCAGTGCAAGAATGGTAATTACGCTAGGATAAATAGACGAAGCTCACACACCATTGTCGTCCCTAAAGACAATTGCACACCTCAAACTGCTCAGTTTGCACCTCTCGTTATTGACAGAGTCTCTTGGTGTGATGTCATATAAACATGTTATAAGAATGTCCTTGACATCTTATCTACCTTATCAGACTGTCCACAACACGATGCTATCATGAAAAAGACAATTTCATAGTTCGTCTATTTATATATTTATATATGATCTATTATTTCATTTATTTCTTTATTTAAATTTTGATCCCACTACAAGAAATTATTTTAAAGTTTTAATGATATAACATTTTTCACTATATTCTAGTTGAAAATCGTTCCGTATCTTAACTACTTTGTGGTTTAAAAACCCATTTTTTGTTTTTATAAACATTTCACATATTTTACTATTTGTGATTGTACAGAATCATTTCGAAAGAGACTACTCCAATAATTTATCTATTACCTAGCTGTAAGCACATTCCTGTCTTATGTTATATCTTATACATCCTGTGATACTGGATATAGACACAATCAGTCACAGCTAGTCAACTATTTTTGTTTGTTACAATAAATATAAGTGAAACAAACAGTGTAGAGATTTAACTAATTATCAAATGATATAAGAACTGATACATTGCTAGCTGTTGTACATTTCCTTATGTATGTTATGG
Organism: Cryptosula pallasiana; assembly: GCA_945261195.1. Taxonomy (NCBI): domain Eukaryota; kingdom Metazoa; phylum Bryozoa; class Gymnolaemata; order Cheilostomatida; family Cryptosulidae; genus Cryptosula; species Cryptosula pallasiana. The sequence continues at coordinate 7,935,704 of OX183135.1, forward strand.
TGAACCACATTTCTTTGTCAGCATAAGTTGTGCAGATGTAATGGAGACAGCGAACGTCTTTCTAAAGCAGCTCCAATTACTGTTACAGTTTATCGCCCAGCATAGCACTCATGACATATCTAAAATAACATGTTACAAGTTTTGTATCTGCTTTAAAACGCACAGGAAGGCAAGAAACATTTCAGTTTCAAATACATCTTTGAAATAACCTGCTGGAGGGTTCAAATCAGCAGCTTTGAATGATACAAAAGTGGTAAAAGTTTTTGTGCTTTTAGCAAGCAGCAAAAGCACATTTCTCAGGATACCATGATCATAAAGTTTGAAAATTAGTGAGAATTCTATCACTGTGACTTCATTGCCGAAGAGGCTGGTTAAGTGAGCCACTTTGAATTAAACGTCTCCAATAGGATTCCAGTTAATAACTTCCGCACTTAATTGAAAACTGTTTTGTTTGAGGCGTTGAACCATGAAACAATTACAAGTTTTCAGTGTGTTTATACTCGCAGCCAATAAATTTGGTTACCTTAATCTCAAGTGAATTTTTTCGATGTTTTTTGTTATTACCACCATTGACCTTCAATGATGTTGTCGGGTTCGGATTATTTCAGTAGCTTGTAGTGTAAATAGATCTTTTCCTTCATTTCAGGGGAACCTTCACCACCCATTGTACAAAGCTTGCATTTGATCATTAGCAGTAAACCACTTCAATGACCAGTTTAATAGCTAAACAGTTGATTGTCAATATGCTGATCACAAACACCACAGTTTGATTACAGCTCATTGGTTTACGAAATTGCTCAAAGTCAGACATAACAGATAGTGCAAGCCAATTGGCTCAAACATGGTTCCCCATTTGAGATATGCACATGAGGCTAGGCAATGCTGAGTCAAAAGATTTAGCCAATAAGCAACCAAAACAGTGCACCAACTCACCAATCAGATCTTTGCATACGACTTATCTCACTTTACTTATCTGTTATACCTAATGACTCTTTTTGTTGCAGACTTGTGTGCTGAGTGACAATGACTCTGTAATCAGTAGACAAATCCAAAACCTCAAATGAAGAAATGCTTCGGACTCATCATTGCACAAGTGAACTACACCGAAACTCCCAGTTTGTCATGAACCTCAAAGACTACATACTGAAACAAGAAACTCTTTAGATAGTTTTGATTGATTATAAATATTTTTTACGCCTTATAATATTTTGTTTCATGTTCTATTTCACACAATACACTAACATTTCCTTTATCGGTAAAACGGCTGTCAGCAGCAAAGATAAACTCTCCAATCATCTTCAAGTAGTATAATAGGAGCAGATCTCTGCCATGGTGTTTAAGGACGATAAAGTTCCCCTGGTTCCAAATGCCTTTTTGCTGGCACCAGGTACCATGGGAACTTGAAAAGTACATTTTTGTGTTCACCAGTTTTATCGTGTGTTTTAATTTTGTTGTAATTGTATGATTAATTAAGTATTTATTGTGCAGGGTTTGTTTTATATTGGGGTTTGTATCATGATTTAGATTGCGAGGTCGAGTGTATGAAAGTGGTACGCAAGGTTTGTTTATACCTAGGTTTGTATCGCGAGTTTGATTGTTGGATTAACATTGCATAGTTATTGGTATAGCTTTATTACATAAGAAAATTGTATTGCTATTGGTAGTAGTACTTATTATAAAAAACATCCAATCGAACAAAACATGTCAGACAAATACTTAATGTGGACTGTGTTATAGTATGTCTTTTTATCTTACAGACTTTCGCATCTTTTGAGGATTTAATGTTTTCCGAGTTCTCTTTTTTATACTAGTGTTGTTGGTTGAAACAGGAATATCTAGCACATTTTGTTGTTGCTGTTGTAGTAATCGAGGTCGGGTTTTGTGAATCTTTGTTGAGGTGTCATTTTTTAAGAGCTTTAGTGTTAGAGGAAGAGTTTCATATTGAAAACTCTTTAGCTGTTGTGACCAGCTTTTGTTGATGATACGAACGCTACTTATGAGAATCTGTAGAAGAATGAAGTCTTTTTCAGATAGAGGTTTAGGATTGTTTTTTGTAAATACGATAAATAATAAATAATTAAACCTTATTGTTTATTGAGTCATTTTAACCAGTGTTAAATAATCATTTATTAATCCTTACCTTATAGCTGAGAGTCCTCCTAGAAGTTGCAGTAGATGCTGTAGCAGATGTTGTTCCTTCAGACGATGTTGCTGGAGTGGATAATTTCTGTGTAAAAACAGTGCTTCTTAACTAGACATAGTTGCACTGGTTGAACCCAGCTTACAACCAATGAGAATGCTCGCGCGAAAAGTGCTTTACAACATATAAAAATCTTATTTTACTGATAAAATGTTGTTTTCTTTGCACAAAAATCCTTTTATGATATATAGGAGTTTCACGCTAACGAACAAAAAGTTTTCACGTGAAAATTCATTTATAACATATAAAATTTTTACGAGAATAAAAGAATTTTTGTTGCGTGAAAATTCCTTTGTAACTTACAAGAATTTTGCGCAAATAGAAAAAAATTCCTCTTACGCAAAAATCCGTTAATAATGTATAAGGAATTTCGGGCGAATAAACAAGTTTTTTTGTGCAAAAATCCTTTTACAATATACAAGGAATTTTGCGCAAGTAAAAAACCTTTATGGTGAAAATTCCTTTACAATATATAAGATTTTCACACAAATGGAAAAGCTTTTTTGTGCAAAAATCCCTTTATAACATATGACATTTTCGCTCAAAAGAAAAAACTTTTTTGAGCGAAAATCCCTGTACATCATATAACATTTTCAAGCAAATAAAAAATTTGTCATTGTCCAAGTTGTTGTTGTTGTTCTCTGAGTTAGAGCTCTTGACGTTTCAAGTATATTTGGATGTAAGACGAAGCTTCATCTGTTTTGCAAACAAATTGGAATTCGTTCATCCTGTTGGTTCTGGAGCAGTTTGATAGTTGACCGTCAGGAGCTAAGGAACATGTGAGTGAACGCATTTGACATTTGAAAGTTTGATCCAAAAGATGAGCCGCTACTGGAGCATCTGTAATACCAAGAGTTCCATGGTGAAATTCCAAAGCCCAAGGAGATAAAACAAATGAAAAAGTCTCTGTTGCAAGACAGTGTCTGAAAAGGATAGAGAACAAAACTAAAGAAAAAAGAACTAAACTTTGAGTTTTTTTGATGTACATCGGAATAGATTACAATTAATATATTTATAAAGACTTAAGTTATAAATAAAGGTTTTTTTTGGTTTAGGTGAATGTTATGTATAGTTGTTTGATTATAAGCTGATTCCTGCTGAAGAAGACAAACCTAATTCTCATTGAGAACCTAGAATAAATAATAATAAAACGAGTTAGTAAAGTTTATGTTTGTGATTTATGACTACATAAATAATATCTATTACCAGACTAAAAACAAACAGTTTTAAAACTTAGATAACATTGAAACTTTAGGAATCTTTGGATAAGTGAGGATTGGATGACTTTTGATCATAAAGATATCAAATCATTGTAACTGTAAAATAAACAAATATATTTTATCAAAGCTGAACGCCTTAAGTATATGCAGGAGATATTAAATAATTAGAGCTCAGTTTTCCCTCTTTGTCCAAAAGGTAATTTTGTAAACAACTAAAACTATGTAGTTCTTAGAACAAACCAGATAGGTTTATGAGTATATCTTTTTAGAGCACATTTAGGAGGGTTTTTCAATTACTATTAAATATTTATTTAATATTTCTTACCTTAACGCTGAATGTCCTCCTAGTAGTTGTAGTAGTAGATGATGTTCTTTCAGTCGCTGTTGTGGCAGTGGATGCTATCTGTGTGAAAAAAGTAGCTCTTAAATAGCTAAAGTTGTACTAGTTGACCTCCTACGAAAATCCTGTCATATCATAAAGAGATTTTTGCTCGAAGAAAGTTGTTTTTCTCGCGAAAATCCCTTTATAGCATATAAAGATTTGCGCTCGGAAAAAATTTTTTCTTTGCATGAAAACTTTTATATAATATAAAGCGATTTTTGCGAGAAAAAAAAACGATTTTTTTTTTACGCCAAAGAACAACATTTCTTCAGACAAGTAGGAGTTATGATTAGGTCTATCAGTGCAATTTTGACTATATAAGAAGCACTGTTTTTATACAAAAATAATTCACTCCACCAACATCATCTAAAGGAACAACATGTACACAACATCTACTACAACTGCTTGGACCCTCAGCAATAAGGTGAGAATTAATAAATAATTATTTAACACTTATTGGTAAAAATCTACTAGTTGCGCTGTGAATTGTCAAAGAGTTATCTTCAGGGATTTTATTATTTATTATTAATAGCACTTGGTTAGTTTTTATTTTAAATGGCGTTCTTTAAATTGCTGAATCTATCAAACCAAAACTTTACTATCATCTAGTTTTAGTTTTGTTTCCAGTTCAACTTCTCACTCATTACGATGGATAAGGATGATGACATCAAAACGGACAAACTTCCAACATTCGAACCATATCCTGATGAGAAAGAAAACATTCCACATGAGTTGTTTATACCAAGGAAGAGTCCAAGAAAATTTGGATCAAAACCATGGAATTACGATAAATGTAAAACATTCGACTGCGCATTTGCTCTGAAAGATCCTTCTAATTCGAACCTTTCCTGTTTGGCAAAAATGCTGCCGGTATACTGAACTCTTGTCATATAAATGAAAGAATAATGATTGGAAGGTTTCAATCACTTTATTTAAATCCAACACCATCACTTTTGGAGATAACCTGCATGGAAACACCAGTCGAGGATGTCTATAAAAACTTATCCATTGTCCACTACAATGTCAAAAAATTTGGTAACAGACGACAAGTCAGATCTATCGCAAGTAAAAAAGAAGCCGGCAAGTTAGAACCATTGGAAGAGCCTAAACTACAAGACAAAAATTGTGATCAAGGAGTTCAAGACGATCGATACAACTCGGTGAGTTATATATTTTTTCTATATAATATAATCTATCAGTTGTAAATAATACTTTATCTCAATTTAGTCGCAATAATTTATTTATCAAATAGTTTTTTGTTTTAGATATAAAAAAGATAAAGCTGCAAAGGCCATCTAAACAAAGACACTATTATCATCAAAGACTCAGTAAAAGTCCACTACAAATAGCAATGTCTTGATTAGTAAAACACAAATTACTCGAACTTGTTACTAACAAACAAACAGACATTTTATTTAGTCAACGGTTATTCATTATACGCTACGATTATTTACTTTCTATTACAAATGTTATCCATTTACCTAGGCTTCTTACACTATTATTATATACTTTATAACGCTCGCTATTGCCATTTTAATCAAATAAACATAATACCTAACTCACTACCAAAACAAGAGTAAACACACAAAGGGCCCGTGTCAACCACGATCTATATCGAGAGGAAAACCTTCAGCATAAGCAAATAACAAACCAATAAATATCTTACAGCTTTGTGCAAATGTCAACTATCATTTACATTAACAAACATACATACATACCTATATAAATATTATACTGTAACAGGTCTGTAAAAATATTCATACTAAAAAGCAACCTTGTAACATGTTAGCAGATTTGTTTTCCTATGTTTATACATATCACGCTAACAAAAATCATCTAAAAGCTAACAAATACATTTTTGACAGGTTTGTAAAACAATTCAAAAAATCCAACAATCAAAAAAAATTTTGGGTTTGTTGGCAGGTCTTTTTTTACAGAGATCTGCTTTTACATTACTACTGACCTACTTCCTCAAAGTCAATAAATTAACAAATGAATAAACTCAACGTAACAAACAATTTCAAGGTATATCAGCTGCTGTGTGAATACTGCAGCCACAACTAAGTAATTTCATGACAGGAAAGAGCTAGCAACTCTTGTATCTGTTTGGTATTTTTTAATTCCAAACACAAAAATGTTGCTCAGCCTTTGGTATAGCTAATTAAACTATCATGTAATATTTGTGTCTGTGTTGCCTAATCATGAAAGACGGTCAAAGCAGCCACCTTTCAAAAAAGTTATGAGAGTTCTCATTGGTCAATCCTGTGATCTGAATGTGTGTGCGTGCGTGTGTCTGTCCACATGTATATACTTATACCGCTATAGTGAGAGAGAGATGAAAGCTGCTGTACAAACAACCCATTGGACCACTCAGACGTATGGTCAGAGATTTAACTTGTCATTTGTTCTCAAACCTCTTGTAAGAGGAAATTAATCACAAAAACTTACATTATACTGTACCAACTGGTTTGGATGTTAGAATGAATATGAAGGTATGAAGGAATGATGCAATCAATCAATGCATACTGGAAGAAAACAATATGAATCAAAAACTAGCACGGAATGAGTCACTCAATACAAAGACCATTTGCTGTTAGTAAAGTGGAGGGTGAAACAGGGGAAAGATAACTCCTTGTAAAATAAATTCACACAAGCCTATTCCATTCAAATAATCTCATCCAATCACATCTACCAAAACACTACAACTCACAAAAGTAAATCTTCTAACTTTAATGAACTAGCACAGACCACGTGGTGAGCTACTAAAATAGTCATTGTTTAATAAAAAATGTTCATACAGCATTCTCCTGCCTTTTCACTCAGCATTGCCTAGCCTCGTGTGCATATATCAAATGGGGAACCATGTTTGAGCCAATGGGCTATCTGTTACGTTTGACTTTATACAATTTCATAAACCAATGAGCTGTAATCAAACTGCAGTGGTTGTGGCCAGCAATGTGAGCAATAGCTGTAGTGGATTTTGGGGGCTGAAAATCAGTAGCTGAGGTTGGTAGCGTGCTGCCACCAGTTGTTAGGTTAACCTGTTACAACAACAGGGTCGATGATGTACCGAACGAAAGCAAGATAGAGTATTTCAACTCTACAACCAGTAGGGAGCCCTCGGCTCAGACGCATAACTCAGTGCTATTGAGTACATATGCTTTTATTCCTCCTGAATAAAGCGAGTTAGTCAAAGACACATTACAACTGATAAATACAAGCAAAGTTCTGCCTTTTATAGGCAATGCACAGGAAGTGATTAACCAATCACGTAATAATGTTACAACATGCACCAATGAATGCGGGTATACGAATACATAGCAAATTAGATAATCAGAAAGGGCTTAAAGAGAATAGGCGCCCTATAGTAGTAGGTGGAGTTAGAGGCTCATGCACCAATCACAGTCAGTCTCTTGGTCATTGGTCTTTATAGCTTTAGTCCTCCATCTTTCGTAATGGGTTAGGGGTGGAAATCTCCGGTAGATGGCTTCCTGCTCCTCCCAGGCTACTTCTGAGTCCTCAGGCTATATTGCCTCACTTCCTGCCGGCCCAGTGAGGTCGGTATAGCTGCATACAGGGTCGGTATAGGTCGGCATAGCTCCTTACAGGGTCGGTATAGACATAGCATAGTTATAGTCTACTTGGTAGAGGCGTTTCCAGTCATTCTGGCCATCTAATGGTTATTATAAGGATGCCAGAATGTGACGCGGTGCGTGCGCAGACTTAGCGAACACTAAAATCCACTTCATAGCTGTATAGGCTAAAGGCAGCAGTGTTAATAAGAGTATTCGCTACCTATGTTCACCCAGCAAAGTGCAATAAAGATAATCAGATCGGAACTTACGGGGGGGTCAACAAAAAGTAGCTTACTGAATAAAAATATAATCAAGGAGCATTTATTCATATTGTTTGTAGGTCGCGAATGAAACTGAATATTAAATGACTTATAACAAGCGAGTTGATTTTTTTCACCCGAAAAAGTCAAAATAATTACAATTGTTCAGACTTAACTAAATTAAAAGGGCAGCTCTACAAACTATTTCAGTTTATAGCGATTCGATTTTTTTCTTTTCTTGATTACTCAATTTGAAAATTTGGAGTTATCTATAACAGTTCATTGAACAAGTATGATGTTCTAAACTAATGTTCAGTTCCATTCACGACGTATTGCATTAGAACCGCTATTATATTTTGTACTTTGTTCGACGAACAGGTTGCGAATACTGTCATTGCAATCATTGGAGTTTTTTGGTGCTATCAAAATATTGAATCGGTGTACAAGATTTTCCCCTGGAATCAAAGTCTGGTTTAGTTTGTACCACAATTTTTTTCTTGTAATCGCATCCTTGCATCATCATTACAAGTCAGCTGACTGAGAAATGTGGCTCATCATAACATACAAAAGGAGCGATACAGCAGCTAGCAATGTATGAGTTCTTATATCATTTGATAATTAGTTAAATCTCTACACTGTTTGTTTCACTTACTTTTATTGTAACAAACAAAAATAGTTGACTAGTTGTGACTGATTGTGTCTATATCCAGTATCACAGTATGTATAATATATAACATAATACAAGAATGTGCTTATAGTGAAATAATTGATAAATTATTGTAGTAGTTATAATGCAAATAAATTGGAACTGTCGCATGGCATAGGATATATGAAAACTTGTGAAAAAGTGCAAATAAAGGAACAATAAATAAATGGCAAGTGATTAAAGATATATAAAGATTTACAACTAACATGTAGTGAAAAATCCCATATGACTAAAACTTCTAAATCCCCGGTTCAATTTTGACCAAAAATCAACATTGAGAAATAAATAAAATAAATAATACGTAAACAGATAAACTATAAAAGATTTTTCAATGATTGAAGCGTGTTGTGGATGGAGTGATAATGTAGTAGTTCGTTTGATCAGATGTCAAGGACATTGTAAAACATGTTTATAAGACATCACACCGGGAGACCCTGTCAATAACGAGAGGTGCAAACTGAGCAGTTTGAGGTGTGCAGTTGTCTTTAGGGACGACAATGGTGTGTGAGCTTCGTCTACTTATCCTCGCATAATTACCATTCTTGCACTGAACCCTGCTTGATTTCTCAAACTGTTGGCAGGGAACGAATGTATACATGGAGTCACCATAATATGGTCTCTCATCACTGAGTACCGTGCCATAGCTTACTATATACCTAAAACATAACACAACTCCATCAGCCAATGTTGGAAGTTGTCTCCCTATATTTAGCTACACAGTGTCAAATAAAATTCACCAGTATTTAACTTAAATTATATTTTCCTTCCTGTTAGTAAATAAATACTTACATGAGCAGTTCGTTAGGTTGAGCCTTTCTGTACTTCTCATCTGTACAATCAGAGTTACTAGTGTTTAAGTTAGGAATTAACCTAGAGGTAGGCAGCATGACTGGGTCTACATCGCCAGCTAAGGCATCCTTTAGTTCTTTTTCACTAAAATGTGAACACTGACTTCTTTTAGATCTGTTTAACACTTGTGCATCAACTAGTACACCACACAATAGGACAACACATTATCTGTAATTGTGTGTAACATAATGTTTTAACTGGTCATATATTTGTATAAGCAACCAATTAGAGTGTAAATGAGTGGATTAACTATATTATTATTCATTGATAACTTACAGCACTACATGCTAGTAGTAAAGGGGAAGTAATTACTGTCCAATGACTCTCTCCTCTTTGTATAGACATTACTCAACTGCTATTGGCTGAATAAATGCAGGAAGGATTCCCCTACACGTATAAATAGCCCATTCTTCCTAGCAAACACCATTCAGCTATTGAAAGTCTAGCGAGAGAACATCTTAGTAGCTAAAATGGAATATCTACATCGATCTCTACTCTTGATCTTATTGTGTGGTGTACTAGTTGATGCACGAGTGTTAAACAGATCTAAACGAAGTCAGTGTTCACATTTGACTGAAAAAGAACTAAAGGATGCCTTAGCTGCCGATGTAGACCCAGTCATGCTGCCTACTTCTTTGTTAATTCCTAACTTAAACACTAGTAACTCTGATTGTACAGATGAGAAGTACAGGAAGGCTCAACCTAACGAACTGCTCATGTAAGTATTTATTTACTAACAGGAAGTAAAATTTAATTTAAGTAAATACTGGTGACTTTTATTTGTCACTGTGTAGCTACATATGGGGAGACAACTTCCGACATGGACTGATGGAGTTGTGTTATATTTTAGGTACATAGTAAGTTATGGCACGATACTCAGTGATGACAGACCATATTATGGTGACTCCATGTATACATTCGCTCTCTGCCCACAGTTTGAGAAATCAAGCAGGGTTCAGTGCAAGAACGGTAATTATGCGAGGATAAATAGACGAAGCTCACACACCATTGTCGTCCCTAAAGACAACTGCACACCTCAAACTGCTCAGTTTGCACCTCTCGTTATTGACAGAGTCTACTGGTGTGATGTCCTATAAACATGTTTTACAATGTCCTTGACATCTGATCAAACAAACTGTAACCTTATCTGCCCCCCCCCCCCCCCACAACGCTGTGCAATCATGAAACAAGCAGTTTCATTGTTCATCTATTTATATATTATAAATTATTTATTTTATTATTGTTTAATGTTGAATTTTGATTATTTCAAAGTTTTAATAATCTGAGATTTTTCACCACATGATGGTTGAAAGTTTTTTGTATATTTCTTTATTTATTTGTAATTTAATTGGTTATTATTTGATTTTTGTACTTTTTGACAATTTTTTTTATGCTATGCCATACAATTGTCCCATTCGATTTGCAATAAATTTACTACAATAATTTATCTATTATCTAACTATAAGCACATTCCTGCCTCATGTTATATCTTATACATACTGTGATACTGGATATAGACACAATCAGTCACAACTAGTCAACTATTTTTGTTTGTTACAATAAATATTAGTGAAACAAACAGTGTAGAGATTTAACTAATTATCAAACGGTATAAGAACTCATACATTGCTAGCTGTTGTATATTTCCTTATGTATGTTATGGTGAGCCACAGCTGGTGTTTATGTCAATGCACACCACGAAATTCCATTCATAAGTTTGGTTCGTTGTTCCTCTTATGAGATTCTAAATTGCTTTTTCCTGATTAAAAACGATGAATTCGGTTCAAAAGTGAGGAGTTTATGGTGGCTAGCATTATGTGATGCAAATAAGCACACAAGTAACACTGCTGCGGCAAAACAAGGCTGTGAGTTTCCAAGAAATGTGACATCACACAAAGAGGGCACAACTCCAGTTTTATTGTCCGCTTTGTTTGGTACTTATGTACTTGGGCTGTGCATGTTCTTCTTTTGAACTTGGAATTATTTTCTAATGGTTAACAAAACACACTAAGGAGGTGATAATGATAGCTGGTTGGTACGAAATAAAGATCAACTGCCAACATGATAGAAATGACTTTTGCAGAAGTCAGTGCTTGTGCAATGCAATGTTTACTTCTGCTATTAGAGATAGTGTGACCTACAGTCAGATCAGCCAATCATTTGTTTTATTGTTGGCCAGCTGATATGTCATTGGTGCTATGGCAAATGTACAAAGTATTAAATCGCAATATGCACACGTCAAACGGTTTTTATTGGTATGGTACAGCACAGTAAAAGCGTACAGACAAGATATTTGTTGGTATATTACAATGAAGTTGTGCAGCTCAGATATTTGTCAGGATGTCACAGTAACAGTTTACAGTCCACTTGATATTTGGTATTTTACAAAGTGAGCTCACTGGCAGGTTAGTTTTGGTATAATACAGTACATAAGATGGATTCCTTCTGAATAAGACTAATTAAATTTTGTTTTACTGATTGATCAATTTTTGTGAACTTTGTGGTTATGGGAACCGCATGTTTCCCTTCAGAGGCAGCTGGGGTTTCCATTGGTGATAGCGCTACAAGTTGTGACTTTGATTGATTAGGCTGAGTACACACGCATTAGTAATATATTGTTGAAAGAGGAAACGGTTATTGTCCAATGATTGTTGGCTTGCTTTATAGGCTTTACTCAACTGCTATTGGTTGAGCAAATGCAGAAAAAACTACCCTTCAAGCATAAATAGATCATTCTTTCCAAGCAAATACCATTCTGCTATCGAAAGTCCAGTGAGAGCACATCTAAGTAGCCAAAATGGAATATCTATATCGATCTATACTCTGCACCATCTTATTGAGTTGTGTACTAGTTGATGCACGAGTGTTAAACAGATTTAAACGAAGTCAGTGTTCACATTTTACTGAAAAAGAACTAAATGATGCCTTAGCTGCCGATGTAGACCCAGTCATGCTGCCTACATCTTTGTTAATTCCTAACTTAAACACTAGTAGCTCTGATTGTACAGATGAGAAGTACAGGAAGGCTCAACCTAACGAACTGCTTATGTAAGTATTTGTTTATTAACAGGAAGTAAAATATAATCTAATTTGATTACCGGCGACTTCTATTTGTCACTGCATAGTTAACTATGGGGAGACAACTTCTGACATGGACTGATGGAGTTGTGTTATGTTTTAGGTACATAGTAAGTTATGGCACAATACTTGGTGATGATAGACTTTATTATGGTGACTCCATGTATACATTCGTTCCCTGCCCACAGTTTAAAAAGTCAAGGAGGGTTCAGTGCAAGAACGGTAATTACGCGAGGATAAATAGGCGAAGCTCACACACCATTGTCGTCCCTAAAGACAATTGCACACCTCAAACTGCTCAGTTTGCACCTCTCGTTGTTGACAGAGTCTCCTGGTGTGATGTCTTATAAACATGTTTTACAATGTCCTTGACATTTGATCGAACAAGCTGTTACCTCATCACTCCACCCACAACACGCTTCAATCATTGAAAAACTTTCATAATGAGTCTACTTATGTGTTATTTATTTTATTTATTTTATTTATTTCTGCATGTTGAAGTTTGGTCAAATCGCAAACAGTTACCCAAAAGTTTTATAGATATAAGATTTTTCACTACACGCTAGTTGAAAATCTCGGTATATCTTCAATTAATTGTTATTTAACTATCTATTGTTTGTTTTTGTTTTATTTTTGTAAACTTTATTTCCTTCATTTTCGAACAAGCCACTCCAATTTTTGTATTATTTAACTATAAGCACATTCCTGTCTTATGTTATATCTTATACATACTGTGATACTGGATATAGACACAATCAGTCACAACTAGTAACTTATTTTTGTTTGTTACAATAAAATTAAGTGAAACAAACAGTGTAGAGATTTATCTAATTATCAAATGATATAAGAACTCATACATTGCTAGTTGTTGCACATTTCCTTTTGTATGTTATGGTGAGCCACATCTCTCTGTCAGTACGAGGTGTACTCATGTAACAAGATAAAGGGTAAATGAAAAGTTTGTATTACAACTACAACTTAATTTTTTTCTAAAGGAAATTTCTTTCGCCAATTGTGTATATTTTCATCATTGCTAAGACAGCTAAAGATTGCATTCTTACAGCTGTCTGTTGTCTGTTGTCAATATGCTGACCACAGCCACAGCAGTTTGGTTACAGCTCAATGGTTTATGAAACTGCATAAAGTCAGACATAACAGATAGCCAATTGGCTCAAACATGGTTCCCCATTTGAGATATGCACAAGAGGCAGGGATATGCTGAGTCAAAAGATTTAGCCAGTAAGCAACCAAAACAGTGCACCAACTAACCAATCAGATCTTTGCATACAACTTATCTAACTTTACTTATCTGTTATACCTAATTACTCTCTTTGCTGACTTTTTAGCTACAAACATGTAGCACAAAACTTTACTTCCTGTTCAATTTTGGCATTTCACTTCACTGAGTACACATGAATGCTCTGCATTCTTTGATGAGGAAGTGGGTGAATGAACCTCAGTGGTGAAATCCTAACTTGTTAAGCTTCTCTAGACTGTAGAGTGTAACTTGCTTCTTTATATCAACACTTGCATGAAGAAACTTGAAAGCATTCTTTTGTTTCTCAATTCATTCACCAGTAACAGTATTTATTCTACACACAAGCGTCTGTAGTGTAACACCAGTTATCATTGGTGTTTGTCTTAGGAAGTGGTGACTTCAATGGTGTAGAATCAGGAAACTGTGTCTGCCTTCTTATTGCTGCTTATTCTGACCACTTACATGCCTGGGGAATAAATTATTTCCTCTCCCCTTCTCCATTTGTTTGATACTACAGCACTTGAGTGAAATATGAAGTTTGGCACAAGCAAGTGCATTGAAACTACCTTACAATAGATTATTATATCAAAAACAAAAATAAAAACATTGTTCACGCTCCCATTCTTGGCATCTTTGCAAGTCCATCCACCACGACTGATTTGTCCAGTGCGAAAACAACTCCTTGCGTGATTGGTCCACTCAGGTCTACTCCGGGTCATTCTTGCTTCAAGAACCAAGTTCCAGCTATTAAATTTATTTGTTATATAATAGTTTATTTGCCCAACCAACTGTTTAGGGTTCCTAAAAATGTTACGGCTTTATTTTTGTAGTGTTGTACTGTTCAATAACCCACTATAAATCATCGAAGTTTTCGTAGAATAATAATAATGTCAAATGATAATTATTGCATTTAAAGTAAGCATTTTTAAAAACAATTCCTTTTGGAATATTTTCAATCATTCCATTGTAAAAGTTGTGAGCTGCATTTTCTCACAGCTAACATTGCTTATAATGATGTCCACAATATCCACTAATTTCTATATTTAGTTGTTACTTCTCTACAAGTATGTTGAAGAATCACTTCCCTGTGGATGAAACACCAAATTATTTTGTTCCTGGACAATAAAACTGTTACAGGAATAATGGGACTCCCCAACAAGGTCATTGTGAACTCTCAATCACATGAAGTTTTTAATCAAACAAATTATGTTTGAATGTAATTTCACAAGAATATTTCCTTCGGTCAGAGCACATGCAAGAGTTGTGACATCTTCTGAAATACAACAGCTCTCTCCATTACAACACCACCTTTTACTGATTCAAGTTGTTTATTTGATACAAAAATAGCATCAGCTGATTACTTAGCTGTAACTTTCATTAAAGAGGTTGCAATAAAAGTTCCTATTGGTTGACAGTTTTGGGTGACTAATGGCCAAGTTAACCAATATACTGTACAATAGATGAGTGGATGAACTTTGTGGACGTCTTATCTTACACCGGGGAAGTGGTAAATTACAGGATGTGACATCACTAATTATCTTCCCTATTCTAGGCTTTTTTGAAAAAAGCTATTTTCAGAAGCAATGTGGCCCAATCTTTGTCTGCAAGATGTGTGAGCGATCAGCTGATGATGACTTGTGACAGCATCTGGTTGCTCTACAATTCTTGTGGCTTTAGTCAGAGTTTGTAAAAGTAAATAGCTTCTTTGATTACTTGGAGCATTTCTTTGAATTTTATTAAATAATTCCGCAGATGAACCAACCAGATATTTCTGTTACAATCGTTAATGATCACCTCTGTAAGGCTGTTGATTTTTAATATCGGTAATGTATATTCAGCATTACAACAAAGATTCTGCGCAACTGTGTTAGGTGCAGCTTGACTCTATCACCCTCAACTGATGCCTCTGGAAACCCTGTACTGATCATTCGAATTATCGTTAAAACTCACTACTACAGTTCTGATTTGAGACATTTACAACAGCTCATACATAGAAAAATAATGTTGCTGGGAAGGCTTGAAGGGTCACCAAAACTTTCAGGATTTCTTTCATCGGCCAAAGTTGACTTTTACTAATGTACAGTATACATAAATACTGTATGGCAAAGCCATAGCTTCAAATCACCTAACTTCATCAACATGAACAAGTGAAGATGTGCCCGGGCAATGACGAGTTTACATAGCAACTATGTAGTGAATGTAAGGCTCATAGCCAGTATTATACATGCCAAAGCGGTGTATTTTGTGAATTCAAAATTAAAAATTTTTATGATTATCACCAAATGGACCAAACGTATGGTGCGTGACTAACAATTGTTTACTTTTGCTGAATTTTCCAACTTTTCTAGCATTTATTTATTGTTATAATCACCATAGTGATTAATATTATCAAAACTGAGAAATTTACTGAACTTGAAATGATAGTAACACACAGTAACTGAACGATAAATAACCTCTGGCTGTAATAAAGTTTAAGCATCTGATCTCATCAGAAGCTGGGGAGATAACTCCTACCAGGTTCAAAAATTCATTTCGAATGGGTTTTTAAAATTTTGAATGCTGCGTCGCTCACTTGTGGTTTTAGAATGTCCGAAATATCATCCAAGTTTGAAAATAACTGTTGCTGGTGGGAGAATCTAGAAGAAATTTTCTTTGGTTTGGCTTTGAAGCATTGTGGGGATTTATGTTACGTTTTTGGCAAATCAGTTGCTATTTGATAATGGCTAATGTTAACTATACTCACTCACACCTGTAGGTAGGAAATGTTGACTCACTAGATCTGTGGGTGTGGTAATCTGTACTGGTTGTAGCTGGTCACCAATATAGTTTAACCTGGTACGACATGTGACCTAGTCTTGTGTCAAGGTACTTAAATGTATGAGAGAAAGAATGGGGTAAAATGAGCTGAAAATGAGCTAAAAAAAATATTGCGTTGACAAAGGGTGATTTGTAATTTATTTAGGGGCCAATGTTGATGCAGAGCCGCTGTAAAGCATACTTTAGGGTAAGCAAATAACATATCTCGTTTGAAACTTCCCATTTCTTATTTACCAGATTGTATAACGTAATATCACTTTCAGAGAAATCATCTAGTAACTGCAAAATTAATTTGGAATACTTTTTTATCATTTACTTGATTTCTTGGTAACTGACTTTGGTCTGTCAATCAGTGGTTTTCTATGTCATAGATTGTGAAAGTTCCAAGTAGGTGAATACTATTAAAACTTAGTTCAAAATACAAAGAGGGTTTTATAATATTTTAGTTGCAAAGTGAAGTTGACAACTTAAATGTCTTACTACCTAATGTGATTCATATCGATTTGTGCAAGGCAGCGATTTTGTCTAATTGTCAGCCAATAAAAATAGAGCCTTAACCAATATTTACTGCTATTGGCCGATGTGTGTAATGACTATTTTTCTATGATAATCAAATCAAATAAAATTTTGGAATAAGATTTTTCCCAGTGTACGACCATTCATTCCTTAACTCTGTATCTTTGACCTCATATAGATTATTCAGTGGAAAGTGCATACTAGCTATTGGTAGAGCTATGGATGTTTGGAATCCTGACTTGCAATTAATTACACTCACAATTGTGTGGCGTTTCATTATTAAAGTCTAACACACAGAGAGCTTGGGACAGTGAAGTAAAGCTGTTATCAAGATTTGCTTACAGCTGCACCATATACAACAATAACAATCTCGTAATACCAACTTAGCAATCTGTTTGCTGATCAAAGAAGAATACCACACACATTTCTGTGTTCATTTAATATTTCTGTTTCATTTTTGATTTTTGTTTTTCTTTCTCTTCTAGCTATGGCACTTTTATAAAATGATATTGATGCCAATAAAGTATTATATATATATATATTGATAAGTAAACAACTTGTTAAACTCTTTTGTAACCTGTTTAATTATATGAATCTTTATCTATCACCATTGGTCATGCACAGTGCAGTTAAGAAAAGTTCAAACCCTTACAGGTTTTTAGCACAGTAGTTTAAAATCTATGGCAGCCTGAGTTGAAAAAGAAGAAGAGCGATTAATTAATAAATGATTCAGTACTATTTTTAGCTACTTGAACTTTTCGGATTTGAGAAAAAAGCTGGTCAGTTTTTACAAAAATAATATTAGTCTTTGGATCTCAAATAGGATCTTTTTGTGATATTATATGTTTATCAATCTATTAATATATCGTAAGGTAGCAAACTATGTTATGTAACATTCCAACTGATAGTTTAGGAATTTCCTAAATACCATGTGGTACAACATCAGAGGACTTCAGGATTGAAAAGAGGGGGGGGGGGAATGACGAGAGGAGAATGAAGAAGGATTAAGACCAAGTTTGTCATGGCTAGAAGTGTACCATGGCATCTACCACTCATATTCTACACTCAACTCTCACACGTCATCTTTGCAGTACAAATGGTCCTATCGCATTGCTGCTCTAACTTATTTGCCGGGTTGCGGAATTATTTACATCCAGTTAACGGAAGTAGAATGCCTACTCTGTTTTGATTGGTCCATTGACAATCAGCCGATAGCGGTTTCTGTCTGGTTTAACGCAAATGACATCACTCGTTGCCTATTGGACAGTTACACTCGTTGTATGTTGGCTGCTCATTTACTTCTCAATTTCCAGGAAATGTTTTTTGCGCGCTTTTGCTTTTTGTTTTGAGTAAACAATGAAATTTACAGAACTTTTTCGATACATATTATGGAAATGGCAGCAAAATGTTTTAGCAGTATTTTCTTGAATTACCACATAAATCAACACGCTGTATTTTAGTGGAAATGCCAAAGTACACAGGGGTGCGTGTCCGTATCAATGAATAGTAGATTACTGGGTAGATTGGCAACAGTTTATTATGGCTCACTGCTCATCGAAACCAAATACTCCTTTCAGCAGAGTGGACAACTTCCACTGAGTGAATGGGTATCAAGGTTGAATTATTTTTTTTTAGAATGTACTTGAATGGTGGTGCATGAAGTAGCCAAGTTCTCCAGTTTAAAATTATCATCGATAGAATTCCGATTTTCACTTAAATCAAACCATGTTTGCCTACAGGCTGAATCTTAGCTGATCTGTAGGCCACAGATTATAGATGGTGGTAAACTTGAGTTGTTATTGGTTTGGTGTTTGTCAAACATCGATAGAAAAACACTAGCCATTACTGACGCACCATGATTAGTTTTTGTTGGAAACTTTCTCTAACAATTTAAATTTCTTTTTTGGCATGAAAAGGGTGATGTTGTTTTCTTTCTCCTACTGCATTTTATAAAACCTGGGTTGGTTAAAAGATTAAATATGGAATCATTTCATCTTTTAATTGTCTCTCAATGCTCTTCTGCAACTTCAATTGTTGCAGTATATTCTGTCATTCTCATTAATTCACTGATCAGGCAATGCCAGGCACTGTGGAACAACGCAATGCATTACGCGTGTTGTGGTGCGCTTGCCTAGTATAATGGATTTGGATACATTTCTATTACAACCTGATAGAGCGAGCGAGTCAATACAATGAAATACAATCAAATGTTGAAAACAGAAATGGAGTCCACTGCACATCCAATAACTGTCCAGTATTCTATTTTTAATAACTGTAATACATTTTTTTGTAATATTCCTGCCCACCCAAATAATGTTTCAATGTGATCTCAGTAGTCGTGCAAAGGGTCAACGTTATTTATTATATGAAACTTCCCAACATTTTGCTGTGACGGAAGATGTTCCAGAATTTCATTTTCCTTAACAAGTTATTATAAACCTTCCATTGATTATCTTTTGATGACATCCTTGCCTATTTATTTAACTGTAAATAGACATGCTTTGTGTGGTTTCCTTCTATTGTTACTATTTCTGCGTGCCCTTCACATGTGTCTATGTGTAATTAGACACTCCAGTTCTATCGATAACACCAAATTCTATCAACTATCAGGTTACTTGGACTTTATTTTAAACCAGGTCAAAAGTTCAAAGCTTGAATTGTTGGCATCGTGCCATTTACGAGTTGATCATGATCACACAAGTTTACCAGTCCCTGTTTTATATAGTTAGTGTGTGTTGTATGCCTGGAAGGATTGCCTCCCCCAAGTAGTCTACTGGGAATAGACTGTCTCCCATTGAATATTTCAAAACATAAAGTAATTGGTTACCTTATAATATAATTAATAAAACAGTGCTGCAGCAGCTGTCGATTGAGTGTCTGCTTGCCTTATGACTCATTATTTTAATAGCTGTCGGTTGATCTGTTTATATTTTCATTTTGCATAACTTATTTCCTCGTGCACAAACACCCTAGCAGTGCTTATGAATAATCAGTTGGCATGGAAAGTACGTTTTTGTTTTACTATTATTTGAGGGAAAACCCATATCGTATTGTCTCATTGGCTCAGTGTCAATTGAAAACTACTTCTCCCTACTTATCTTTCCCATCCCCCATGCACCCAAGTTTGTTGGTGACGAAGTGCCTTGGGTCAGCCCACCTGCACATGCATTTCTTCTTCTGGTGCGTTTGACTGAAAGTTAAATTGTTAACAAAGTTTCCTTACACCTACGGTTGTTTACCTGTCAGTTAATGGAATTATCCAATGGCTGCTGGGATAACCTCTTCTTCCTCCTGATATTTTTGAAGCTCTCAAACCTGTTTACCTTTACCTGCATCGGTGATCAGGTTTAGTTAAGTTGTCCTTTTATCAATCACAGCAGTTTTGTCTTTTTTTTGTGTGTTGCCATGGGTAACAGTTTTCACTGCTGAACGCACACATACATGTCACACAGGCTGCGCAGCTCTCTCCTTGCCTTGAACTGATTAGAGCAGCTGTTGCAGTAGATAAGGAACACCCTTAATTTCTGACAGAATGCTGACTCAATCATAATAATTCATTTCTGATATTGAACTTGTGTATTTATTATTTACAGCTATTCAATTAAAGGCATGTTGTGTCACACGGAAATGTTACTAACGCAACCCAATTGTTTCCTTGTAAAGGTAAGTTTTCTACCTATAACTCACATCGGGTGTTTGAAATAGAAGTTTTGCTTCTCTTCTAGAACATAGATGAGTGTCTTGACTAGTAAGTTCTATTTCAGCTCACAGATACCACTCATCTGCAAACCTTCTCTAGTATCTGGTGTAATGATCAATGCTTTTGGTCTCTGTGAACAGTGGTATTGCTGTACGTACCGTCTTAGGCACAAACCCCTGTGAAGAAAGATTTTTTTTCAATTTGTTAAGATAAAAACCATAATATCGAGATGATCATAAAGAAATTCTTAACTAGAAAAACTGTCTTGACTGGTAAGTAGTTAGTTTCAAATCTTTATGTATTTTTATTAATTTGTAGTTTAGATATTTTCATAAGTTTTAATATATCCAAGCCGTTCCGTAGTTTCCAATTTATTTGCAGTATAACCACTCCAATAATTTATCTGCTATGCTATAGAATCATCTCCAATTTTAACCACTCCAATTACCTATCTATTATCTAGCTATAAGCATATTCCTGTCTTATTTTATACCTTATACACACTGTGATACTGGCTATGGACACAATCAGTCACAGCTAGTCAACTATTTTGGTTTGTTGCAATAAATATAAGTGAAACAAACAGTATAGAGATTTAACTAATTATCAAATGATATAAGAACTCATACATTGCTAGTTGTTGTATATTTCCTTACGTACATTATGGTGAGCCACAGCTCTCTGTCAGTACGAGGTGTACCCATGTTGCAAGATTGAGATTGAATGGAATTGTCACTGGGGGTATCTTCCCTTATAGGGCCACTTATGAACATCCATCGGAAAAATGCTAAAAGTTTCTGATAGAGCACAATGCACAAGTATGGAGTTATGATGTTTTAACTAGATTAAGCTACGTTTACACTATGCAATTCTCGTACGAGTGGGCGGAGCCTAAAATCGGCTCGCAAGTGGTGGCAGATTTTTTTTCATCGGGCAGTGATGGAGCTCTGTACGATTATCGACCTGTCTTGCCAATCAGCATCCACATCACAGCTTTTCAGTTTAATACTTTTCAAAAAACTTGCAGCTGCTGGATAATTATTATTTAACCAATTTTAGAATATTTTTTGATATTTCCCTGATCAATTGCAAGCCTTGTTTAATGTGGGCAAACTAATTATTATCAATGTAATAGAAACAACCACCAGCTCCGTGATTATAATAAATAATTGCGTTGAAAAAAGTTGTTATCATTTATTTATAATTAATTAATAATTAAATTTACTTACAATTATTTACTATTATTTGTAATTTATTTCTTATTATTGATGAGTGAAGAAATGGTATAATTTATTGAAATCCAAGGTAATATAGGCTCTTTTATTAATATTATTAACAGTAATTTGATGTTCTGTAATTATCATTTAACTGTGCTGTCTTGACTACTGTCAAGCCCATGCGATATCGAGCACAAAAAATCGCAATTGTAAAATCTTGTAAATAATCGGGAGAGCAACTCCCGATTCCTCCTGATAATCGCATTGCCGAGAATCGTATAGTGTGATCGTAGCTTTAAACAGCTATAACTGATGTAACTCGACAACCCACAGAGATCACAGGGCTATAACAAATTATATTCACAGATCTTTTTTATCATATCAGTGTAGCGATAGAGGATAATGATTAAATAAACACAATATGGCCGGCGATTATAAACAATCGCTGGCATAATATTGGATACGATATTAATGACACCAAACCATAATTCAAAAATATGTAAAGCTGATGATGACACAATAAAGCCTTGACTACACACGACACTGATTCTCACATCAATGCAATGCTCATGTGAAAATGAATTGTCCGGTGTCTGTGGGGAAAAGAATGCAAAAATCATAAATTAAATAACTATTATACAATAATTATATTATATATATTCATTAAAAGATAAAATATTAGAAGGTTGTAAAACTACTGAAAGACTACATATTGTTTCATGTGTCTAGAAAAAAGATGGAAAAAGGAAAAGATTTCTTGACACAATCATCAGGTCGGCTCTCAACTGTAAAAATCTGGGATGAAACAGGAAACAGGAAGCTCAGACGAAAAGTATTATAGTGCACAAGGATCGTAATTTGTTACTAGATAGAGTGGTAGAAGTGCACTGGCATTGTGAGTGACTATGGGCATAGAACTACGCCCGGCTAAGTGTAAGTTTGTTAAAATGTCAGCAGGTGGTGGCAATTATTATACTATATAATAATGAATAACAATAAAAGTTAAATGTTGTATTCATTTAAAATAATAATTCATTATAAAGACAACTATAACATATCATAATAATAATTATACTTATTATAAAGTAGTATAACAATAAACTAATAATACAGATAATTATTATTATATTCTAATAATAATTTTTACACTAATAACAATGAAAAAGTTTAATAACAATCATTAACACTACAAATATATTTATACATCATTATGGAAGGAGCAAAAAAGGTGATTATAATAATAATAGCTTTAAAAAAATTAATATAATAATAATAATAATTATAAAAAATGATTGAAAACATAAATCCCTCTTTTTGCAGGTAAATTTGATGCCCCTTTCCTTCAAAATATTCTCAAGTTATTGCAGGGACATGTCATTATACGATATGCTTGTAGCAGTTATCGGAACAAAATTTTGTATGAGTCTGCTCAAATTAATTATATTATATACTCTACTGGTAGCCATTTCCAGTTATATGTAGCAAGTTCAAAGAGAGATAACTCTCAATGTTACAACCCCATTAAAAAACCTTTATTTTAGTTAAAAGTTGACTTTATTTCCAGGGAAAATCTTTTTTCCAATTCTGTAAGTCATGTAACCTTTTGATTGCAGTAAAACGCCCCAATTATATTATTTCTACTGCCTTCTATTAGCTAAACAGTTTGTTGTCAATATGCTGACCACAGACACAGCAGTTTGGTTACAGCTCATTGGTTTATGAAAGTGCATAAAGTCAGACATAACAGATAGCCAATTGGCTCAAACATGGTTCCCCATTTGAGATATACACACGAGGCAGGGAGGTGCTGAGTCAAAAGATTTAGCCAGTAAGCAACCAAACCAGTGCACCAACCAACCAATCAGATCTTTGCATACAACTTATCTCCCTTTACTTATCTGTTATAACTAATTACCCTCTTTGCATGACGTGGCAAAAATGACTCTGTCACTGTGTAGACAAATCAAAAGAATTTATTATTTAAAGCAAATTCAGAGGCTTAGAGACCATTTGAAACAGTCAAGTGACTCAGTTTGTCGCAAAATTCAATGACTAGATATTAAAGATACAATCTTTTTATATAGTTTTTATTATATATAAAAAAATTTAGCTTTTTTTTCACAGCTCTTCTTCACACAAAGTATGAGCATTTTTTAATCAGTAAAATTGCTGAGCAGCAAGGATAAATCTTCCAATCATCTGCCATTTTTAGCATTTGTCATGCTTCTTTTTCTATTTATAGTATATCTGTTTGTAACTTAGTTAGGAAAATAGTTTCTTTTGTGTATTCCAAGTCATCCAGCAGGCAGGTTCATGTACCATCAAAGCGGTGAGAAAAGAAATCGTCCACAGATTAATTAATGGTTATTTATTCAGCAAAGAAAAGAAGATAACTCCACATAATTACCATAATCATAAGCAGGTTTAGATCTGATGACTCCGCACTTGTTAGGGAGAACAACTCTCTCCACAGCTAATCACTATGGTTCCTTCGAGCCAATTACGAAAGTATAATCATTTATTATTCAAGCATAGACTATTTTGGTAGCTTACCACATCTTCTGTGCTAGTTGATTAAAGTTATAGACTTACTTCTGTGTCATTTATAGTGTTTTGATAAATGTGATTGGATTAGATTACTTGAGAGAAATACATATATATGAATTGATTTGACAAGGAGTTGTCTTTCCCTCTAGCTGTTTCTTTCTCCGCTTTACGAAGAGTAGATGGTTGGATGGTTTCCAGGACCGAATAACTTTGGAGTTGTTTCCTCAAAAACAGACAACTCAATCATAATAATTATTAAAGCAATCATTATAATGTATAGCTGTTTTGGGAAAAGGTTATTTAGTTAGGACTTCCAGGGCTGTAAAAATTTAATTTTTCTCTTGAGGAAAAAATTAAGGTATTGCCATTTTAAGATGAATGAAGTAACGTTAGTTTAACTACTTTAGCTAACTGGTTTATTGACAGATATTACTGTTTATTTCAATGAGAGGAAATCAAACTTCTAGAAAATATCTAACTACCCAGCATGTTGTCTGTTTGCTGTTTCTATGACCAAATGACATTTTGAAAAGACCGTCGCAGTTCCTATTAGCAAACAAAAAACACACACAGGATTTGTTTGCTCTTTCTTATCTTGTATTTACTAATTTATCGCTGCAATGTTTAATACAAAAGCTGGTATGACCGTGGTATTGTTTGATCTGTTGAGTTCATTCATTTGTTCATTCACTAGCTTTGAGGAAACAGATTAACGAATGAGAATACAGGAAATGTAACTGGTATAATTGGCACATATTACTGGACAATGAAGTTTTCTATAAGCTTGAGTATTCTTTGTTTCAACTGCTCTGAAATGATATCGAATGTCATGTGACCTCTTTTTGTTGAATCTTTCTTCAGTTTCACTTCACATTACAGTTTCACTTCACATTACAGTTTCACTTCACATTACAGCTCTGTTTACATAGTCATGTGCAATCAATCAGCTATTTGTAATTACCGTTGGGTTATCCTACTGCGTATTGGTTACATTCTAATCGCTTGACCAATTAAAATCATTGCTGACATTGGCCGATGAGCACGCAGAAAAGCTGGCTGAGGGTCACAAATTAATAGTTATTTATAGCTGACTGGTCAGAGTTTATAAACAAAAATTAAAGAATTGCAAGATTTGTCCTTATACTTTTGGGTACAAGGAAATAGTCTCCTACATACCCACGGGGTAGAGATAGCCTAAGCAGAAGTTAATATATTTATAATATGAAGCGCCAGAAGAACTATAAGATGTTTAAGTTTGTTTTAAATTGTATGAAAAACTAGACACTAAATGAAATTTACAAAGAGACATGAAAAGCTGCATTAATTACATTTAACATGGAATGTCAAAAATAAAATGAACACAAACTTGTAGTAGATATTAAAATTGAGCAAAAGTATGAGACGAAACAGAACAATAAAAAAAACATTTAGCAAATTCAGTTCATGAGAAAAACTGCACTGTCTGGTGACTAGAGTAACAAGAAATAATTTGACTCGCTGTATTACTTTTACAGAGATGGACAAACAATCGATGGTGTTTTGTTTACAGATCGTACGTACGTTTGCGTGTATGCGTGTATGCGTGCGTGTGCGCGTGTGCGCGTGTGCGCGTGTGCGCGTGTGCGCGTGTGCGCGTGTGCGCGTGTGCGCGTGTGCGCGTGTGCGCGTGTGCGCGTGTGCGCGTGTGCGCGTGTGCGCGTGTGCGCGTGTGCGCGTGTGCGCGTGTGCGCGTGTGCGCGTGTGCGCGTGTGCGCGTGTGCGCGTGTGCGCGTGTGCGCGTGTGCGCGTGTGCGTGTATATGACTGCGTGGAAGTCCACTCTCTATTTATTATTTAAAAGACGTACCAAGTGATCAATCGTATTTAAACTGAAAATTTATTTAATTGAAGCTTTTGATTTATCTTTACAGAAACCAGGCCAGTCATACTGTAGTATTATCTAGGAATGTTCATAAACATTCATTCATTAAATGGAGTGTTTTGAATTCTGAACAACTCTCTATATTCTGTAAGATAGCTCATAGCAACACAAGTTTGTAAATACTGAACTCTAATGTCATAACTGATATAAACACAGACTATAAATAAAAAACATTTTCTCTCAGTTTTTCCAAAAGGCATTACCCTTGCTCTGACAGCAGTTTCACTGATAAAAAAATGTTAGTGTTTTTTTTGTGAAGAAACACTATAAAACAATTAAGTGTAAAACGTTGTTATAATAAATCAAGACTATACAAAATGAAATGTGGTTTTAATATATGAAACTGCTGTAACACTATACACCTGCAATGTACACCTGCAAGGTACACCTGCAATGTACACCTGCAATGTACACCTACAATGTACACCTACAATGTACACCTGCAATGTACACCTGCAATGTACACCTACAATGTACACCTACAATGTACACCTACAATGTACACCTACAATGTACACCTACAATGTACACCTACTATGTACACCTACAATGTATCCCTACAATGTACGCCTACAATGTATCCCTACAATGTATCCCTACAATGTACACCTGCAATGTACACCTACAATGTACACCTACAATGTACACCTACAATGTATCCCTACAATGTATCCCTACAATGTACCCATACAATGTATCCCTACAATGTACACCTACAATGTATCCCTACAATGTACCCCTACAATGTACACCTACAATGTACACCTACAATGTACACCTACAATGTACACCTACAATGTACACCTACAATGTACACCTACAATGTATCCCTACAATGTATCCCTACAATGTATCCCTACAATGTACACCTACAATGTACACCTACAATGTACACCTGCAATGTACACCTACAATGTATCCCTACAATGTATCCCTACAATGTACCCATACAATGTATCCCTACAATGTACACCTACAATGTATCCCTACAATGTACCCCTACAATGTACACCTACAATGTACACCTACAATGTACACCTACAATGTACACCTACAATGTACACCTACAATGTACACCTACAATGTATCCCTACAATGTATCCCTACAATGTATCCCTACAATGTACACCTACAATGTACACCTACAATGTACACCTGCAATGTACACCTACAATGTTCACCTACAATGTACACCTGCAATGTACACCTGCAATGTACACCTACAATGTACACCTACAATGTACACCTACAATGTACACCTACAATGTTCACCTACAATGTACACCTGCAATGTACACCTGCAATGTATCCCTACAATGTATCCCTACAATGTACACCTACAATGTACACCTACAATGTACAACTACAATGTACACCTACAATGTACACCTACAATGTTCACCTACAATGTACACCTGCAATGTACACCTGCAATGTATCCCTACAATGTATCCCTACAATGTACACCTACAATGTACACCTGCAATGTACACCTACAATGTACAACTACAATGTATCCCTACAATGTATCCCTACAATGTACACCTGCAGTGTACTTCTACAATGTACACCTGCAATGTACACCTACAATGTACCCCTACAATGTACACCTACAATGTACACCTACTATGTACACCTACAATGTATCCCTACAATGTACGCCTACAATGTATCCCTACAATGTATCCCTACAATGTACACCTGCAGTGTACTTCTACAATGTACACCTACAATGTATCCCTACAATGTATCCCTACAATGTACACCTACAATGTACACCTACAATGTACAACTACAATGTACACCTACAATGTACACCTACAATGTTCACCTACAATGTACACCTGCAATGTACACCTGCAATGTATCCCTACAATGTATCCCTACAATGTACACCTACAATGTACACCTGCAATGTACACCTACAATGTACAACTACAATGTATCCCTACAATGTATCCCTACAATGTACACCTGCAGTGTACTTCTACAATGTACACCTGCAATGTACACCTACAATGTACCCCTACAATGTACACCTACAATGTACACCTACTATGTACACCTACAATGTATCCCTACAATGTACAACTACAATGTACAACTACAATGTGCACCTACAATGTATCCCTACAATGTACACCTACAATGTACAACTACAATGTATCCCTACAATGTATCCCTACAATGTACACCTGCAGTGTACTTCTACAATGTACACCTGCAATGTACACCTACAATGTACCCCTACAATGTACACCTACAATGTACACCTACTATGTACACCTACAATGTATCCCTACAATGTACGCCTACAATGTATCCCTACAATGTATCCCTACAATGTACACCTGCAATGTACACCTGCAATGTACACCTACAATGTATCCCTACAATGTATCCCTACAATGTACCCATACAATGTATCCCTACAATGTACACCTACAATGTATCCCTACAATGTATCCCTACAATGTACACCTACAATGTACAACTACAATGTACAACTACAATGTACAACTACAATGTGCACCTACAATGTATCCCTACAATGTACACCTACAATGTACAACTACAATGTACACCTACAATGTATCCCTACAATGTATCCCTACAATGTACACCTGCAGTGTACTTCTACAATGTACACCTGCAATGTATACCTACAATGTACCCCTACAATGTACACCTGCAATGTACACCTGCAATGTATCCCTACAATGTACACCTGCAGTGTACTTCTACAATGTACACCTGCAATGTACACCTACAATGTACCCCTACAATGTACACCTGCAATGTACACCTGCAATGTATCCCTACAATGTACACTTACAATGTACCCCTACAATGTACCCCTACAATGTACACCTACAATGTACACCTACAATGTACACCTACAATGTACCCCTACAATGTACACCTGCAATGTACACCTGCAATGTACACCTACAATGTACACCTACAATGTACACCTACAATGTACACCTACAATGTACACCTACAATGTATCCCTACGATGTACACCTACAATGTACACCTACAATGTACACCTACAATGTATCCCTACAATGTACACCTACAATGGCAAACGGTAGTTTCTGGGAGTTTCTGCAATGATCAGTCCAAAGCTCTTTTTCAAGCTCGGCAAATAGTTTTTTTGGATTCGGCTTCACACTTACAGAGTTGTTTATTGTTCCCAATCATACAAAGACTGCAACAAAGAGTAATTAGGTAAAACAGATAACTAAAGGGAGATAAGTTGTATACAAAGATCTGATTGGTGAGTTGGCGCACCGTTTTGGTTGCTTACTGGCTAAATCTTTTGACTCAGCATTGCCTAACCTCGAGCGCATTTATCAAATGGGGAACCATGTTTGAGCCAATTGGCTATTGCTGTCTTTTATGTCTGACTTTATGGAAACTCAAAACTAATGAGCAGTAATTAAATGCAGTGACTGATGTCATCACATTGACGAATAGCTGTTGAGCTCATAGACAAAAGTATTAATGCACTTGTTCGAGAAGTTTCCACTGAAGTTAACATTGTAGCTATACTACAATTTTCTGAAATCATTTCAGCCTCATGATCTCATTGAAGGACAATCAGGATAAAGCCAATAAAAGTACAGTCACAAGGAGTCCCTTGAGCTAAAGTAACCAATTTTATTGGCTGCAAGTACAAATAGACTGAGAACTTTTAATTGTTCCAGGGTACAACGCCTCAAACAAAAAAGTTTTTTAGTTCCATGCGGAAGTTTTTACCTGCAATCCTATTGGAAACGTTTAGTTCAAAGTGGCTGATGTAACCAGCCTTTTGCTAACTCGGTGGGCTTGATATCTTGGGAAGGGGAACACGTATTTTCTCTTTATGAAAAGTACAGAAAATATGACCACTTCTGTATCACTCAAAGCTGCTGATTTGAACCCTCTGGCAATTGCTTTTCGAAATTTTGTTTCAAAAGTAATATGTGTTCTTTCTTTTCCATGTATTTTAAAGCAGAAAAACAAATTTGCAACATATCAGTTTATACGATTCGTCAGCGCTATGCTGGGTGATAAATTGTAACGATAATTGGAGCCAATTTAGAAAGATGTAAACCTCGCACTGACAGAGAGATGTGGCTCATAACATACAAAAGGAAATGTACAACAACTAGCAATCTATGAGTTCTTAAATCATTTGATATTAGTTAAATCTCTTACTGTTTGTTTCATTTAATTTTATTGTAACAAACAAAAATAGTTGACTAGCTGTGACTGATTGTGTCTATATCCAGTATCGCAGTATGTATAAGATATAACATAAGACAGGAATGTGCTTATAGCTAAACAATAGACAAATTATTGCAGTAAACTATTTGAAAATGATTCTATACCATCACAAATAGTAAAATATATAAAATGCTTACAAAAACAAAAAAGGGGTTTTTAAACCAAAAAGTAATTAAGATACAGAAAGATTTTCAACTAAAATGTAGTGAAAAATGTTATATCATTAAAACTTTAGAATAATTACTTGTAGTTGGATCAAAATTTAAATAAAGAAATAAATAAAATAAATATAGATCATAAATAAATAGACGAACTATGAAATTGGCTTGTTCATAACAGCACCTTGTTGTGGACAGTCTGATAAGGTAGATAAGATGTCAAGGACGTTCGTATGACATGTTTACATGACATCACACTGGGAGACTCTGTCAATAACGAGAGGTGCAAACTGAGCAGTTTGAGGTGTGCAGTTGTCTTCAGGGATGACAATAGTTTGTGAGCTTCGTCTACTTATCCTAGCGTAATTACCGTTCTTGCACTGAACCCTCCTTGATTTTTTAAACTGTGGGCAGGGAACGAATGTATACATAGAGTCACCATAATATGGTCTGTCATCATTGAGTATTGTCCCATAACTTACTATGTACCTAAAACATAACACAACACCATCAGTCCATCTCGGAAGTTGTCTCCCCATATTTAGCTATGCAGTGACAAATAGAAGTCACCGGTAATCAAATTAGATTATATTTTACTTCCTGTTAGTAAACAAATACTTACATGAGCAGTTCGTTAGGTTGAGCCTTCCTGTACTTCTCATCTGTACAATCAGAGTTACTAGTGTTTAAGTTAGGAATTAACAAAGAAGTAGGCAACATGACTGGGTCTACATCGGCAGCTAAGGCATCCTTTAGTTCTTTTTCAGTAAAATGTGAGCACTGACTTCTTTTAGATCTGTTTAACACTCGTGCATCAACTAGTACACAACACAATAAGATCATGAGGAGAGATTGATGTAGATATTCCATTTTAGCTCCTAAGATGTTCTCTCGCTAGACTTTCAGTAGCTGAATGGTGTTTGCTAGGAAGAGTGGGCTATTTATACGTGTAGGGGAATCCTTCCTGCGTTTATTCAGCCAATAGCAGTTGAGTAAAGTCTATACAGCAAGGCACAGTCATTGGACAGTAATTACTTCCTCTTTAATACTAGCATGTAGTGCTGTAAGTTATCAATGAATAATAATATAGTTAATCCACTCATTTACACTCTAATTTGTTGCTTATACAAATATATAACCAGTTAAAACATTATGTTACACACAATTACAGATAATGCGTTGTCCTAAGAGAAAATTTGTAAAAATCTAATAAAGTCTCTTGAAACTGGTTTAAGGTAAGAAAGACAACTTTGATGATTGCAGGTGCCTAAGGTGGATGACAAACTTCACCAGTGTTTATACTTTGACAAAAATTATGATTTCCTCTAGTTGTGATAAGGAATTGATTGCATTGTTCTATAGTTGATTAAGAACCTGTTTAGCAAACAAACATATCTACTGCATTACTAAGGGGAGACAATCTCCATTAATTAAATGTTTAGTTTGTAGAGTTTTGAGCGAGTCTTTACAAATATTGTTTAAAGATTATGGATGATGAGTAACTATGTGTTATATTTTATGTTAACTGGTTATATATTTGTATACGCAACCAATTAGAGTGTAAATGAGTGGATTAACTATATTATTATTCATTGATAACTTACAGCACTACATGCTAGTAGTAAAGAGGAAGTAATTACTGTCCAATGACTCTCTACTCTTTGTATAGACATTACTCAACTGCTATTGGCTGAATAAATTCAGGAAGGATTCCCCTACACGTATAAATAGCCCGCTCTTCCTAGCTAACACCATTCAGCTATTGAAAGTCTAGTGAGAGAACATCTTAGTAGCTAAGATGGAATATCTACATCGATCTCTACTCATGATCTTATTGTGTTGCGTACTAGTTGATGCACGAGTGTTAAACAGATCTAAAAGAAGTCAGTGTTCACATTTCAGTGAAAAAGAACTAAAGGATGCCTTAGCTGCCGATGTAGACCCAGTCATGCTGCCTACTTCTTTGTTAATTCCTAACTTAAACACTAGTAACTCTGATTGCACAGTTGAGAAGTACAGGAAGGCTCAACCTAACGAACTGCTCATGTAAGTATTTGTTTACTAACAGGAAGTAAAATATAATCTAATTTGATTACTGGTGACTTCTATTTGTATGGCTAAATATGGGGAGACAACTTCTGACATGGACTGATGGTGTTGTGTTATATTTTAGGTACATAGTAAGTTATGGCACGATACTCAGTGATGACAGACCATACTATGGTGACTCCATGTATACCTTCGTTCCCTGCCCGCAGTTTAAAAAATCAAGGAGGGTTCAGTGCAAGAATGGTAATTACGCGAGGATAAATAGACGAAGCTCACACACTATTGTCGTCTCTAAAGACAACTGCACACCTCTAACTGCTCAGTTTGCACCTCTCGTTATCGACAGAGTCTCCTGGTGTGATGTCTTATAAACATGTTTGTTTTACAATGTCCTTGACATCTGATCAAACAAACTGTAACCTTATCTGCCCCCCCCCCCCCCCCCCCACAACACTGTGCAATCATGAAACAAGCAGTTTCATTGTTCATCTATTTATATATTATAAATTATTTATTTTATTATTGTTTGATGTTTTATTTTTATTATTTCAAAGTTTTCATAATCTAAAATTTTTCACTACGCGATGGTTGAAAATTTTCTTGTATACATCTTTATTTATTTGTAATTTAGTTGTTTATTATTTAATTTTTGTACTTTTTGACAAAACTTTTTTATGCTATGCCATACAATTGTCCCATTCGATTTGCAATAAATTTATTGCAGTAATTTGTCTGTTATTTAGCTATAAGCACATTCCTCTCTTATGTTATATCTTATACATACCGTGATACCGGATATAGGCGTAATCAGTCACAACTAGTCAAGTATTTTTGTTTGTTACAATAAATATAAGTGAAACAAACAGTGTAGAGACTTAACTAATTATCAAATGATATAAGAACTGATACATTGCTAGTTGTTGTACATTTCCTTATACATGTTGTGATGAGCCACAGCTGGTGTCTATGTCAATGCACACCACGAAATTCCATTCATAAGTTTGGTTCGTTGTTCCTCTTATGAGATTCTAAATTGCTTTCTCCTGATTAAAAACGATGAATTCGGTTCAAAAGTGAAAAGTTTATGGTGGCTAGCATTATGTGATGCAAATAAGCACACAAACAACATTGCTGTGGCAAAAAAATGCTGTGAGTTTCCAAGAAATGTGACATCACACAAAGAGAGCACAACTCCAGTTTTATTGCCCGCTTTGTTTGGTACTTATGTACTTGGGCTGTGCATGTTCTTCTTTTGAACTTAGACTTATTGTCTAATGGTTAACAAAACACACTAAGGAGGTGATAATGATAGCTAGTTGGTACGAAATAAAGATCAACTGCCAACATGATGGAAATGACTTTTGCTGAGGTCAGTGCTTGTGCAATGCAATGTTTACTTCTGCTATTAAAGATAGTGTGACCTACAACCATATTAGCCAATCATTTGTTTTATTGGTGGCCAGCTGATATGTCATTGGTGCTGTGGCAAATTTACAATGTATTAAATCGCAATATGCACACGTCAAACGGTTTTTATTGGTATGGTACAGCACAGTAAAAGCGTACAGACAAGATATTTGTTGGTATATTACAATGAAGTTGTGCAGCTCAGATATTTGTCAGGATGTCACAGTAACAGTTTACAGTCCACTTGATATTTGGTATTTTACAAAGTGAGCTCACTGGCAGGTTAGTTTTTGTATAATACAGTACATAAGATGGATTCCTTTTGAATAAGACTAATTAATTTTTGTTTTACTGATTGATCAATTTTTGTGAACTTTGTGGTTATGGGAACCGCATGTTTCCCTTCAGAGGCAGGTTGGGTTTCCATTGGTGATAGCCTGACAAGTTGTGACTTTGATTGATTAGGCTGAGTACACACGCATTAGTAATATATTGTTGAAAGAGGAAATGGTTATTGTCCAATGACTGTGCCTTGCTGTATAGGCTTTACTCAACTGCTATTGGTTGAGCAAATGCAGAAAAAACTACCTTTCAAGTATAAATAGTTCATTTTTCCTAGCAAATACCATTCTGCTATTGAAAGTCCAGCAAGAGCACATCTAAGTAGCCAAAATGATTAATCTACATCGAGCTCTATTCTGCACCATCATATTGTGTTGTGTACTAGTTGATGCACGAGTGTTAAACAGATCTAAAAGAAGTCAGTGTTCACATTTTACTGAAAAAGAACTAAAGGATGCCTTAGCTGCCGATGTAGACCCAGTCATGCTGCCTACTTCTTTGTTAATTCCTAACTTAAACGGTAGTAGCTCTGATTGTACAGATGAGAAGTACAGGAAGGCTCAACCTAACGAACTGCTTATGTAAGTATTTGTTTACTAACAGGAAGTAAAATACAATCTAATTTGATTAGTGGTGATTTCTATTTGCCACTGCACAGTTAACTATGGGGAGACAACTTCCTACACGGACTGATGGTGTTGTGTTATATTTTAGGTACATAGTAAGTTATGGCACAATACTCAGTGATGACAGACCATATTATGGTGACTCCATGTATACATTCGAATGGTAATTACGCGAGGATAAATAGAAGAAGCTCACACACCATTGTCATCCCTAAAGACAACTGCACACCTCAAACTGCGCAATTTGCACCACTCGTTATTGACAGAGTCTCCTGGTGTGATGTCATATAAGCATGTTATACAATGTCCTCGACGTTTGATCGAACGAACTGTTACCTCATTACTCCATCCACAACACGCTTCAATCATTGAAAAATTTTCATAATGAGTCTACTTATGTGTTATTTATTTTATTTATTTCTGTATGTTGAAGTTTGGTCTAATCGCAAACAATTACCCAAAAGTTTTATAGATATAAGATTTTTCACTACACGCTAGTTGAAAATCTCGGTATATCTTTAATTATTTGGTATTTAACTATCTATTGTTTGTTTTTGTTTTATTTTTGTAAACTTTATTTCCTTCATTTTAGAACAAGCCACTCCATTTTTTGTATTATCTAACTATAAGCACATTCCTGTCCTATGTTATATATTATACATACTGTGATACTGGATGTAGACACAATCAGTCACAACTAGTCAAGTATTTTTGTTTGTTACAATAAATATAAGTGAAACAAACAGTGTAGAGATTTAACTAATTATCAAATGATATAAAAACTCATACATTGCTAGCTGTTGTAAATTTCCTATGTATGTTATGGTGAGCCACATTTCTCTGTGAGCTCGAGGTGTACTCATGTAACAAGATAAAGGATAAATGAAAAGTTTGTATTACAACTACAACTTAATTTTTTTCCAAAGGAAATTTCTTTCGCCAATTGTGCATATTTTCATCATTGCGACCACAGCTAAAGATTGCATTCTTACTGCTGCCTGTTGTCTGTGTCTGTTGTCTGTTGTCTGTTGTCTGTTGTCTATAGTCTGATGTCTGTTGTCAAATTGTTGACCACAGCCATAGCAGTTTGGTTACAGCTCATTGGGCTTATTAAACTGCATAAAGTCAGACGTAACAGATAGCCAATTGGCTCAAACATGGTTCCCCATTTGAGATATGCACGAGAGGCTAGGCAATGCTGAGTCAAAATATTTAGCCAGAAAGCAATCAAAACAGTGCACCAACCCACCAATCAGATCTTTGCATACAAATTATCTCACTTATCTGTTATACCTAATTACTCTTTTGCTGACTTTTTAGCTACAAACATGTAGCATAAACTTTACTTCCTGTTCAATTTTGGCATTTCACTTCATTAAGTACACATGAGTGCTCTGCATTCTTTGATGAGGAAGTGGGTGAATGAACCTCAGTGGTGAAATCCTAACTTGTTGAGCTCCTCTAGACTGTAGAGTGTAACTTGCTTCTTTATATCTACACTTGCATGAAGAAACTTGAAAGAATTCTTTTGTTTCTCAATTCATTCACCAGTCACAGTATTTATTCTACACACAAGCGTCTGTAGTGTAACACCAGTTATCATTGGTGTTTGTCTTAAGAAGTGGTGACTTCATTTGTGTAGATTCAGGAAACTGTGTCTGCCTTCTTATTGCTGCTTATTCTGACCACTTACATGCCTGGGGAATATATTATTTCCTCCCCCCTTTTCCATTTGTTTGATACTACAGCACTTGAGTGAAATATTGTAATGGATTCCGGTCTGTTACCACGGACATCCACTAGTCTCGAGTATTCTACCTCTCTCCAGAGGGGACACTGTACTGACCGACAGTGACAACTGTATAGGGCAACCGAATTGCCCGGTAAGGCAAGAGCCCATGGCTCAGACAAACAGTACCGAGTAGTGTTTGTTATAATGGCTTTATTACAAAGCTGTCCTGAGGGTAATTATTCCTCTAGGTGGTTAGCAATATAAGAATACATGCTATGGCTCATTGTAATGAATGCACAGATTAACAGTGGGAGCTCTCCTTTTATAGGAGAGCTAATGAACACAAAACATATAAGAGACAATGCACAGGAAGTAATTGAACCAATTACATTAATTATATAAATACTCAACCAATCACAATGCAATGCAAGATAATACAAGGAGGTGCCAAGTGGCTAAGGGCGGAGTCCTTTCTCCTAATTGTCCAATGACGGCTCCTACAGGGTTCCCAGGCTGTATATAGAATTAGGTCCACTAAGTTGGTACTTTAGGGGTAAGCACTTTCTGTTTACGACCTTGACTAAGTTCCTGGACATCTTCATAGATCCTCGTCTAAGGCGGCCATCTTGTGCCGGCCCAGTACAGCTGTACCGGGTCGGTAGAGGTCACTACCGACCCTGCAGGGGTCAATACCGGCCCTGCTTACTATGCTACCGGCACAGTATGACTTCCGACCCAACAGCTATTAACCAAATGCTGTGGGCAGAAGTCTAGCGCATTGCTTCGCAAGGTTTCTAGTGTAAACTACCCGTTTACTACTAGAGTGCACTGAAATCTACCACATACCTCTCTCCATTAAAGTCATAGCCTGGCTTTAATAATAAAATATCAAGAGCAGATATGTGTGGGGGTAACACTCGTACCCAGGTTATATATTTGATTACATAACAGATATATATAACAGAACAAGAGTATATATTTAATAGCATATATACAGTGTTCGGCGTCTCGCTTAATAGAGAGCGCCCCTCAGGCTGGTGGTTTGCTGACGCAACCGCTCCACCTCTGTAGTGACAAGCCACGCTTCGGCTTTAGCCACAGTCGTCTGTCCCTCTGACAGAGTCTGGCTGATCAGCAGCCTCCGCAGCTCTCCCAACTGCTTCTCCAGAGTAGTGACGTGATCCTCTATCTGGGTGGCTAGACGGTCACTGTGTTGTAGGAAGTGCAGTGATGGTCTGGGTACGTCCACCTCTCCTGGCTCAGTGCTGGCAACTTCTGGCTCTGGTGGGCAAGTTGCGCTAGGCGGACTAGCTGTCCGTTTGGGTATTCTATACCCGGTAAGAGTTGGCGTGAGCTTGCCTCTCCTGTCATCTTTCCTCTTCGGAGCTTCCCTTTGTACTGGAGAGCCCAGTCGCTTCTTCACAGGCACCTTGGGAGTTGGTTCCCCTTGGTGTGTGGG
Organism: Cryptosula pallasiana; assembly: GCA_945261195.1. Lineage (NCBI taxonomy): Eukaryota > Metazoa > Bryozoa > Gymnolaemata > Cheilostomatida > Cryptosulidae > Cryptosula > Cryptosula pallasiana. The sequence continues at coordinate 7,973,997 of OX183135.1, forward strand.
CTGGCATCGCCTGAACTTAGATGCATTGTTCCACCTGACAAACTCACAGAAGCGGGAGTAGCTAGGGCGATCTACAGTGTATATGATCCCCGTCTTCTGGTAGTGCATAGCATTCCCTGGCGCATCAAACTTGCTCTGATGGGAGTATACCGCGTCGCGGCTCTCACTCGCGTAGTGGCACCGACAGTAATGTCTTAAGTAGTGCTGCAGCGTATGTACCCTGAGCTGCCGCACGTTCCTGGCCTGGTAATTGCACTTGGTGCACGTGTAGTCCACGGCCTCCTGTAACAGGTGTTCCACCCGCTCCTCTGTCTCCGAGGTGACCCAGCGCAGCATGCGCCATCTTGTGGGATTCCTTCTCCCATCCTCCTTCCATGAGGTGGTTGGCTCGTCGTCCAACGTAGGGGTGACTGGGACCGGCACCTTCTCCTCGGTCTCCTCTGCCTTCTCCTCTGCAGTAGGGCTGGGTGCTTGCACCAACCGGATGGTGAGCCTCGGCGTCACGTCCACTTGGGAGCGTGAATCTACAACAAAAGGTGCATGATAGACTTTATGCAATGTGTTAATGGGCTGCCGATATTGCAGCGGAGCTTGCTCTACCATAGTGTCATGTATGGGCGAGAGCAGTGGCCCTGGAAGTTCTAGCGCCGACAGAATCTTCCGTATTTTACTCCTAGGAGAACGCCGTTCCTTATTTAAGGAAAGCCAGCGCCTTTTCTCTTCTTCCCACCGTACCGTGGGGGTGCAAGCAACATCCCGCGCCGGGGTGTGGTGCACTGTGCTGTGTGGCACTAAGGTTGGTGGTGAAGACGTCGTGGGACGTTCACCCTTAGCTGCCACCACAGGCTTCTTCCTTCGGTAGGCTCTACAAGGGTAATTACTGCCTTGTAACCTCTCAGTCCCTCCTGACTGAATCTCTGGAGGACCCCGGGCCGGTACAGGGTTGCCCCGGGCCGGTATAGAGGTGCTCCGGGCCGGTAGGGAGTCATCCCGGGCCGGCAGGCAGGCAGCATCAAGTGGTGGGCACTTGATCTCCCGCTCTTTTTTATCTACTGCCCTTCTGAGGGTGTCAGCAGTCCCAACTCGTGGGAGAGCGCATTCTCTACTGTCACCAGCGCATGGTAAGTCTAGAGGTATAGGTTTAGCATAGCCAGGCGGGCTGCCACTCCGTAGTGCTAACGGATCTCGTGGCGTGCAGTTTTCAAACAACCATTTTGAAAACGCTGCGTTTAATTGCTCACCTTCTGTTTCTTTCTTAGCCAGCTGGATCTCCTCCTCCTTCTCCTCAGCTTTTCCTTTCTTAGGCTTAGTGTACAGCTCTGCTGTGGGCATGGTCTCCAGCTCTTTCTCTAACTGGGCAGGTGGATAGTCATCCAAGTCTAGTAGCAGATCCTCTGCGTCGCTCAGTTCCAGACAGTGGTTGGGCATCTTGTAAGCAAGTGTTACTTCGTCGATGACTTTCGCGGGTATGAGTGGCTTCTTGGAGCTGCAGTGTTGTTCACAACTCTGACTCACTCTGTCTGGCTCCACAGGAAGTGTTTGGGTACTGGGGGTTTTTGGCCGCTTCTCCAACTTCTTCCGACGGTCTGCTACAGTGATTCTGTTCACTGGAGGTTGTCGGGGAGCTCCTGGGGACTCTTTTGAAACCAAGCGTGATGTGGTCCGCACCTCCCTTGCAGCCTTTTTGGGTCTGTTTACTGCTTTCCTTGCCTTTCCTCTAGGCGGGTGGTGGGAATTCCCATCCATGCACAGTTGAGCGCTCTCATAGCCTGCCTCTGTGTGGTGCTTGCTTGCTTCATCTCTGTATCTTTTAAAAGAGGGTTGATAGTCAAAGGGCAGCTGCCTCTCTCCAGCAGCAGGGCTCCCTTCTCCCCAGCGCAGGGGCGTAGCCAGCGGGGGGGAAAACACTGTTTGGCCTATAGCTTCTACAGTTATTGTCCGATCCGGCTCAAATCTTCTGCCATCTACCTGTGGCGGGGGGCTCTTCACAGCCTGATACATTCCACCTGTAGTTCTCTCTACAGTGGGTGGTTGTGTGGGGACGTCCTCTTCTTCAGGGGTGTAAGGGGGGTCCTCCGTCAGCTCTGCTTGCGCTAGACGGACACTATCATTAAGTGGCCGCCCGTGCTTGTCCGTGCAAGGTAACACATGTCCGTCAATGATGACATGGGAGTCTGGAAACCTTAGGGCACACTCGTGTAAGGTGAGAAACGGCATGCCAATTATGGCATCTTCATTGATGTCACTAATGACGAAGTTTACGCTCGTCCTCAGTTTACGAAGCTGCAAGTTTACTTGCAGGGTACCGTAAAAGGGAATCCTCGACCCGTCAGCCATGAGTCCATGTGCCTCGCTGCGTTGCAGCGTGTCTTTCACTGACTGTGGCAATTGCTGGTACAGATGTTTCGACAGCAAGTTGGTTGTGCAGCCTGTGTCAATCAACAGGGAGGCTGGTCTACCGGCTAACCTTCCAGCCAGGAAGTAGCTGGCCTGGTAAGGTCGCTCCAGCGGTGGCTCTGCCATTTGTGTGCTCCTGGGGGGTTGTCCACTCTTCTTCAGAGTTACAGGACTGTAAGGGGGTTGACGAGCAATCCGGCTACTGTCAGTCTGTGTTCTCCTGGGGGGTTGTCCACTCTTCTTCAGAGTTACAGGACTAATGGGGGCTTGTCGAGCTGTCCGGCTGTCCTCAGCGGGCGTCTGTGCTCTCTTGGGGGGTTGTCCACTCTTCTTCAGAGTTCCAGGACTGTACGGGGTGTCAGGAGTTGTCCAGCTGCAGTCAGCGGGTGTTGACGCTCTCTTGGGGGGTTGTCCACTCTTCTTCAGAGTTCCAGGACTGTACGGGGCATCAGGAGTTGTTTGGCTTGTCCAGCTGTGGTTGGTTGCTGTCGGTTGTATCTTGGGAGGTTGTCCACCCTTCTTCAGAGTTCCAGGACTATAAGGGGTTGTGGGTGTGGTCCGGTTTGCCCAGCTGCAGTCAGCTGCCGGTGGCGCTACTGCGGGCGCCGGCCGTTTCCCGTCTGTCTGGGGTTGTTTGCGAAGTGAGCTGCGCGCTGAGTTCGGGGGCAGGTACTCATCATGTGACCTGGTTGTCCCCAGCCCCAGCAGCGTGTTGCAGGCTCTGCCTCCAACTGTGGAGCGGGAGCCGCCTGTCTTGCCGCTCTCAGCGACCGTAGCTCTTCTGTTAGTAGCTTTAGGCTGTCCATGACTGTTGTCATAGGATCCGGTATGGCAGGTGTAGGGGTGTGGTGTGTCTGCTGTACGGCAGTAGCGGTGGAGACACGTTGAGACGGGCCCTTGGCAACCGTCCTCATCCATTCCTCTTCCTCCTCGTCGGCATCCTCTTCCAACATCCGTACATGAGCCTGGCGCTCTTCAAACGGTGTCTTTATCTGCATATACTCGTTGCCGGCCCTGACTGCTTCAGCCATGTCAATGGGCTGCATGGCCAATAAGTGCCTTTGCAGGTAAGCATTCCCAACTGTGGTGCTGAAGATGTCCAGCATCATCCTCTGCATGGGTCGGTGAGGTAGATCTGCGTAAGCAACGCGCACTAGGCGCTCTACTTCACTTGCATGCTCTTGGAGCGACGTCTTGTGTTGGCGGCTTAGGCTGGTCAGCCGGGACATAGCTTCCCTAGGTGTTAGCCCAAAACGTGCTCGTAGTGCAGCAAAGATACCCTGCAGTTGTGGAGGCTTTCCACAGTCCAATGCTTTACCTCGTAATGCATCCCTTAGGTATAACATGGCCGTGTTCTCTGGCCACTCATTCATTTCGGCTACCTCAATGAATCGGCTGATGAAGTACTCAACGTCTCCTTCGCCGTCGAACTTCGGAGCCTTTAGCCTAGCTGGTGCATTGCCTTGGTTGGGCCTCATCATAGCCGTCAATGCTTCGGTCAATCTATCAATGGCTGTAGCTTCTGTGTTGCCAGCGGGTGCTCGACCAGCGCTGCGTGCTCTCTGGGTGGCCATTCTTTGCAGATAGAGGAGTGATCTCAACTCAAATCTAAGATATGGTCAGTACAACTGGATCCCGGGCCGGTATAGGTTAGATCCGGGTCGGTAGCTGTGTTTCCAGTGGCTCTAGCAGATCTAGGGGTTGGTCCAATGGATACTGTGGCAGTATCTGGCACTCCGTCGCTTGTAACAACCGTTACGAAAATTCTTGTACTGCTGCAGGGCGGAGCGAAGCTCTACGGGCCTACAGGCAGTAGTGTAGGGACACTGTAAATGGATACAGTGCCGGGGTCACTGTTACCAGCTGAGTAGCACTCCAAGCTGAATAACCTCTGGTAGCTGAGTCTGTATAGCTGATACACGACTCTTTCTTCTTTTCGTACAGTGCCGGTATCTCTATGTCCAGGTCGGAGCGAACTCTACGAGCCTGTAGAAGATACGGTAGCGTCTGTGCTGGACTGCTGCAAACGGAGCAAGCTCTACGGTTGATGCAGGCAGTCTTTAGTAGTGGATACTGTGCCGGGATAGCTGCTGCAGTTCGGAGCGCACTCAAACGAACCTGCAGAGAAATCCGGTAGTATCTTGTGTCAATTGCTTCTTCAGATCTACTACTTCGGTAGATCACTTCTCCTCCTCTCTCCAGATCTACACCCGGTAGATCACTTCTCCTTCCTCAGTGGTAGCTGGCCTGCAGTGCATTCGCAGGGCCAGAGGGTAGCGTGAAAGAGCACAGCGTGGGAAGGTACCGTCTATCCCACCGCTGCCACCAATGTAATGGATTCCGGTCTGTTACCACGGACATCCACTAGTCTCGAGTATTCTACCTCTCTCCAGAGGGGACACTGTACTGACCGACAGTGACAACTGTATAGGGCAACCGAATTACCCGGTAAGGCAAGAGCCCATGGCTCAGACAAACAGTACCGAGTAGTGTTTGTTATAATGGCTTTATTACAAAGCTGTCCTGAGGGTAATTATTCCTCTAGGTGGTTAGCAATATAAGAATACATGCTATGGCTCATTGTAATGAATGCACCGATTAACAGTGGGAGCTCTCCTTTTATAGGAGAGCTAATGAACACAAAACATATAAGAGACAATGCACAGGAAGTAATTGAACCAATTACATTAATTATATAAATACTCAACCAATCACAATGCAATGCAAGATAATACAAGGAGGTGCCAAGTGGCTAAGGGCGGAGTCCTTTCTCCTAATTGTCCAATGACGGCTCCTACAGGGTTCCCAGGCTGTATATAGAATTAGGTCCACTAAGTTGGTACTTTAGGGGTAGGCACTTCCTGTTTACGACCTTGACTAAGTTCCTGGACATCTTCATAGATCCTCGTCTAAGGCGGCCATCTTGTGCCGGCCCAGTACAGCTGTACCGGGTCGGTAGAGGTCACTACCGACCCTGCAGGGGTCAATACCGGCCCTGCTTACTATGCTACCGGCACAGTATGACTTCCTACCCAACAGCTATTAACCAAATGCTGTGGGCAGAAGTCTAGCGCATTGCTTCGCAAGGTTTCTAGTGTAAACTACCCGTTTACTACTAGAGTGCACTGAAATCTACCACAATATGGAGTTTGGCACAAGCAAGTGCATTGAAACTACCTTACAATAGATTGTTATATCAAAAACAAACAAAAAACATTGTTCATGCTCCCATTCTCGGGATCTTTGCAAGTCCATCCACCACGACTGAATTGTCCAGTGTGAAAAAGAACTCCTTCCGTCATTGGTCTACTCTGAGTCATTCTTGCTTCAACAACCAAGTTCCAGCTATTAAATTTATTTGTTATATAATAGTTTATTATTTGCCCAACCAACTGTTTAGGGTTCCTAAAAATGTTACTGTTTCATTTTTGGAGTGTTCAACTGTTGAATAACCCACTATAAATCATCCAAGTTCTCGTAAAACAATAAAAATGTCAAATGACAATTATTGAATTTAAAGTAAGCATTTTAAAAACAAAGTTTTTTGGAATGTTTGCAATCATTTCATTGTAAAGTTGTGAGTTGCACTTTCTCACAGCTAACATCGTTTATAATGATGTCCACGGTATCCATTAATTTTTATATTTAGTTGTTACAAGTATGTTGAAGAATCACTTCCCTGTGGATGAAACATCAAATTATTTTGTTCCTGGACAATAAAACTATTACAGGAATAATGAGACTCCCCAACAAGGTCACTGTCAACTCTCAATAATCTCTTGAAGTTTTTTATCAAACAAATTATGTTTGAATGTAGTTTCACAACGATATTTCATTCGGTCAGAGCACATGCAAGAGTTGTGACATCTTCTGAAATACTACAGCTCTCTCCATTACAGCACGACCTTTTACTGACTCAAGTTGTTTATTTGATACAAAAATAGCATCAGCTGATTACTTAGCTGTAACTTTCATTAAAGAGGTTGCAATAAAAGTTTCTATTGGTTGACAGTTTTGGGTGACTAATGGCCAAGTTAACCAATATACTGTACAATAGATGAGTGGATGAACTTTGTGCATGTCTTATCTTACACCAGGGAAGTGATAAATTACAGGATGTGGCATCACTAATTATCTTCCCTATTCTAGGCTTTTTTGAAAAAAGCTATTTTCAGAAGCGATGTGGTCCAAGCTTTGTCTGCAAGAGGTGTGAGCAATCAGCTGATGATGACTTGTGACAGCATCTGGTTGGACTACAATTTTGTGGCTTTTGTCAGAATTTGTAAAAGTAAATAGTTTCTTCAATTACTTGGAGCATTTCTTTGAATTTTATTAAATAATTCAGCGGATGAACAAAGCAGATATTTCTGTTACAATCGTTATTGATCACCTCTGTAAGGCTGTTGATTTTTAATATCGGTAATGTATATTCAGCATTACAACAAAGATTCTGCGCAACTGTGTTAGGTGCAGCTTGACTCTATCACCCTCAACTGATGCCTCTGGAAACCCTGTACTGATCATTCGAATTATCGTTAAAACTCACTACTACAGTTCTGATTTGAGACATTTACAACAGCTCATACATAGAAAAATAATGTTGCTGGGAAGGCTTGAAGGGTCACCAAAACTTTCAGGATTTCTTTCATCGGCCAAAGTTGACTTTTACTAATGTACAGTATACATAAATACTGTATGGCAAAGCCATAGCTTCAAATCACCTAACTTCATCAACATGAACAAGTGAAGATGTGCCCGGGCAATGACGAGTTTACATAGCAACTATGTAGTGAATGTAAGGCTCATAGCCAGTATTATACATGCCAAAGCAGTGTATTTTGTGAATTCAAAATTAAAAATTTTTATGATTATCACCAAATGGACCAAACATGTGGTACGTGACTAACAATTGTTTACTTTTGCTGAATTTTCCAACTTTTCTAGCATTTATTTATTGTTATAATCACCATAGTGATTAATATTATCAAAACTGAGAAATTTACTGAACTTGAAATGATAGTAACACACAGTAACTGAACGATAAATAACCTCTGGCTGTAATAAAGTTTAAGCATCTGATCTCATCAGAAGCTGGGGAGATAACTCCTACCAGGTTCAAAAATTCATTTCGAATGGGTTTTTAAAATTTTGAATGCTGCGTCGCTCACTTGTGGTTTTAGAATGTCCGAAATATCATCCAAGTTTGAAAATAACTGTTGCTGGTGAGAGAATCTAGAAGAAATTTTCTTTGGTTTGGCTTTGAAGCATTGTGGGGATTTATGTTACGTTTTTGGCAAATCAGTTGCTATTTGATAATGGCTAATGTTAACTATACTCACTCACACCTGTAGGTAGGAAATGTTGACTCACTAGATCTGTGGGTGTGGTAATCTGTACTGGTTGTAGCTGGTCACCAATATAGTTTAACCTGGTACGACATGTGACCTAGTCTTGTGTCAAGGTACTTAAATGTATGAGAGAAAGAATGGGGTAAAATGAGCTGAAAATGAGCTAAAAAAAATATTGCGTTGACAAAGGGTGATTTGTAATTTATTTAGGGGCCAATGTTGATGCAGAGCCGCTGTAAAGCATACTTTAGGGTAAGCAAATAACATATCTCGTTTGAAACTTCCCATTTCTTATTTACCAGATTGTATAACGTAATATCACTTTCAGAGAAATCATCTAGTAACTGCAAAATTAATTTGGAATACTTTTTTATCATTTACTTGATTTCTTGGTAACTGACTTTGGTCTGTCAATCAGTGGTTTTCTATATCATAGATTGTGAAAGTTCCAAGTAGGTGAATACTATTAAAACTTAGTTCAAAATACAAAGAGGGTTTTATAATATTTTAGTTGCAAAGTGAAGTTGACAACTTAAATGTCTTACTACCTAATGTGATTCATATCGATTTGTGCAAGGCAGCGATTTTGTCTAATTGTCAGCCAATAAAAATAGAGCCTTAACCAATATTTACTGCTATTGGCCGATGTGTGTAATGACTATTTTTCTATGATAATCAAATCAAATAAAATTTTGGAATAAGATTTTTCCCAGTGTACGACCATTCATTCCTTAACTCTGTATCTTTGACCTCATATAGATTATTCAGTGGAAAGTGCATACTAGCTATTGGTAGAGCTATGGATGTTTGGAATCCTGACTTGCAATTAATTACACTCACAATTGTGTGGCGTTTCATTATTAAAGTCTAACACACAGAGAGCTTGGGACAGTGAAGTAAAGCTGTTATCAAGATTTGCTTACAGCTGCACCATATACAACAATAACAATCTCGTAATACCAACTTAGCAATCTGTTTGCTGATCAAAGAAGAATACCACACACATTTCTGTGTTCATTTAATATTTCTGTTTCATTTTTGATTTTTGTTTTTCTTTCTCTTCTAGCTATGGCACTTTTATAAAATGATATTGATGCCAATAAAGTATTATATATATATATATTGATAAGTAAACAACTTGTTAAACTCTTTTGTAACCTGTTTAATTATATGAATCTTTATCTATCACCATTGGTCATGCACAGTGCAGTTAAGAAAAGTTCAAACCCTTACAGGTTTTTAGCACAGTAGTTTAAAATCTATGGCAGCCTGAGTTGAAAAAGAAGAAGAGCGATTAATTAATAAATGATTCAGTACTATTTTTAGCTACTTGAACTTTTCGGATTTGAGAAAAAAGCTGGTCAGTTTTTACAAAAATAATATTAGTCTTTGGATCTCAAATAGGATCTTTTTGTGATATTATATGTTTATCAATCTATTAATATATCGTAAGGTAGCAAACTATGTTATGTAACATTCCAACTGATAGTTTAGGAATTTCCTAAATACCATGTGGTACAACATCAGAGGACTTCAGGATTGAAAAGAGGGGGGGGGGGAATGACGAGAGGAGAATGAAGAAGGATTAAGACCAAGTTTGTCATGGCTAGAAGTGTACCATGGCATCTACCACTCATATTCTACACTCAACTCTCACACGTCATCTTTGCAGTACAAATGGTCCTATCGCATTGCTGCTCTAACTTATTTGCCGGGTTGCGGAATTATTTACATCCAGTTAACGGAAGTAGAATGCCTACTCTGTTTTGATTGGTCCATTGACAATCAGCCGATAGCGGTTTCTGTCTGGTTTAACGCAAATGACATCACTCGTTGCCTATTGGACAGTTACACTCGTTGTATGTTGGCTGCTCATTTACTTCTCAATTTCCAGGAAATGTTTTTTGCGCGCTTTTGCTTTTTGTTTTGAGTAAACAATGAAATTTACAGAACTTTTTCGATACATATTATGGAAATGGCAGCAAAATGTTTTAGCAGTATTTTCTTGAATTACCACATAAATCAACACGCTGTATTTTAGTGGAAATGCCAAAGTACACAGGGGTGCGTGTCCGTATCAATGAATAGTAGATTACTGGGTAGATTGGCAACAGTTTATTATGGCTCACTGCTCATCGAAACCAAATACTCCTTTCAGCAGAGTGGACAACTTCCACTGAGTGAATGGGTATCAAGGTTGAATTATTTTTTTTTAGAATGTACTTGAATGGTGGTGCATGAAGTAGCCAAGTTCTCCAGTTTAAAATTATCATCGATAGAATTCCGATTTTCACTTAAATCAAACCATGTTTGCCTACAGGCTGAATCTTAGCTGATCTGTAGGCCACAGATTATAGATGGTGGTAAACTTGAGTTGTTATTGGTTTGGTGTTTGTCAAACATCGATAGAAAAACACTAGCCATTACTGACGCACCATGATTAGTTTTTGTTGGAAACTTTCTCTAACAATTTAAATTTCTTTTTTGGCATGAAAAGGGTGATGTTGTTTTCTTTCTCCTACTGCATTTTATAAAACCTGGGTTGGTTAAAAGATTAAATATGGAATCATTTCATCTTTTAATTGTCTCTCAATGCTCTTCTGCAACTTCAATTGTTGCAGTATATTCTGTCATTCTCATTAATTCACTGATCAGGCAATGCCAGGCACTGTGGAACAACGCAATGCATTACGCGTGTTGTGGTGCGCTTGCCTAGTATAATGGATTTGGATACATTTCTATTACAACCTGATAGAGCGAGCGAGTCAATACAATGAAATACAATCAAATGTTGAAAACAGAAATGGAGTCCACTGCACATCCAATAACTGTCCAGTATTCTATTTTTAATAACTGTAATACATTTTTTTGTAATATTCCTGCCCACCCAAATAAAGTTTCAATGTGATCTCAGTAGTCGTGCAAAGGGTCAACGTTATTTATTATATGAAACTTCCCAACATTTTGCTCTGACGGAAGATGTTCCAGAATTTCATTTTCCTTAACAAGTTATTATAAACCTTCCATTGATTATCTTTTGATGACATCCTTGCCTATTTATTTAACTGTAAATAGACATGCTTTGTGTGGTTTCCTTCTATTGTTACTATTTCTGCGTGCCCTTCACATGTGTCTATGTGTAATTAGACACTCCAGTTCTATCGATAACACCTAATTCTATCAACTATCAGGTTACTTGGACTTTATTTTAAACCAGGTCAAAAGTTCAAAGCTTGAATTGTTGGCATCGTGCCATTTACGAGTTGATCATGATCACACAAGTTTACCAGTCCCTGTTTTATATAGTTAGTGTGTGTTGTATGCCTGGAAGGATTGCCTCCCCCAAGCAGTCTACTGGGAATAGACTAGCCCCCATTGAATATTTCAACACATAAAGTAATTGGTTATCTTATAATATAATCAATAAAACAGTGCTGCCGCAGCTGTCGATTGAGTGTTTGCTTGCCTTATGACTCATTATTTTAAAAGCTGCCTGTTGATCTGTTTATATTTTCATTTTGCATAACTTATTTCCTCGTGCACAAACACCCTAGCAGTGCTTATGAATAATCAGTTGGCATGGAAAGTACGTTTTTGTTTTACTATTATTTGAGGGAAAACCCAAATCGTATTGTCTCATTGGCTCAGTGTCAATTGAAAACTACTTCTCCCTACTTATCTTTCCCATCCCCCATGCACCCAAGTTGGTTGGTGACGAAGTGCCTTGGGTCAGCCCACCTGCACATGCATTTCTTCTTCTGGTGCGTTTGACTGAAAGTTAAATTGTTAACAAAGTTTCCTTACACCTACGGTTGTTTACCTGTCAGTTAATGCAATTATCCAATGGCTGCTGGGATAACCTCTTCTTCCTCCTGATATTTTTGAAGCTCTCAAACCTGTTTACCTTTACCTGCATCGGTGATCAGGTTTAGTTAAGTTGTCCTTTTATCAATCACAGCAGTTTTGTCTTTTTTTTGTGTGTTGCCATGGGTAACATTTTTCACTGCTGAACACACACATGCATGTCACACAGGCTGCGCAGCTCTCTCCTTGCCTTGAACTGATTAGAGCAGCTGTTGCAGTAGATAAGGAACACCCTTAATTTCTGACAGAATGCTGACTCAATCATAATAATTCATTTCTGATATTGAACTTGTGTATTTATTATTTACAGCTATTCAATTAAAGGCATGTTGTGTCACACGGAAATGTTACTAACGCAACCCAATTGTTTCCTTGTAAAGGTAAGTTTTCTACCTAAAACTAACATCGGGTGTTTGAAATAGAAGTTTTGCTTCTCTTCTAGAACATAGATGAGTGTCTTGACTAGTAAGTTCTATTTCAGCTCACAGATACCACTCATCTGCAAACCTTCTCCAGTATCTGGTGTAATGATCAATGCTTTTGGTCTCTGTGAACAGTGGTATTGCTGTACGTACCGTCTTAGGCACAAACCCCTGTGAAGAAAGATTTTTTTTCAATTTGTTAAGATAAAAACCATAATATCGAGATGATCATAAATAAATTCTTAACCAGAAAAACTGTCTTGACTGGTAAGTAGTTAGTTTCAAATCTTTATGTATTTTTATTAATTTGTAGTTTAGATATTTTCGTAAGTTTTAATATATCCAAGCCGTTCCGTAGTTTCCAATTTATTTGCAGTATAACCACTCCAATAATTTATCTGCTATGCTATAGAATCATCTCCAATTTTAACCACTCCAATTACCTATCTATTATCTAGCTATAAGCATATTCCTGTCTTATTTTATACCTTATACACACTGTGATACTGGCTATGGACACAATCAGTCACAGCTAGTCAACTATTTTGGTTTGTTGCAATAAATATAAGTGAAACAAACAGTATAGAGATTTAACTAATTATCAAATGATATAAGAACTCATACATTGCTAGTTGTTGTATATTTCCTTATGTACATTACGGTGAGCCACATCTCTCTGTCAGTACGAGGTGTACCCATGTTGCAAGATTGAGATTGAATGGAATTGTCACTGGGGGTATCTTCCCTTATAGGGCCACTTATGAACATCCATCGGAAAAATGCTAAAAGTTTCTTATAGAGCACAATGCACAAGTATGGAGTTATGATGTTTTAACTAGATTAAGCTATGTTTACACTATGCAATTCTCGTACGAGTGAGCGGAGCCTAAAATCGGCTCGCAAGTGGTGGCAGATTTGTTTTCATCGGGCAGTGATGGAGCTCTGTACAATTATCGGCCTGTCTAGCCAATCAGCATCCACATAACAGCTTTTCAATTTAATACTTTTCAAAAAACTTGCAGCTGCTTGATAATTATTATTTAACCAATTTTAGAATATTTTTTGATATTTCCCTGATCAATTGCAAACCTTGTTTACTGTGGGCAAACTAATTATTATCAATGTAATAGAAACAACTACCAGCTCCGTGATTATAATAAATAATTGCGTTGAAAAAAGTTGTTATCATTTATTTATAATTAATTAATAATTAAATTTACTTACAATTATTTACTATTATTTGTAATTTATTTCTTATTATTGATGAGTGAAGAAATGGCATAATTTATTGAAATCCAAGGTAATATAGGCTATTTTATTATAATTATTATTAATAGTAATTTGATGTTCTGTAATTATCAATGAAATGTGCTGTCTTGACAACTGTCAAGCCCATGCGATGTTGAGCACAAAAAATGGCAATTGTAAAATCTTGTAAATAATCGGGAGAGCAACTCCCGATTCCTCCTGATAATCGCATTGCCGAGAATCGTATAGTGTGATCGTAGCTTTAAACAGCTATAACCGATGTTAATGACACCAAACCATAATTCAAAAATATGTAAAGTTGATGATGACACAATAAAGCCTTGACTACACACGACACTGATTCTCACATCAATGCAATGCTCATGTGAAAATGAATTGTCCGGTGTCTGTGGGGAAAAGAATGCAAAAATCATAAATTAAATAACTATTATACAATAATTATATTATATATATTCATTAAAAGATAAAATATTAGAAGGTTGTAAAACTACTGAAAGACTACATATTGTTTCATGTGTCTAGAAAAAAGATGGAAAAAGGAAAAGATTTCTTGACACAATCATCAGGTCGGCTCTCAACTGTAAAAATCTGGGATGAAACAGGAAACAGGAAGCTCAGACGAAAAGTATTATAGTGCACAAGGATCGTAATTTGTTACTAGATAGAGTGGTAGAAGTGCACTGGCATTGTGAGTGACTATGGGCATAGAACTACGCCCGGCTAAGTGTAAGTTTGTTAAAATGTCAGCAGGTGGTGGCAATTATTATACTATATAATAATGAATAACAATAAAAGTTAAATGTTGTATTCATTTAAAATAATAATTTATTATAAAGACAACTATAACATATCATAATAATAATTATACTTATTATAAAGTAGTATAACAATAAACTAATAATACAGATAATTATTATTATATTCTAATAATAATTTTTACACTAATAACAATGAAAAAGTTTAATAACAATCATTAACACTACAAATATATTTATACATCATTATGGAAGGAACAAAAAAGGTGATTATAATAATAATAGCTTTAAAAAAATTAATATAATAATAATAATAATTATAAAAAATGATTGAAAACATAAATCCCTCTTTTTGCAGGTAAATTTGATGCCCCTTTCCTTCAAAATATTCTCAAGTTATTGCAGGGACATGTCATTATACGATATGCTTGTAGCAGTTATCGGAACAAAATTTTGTATGAGTCTGCTCAAATTAATTATATTATATACTCTACTGGTAGCCGTTTCCAGTTATATGTAGCAAGTTCAAAGAGAGATAACTCTCAATGTTACAACCCCATTAAAAAACCTTTATTTTAGTTAAAAGTTGACTTTATTTCCAGGGAAAATCTTTTTTCCAATTCTGTAAGTCATGTAACCTTTTGATTGCAGTAAAACGCCCCAATTATATTATTTCTACTGCCTTCTATTAGCTAAACAGTTTGTTGTCAATATGCTGACCACAGACACAGCAGTTTGGTTACAGCTCATTGGTTTATGAAAGTGCATAAAGTCAGACATAACAGATAGCCAATTGGCTCAAACATGGTTCCCCATTTGAGATATACACACGAGGCAGGGAGGTGCTGAGTCAAAAGATTTAGCCAGTAAGCAACCAAACCAGTGCACCAACCAACCAATCAGATCTTTGCATACAACTTATCTCCCTTTACTTATCTGTTATAACTAATTACCCTCTTTGCATGACGTGGCAAAAATGACTCTGTCACTGTGTAGACAAATCAAAAGAATTTATTATTTAAAGCAAATTCAGAGGCTTAGAGACCATTCGAAACAGTCAAGTGACTCAGTTTGTCGCAAAATTCAATGACTAGATATTAAAGATACAATCTTTTTATATAGTTTTTATTATATATAAAAAATTTTAGCTTTTTTTTCACAGCTCTTCTTCACACAAAGTATGAGCATTTTTTAATCAGTAAAATTGCTGAGCAGCAAGGATAAATCTTCCAATCATCTGCCATTTTTAGCATTTGTCATGCTTCTTTTTCTATTTATAGTATATCTGTTTGTAACTTAGTTAGGAAAATAGTTTCTTTTGTGTATTCCAAGTCATCCAGCAGGCAGGTTCATGTACCATCAAAGCGGTGAGAAAAGAAATCGTCCACAGATTAATTAATGGTTATTTATTCAGCAAAGAAAAGAAGATAACTCCACATAATTACCATAATCATAAGCAGGTTTAGATCTGATGACTCCGCACTTGTTAGGGAGAACAACTCTCTCCACAGCTAATCACTATGGTTCCTTCGAGCCAATTACGAAAGTATAATCATTTATTATTCAAGCATAGACTATTTTGGTAGCTTACCACATCTTCTGTGCTAGTTGATTATAGTTATAGACTTACTTCTGTGTCATTTATAGTGTTTTGATAAATGTGATTGGATTAGATTACTTGAGAGAAATACATATATATGAATTGATTTGACAAGGAGTTGTCTTTCCCTCTAGCTGTTTCTTTCTCCGCTTTACGAAGAGTAGATGGTTGGATGGTTTCCAGGACCGAATAACTTTGGAGTTGTTTCCTCAAAAACAGACAACTCAATCATAATAATTATTAAAGCAATTATTATAATGTATAGCTGTTTTGGGAAAAGGTTATTTATTAAGGACTTGCAAGGCTGTAAAAATTTAATTTTTCTCTTAAGGAAAAAGTTAAAGTATGGCCATTTTAAGATGAATGAAGCAACGTTAGTTTAACTACTTTAGCTAACTGGTTTATTGACCGATATTACTGTTTATTTCAATGAGAGGAAATCAAACTTCTAACAAATATCTAATTACCCAGCATGTTGTCTGTTCGCTGTTTCTATGACCAAATGACATTTTGAAAAGACCGTCGCAGTTCCTATTAGCAAACACAAAACACACACAGGATTTGTTTGCTCTTTCTTATCTTGTATTTACTAAGTTATCGCTGCGGTGTTTAACATATATATATATATGACCTACATAATGTTTGTTCTGTTGAGTTCATTCATTTGTTTATTCACTGGCTTTGATGAAACAGATTAACGAATGAGAGTGAAGGAACTGTAACTGGTATTATTGGCACATATTATTGCACACTAATTTTTTTTAAAAGCTTGAGTATTATTTTTTTAACTTTAGGCTAAAGTGGTATTGAATGGCATATATTCCTTACCCAGCCACATGCAGTAAATCAACTGTTCAAAATCACCATTGCATGGCATATTATTTACATTGTAACTATTTGACCTATAGGAATGAAGGTTAACTGAGTTTGAAGTTGCATTGGCCAATGAGCATGCAGAAAATTTGACTGAGGGCCGCACATTGTACTTATTTATAGCTGGCTGGTGAGAGTTTATAACTAAAGATTAAAGAATTGCAAACCGACATGTCCTTGTACATATACTTTTGGGTACAAGGAAATTGTCCGCTACATAACCAGTAAGTAGGGTTAGCTTAAGCAGAAGTTAAAACATTTATGATATAAACCAATCAAGCACTCAGCTTTGATGAGCCTATTTATACCGCATTTATCTCGAAATGCCAAAAAAAAGTAAAAAATATAAACATTTAATCTGATATTTGGTTGAGTAAATGGAAGCAAGTTTTTAGCGAAGAATAGGATGAAATGATTATATAACACTATCAGTACTACCTGTTGTAACCCAATAGTTCCACCCCAGTTTACTCTTGTTCTTCCTTCTCCCTCATTTACTTTTTATTATCTAATAATAAAATATGATATCCTTCGATCTGGCTCAGTTTCTGAAGACATAAAATTCCCGTTTGCATTGTAGTGAGCATAATTATTGTCACATGTATAAGGATTAGGATAAGGATAAGGAATGAACTGTTTCAAAATAAGCGTCACTCATACGATTATGTATGAATTTTATGTTATGAGCTGGTGGTGAGCGCAACCTGATAATGCCTCACCGACTAACTTTATTTATTTAAATTTGCGATTCACTTAAAATATAGCTAAATTGTGAAAAATATATGTATTTAATTTGTTGTACGGATCGATTCTGAGGGCGGATACACCTAATCTCTCTCTTTTTCCAACTCCTCCACCCATCCCCCCCCCCCTCTCCCCCCTTCCCCCCAGTATTTATTCCACACTAAGCTGGATAAAAATGCATGGAAAAGTATGTTTTATTGAGCTCAATACCAAAAAAAAAATTGATTCTTCAATTGCATAACACTAAATGTGTGAATGGTTGTCTCTAGCGGAATATAGACTCAACCAATGCTAATCCAAGTGCAATTTTTTTCCCAAAGACGCAACAACTTATAAAAAATGTTTTCAAAAGCTTTGGTCTTTTTTAATCAAAGTATTGGCATTGTGCAGAGACATTTAAGATTACAAAAACTCCAAGTCTTTTTGGAGATGTTTTCTCAAGTCAGCATATTTTTCATCTAGAGTAAGGCTACTTATAAGTTATATGTACATACCGGCATTCACTAATGCTACATGTACATCTACCGATTACCTACCGATTTGTCCTTACCGATTGGAGATGACGTCAAGGAGTTTCACCTATTTTTTTCTCCAATTGCCATTCTCACGCAATACCGGTGAAACTCACTACATGTTTTCCATAGTTAGCCATAAAGTGATTTAAAACAACAAAGACGGGACGCTAAAAAACGATTCTTTATCTAAAAATAACTGCACTTGAGAAACCATTCTGCTGGAAACATTAAAACCACGAACGGTGATATGATTGGTCCAATAACAAAATATCTACCGTTTTTTTGACCACGAGCAAAACCTACCAATAGCCTCAAATAAAATGCTACCAATTATTTTATTACGTCACACAGGAAACGGATGCAAGGAAATCCTCAATCGGTAATGCAAATCGGGAGCTATTCGGTAGATGTACCTGGGGTATAAACTAGAAGGAACACAAAAGTAGTATAAGATGAGCAGATCAAGGCACCTGAGTTTGTATTGGGGTTGAGACTGTAAGGTAGTACGTAGCAACACAAGTTTGTAAATACACAGAACTACTGTCCTAACCAATATAGGAACACAGAAACTTAAAATGTAAAAAAGGTAGGACAAACTTTGCCAAAGGTAGATGATTGGAGGATTTGTCCTTGCTGCTGGCAGCAGTTTTACTGATGACAAAAATGCTACCATTTGTTTCAAGAAAAGCTATAGAAAACCGATGTGAAAAATTAGTTATAGTTAATCGAAACTGTATAATAAGATTGTAACTTTGATAAACAGCCTTTGAGTTTTCAGATAAATTTTGAGTTGGAACATTTCCACCATCCGATTGCAAGCCAGGAGCCTTTTTTCGTGATTGAGAAAAAAGATTTTTGGGAGTTGTCGTCACAATTACAAATTCGTTTTTGCCATGTCATTCGAAGGGAGTAAATTACAAATAAAGTGTAGCACATAAGTAAAACGAGATAAGTTGTATACAAAGATCTGATTGGTGAGTTGGTGCACCGTTTTGGTTGCTTACTGGCTAAATCTTTGACTCAACATTGCCTAGCCTCGTGTGTATATCTCAAATGGGGAACCATGTTTGAGCCAATTGGATTTCTGGTATGTGTGACATAAGCAATGAGCTATCATCAAACTGCAGTGATTGTGGTCAGCATTTTGACAATAGACTGTTTAGCTACTAAGCAGCAGTGGGAATGTAATCGCTTCAATTAAACACTTTTCATTTAATCTGAGCCTTGCTACATGAGTACACCTCGTACTGACAGAGAGCTGTGGCTCACCATAACATGCATAAGGAAATGTACAACAACTAGCAATGTATCAGTTCTTATATCATTTGATAATTAGTTAAATCTCTACACTGTTTGTTTCACTTAATTTTATTGTAACAAACAAAAATAGTTGGCTAGCTGTGACTGATTGTGTCTATATCCAGTATCAAAGTATGTATAAGATATAACATAAGACAGGAATGTGCTTATAGCTAAATAATAGATTAATTATTGGATTTGTTACAATTGGAAATGATTCTATAGCTCAGCAGATGATAAAATATATGAAACGATTACAAAAACAAACCGTAGGGTTTCAAATAACAAATAAATTATAATATATAAAGATTTTCAACTAAAATGTAGTGAAAAATCTGATATCTTAAAACTTTTGAATAACTTATTGTTGTTGGACCGAACTTCAACTGAGAAAAATAAAGAAAATAAATAATAAAGTATAAATTTGTCTTTTCAATGACTGCCCGGCGTTGTGGATGGAGTGATAAGGTTACAGTTTGTTCGGTCAGATGTCAAGGACAATCTTATAGCATGTTTATATGACATCACACCGGGAGACCCTGTCAATAACGAGAGGTGCAAACTGAGCAGTTTGAGGTGTGCAGTTGTCTTTAGGGACGACAATGGTGTGTGAGCTTTGTCTACTTATCCTCGCATAATTACCGTTCTTGCACTGAACCTTCCTTGACTTCTTAAACTGTGGGCAGGGAACAAATGTATACATGGAGTCGCCATAATATGGTCTGTCATCACTGAGTATCGTGCCATAACTTTCTATGTACCTAAAACATAACACAACACCATGAGCCCATATCGGAAGTTGTCTTCCCATATTTAGCTATACAGTGACAAATAGAAGTCACCGGTAATCAAATTAAATTATATTTTACTTCCTGTTAGTAAATAAATACTTACATGAGCAGTTCGTTAGGTTGAGCCTTCCTGTACTTCTCATCTGTACAATCAGAGCTACTAGTGTTTAAGTTAGGAATTAACAAAGAAGTAGGCAGCATGACTGGGTCTACATCGGCAGCCAAGGCATTATTTAGTTCTTTTTCACTAAAATGTGAACACTGACTTCTTTTAGATCTGTTTAACACTCGTGCATCAACTAGTACACAACTCAATAAGATCATGAGTAGAAATCGATGTAGATATTCCATTTTAGCTCTAAGATGTTCTCTCACTAGACTTTCGATAGCTGAATGGTGTTTGCTAGGAAGAGAGGGCTATTTATACGTGTAGGGGAATCCTTCCTGCATTTATTCAGCCAATAGCAGTTGAGTACAGCCTATAAAGCAAGCCAACAATCATTGGACAATAATCACTTCCTCTTTTAACAATGCATTACTAATGTGTGTGTACTCAGCCTAATCAATCAAAGTCACAACTTGTCAGCCTATCACCAATGGAAACCCAACATGCCTCTGAAGGGAAACATGCGGTTCCCATAACCACAAAGTTGACAAAAAATAATCAATTAGTAAAACGAAAATTTATTACTCTTATTAAACAGGAATTGATCTTATGTACTGTATTATACCAAATTTAACCTGCCAGTGAGCTCACTTTGTAAAATACCAAATATCAGCTTAGCTGTCAACTTTTAGTGGGACATCTTGACAATGATTTCCAGTAATTGATTCTATTGGCTCAAAATATATATGGACTGAGAACTTTTATCCGTTTTGAAGTGGGATACCCCAAACAAAAATTATCGAACTAAGTCCAAATGGTATCATCTCCGAGCCTATTGGTTACATTTCTTTCAAAGATGACGTATGAGGATAGTTTATATAAACTTCCGTCCTTGGCATTGATGTCATAGTCGTACAATTATATTATTCTTAAAGTTTATGGTATATGGTATATCTGCGAAAACATACTTTTCCGTTTTTCTAAAATTACAAAAAACTGTTAACACTTTTGGATCAGACCAAACTGATTTTTACTCAGAGATTAGTAAGTTTTCTTTTTTCCGAATGCATTTTAAACATATAATCAAAAATGTAAAAACGGATTATGTAGCAAATTTGAAACCTTGTTTAGAATTCAATGTGGTGATGAACTGTTTCCGGTAGTTGAAACAATTGAAAAAGACAGTTGCTATCCCCATTAGTTTGATGGTACAACAAATAACTTGTTCGTAAGTTGTTACTGAACTTTACTATACCAACGCACTTGGGTTGACGGCAAGCATTTTGTGATTCGAGAGTTTTACATTTGGCATAACATCAATGACATATCAGCTGGCCACCAATAATGCAAATGATTGGCTGATATGGTTGTAGGTTACGCTATCTCTAATAGCTATCTCTAATAGTAAAAGTAAACATAGCATTGCACAAGCACTGACTTCTGCAAAAGTCATTTCTATCAGGTCATTGGTCGATCTTTATTTCATGCCAACCAAGCATCATCATCGCCTTGTTATAGGTGCATTTTGGTAACCACTAGAAACAAAATACAAGCTCAAAAGAAAAGCATGCACTATCCACGTACACAAGTACCAAACAAATAGTGGGCAATAAAACTGGAGTTGTGCTCTCTTTGTGTGATGTCACACTTCTTGGGAACTCACAGCCTATGTTTTGCCACAGCAATGTTGTTTGTGTGCATGTTTCATCACATAATACTAACTACTACAAACTCATCATTTTTTAACTGATTTCATTGTTTGTGATTAGAAAAAGCAATTTAGGAATACGTAAGCCCTCAACGATTTAAACATAGGAATGGAGTCTCATGGTATCCATTGTGATAGACACCAGCTGTGGCTCACCATAACATACATAAGGAAATGTACAGCAACTAGCAATGTATGAGTTCCTATATCATTCGATAATTAGTTAAATCTCTACACTGTTTGTTTCACTTAATTTTATTGTAACCAACAAAAATAGTTGACTAGCTGTGACTGATTATGTCTATATCCAGTATCGCAGCATGTATAAGATATAACATAAGACAGAAATGTGCTTATAGCTACATAATAGATAAGTTATTGGAATAGCCAATTTGGAAATGACTCAAAATAATTTAATATATAAAATAAATACAAAAAAAAATGAAAAAGATTTCCAGCTACGACGCAATGAAAAAATTTTGCCATGGATATTTCTATCGCTCAGTAAGACCAAGAATTAAATAAAATAATTTATGGATGATACATAAATAAATGAATGAGAAACAAAACATCATATAGCCTGTTTCCCTAAGGATTGCATAAATGTTAGGATGGATTTACAATACATTGTCTATTTGTTCTGGTTCAAATAGTCTCCATTCAGGCTTATGAAGTTGTGCATGATGAGACTCTCGCAGTTGTGAGTGGACCAAATATTACAGCTTGAGGTGTGCAATTGTCTTCTCTTGGCACAGCAACAGTCTGAGAGACTGTTCTATTTATGCAAGCATTATAACTATTTGCTCTTGGACCAAAACTCAACATAGAGAAATAAATACAATAAATAATACATAAACTGATAAACTATAAAAGTTTTTTCAATGATTGAAGCGCGCTGTGGGCAGACTGATAAGATCGATCAGATGTCAAGGACAATCGTATAACATGTCTATATGACATCACACCGGGAGACCCTGTCAACAACGAGAGGTGCAAACTGAGCAGTTTGAGGTGTGCAGTTGTCTTTAGGGACGACAATGGTGTGTGAGCTTCGTCTATTTATCCTCGCATAATTACCATTCTTGCACTGAACCCTCCTTGATTTTTTAAACTGTGGGCAGAGAGCAAATGTATACATGGAGTCACCGTAATATGGTCTGTCATCACTGAGTATTGTGCCATAGCTTACTATGTACCTAAAATGTAACACAACTCCATCAGTCCGTGTAGGAAGTTGTCTTCCAATAGTTAACTATGCAGTGACAAATGCGGGTTACCGGTAATCAACTTGGATTAATTTCTTTGCTTCCTGTTAGTAAACAAATACTTACATGAGCAGTTCGTTAGGTTGAGCCTTCCTGTACTTCTCATCTGTACAATCAGAGCTACTAGTGTTTAAGTTAGGAATTAACAAAGATGTAGGCAGCATGACTGGGTCTACATCGGCAGCTAAGGCATCATTTAGTTCTTTTTCACTAAAATGTGAACACTGACTTCTTTTAGATCTGTTTAACACTCTTGCATCAACTAGTACACAGCACAATATGATGTTACAGAGTAGAGATCGATACAAGTTATCCATGTTAGATACTGAGGTAGTGGTCCTGGTTAGAATACTGACTGCTGAGTGTCAGAATTGGTAGTTGGCATATTATATACCATGCAGCTTGTATCAAGCAATTGGAAAAACCAGTTTTGTAATATCATCCAATGGGAGCCTTGGAGGCGTAACTCATAGCAGTTGCAAAAGACCAAATAGGTTAAGTGTGGTTAAGTCACTAAACAAGGCTAATTCATTATTTGTTTTAAACTTGTGCACAACATAATGGACTATTCAATAGAGAATGACATACAAGCAGTGGAATAACAATCAACTCATCAATTTAAACATTTTAATGGCATGAAATTGGCTACAGATAGCAGATAGATAAACAGTATCAGAGGAGTGAAAACTATTTGCAACAGCTCATGAAACAAACTGATGCGTATAATTTGTAATCACATGTAAGTTTGGTGTAAATTCTGTTCCCAAAGATCTGAGCTAAATAATTTTAAAATACAACTTATCACAGAACTCTACCAATTAAAGTTTAGAGAGAGATAGCACAAGATGTGGGAGACATTTAGTTCCCTCTAGATTCCATGATACTTCCTTTAAACAATCATAATTATATGAAACCATTTACAATACCACTTGCAGCAAGCCACAAACACACCTAGAGAAAAGTTGCTCAGTCATAAACATTGCAATATCAATGGATTGTCAAACCACTTCTGTGGAATCTGTTGTAGCAGACAAACATAATGATCTACAAATATGCAATAAATGATTGCATAAGAGAGATAGGCTCAAACGTGCACACATTTTGTCTAGTCATATTTGCGCTACTTCTGTCATATTGGTACATCAATCAAGGTTAGTGGGTATTAGTAGTAATATATGAGCAGATCTCCCTACCAAGTGTTTTTTTGTGGGGTTAAAATCTGGGGTGATGCAATGGATTATGGCGTTGAATGAATTCGCCGAGTTTATATTGTATTTTATTTGAGGGGCATTTGAGTGGCATTTGAGTGGCATTTAAGTGGCATTTGAGTTTTGATTATTTTTTTTACTTAATTTGAACTTATATGGTGTATAGATTTTGAATGTATGGCATTTAAGTTTTGATAATTTTTTGTAGTTCCGACTCATATGATATCTTGAGAGAGAGAGGAGAGATGAAAAGAGGAGAGAGAGGAGAGAGGAGATATATCTACATTGAATAAATACAGTGATTAAAAATGAAACAATATGTGAATATATACATTTATTGTGTAATAAGTAGGGAAAATCTCATATAATATAGCTAGAGTCAGTAAATATTAAATAATACAAAACACTACAACTTGTAATGACAATCAATGCATAAGCTTTTACTAAAAAAAATATCTTGAAAACCTTCAAACATGATCCCAAATGGAAAAAAATGGATGAAGTTAGATATTCATCTATTTGTATACATCTACAAAAAAGAGGTATTTAGTGAAATATTCTTTCATTTCATTCAATTTTCATTAATTTTTTTGCAAAAAGAAATCATCCTCTAAATGGTTAAATTTCATCCAATAGTAGTAATATATGAGCAGATCTCCCCACCAAGTGTTTTTTTGTGGATTACACTTCGGGTGAATGCAATGGGTTACGGCGTGGAATGCATTCGCCGAGTTTATATTGTATTTCATTTGAGGGGCATTTGAGTGGCATTTGAGTGGCATTTAAGTGGCATTTGAGTTTTGATTATTTTTTTACTTAATTTGAACTTATATGGCATATAGATTTTGAATGTATGGCATTTGATTTTTTTGATAGTTTTTACATTATATAAAAATGAAACGTGATATGATTGTATGGTTATTGGAAGTTAAGATGTCGACAGAGGATGATGTTGAGATGAGACCAATGAATGAAGTTGATACTGTTGATGGTACTACACGTGATATGATAGATGTTTTACCGAATATGAAGCGTAAAGCGTCGATAATTATGATGATTTTGGTATTTGTCGTAGGATTTTCCACTTTTGGAGGTGTTACTGAGTTTAGTATGTATGAAGAAGCTATGGAAAAAATACAAAAAGCGAGAAACTCTCCTGTTGGAATCATAAATGAAACTACTGTTGGTTGATGAACATCTTTTTATGATGAATGGGAAACTTGAAAATTATGACACAAGGATACGATCTCCTTTTACAGCAATGATTGCAGGACCAACTGGATCGGGAAAGAATCAAGCGATTTTTCGAATGATTGAAGCTAGTCAGACTATAGCGCACCCCCCACCAACAGAAATTCACTACTGTTATGGAGCCTACCAAAAAGCCTTTGATGATGTACCAGGAGTGATTTTTCATGAAGGCATGATAGATATAACAGTGAGTTTTCCCAGAGATGGTCGAAATCGATGGCTGATAATTGATGATCTCATAGATGAAGTTTCTGGTAAAGCCGATGCCAATGCTTTGTATACAAAACATAGTCATCATTTGAACATAAGTGTGTTTTTTATTGTTCAGAATCTGTTTTTAAAAGGAAATCGTACAATTTCCTTGAATAGTCATTATTTTTTTCTTTTTAAAAACCCTAGAGATGCTTCTTTTATTTCCTATTTGGCTCGACAATGTTTTCCATCAAAAGTAAAATATGTACAAGAGGCTTTTGAAGATGCAACAAAAAAACCATACTCTTATTTACGAATAGATACGACTCAACAAACGAATGATCAACATAAACTATTGGGAAATTTTACATCAGATCTCCCTATGATATTATATGTACCCAAGTAAAAGGATATAAATACAATTACTATTCGTTTCACCTCAATCATATTTTGTTATTCAACGACGCAACACGAAAGAGTTATAATGACTAAAGCTTTGGAGAAAAAATTAACAAGAAATGCTGCTGTGTTGTTATCACTCAACAATGCAACCTTAGCTATTCAAAAGTCTGTTATAGCCAAAGCCAAAAAGGAGTTTATTATGACTCTAATGGAATGCGCTAAAGCTATTATAAATGGAACGATACCATTGACAACATCTCAGTATAATCAGTTGCAGCGGAACGCGAAGGATATTAGCGCTTTAGTAAGAAGATCAACGTTAGATGATAAGAAAGCTGTATTGCAAAAAGGAGGATTTTTAGGTGCTCTACTAGGACCTATCATCAGCAATATAGTTCCTGGGTTATTTAAAAGTGTGCTAGGAGGAGGGAGAAGATAAAGATGAAAGTCTCCACACGAATGATGCGAAATAGAATGGCGATTTTAGCTCTTGATGAACTGAGTGAGAAAGGAAAAATCGCTATAGTCGAAAAGGCTAACTCAGATTTGTTTCAATCATTGATAGAAAGTGTTAAAAATATTATATTAGGTAATGTTCCTCTTGATTCTGAGCAGTTTATTGAGTTGCAGCGTTACAAGAAGGAACTACATAAACTTAGTGGTAGAGGGACAGTTGATGATAAGCGTAAAATTTTGATTCAGACTGGTAGAGGGATTCTTTTGGATGCTATTATAAACCCTATTGTATCTGTTTTGTCATCAATAAAAAGATGAATCGTCAGCCTTTAACATTCTCCAGACGTAATTTTATACTCACTGAAGATGAATACTATAGATTAACGGAAAAAAAGGAGAATAAAACAGTGGTAAAGGAAGAGAAGACCAGACCTCCATTGTATTATAATCCTATGGAAGCTATAACAGTGAGAAATATGAAGAGAAAGCGAAATGATCTACTGGAAACGGCTTATGATTCTGACTTATCCTCACACGAAAAGTTAGATGAAAATGTTGAAAACCTACGTAGGTATTTGTCTGATGTCAAAAAGATTAAAAATAACCAAAATCAGACACAAAAGGATAGTTGGAGTCCCATTAAGAAAAAGAAGATAGAGTCTACTTCTCCTTTAGCCAATAGCACAGTTATTGATGATAAACCTAACGCCTTTTCACCAAATGTTGATAAAAACATTGAGTTAGAATCAGTGAAAATGGATGATGATGATGATGATGATGATGATGATGACATGGGGATGGAATTAATAAAAGGGAGGTTGTTTGATACTGAAGACTCAACCCTACTTGGAAATACATTTCTTACTGATGGAGAAGATGAGCACGATAGTGAAAGCGAAAATTTAAAAGAGTTTGAAAAAAAAGCAACTGAATTAACAACAAAAAAGAGTGATCAAACGATTGCTGTCAGAATGTTGAATAATCTGAGTAAAATTGGTAGATTCGACTCGGAGAAGAACAGACTGAAAATTGGAGAACGTTGGTTGAATCCTAAGACTTCCAAAACTTTACTACGAGACGTTCTAACCGAAGGAGGTAAAATACAATTGGGAAATACCAATTACAGTAGATTTAAAAGCTTGCTAACTGATGAAGGAATCACAACTGTCAGAAAATCCCCGCATCAAACACGTAAGAGTCAGAAGAAAAAGTTGGTCGTTCGAGGTACTAATTCATGGACATCGACACGCTAAAAGAGTTGTATTACAATCCTGCATTACATACATCTCTACGAGGAGCTAGAGCTTTACTGAAAGCTCGTAGAAAGCGAGAGGGAGAAAAAAGAATCCGTGAATGGTTGAGTGGTGAGGATGCCTACACGTTACATAAAAGAGTTGTAACTAAGTTTAAACGTCGTCCTACAATTGTAGCTGGAATAGGGGAACAGTTACAGGTAGATTTGATGGATGTTCGATCTCGAAAAGAAGAAAATAATAATACAGCATTTTTACTGACTGCTGTTGATTCTTTATCTAGAAAAGGATGGGCTGTGCCGCTCATCAACAAATCAGGGCAGGTTGTAGCCAGAGGATTGAGAAGAATACTAGAAGGGGAAAACTATAAAGTTTTACAATCCGATAAAGGTAAAGAGTTTGACAACGTCAATGTAAAGACTCTCCTGGCGGAAAAAAAAATCAAGCGCTTTACAACCGAAAATGAGACGATAAAGGCATCGATGGTGGAGCGTTTTAACAGAACTTTAAAAGAGAAGATATATAGATATTTGACATATAAAGATGATGACAGATACATTGATGTTTTACCAGAAATGGTTAGTGCATACAACAACACAATTCATGGTGCTATAGGTATGAGACCGAATGATGTGAATTTTCAAAATCAGGAACTTGTATGGAATCGTGTGTATGAAGGAGGTGAACATAGTTTAACTCAAGAAGCAAAACTAAAGATTGGGGATTATGTGAGAATAAGTAAGGCAAGAGGAGCGTTTGAAAGAGGATACACCCCGAATTGGACGATTGAGATTTTTATAATCACTAATGTACTTATTGATGAAAAACCTGTTGTATATAGGGTGAAAGATTTGGCTGAGGAGATGATTGATGGTACCTTTTACGAAAAAGAGTTGCAAAAAGTAAAAAAGCCCACGATTTTCAGAATTGAAAAGATATTGGGAAGAAGAATGAGAAGAGGTAAAAGACAGATTCTGGTTAAGTGGTTAGGATACGGAGAAAAGTTCAACGAGTGGGTAGATGAATAGTTTATAAGGAAAGAACGCTCGATATAATCATCATACGTTGAGAAAATGTCGATGCTGATAACTTTACCCTCAAACTCTAGTGGTGAAGAGTTTCCTGATAATAACAATTCCGAATTTACAGTGAGACTGTATAAATATTTGGTTATCAATGGTGGTAAATGGGAGGTAGCTCTGCTAGATATGTCTTATTCTAATAATTGGAAGAATGTTACCGAAGGGAAAATATATCTAGAAAAGACTAATGTCTCTGGTAAAAGCGAAAAGTCCTTCATCTTAATCGGTAATGGAAGATATGATAGTATGGAGGAGTTGGAGGAGATTATACGAAAGAGAATGAGTGAAATGGATTTAGACAAAAAATTTGCCATCTCCTACAACAAGATCACCAACACCACTTTACTAACTAACAGCGATCCTGATACTGCCATAAGCTTTTCCAAAGATATAGCATATATTTTTGGATTTGAACCAAAAACTATATACCCTCATGGTAGATACAATAATATCTCACCCCCTGATATAAATTCTGGTTTAACATCTCTGTATGTTTATTCCAACATTGTTGATAATAGAATGGTAGGAGATACGAATGTACCTTTACTGAGAGTAGTTCCGGTTCAAGGAAAGAAGAATAGTGTTGTGTATCAAGAATTTAAAAATCCTCACTATGTTGACGCTTCATCACTAAATAGTGATCTGATTCAAGTACTTATAACGAGTGACGACGGCCAACGAATACCATTTGATGGTGGAAAGGTTGTGTTAACGGTTCACTTTAGAGAGAAACAATTATAATGAGTTTGGTACGATACACCCCTGAGGACTCAAAAGATTTTTTTGATGAGTACTACAAGATGCAAGCTGGAAATGGAATTGGAGTGTATAGTGGACGGCGGGTGATGCCTAATATGAGAGGAAATGGTCTTGGTAGTATTTTTTCAAGTATACTTAAATCTGCAGCACCAATGCTGAAAAGAGGAGCAATTAGTTAGGGGAAAAGAGCACTGTCTGTAGGTGAAAATGTAGCGCGTGATGTCATCGTTGGACAAAGCTTTGCAGCATCAGCAAAGAAGAGGGGGTTGGCAGAGTTGAATGATCTGGGGGGAGATGTGCTCAATGCAGTCCGTCTAGATAGTATGAAAAGGAGAAAAACAAAAGGTGGAAAGAAGAGGAGAGGTGTTGGTAAACGTGGCATATTTTAATAGTAGCAGAATCCGGTATAAAGACAGCAGAGCTTGATATCTATATTCATTAACCAGTAACACCTCAAGCAATCATCACTCGCAAAAGATGGCTAGCCTAAATGGAACAACAGGTAATAAGTTGGAAGGTTCTTCCTACAACATAAATCCAACGTTGGATGTATTTGCTACGAAACCAACAAACATATCGGTAGAGAGATCAGAATATGTTGTCATCAGACCTGATAGGTTAGATCCTTATGGTAGTATTGAGTTAACCTTGTCAGGGAGCACTGAACATTACACAGATCTCTACAACTCGTTTCTGCAAGTTGAAGCCACAGTTGTTCAAGATGATGGAACCAATATTACAGGTAATGATGATGATGCAGTTGTGTGGATGGGGGATTCAATGCATACATTATTCAGCGAGCTGAAAATGTCGATAGAAGGAACCACTGTTGAATACGCTAACAACTACGGTTTACGCTCCTACTTTTCACAACTACTCGAAAACAGTGCAGAAAGAAAGAAATATCAAGGTAAGATGGAAGGATGGCTGTATGATGATTCAACTAGCAAAGACGCTGCTTATCACAAAACCGCAGATAAGAAAAAGAGGAGAGCTCTAATCATAGGTGGAAAGACAATAGAATTAACTGGAAAACCTCATCTTGCATTATTTCAGCAAAAAAAACTAATAATTCCAGGTCCTACTATGCAGCTGGAGTTTGAGCGTGCCTCCGGCAAACTAGCTTTGTTTGCTGCGAATGAGACGCCTGCAGGAGGAGCAAAGATTAGAATTGATAAATTTGAACTTCATCTTTGTAAAGTTAAGGTGAATCCTACAATACAAAACTCCCAACTCAGTTTGGCGTTGGAAGGTCACAACTACATTTATCCAGTTGATCGAAAACGGATAAAACTATATGGAATTCGTGCTGGGGTTGCGCAGATTGACATCACTTTGGAAGAAAACAAACAAAAACCTAAACAGATCTATTTAGGTTTAGTTGATCACAACGCAATGAACGGACGTTTCGCCTTGAATCCATATAGAATGAAACACGCTAATGTTGATAGTATTGTGTTGAGAGTTGGTGATTGTCCAATTGGAAGAAGATTTGAGCCAAATTATGCTAGAGAGATTTTTGGAAGAGAATATCATCAGTTTCTACATGCTACCGGAACTTTGCTTGAAGGTGATAGTCTCGGTATTACGAAAGAACAATACCTTGATGGTACTACACTTTATGGATTTGATTTGACTGGTGATTTTCTTAAAGAAGGATTTCACTCTATGAAAAATGTCACAACAAGTGTGGAAATTCGTTTTAGCACTAACACGACTGATGGATTATCCTTGGTAGCATACTTTGTATGGATAGCATTCTTCAATTAACTATCGGGGGAGACGCAGTGCTTTAAACAGAAAGTTAGAGATGAATACCATGCAAATTCGTTCGATCTTATCTTCAGACGTTTTATGTCAAAGCGTAGGGATTCATGTTGGAGCTAGAGAACAGTTTTGGAAGCAAATTTACAATTTTCCAACAGGATGTTTCGTATTCAACACCCATTATTCTCACCAACCTGAAAAGCATTGGTTGGCTGTGTACGCTAATGATTCAGAGGTGGATTTTTTTGACTCGTTTGGGCGTTCTGTTTCCTTTTATCCAGATGTAAATGAAATACTGAGTATTCATGGAGGATATGAAACAATACAAAGTAATGAAACACAACTACAAAATTTTTTGTCAACTGTATGTGGCGATTATTGTGTATACTTTTGTTTACTGAGAAGTAGAGGGTGGAGTATGGATGAAGTTGTTAGAAGTTTACGAGATCTAGGAGATAGTGAGATGAGAGATCACTCAATACGGAGATTTATCATACAGACTTATCCTAACTTCGAGTTCATACAAGATAATAGAGTAGAAGGAATAGATGGAGTGCATATACAAGGAACTAATTTACTAAGTAAATTGTTAAAATAAATTATTATAATTGATTTTTTATTTGATTTAACAAATAAAATGAATAAAATACAACTTATCTCATTATTTGTGCTAAACACTACAGAACCTATAAAAACTATTATTTTGTAATGTTTCAAGCAAGAAGTAAATAAGATCTTCTCATTTTCTTCCTCAGGAGAGCTCTTTAGTTATATCTAAAAGACATAGTAACTAATGACTCTATCATACATAGTTATATGAATTAATTTTACAAAAAATACTTTGGAACTTTCTTTAAATAGATATGAAACTTACCATCATAGAAGACGAGTCACGTCCTTTGTGTTATCGATTAAGACTCCGATGTGCTGTTCTGGACAATTCTATTTTTCATTTTTATCAAAGTAGGAGAGACAGGTGTGTTGCAGCAAAGTATCAAACAGTTCTGAGGCTTGAATGAAAGCTTGAAGAGCCGAGAGTAGAATGACGTCGTAGGAAATCATGTTGTTCGTATTTTGTTTTAGTCCTTTGAATACGATTACACCGCTTTTTTCCGCCACCACAGATGAAGCTATTTGAGCAGGGATGCTAAGATCTCCAATCAATAGCTCTCCTTTCACCATACATCTGTAATTAGCCACTATAATATCGGCAGTCTTGTTCCAAGGAGTATCACATTTTCTTAGCATTCCAGGATTCTCATAAGCTATAACACTTCCTGTCGGAAAATCGTGTAGGTGAGCAACACTGAAAGAAGCCTGTATTTGTCTCAAACTCTTGCCGTACAATGAGTTGAATGGATCGTTGATCTTTTGATTACATCCTTGAGATTCAGCGGTACGAAAAATCGCATCTCCTGTCTTTCCTTCTCCCATATAAATTAAAACAATTGGACGTGTTTGCTTAGCTTTATTAACAAGCAGTCCTATTTCGGTTGAAACATCACTCTTCACCCGAGTTCTCTTTTTATCCTTTCGGTAGTTGTAAATGATGGCGCACTTTGATTCATCACGAAATTCAACAGACAACACCTCCATAACTGTTGGTACTGGTAGTTCGCAGATTTCCATGGACTCTTCAAGTTTTTCTAGACTATCTGGAGAGAGAGAGTTTATTAACCCGGCGCTCTTGTAGGTGAGAGTGGTTAGTTCATTACTTCCAGCATCTTGAAAGGGTATTCTGGTGTGACGAAAAAGCGTTTCATCTCCAACATCCGTCAAAACTAGTTTTTTGCACTTCGAGCCAGTTTCATTATCATCTTTTGTCAAATCAATGAAAGATCGTTTCCTCATTGATGTTCTTTTTGAAGGCAGCTTGTTAGTAGAAGATGTGAATGAAGTAAAATCTTGTTGGGATTCTGGTTCATCAACCACCAATTGACTTTCTGCCATATCAAAGATAGGAGAAGGTGATGGGGAAAGGGTTTGCTGGGGTCCTGCTTCTTCATTCATCGGTTGACTTCCTTCGTCTTGAGTATTCATTCTAAAAAAACAAAACATTTTGTTTAATTTTTCGTAATTAGTTTTAAAAGATCATAAAGATCATAAGCCTTCAGCTAGTTGTGTTAGCTAACAGAAAATAAATATTTTTACTCTTACCTTTATAAAGAAGGTGAGCTCCTAGTAGTTGCAATAGAAGGTTTAGTAGATGTTGCTTCTCCGCTAGCCGTTGTAGAACTGGATGCTTTCTGTGTGAAAACAGTGGCTCTTAAATAGGTAAAGTTGCACTGATTAAATCCTATGAATCAACATTTTTTCACGCGAATACAACTCAATGCTTTCGCCGGAATAAATAATTTATTTTCACGCGAATGGAAACTGTTTCTTTCGCGGGAATAAAAATTTTATTTTCACGCGAATACAAACCAACGCTTTCGCGGGAATATATAATTTATTTTCACGCGAATGGAAACCGTTGCTTTCGCGGGAATAACAATGTTATTTTCACGCGAATACAAACCAATGTTTTCGCGGGAATAAATAATTTATTTTCACGCGAATGGAAACCGTTGCTTTCGCGGGAATAAACATTTTATTTTCTTGCGAATACAAACCAATGCTTTCGCGGGAATAAATAGTTTATTTTCACGCGAATAGAAACCGTTGCTTTTGCGGGAATAAATAATTTATTTTCACGCGAATGGAAACCGTTGCTTTCGCGGGAATAAACATTTTATTTTCACGCGAATACAAACCAATGTTTTCGTGGGAATAAATAATTTATTTTCACGCGAATGGAAACCGTTGCTTTCGCGGGAATAAACATTTTATTTTCACGCGAATACAAACCAATGCTTTCGCGGGAATAAATAGTTTATTTTCATGCGAATAGAAACCGTTGCTTTCGCGGGAATAAATAATTTATTTTCACGCGAATGGAAACCGTTGCTTTTGCGGGAATAAACATTTTATTTTCACCCGAATACAAACCAATGCTTTCGCGGGAATAAATAATTTATTTTCACGCGAATAGAAACCGTTGCTTTTGCGGGAATACAAATTTTATTTTCACGCGAATACAAACCAATATTTTCGCGGGAATAAATAATTTATTTTCACACAAATGGAAACCGTTGCATTCGCGGGAATAAAAATTTTATTTTCACGCGAATACAAACCAATGCTTCGGCGGGAATAAATACTTTATTTTCACGCGAATGGAAACCGTTGCTTTTGCGGGAATAAAAAATTTATTTTCACGCGAATAAAACAGGAATATTTCACGCGAATAACACTATTCTGATAGAGTTTTCGCGTGAGTGTTTTTAATGGTTATAAGTTAAATGAGTAGGAGTGTCTTATAGTATATAAGAACAGCTCTCTCTACATAGAAATCATTCTCTTCAGCAATAACCTCAGGAGCATCAACTACTACAATAACCTCAGGAGCATCAACTACTACAGCTGATTTTCTTGGTGATAAGGTAAGAATTAATAAAAAAACTATTTTAATCGAAGCTAAAATGTAATTATTTTACAACACTGTTTAATCATCCTATACTAACACATAACTTTTTTATTTTAGTTCATTATGAGTTCAAAGTCATATACAATAACAGACTTCCTCCCAGAGATTTATCACAAGTATATCAAAGAAAATATAGTCGTGCAGGGAAATGCGAAATATCCATTAACATTGCAAGCTGCGTTATTTTGTATAACGCAGCATTTGCTAACTTTAGCATCTTTATACGGAGAGCTACCCATACAGTACCAACCACATACATTACACAAGAATGCTGACAATCAAGAAACATTATTACAACTAACAATTCAAAACAATTTTGAGACAGTTTTGAAAATGTCTAAAATCGTGAATATTAACCATTTTTTAAAAAAGATTAAGAGAAAGGTATGGGATCAAGATCTCACACAAAGATTAGTTAAAGCCCAATGGACTGAAGAATTAATGCTTGAGTTTAAGCCTAATATTTTGCGTTATATTCAAACAGATGAATGTTTGTATAAATCTATTGCTTCGTTTGAAGTTATGTTATGGCTTTTTCAAGAATATAAACTTTAATATATACAATCATACAATATTTAATTTCTATTCAATGTACATAAATATATATATATATATATATATAGCTATCGAAAAAATTATCGAAACTTAAATGCCATACATTCAAAATTTAGATGTCATATAAGCTCAAATTAAGTTCGAGTTATGTAAAAAAATTATCAAAACTTGAATGCCATACATTCAAAATCTATATGCCATATAAGTTCAAATCAAGTAAAAAAATAATCAAAACTCAAATGCCACTTAAATGCCACTCAAATGCCACTCAAATGCCCCTCAAATGAAATACAATATAAACTCGGCGAATCCATCCAACGTCGTAACCCATTGCCTCAACTCCAAGGTCTAATCCACAAAAAAACACTTGGTAGGGAGATCTGCTCATATATTACTACTTCCAATCGTACAAATTTACAAAAAACCAGACTATTTGGTAAAATATTCTTTCATTTCATTAAATTTTCTCTCTAAATGGTTAAATTTCATATGTTTGTACAAATTTACAAAAAAAAAACAGGGTATTTGGTAAAATATTCTTTCATTTCATTAAATTTTCATTATTCTTTTGCAAAAAATAAATCATCCTCTAAATGGTTAAATTTTATCTGTTTGTATATCTTTACAAAAAAAACAGGGTATTTGGTAAAATATTCTTTTATTCTATTCAATTTTCATTAATTTTTTCAATAATTGCTTAAATATACATTATTCATTATTTTCTTATTGTTAGGTAAGCAACCTATCATACAAAGTTAGTTTCTTGAGTGAGGGTTTTATCCCACACTTTCCTTTTGAATTTTTTCAAAAATTTACCATTTTTTCAAAACAATCATTTATATATACAATTTCCATTATTTTTTTAAACAGAACAATCTCTATCTCTGAAAGGTTGGAGATATTGGGGTAAACTTAGACATGATGATGAGAAGGCTATGGATTTACCCATTCAAGAACAAACCATTTTCGATGGCAATTTCAATTCTGAAAACTAAATCGATGTAATTTGTTTTTCAAAATGCAATCATCAGAAAACTTCTGTCATGATGATGAGGAGGTTATGGATTTACCCATTCAAGAACAAACCATTTTCGATGGCAACTTCAATTCTAAAAAACGAATTAGAACTGAAGTATGTGGTATTACTTAATCATTTTTTTTTAAAGAAAAAAAAACATCAAAATCGACAAATTACTCCTCTAGATAGTTAAAATTTACAATATTTGAGAATTAATCGCAATAGAAACATTAAGCCTACTTGATAATAAAGAATTTGAGTGTTAAATTTGACTAATTGATTCAATGATATTATATGGATCTTTTGAAAATAAACACTTCAATGAAAACACCATATTTAGTCTTTGACACACTTGAAACCATTTTACAGTAAATTTCACCAACAATATTTTAGAAATGTTTACTATATATTTACAAGAAAAATGCGGTATTTGGTAAAATATTCTTTTATTCCATTCAATTTTCATTAATTTTTTTGAGCGAGGGTTTTATCCTAGAGCATCCTTTTAATTTTTTATGTTTTAAAACAGGGTTTTATTACAAAGCTTTTGTTTTTGTTTTTTCAACTTTTTTAAAAAAATAATCATTAAAATATATAGTTTCGATATTTTTTTAAAAAAATATACATAGAGATTTTCACTTTATATTTACAAAAAATTTGGTATTTGGGAAAATATTTTTTTATTGCATTCAATTTTCAATAATTTTTTGAGTGAGGATTTTATCCTACACCTTCCTTTTAAATTTTTTATGTTTCAAAACAGGGTTTTATTACATGGTTTTTTTTTGTTGTTTTTTAACTTTTTAAAAAATAATCATTGAAATATATAGTTTTCGATATTTTTTTAAAAAGATATATATAGAGATTTTCACTTTATACTTCCAAAATTTTGGTATTTGGGAAAATATTCTTTTATTCCATTCAATTTTCATTAATTTTTGAGTGAGGATTTTATCCTACACCTTCCTTTCAAATTTTTTATGTTTCAAAACAGGGTTTTATTACATAACTTTTTCAACTTTTTTGTACTTTTAACTTGTTTAAAAAACAATCCTTAAAATATATAGTTTTTGATATTTTTTTAAAAACCGTCAAAAATCACCAAATTACTCCTCTTTTTTTTAAATTTTTAAAAAATAATCATTGAAATATATAGTTTTCGATATTTTTTTAAAAAAAATATATATATAGAGATTTTCACTTTATATTTACAAAATTTTGGTATTTGGGAAAATATTCTTTTATTCTATTCAATTTTCATTAATTTTTTGAGTGAGGATTTTATCCTACACCTTCCTTTTAAATTTTTCATGTTTCAAAACAGGGTTTTATTACATACCTTTTTTTTAACTTTTTTGTACTTTTAACTTTTTTAAAAAACTATCCTTAAAATATATATAGTTTTTGATATTTTTTTAAAAACCGTCAACAATCACCAAATTACTCCTCTAGATGAGCAAAATTTACAGGAAAATAATTGTAATAGAAAATACCATATCTAGTTTTTACATTCATAAAACTGTTTTATAGTAAATTTTGTGTAATACAAACTACTATAGCTTACGATATCAATGGTTACAAAGCATTTTTCTTGAACAATATCTTCTTTGTTGTTCTGCTGATATATTATTAGTCTCAGAGAGGAATTCCTGTATTCCGCATTCTTTTTGATCCAATAATGAACTAAAATACAAAAGTTATTCATTATATAAATAAATTTTACCGAATTTGATTTTTACTCTTAGCTACATTAGATAGTTTACATTATATATAACAGGAAAATAACTCACTGAGTTACATCATTCAGCTCATTATTTTTTTAGGGAGCAAGTCCTTTTATTCTGTTTTCTTTTTACGATATAATGGACTAAAATAAAAAGTGATGTATTAGTATAGCATGATTAAAAATTAATGTAAAATAATTATAAACTTTTGTTATTTTTTCAGCTTCTATGTAAAAAAATACACTGATTACACACGAAAAAGTCCTTTTTTTCATCTGGATCCGGAATATATATAAATATATATATATAATTTAAAAATGTTGTACAACAAACGCTCATGAATTGTCCATTTACGTGAGAAATTAAGCATTTTTGTAAAATAATTATAACCTTTTGTTATTTTTTCAACTTCTATGTAAAAAAAATACACTGATTACACAAAAAAAGCCCTTTTTTAGTCCGAAATGTATATAAGTTAAAAATGTTTTACAAAAAATGTTCATGAGTTGATCATTTGCGTGAGAAATTAAACATTTTTGTAAAATAATTATAACCTTTTGTTATTTTTTCAACTTCTAGGTAAAAAAAATACACTGATTACACAAAAAAGTCCTTTTTTTAATCCGAAATATATATAATTTAAAATTGTTTTACAAAAAATGTTTATGAGTTGATCATTTATGTGAAAAATTAAGCATTTTTTGTAAAATAATTATAATCTTTTGTTATTTTTTCAACTTTTATGTAAAAAAAAAATACACTGATGACACAAAAAAATCCTTTTTTAATCCGAAATATATAATTTAAAAATGTTTTACAAAAATGTTTTACAACAAATGTTCACAAATTGATCATTTACGTGATAAATCGTTTTACTGTTGTTATTTACATGAAAAAGAGAAATTAAGTGGTTTTTCATTGTAAGAATACACAAAATTTTCACAAATCAACTTTTTTTAAATTATGGTAAAAATTAATAAAACTTACCTATAGTGATATGATATGGAGTGCCGTTTGTAAAAAAATTCCAAAATTTGTTTCAATTTCCCACATTCATTATTGACTTTAGGGTGTTCATTTTGCACTATGTGCTTCATTATACACTTTAGTATATTCATTCCGCTTTATAGTACATTCAAAATGCACTCTAGCATATTCATTATACTCTTTAGTACATTCATTATACATTCTAGCATATTCATTCCGCTTTTTTGCATATTCAAAACACATTCTAGCTAGCACGTTCATTCTGCTCTTTAGTACATTCAATATACACTCTAGTACATTCATTCTATTCTTTAGTACCTTCAAAATATTTTATTTTATCATATTCATTCCAGATGATAGAGCATGCAAAGTCTTGGATTTGCTTGCTTTTGAAGATATTACATTCATTCTGAACGATCGAACCTTCAAAACGAACTATCGTACCTTCATTATGCACGAGCACAGTGTTCAAATAGCAATGCGAAAACACACTCAGAATCGCTTTACACCATATATATAATATTTTTACAAACGGCGCTCATGATTATCATTGTGCGCCGTTTGTAAAATAATTGCTACCAAATCTACAAAACCGTTTCGTGCGGCTGCGCATTCGACCAATGAAATTGCTTTACACAAAAATGTTTACAGTGAATCCACTTTTATTATAGACAACTGTCTCGCGCGTTTTTCATACCAATAATTGACATATAAATAATAATGATGACAAATTTTTCTAAAAACTCGGTGTCATTATGTATATTTTTAAGGTAATCAATAATTATTGAGGAGCAATAGAAGTTTTGATGTGATTTCATGATAATAATTTGATAATAAATAATAATTAATAAATATAAATAATGATTAATAATAATAAATAAAAATAATAATTAATTGATAATCATCATAATGATGATAATAATAATAATAATAAATATTGTTATTCTATAATTAATATATATAAGTAAGGGTATGGCTGGTGGGGCACAACGTCGGTGTGCACAGGGGCATAGACTAAATAAATAGTTTAGAAACAATCAAATAAATAATTAAAATTAATTATTTATTTGATTGTTTCTCAACTATTTATTTAGTCTATGCCCCTGTGCACACCGACGTTGTGACCCACCAGCCATGCCCTTACTTATATATATTAATTATTATTATAGAAAAACAATATTTATTATTATTATTATCATCATTATGATGATTATCAATTATTATGAATTAATTATTATTATTATTTTTATTTATTATTATTAATCATTATTATTATTATTATTATTATTAATTATCATTATTATTATTATTATTATTTATTAGTAATAATTAATATATATATATATTTAATATAGTTGCCCGAGAGATGAAAAAACCAGTGAAGACTGAAGCAAGTAACACGGTGCTCAACTAAAAAAAATCGAGGAGCTAGATACTAAGTATATATATATATATATATATATATATATATATATATATATATATATATATATATATATATATATATATATATATATATATATATATATATATATATTATTATTATATATAATATATTTATTTATTATTTGTTAATTATAATATAATAATAATAATAATAGTAGTATTTATTATAATTATCTTAAAAAAAATGATGACAGCAATAAATAATTATAATAATAATAATTATTAATAGTAGTAAGTAACGAGTAAATTATTTTTATTTATTTCTTGTTTATTTATGCTACTACTGTAGCTAGCACAAGTGAAATTTTTATTTTGACAATTTTTTCTCAAATAGAGCATCAGCATTTACAAAAATATGTTGTCCATCCAATGGTGCAAAAATTATTTGTGTCACACCAGTGGTTGTCTCAGAAAAGTAATTGAGAAAGAGTACTTTTGCTTAAAAAAACAATGGTTTGTGGTTCCCGTAATTAAGCATTGATGACAATGGTATTGTCGCGGTGATGCAAAATCAGTGACGCATGACCATCCGTCACGCTAATTAGCTAATGGTACGTTATATAATTTTTTTTAATTATTTGAATGCGACTCTCCAGTAAATAAATTGTTTTGTCTACACCACGTGATGGCTCCATGATAAATAGTATACCACAGGGTCGGTAAAATAACAGAGAATCTGAATGACATATTGTTGGGAAATGTAGCCAGCACACTCCAGTCGACCTGGACAGTATAAACAATCTAGTACCGAACTCTATTATCCAGTATCATACTCCCGAATTCTATTCCATATACTCACTCTTAATTAACATTGTATACTTTGCCTATTCATTATTTTATCTTGTATTGCCAACCATGTGCTGCTGTGCAGTCAAGCTTAACTAAAGACAGCCTTATTGTTAACGTTTTGCCTGCCTCTTTATGTTATGGGCCAATCAGGCCAGAAGGCAGAGCCTGTTCTTTTGTGCTACAATTTATTGCTGCCAATTTGTACCCGCCTATTGTGTATATATGTTTGTGTAAGCGCAACAATAAATCAGAGTTAACCTGGCACTCTCACTTCTTCATGATTCTCTCTGCACAGCAAAGACATAAAGAACAAGTAACTAGATGCAAGCACAAGAACAAACAAGCAAGCAAACAAGACAAGCATAAGCACTTAGCAAATAATTAATTAGTGGCAACTTGGACAAGTCGACCAACAGCAAGGACAATAGTCAGTATAAAGTGGTCAGTCCAAGGGACTTACACTGCACACTACCTTCGGGAGTGTGATACTGGAACGATTGTTCAACCTGTTGGTTCGACCCAGTGCAGCTATTCTGCCCGAGCAGGAACTCAGTGGAAAGTAAGGTAGTTAAGACAACTCCTCACTGTGTACAGTCTACGGACTTACAACACTGCAAATCGTGTTCAAACAGAGTAGCCTGCCGACCTTGGGGCTAGCTAGAAGCAATTGCAATACTGCTACTACACACTCACTGGAAGTGGGCCGCTGTACAGGTGACAGCTACCACTACCCCCCAAATTCCTGTACATTGGTGGCAGCAGTGGGATAGAGAAGAGCCCACACAAGTCGACCCACTGGAACAGTGAACGTAGGCAGGAAGCAAGATGACTAGCAGACGCCGAGCCGTGAGTTCAGATCGAGATGGCTCCCCATTACAGATTATGGGCACTCTAGCAGACATACTGGATCGTATGTCCACCAACAGCAGCAAAGACCGCTTCCGAGCTCCACAGTTCAACGGAGAGGGAGACGTTCATTATTTTATTCAACGATTCGAAGAGGTGGCCCGAGCCGTCCATTGGGCACCTGAAGAAACCACCATTCATTTAAGGCAGGCGCTGACAGGCAAGGCAGAGCAGTGTGGAAGGGGGCTCGACCCCCTTGCCATCACACAGGCGCTAAAAGCAAGTTTTGGTCTGACCAGAACCGAAGCGCAGCATAGGCTAACCACCTACCGAAAGGCGCACAGAGACACCCTGCGAGAACATGCACTCCAAGTGGAGCGGCTAGTAGAGGCCGCGTATGGCGATCTACCCATCCGCAACCAAGTGGAGCTCACCCTCCAAACATTCCAAAGTACCCTAGGCCATGTGTACTTACAGAGACACCTGTTGGCGATACGACCCGTAGATCTGGAAGAGGCCGTTTTGGCAGGAAAGGAGTTCCTGCAGGTGCAACACCAGCCCTCAGCCCAGTCCAACGTTCGCACAGTACAGGAGGAAGAGTTGGAAGGGGCAGGACCTCCCCCTAAGGTCGACCTCAAGTGCCAAGAAGTGGAGGACCCCCTGGCCAAGCTGCTCAAAACTATCAAGCATTTGAGCAAGGTGGCCGAACTTAAAGATACCACCACCAAACCCCCACCCAGACGCTGCTGGGGCTGTCAACGAACGGGACATGGACGGAGTCAGTGCAAAACTGCTCCCTGGCAACTGAGGCAGGGAAACGGGTACGGCCCGCAGCAGTAGGGACCCCTGCTGGCTGCAAGAAGGCCACCCCAGCTAACCGACCAAGGGAAGAACCGACCAGACGGCCTGTAGAGAAACCAGAGTTCCTTCTACTGAGCAACCGGTTCAGTCCATTGGCCACCGACCTGGCAGAGGAGGAAGACATGGACGAGATGGCCCAGTCGAGGCCCAGTTCCCCAAAGCCACAGAGGAAGGAGCAAACCCGAAAGAAGACACCCCCCCCCCCCCCCCCAAACCGAACACCAAGAACCCGATCACAGTCCACTTGAATCAAGTAGAGAGACCTTACAAGTCCAGTTACTACTTGCCTGGACGATTGGAAGGACAAACAGTTACGTATCTAATTGATACGGGGTGTAACACCAACCTGTTGTCAAAGAGAATATTCGACGTACTGCCCGCACAGGTACAGGAATACGACTCTCAAGGACTGATGGCCGACGGCACCAGACTACCCTTCTACGGGCTGCTCACGCTGACGGGGCGAATCCGGCATGTTAGGTACGAGGAAACCTTCGTGGTGAGTCAGATTAACGAGGATGTGATCCTCTGGATGCCTTTCCTCGCCAAGCAAAACTGCCAGATGGGATTCGACCGTCCAGTTCTCCGCGTACAGGGAAAGGAGTTGACCTGTACAGATTGACACGAAAGGGACCTGGTGTCCAAGGTACAAGTTCAGAGAGATACTCACATTTCACTTCAAGCCGAGGCGACGGTGCCGTGCCACCTGACCAGCCAGACCCCGTGTGCCCAGGGGGTGATAGAAAGCATGGGAGGAGGCTTGTTGTTGGTGACCAGTGTCAACGCACCTGATGATCGTGGACGTGTGCTCGTCCGATGTCTCAACCCCTCTCAAGACAGCCTCTATGTCCCGGCAGGAAAGGTGATCGGCACGTTCATCGGTATAGGACCCCATGAGATACGGCAACTGCAGAACCACCCCCCAGAGTCAGGAACCCCGGAAGGGGAGCTGCCACCGCACCTCACCCACCTGTTCTCACAGGCCAGAAAGGGATGCCAAGACACCGGGAGAAATGCC
Organism: Cryptosula pallasiana; assembly: GCA_945261195.1. Classification (NCBI taxonomy): domain Eukaryota; kingdom Metazoa; phylum Bryozoa; class Gymnolaemata; order Cheilostomatida; family Cryptosulidae; genus Cryptosula; species Cryptosula pallasiana. The sequence goes on from OX183135.1 coordinate 8,018,093, forward strand.
AACTCCGAAGCTTGCTCGTCCGCTACCAGGAAGTTTTCAGCCAGCTCGGTGGAGACATCGGCCGCACCCAGCTCGCCGAACACTCCATACCTGTGATCCCTGGCACGCGACCAATACGGCTGCCCCCGCACCGGTTGGGCACAGAAAAGGAGGCAGAGGCCGAACGACAAGTAAAGGAGCTGCTAGCCAAAGATCTGATTGAACCCGCCGAAGGAGCATGGAGCTCTCCAGTGGTGTTGGTACGGAAGAAGGATGACTCCTGGAGATTTTGTGTTGACTACCGCAAATTGAATGATGTCACACAACAGGATGCATATCCGATACCCCGGATCGATGACTCTCTGGACGCTCTCGCCGGAAACCGGTATTTTAGTACCTTAGACTTGACCAGCGGATACTGGCAAGTACCTTTAGACGAAGACGCACAGGACAAAGCCGCCTTCATAACCCGCAGTGGTCTCTGGCGATGAAAGGTGTTGCCCTTTGGCCTCACCTCGGCTCCTGCCACATTCCAGCGACTCATGGATCGAGTACTGAAAGGGCTCCACTGGAAGACGTTACTCCTCTACCTGGACGACGTGATAGTCATTGCTCCCGACTTCACATCACACATCCAGAGACTAGAGGAAGTGCTACAACGTCTCCAGAGTGCCCACCTAAAGGTGAAGCCCTCAAAGTGCGAACTCCTGAGTCCCCAGGTACGTTACCTCGGACATGTGGTCAGTGCAAAGGGTGTAGCTACCGACCCTGACAAGGTGGAAGCGGTAAAGACTTGGCAGGCTCCACAAGATGTGAAAGCATTACAAGCGTTTCTGGGGACAGCCGGCTACTACAGGCAGTACTTACCCGATTACGCCACTACGGCCAAGCCGCTCACCTTCCTGACCGGGAAGGAGATTCCTTGGAAGTGGGGAGATGGAACAGCAGGCATTCGAGCGTTTGAAGGAAGGTTTGAGCCAGGCACCTATCTTGGGATACCCCAACCCCAAGCTTCCCTACATCCTGGACACAGACGCAAGCGCTGTGGGAGTAGGAGTGCTGTCGCAGGTCCAAGAGGGACAAGAGCGGGTGATAGCCTACTACAGTAAGACTCTGTCTCCCGCCGAGAGGAACTACTGTGTGACGCGATGAGAGCTCCTAGCAGTGATCAAGGCCGCCAAACACTTCCGACCGTACCTGTACGGAAGAAAATTCAAGTTACGCACGGACCATGCTTCCCTACGCTGGTTGTGTAGGAGGAAGGAGCCCTCCAACCAGATAGCACGGTGGCTAGAGACACTAGCTAAGTTCAAGTTCAAGCTTGAACACCGATCAGGAGCACAGCACGGTAATGCGGACGGCCTTAGTCGACAGAACCCCTGTATCGACTGTAAGCAGTGCCAAGCAATAGAGCAGAGAGATGGGGGACCCACCCATGCCGAGCTAACCCTGTGGGGATCAGCAGAGCAAAGGGAAAGGACGAATGGGGGACCCACCCATGCAGAGCAAAAGGGAAGGATGAATGGGGGACCCATCCATGCCGAGCAAAAGGGAAGGATGAATGGGGGACCCTCCCATGCAGAGCAGAAGGGAAGGATGAATGGGGGACCCACCCATGCTGAGCAAAAGGGAAGGACAAATGGGGGACCCACCCAGGCCGAGCTCACCCGACAGGGACCAGCAGAGCCGAAGGGACAGGTCACCAACCCCGTAGAGAGTGCCAAGGAGCTGGTACAGGCGCAACGAGAGGGGCAACACCCCGTTGCCAAGATCTATGCGGCAGTACAGGCGGGGAGGCAGCTCACCACTAGAGAGTTAGAGGAAGGGGACACCGAACTGCAGACCCTACATGACCGAATAGAGGCGCTGAGTATCCAACCCAACGGGACGCTGGTCATAAGATCAGAACACCAGGGACAAGTCAGACTCTGCTCGGTATGTCCACCAGCATGGAGGAATAAGGTCGTGTGGGACACGCACCTGATGGCCCATGCCGGGATCAACCGAACTCGGCATCGCTTGCAGCTGGATTGGTATTAACCTGGGATGTCGGGACTAACACGCAGACTCGTCAAGAGCTGTGAAGTGTGTCAAGTGGCAAAAAGGAGCAATAGACCCACAGCACCCGACGGACAGAGATTGCTGGCAGGCCAACCCTTCCAGAAACTGGCAGTAGATCTAGTAGGACCCCTACCTCTTACCAAGCGAAAGAATAGGTGGATAATGGTACTTACGGACCATTTCACTCGCTGGCAGGACGCCATTGCACTGCCCGACGCTACCGCTCCTACGGTGGCCACAGCTCTGGACGAAAGAGTGTTTAGTTATTGGGGCCTCCCCGAACAGCTACACTCAGACCAGGGGGCTCAATTCGAGTCCACCCTGCTGGAAGAGCTCTGCACCTTGTGGGGAGTACGGAAAACACGCACCACCCCCTACCACCCCCAAGGTGGAGCGACAGAACCGAACGCTGGGAGATGCGTTACGGACATTAATCTTGAGTAAAGAACAAGATGAATGGGACGGGTTGCTCCCACAGATTATGCGGGCATGTAGAGCCACGCCCAACTCCACTACCAATGAAACTCCGAACCTGCTCATGCTGGGTAGAGAAGTGCGATTACCAGACCAGTTGACTGGATCACCACCCTCTCTAGAACCTTATAGTGTCAACGAGCACACTCTCAGGATACAGAAGGACCTGGCCACCGCACATGACTACCTGAGAGACCAACAAGCCAAGCTCAGACAGGAAGAGACGGGGGAACCCCTCCGCTTCAACAAGGACGAGCTAGTGGTCATTGAAAATAAGCGGCGGACAAAGAGGAGTAATCCTAAACTTCAACCAAGTTATATAGGCCCCTACACCGTCACAGAAACCTATCCCAATCACACATACCGTTTGGAGCGGAATGGCCAAGGTTTCACACAAAATGGACGTCGACTGAAAGCGTACCGTACATGCCGAGAAGAAGTAGGGAGGGCCCCGTCTAGTCGCGAACAGGCCGTCCGACCAAACATGCGAGGAGCATACCGGCGACCAACAACCGCGCCCCAGGTGGAACGCACAGACCCCCCGCCCGACCTACCAGTGGAAAGTCGACCAGAGGACACCCCAACCCCAGGAGAACAAGCAGAAAGGAGACCGAGAACTCCACCACCCCCTACAGAGCCGGTAGTAAGTGAGATGCTACCAAGCTCGCCATCCCGACCACCCACACCAGTGAGACCACCTACTCCTGAAGCACCCCCGGTGGACACAGCACCTGCACATATACAATAAGAAATTGAGAAGTAAAGATCTGCACAACTACAAGACGAACACCATATTTCAATTGGTGGTTTTTGCAGCTGATATTACTTAGATGTGACACAAAATCATATAATTTTTTATATATATATTCCATTGTAAAGATAAAAAAATAAAATGCGCTACAAAAATGTCATGTCTGCAGATCAAATGAAGAGTATGAGGTGAAAATGAAGCATAAAGCGTTGTAATGTAGTTGGTTGTTGCGGGACAGTGGGTTGTATCCAATAAAAATATTGCTGACAGCTGTGACTTATAAAACATTCCCGTCAGTGAGGCATACCATGAGATATATGAAATTCTTTAATATGCAATAGCAATAGTTTAAATTATCAATACCAATTATTTCTTGCGGTGGTAAAAAGTCACTTATTGTTTACATAGTACACAGAGTGATTTCCTTTCTAACAAAAACATTCAAAGATATTATACTATGCTTATCCACTAGAACATGGTCATCATGTTTAGTACATAGATGGTTCAGGGTCAAATTCATCACAACTGTCTCTTCTATGTGAAGTGTCTTCCTTCGTCTTTGTGTAGTTCCTCAGTAGACCCACATGGTGGAGCACTGCATATTCAACTTCACGGAAAGAGCAACTCATTTCACGGGAAGAATAACTCTTGCTGCATAGGATTTCTCGAGTATTCAATCTTTCTTGACAAAAAGAGATCCACAGGGTAGCCAGCACTCTATATCCACATCTATAATATAGCAAAGTTGAGCAATGTACAATGATGATTCAGGAGAATATGATTAGAGTAAATCAAATTGAGTATGCAATTGCAATCTAAATCAAATAGCATAGCATATAATAACAATGCGATGGCAAATAACAATAACACATACTAATGTTAACCTAACATGTAATAGCACCTTTCATTGATTACCAATCAAACTACTATCAATTTATTGGGTCAAGCTGTATGAACTGCTGTACTTACGCTCTGACAGGTAAAATTAATCAATCAAAAATGCCAGAAAAATATTTTGGAAAATGATAATAAAATATGTTTTAAACAGTGCTATTTGCCCAATACTGCCACAATAAATTCAATTTAATTTTTATTCACTGACTAATTCATAATAAATAATTGAAATTATCAATAGTATCAATTTTTGTTGACTAATAGTATTTACTATTATTAGAAGGAATCTATAATCAGGGCAATAATAAAAAAAATAATATTCCTACTAATTATTATTATAGTAATTTTGTAATTAGTTGTCATTTGTTTTTGTGCTGTATTCTTTTATTCAGTACTAAACTTTTTACTATTTTCATACTACTTACATAGTAATATTTTACTGTCTGCCATTAATTAAAAACAATAATCATATTTATTTATCAATATTAATTATTATGAATGATCATTGCTTTGCCGCCATATAATTAATCATCGTTATTAATTATTGTTATTACAGTGCTTAATAATAATTATAGTTACTGTAGCTGCACAGTTTGTAACACTGAAGAAAAGTTGTTTTTTTAAAAAGAACAGGGGTGATGATAACAACAACATCAACACCACAATTTTTACAACAATGTTGTTGTAACTAACTACTCTTATTATTAGTATGTTTGTTATAATGATGATGACGATTATTATTAATAATAATAATTATAATAAAATAATAATTATAATAATAATAAATAATGGTTTTGATTTCATTAATAATTACGATTATTAATTTATTCAGCTGCAAATAATAATTATTATCACCATTATTTATCATTTACGTGGACGAATAATTAATAATAAATAGGTAAGTGCCATGACAAACTAACTGTTAACGTAGTTATAATGACGATAACGATATATGTATAAATCAGCAAAATAGTGTGGCTGAGGGGCACAAGGAGTGCACAGGGGGCATAAACTAAAAAAAAATATTTAAATAAATAAATAATATATACTTGATTATTAATATTAGATGCCCGACAGATGGTAAAACCAGTCAAGACTGAAGTAAGTAAAACAGGGCTCAACAAGAAAAAGATCGAGGAGCTGAATACTAGGAGGTAAAATAGTAAAAGATGGTAAAACTATTGTACAACTACAAATTGTTTCATGTGCCTGAAGGAAGACAGTGAGGGCGCAATCGTCAGGTCGGCTTTCAACTGTAGTGGTAGTAGTGCACAAGCATCAAAAGAGACTAAGGGCATAGAGCTATGCCCGGCTGAGGGTAAATTTATTAGTGTCTGCAGGTGGTGACAATTTCATTCCTACTATTAAGGGAGGACAACTCTGGTTGAAAAATGATGTAGAATTTTTCAGCCGCACAGAGGTGGCATTGTTTATCAGTGTTAGAATATGCTCTGGCATGGGATAGAATTAGAATAACGATCCTTGTGCATTTAATATTTTCCGTCTGAGCTTCCTGTTTCTGATCCCATCTTCATTTTTACAGTTGAAGGCTGACCTGACGATTGTGCCCTCACTCTCTTCCTTCAGGCACATGAAACAATTTGTAGTCGTACAATAGTTTTACCATCTTTTACTATTTTACCTCCTAGTATATATATATATATATATATACACATACATACACTAATAATAAAAGAGTATCAGGGTTGGAAAAAACCATGGTTTTTCGGGGGGAAAAAACCAATAAACCGGGTTTTAACAGTTTAAACCGGTTTTTATGATTTTCACGTAAATAAATGCTCCACTACTTCGGCTTTAACTGCATTATGCGGCAGAAACACCAAATAATACGATCATGTAATGAAAAAGGCATCACAATTAACTTTTTTACTTAGACTTTACAGAAATTTACATCGATGTCTATTAAAACAAATTTACAACAATAGTTATTATGTTATATTATTATTATCTGCATGTCTTTGATGATGTAAGATTAGATCTTACTGTTTAACTCTCTCCCTGGCCTGAGTGAGGCTTCGAACTACAGTGTACGGTGTACCCTGAATGCATCAAACTTTCTTTACATCTACAGTAATCCTATAATGTCATAGACATGTCCAGCCAATTAAAGGGCGGTGTCTGGGCTGTGTAATTTTTTCATTACAATATACCTACACCATCCATATGAATATTATACTGTCTTGTTTGTTAGGTCAAAAGTGTACAATGTACCCCAAATCCATCAAACTTTCATTACATCCTAATTTAATATCACTTTTCATGAAAAAAAAACCATGAAAACCAAAAAAAAAACAGGATTTTAAACAGGGTTTAAATCGTGCCAACCCTGAAGAGTATAGTAGGAAAAGATGAGCAAGGACTACTAGTGGACTACAAAATATTTCATGCGTTTTAAAACAAAAGGTTGAAAAAATTTTTGAAAACACAATCGTGATGTCACACTGTAATAATTATTTATTTAATTATTTTTATTGTCTACGCACTACTGCATAATTATTAATACTTTTCTCAGTCGTACTCTGATATATATATATGTAACAGCCAGAATTATGGTCCAATCAAAATTGATTTAATCTTCTATGAGCCGTGACTACAAAAAGTTTTCGGTGAGTTATGAAAACTGGAAGAAAATACTGAGACAGTTTTATTAACTAAACAGTAATAAGTACTCATATTTTACCTAACAAAACATAAAAATGTTTTCAATAGTGCACTGTCAAACATTTTGGCCATCCCATACATACGAATGAGTAAAATTAATAATTAAATGGCTACGTCTTGTGTTACATAAAGCTAAGAAGTTATTTGAGCAAAAATCACCACAACTTGATTAAGAAAGTAAGTGAACATATAAACAAAATCTATTGTTTGTAAAAAAAATTGGTTTCATTTTTAAATAAATGTAATGATTAAGTATTATAATATACATTCTCATCTTAATTAAAAATAATTAACAATTATCATCTAATAAAAAATAGCCTTGCCCCACATTAAGCCAAGAAATGAGAGCAAGAACCACAACGCAGTTAATAAAGTAGGTAAACATGTAAAAAAAAATCTATTGTTTGTGAAAAATAATTTCTTTCCAAGCATATAAAATAATAATGATGAACTAAAACTTACAGAATCACAGTACAGCAATACATATAATAATAATAATATTATTATCATTTTATATTCTAATAAAATGATTGAATTATCAATGTGTTTATAACAATCAAAGTGGTTCACAGACTGACCAGTCTCTTCAATGGGGGGCTGGAGAAACTTACAGGGGCACCTAATTCCTACTCTATGAGCTGTATAAACTAAGAATAACTATAAAAAAAATCTTTTTTGGATCTATTTTAGAGGGGCTCTGCAGAGAGCCCCCTAAAATTTTTTTTGCTTAGTGCAAAAGGTGGTTGTGCGACACATGCAACCCCCCTTCTAGAATGGCCCCTGCTTACAATAGCCTGTTTATTCTAGTTGAAACATCTCAACTCCGTATTTGTGTAGATTCTTCTGGTTCGATGTGCATCAGCGCCCTATAAGGGGGATAGCCCCAGTACAACCCCATTGGCAAAATTTGTGTATCGTGTCTATTTTCATAATACTGCTGTGCTGGCAATCAGTGACCTTGCGCTGGTGCAAATCCAGCAGAAGGCCCTAATATTTAGGATCAAGTCTTCCATTAGTGCTTGGTTACTTTTTTCCAGCTCTTTAAAATAGTTTAATTGATATAAGGAAGTGACTGTGATAATAAGCGCAAATGGGAAAATAATAAAAAAAAACACGCTCAAAGTTCTGAATAGTTTTTAATCCTTTTTGGACCAATTTTTTTCAAGAGTTACACCTCCCATATCTACCACTTAGTAGTTTCATCTCAGTTTATTCTCTGTGAAGCATTTGAAATGAGAAATTACTGTAGTAATTTGAGAGATATGGTTAAACAAAGATGAAAACATATAACAATACTAACATTAATAAAAAATGTAAAACATGTTATTAATTTGCAGAATCGAAGGCTTTTTAAAAAAAAATGACTCGAACAAAAAAGAGAAGGAAACCAACCCACATACTTCATTCCTACAACATTAACGACAGTAATAATTATTAGAAATGATAATATAATTAGTAAGAATATTAATAAAGACATCTAGTATTTTTGTTATTTATCATACTAAATAACAACTATTGATTATTGTTATTACAATCAGGCACATGATTAAATTATGTACTAATAATACTAAGACAGAAGGTTGTTTAGTATTATTACATAATTGATGTTACTTCAATATTAGTGGCAGTCATCAAGGCAAGTAGGTAAACAGCGGTATTAGACTGGCATCAGCAATGAGATAATGCTGCAATGTGAAAAGCATTATAAACATTTGATAAAACACAGCAGATTGTAGCAAAACGATACTCTTAAGCTACGTTCACACTATGCGATTCTCGGCCGAGTGGGCGGAGCCAAAAATCGGCTCGCAAGTGTGAACAGTGAAATCTTCAAAATTTCACAATCAGTGGCCGATTTTTTTTCATCGGGCAGTGATGATTCTCTGTACGATTATCGGCCTGTCTAGCCAATCAACATCCACATCACAGCTTTTCAATTGAATACTTTTCAAAAAACTTGCAGCTTCTTAATAATTATTATTTAACCAATTTTAGAATATTTTTTAATAATTCCCTGATCAATTGCAAGTCTTGTTTACAAGTAGAATATTAAGGTGGGTATACTAACTATTATCAATATAAATAGAAAACAACTACCAGCGCCATGATTATAATAATTGCATTGAAAAAAGTTATCATTTATTTATTATTCATTATAACTAATTGAGTATACTTACCATTATTTATTATTGTGATTATTTGTAATTCATTTCTTATTATTGATGAGTGAAGAAATGGTATAATTTATTGAAATATCTGGTAATATAAGCTATGTTATATTATTATTAATCATAAAATGATGTTCTGTAGTTATCAATGAAATGCGGTGTCTTGACAACATGTCAAGGCCATGCAATATCGGGCACAAAAATCGCAAGTGTGAACTCTTGTAAATAATCGGGAGAGCAACTCCCGATTCCTCCCCATAATCGCATGGCCGAGAATAGTATAGTGTGAACGTAGCTTTAGACGCACAAATAACTATATTTGATTTGCTGATCACAGCCTTGGCCAATCAAAAGGCTATAGTAAAGTGGAACATATACAAAATTAACCGAAGATGACACCAAAGGCAAGAAATATGGCGGGGTACCACTTGAGGAAACTGATAAAAATAAAGTTTTTATCGAAAATATCTTCAAGTAAAATTAAAATTGAAATGTTATAACCTAGAGAATGTAATGATGAATTTGAACATGTAATTTTTAGATTGGTTTGGCAGAGCAGGAGTTTTAGTCTCACATCGCGAAACGGATTTACACTTACATATTAGATTAAAGGTTTTCAAGTGCTGCAACAAATAACCAAGCACTAATGGAAAGCTTCCTCATAACAACACAAGGGCCTTCTGCTGGAGTTGCACCAGCGCAAGGTCATTTATTACAAGCAAAACATTATAATGAAAATGCACATGGCACTAATTGTTTGTGACAAAATATTACCGCCCATAGATTGTTTGGGTAAATTCAAGAACAAATCAATTAATTAACTATCGTTTTTTTACGATATTAATCTTCCTTTCCTAAAAATTTTCGCACACATGTTTGCTGCATAACTGCTCTGATCAATCATAGCAAAAAAATAAAACTTTATCACCATTATTACAATCACTATACTACACTATCACCATCTCCTAATATTATTGTTATTAGTTAATTTTGTATAGAGTAGAAACATAGAAATGGCGAAAAGTAGAGTGAGGCTAAGGAAAATCGGGGTGAAGACAATCCAAAGAAGCGTAAAGGTGCGTTTATGCCTCTCCTAAAATATAGGCCCGAAAATTACAGGGCGGAGCTCCTCGGCCGAAATGGATATGCGCCTTTATGGCTACGCGATTCAGTGGCCATTTACGGTTGTCAGCCGGTTTTCTTACAATGGGAAAACCAATATATATATTGTTATTATTATAACAACAGCTACTCTACTGCCACTATAATATTATTTGCTTGTTGCTGTTTTAATTTATTACCATCAGATAGATAACTAGAAGAGTAGATAATAATAATAAAAGCAGAAAATGGATGATGATGATGGAGAACTAACTATTATTATTATTATTAATATAAATAATATCATTTTATCATTGGTTAGGTACAATTACTTATTTAATTAGATCTAATAATAACAATGATGATAATAATGATCAACCAATAATAAGCTTATAAATAAACAAATTATTAACTGTTATAATAATAATTATAATAAAAAACAATTATTTAATTCATTTCAAATAAATTCATTATAATAAATAAATTAATTATTATTATTTAACAATCATAAATTAATAACAAATATGTAACAGTTTGTCAAAGTTTAGGACAATTACCAGCAACAATGAATAAGTTTTGGTATCATTTTCTTTTTTAATAATTGCAGTCCTGCATATGTTACATTCGTGGCTGCACTATGTTTAATAAATTGACATCTCCAGTAAATTACAAGCTGATCTGTGATTGGTCAGTTCACGACGAGACAACGGAAAAGTATCCGCGCCGAGAAAATTCAAATGAGCCGATTTTTTGGCCCCTGAGCCATCAAATTTCGTCACACTCGTCCACTTTTTCGGCAAAACGGCGATCGGCCCGGAATCGCTGAGGCATAAACGCGCCTTAAAACTTTTTGTTAACTGAGTATACCAAAACCCCGAAAAACTCTTTAAACAATTGAAGTTTGTTTCAACTTGGTCTTATCTACTGCATTTACATGGCCGCATGTGACAGACTTGGGAATCACTCGTCAATGAGGATGGTATATACATGTAGTATGCACTAAGTAATCTTCTAATGCTGTCACGGACAATTTTCAAGTAAGTTTACTATATTTAAAGACAGACAAACAGACAGGAATGACGACAAATGAAGAACAATGAGGGGTAGGTTGGTGGTTGGTCGCTTCACTTCACACACAACGGTTGCGCACAAGACGGTACCCATCACAGTTTATAGTGCACCCATGAGCAATCATTGCTGGAAAAAGCTTATGTACGGAAAAATTCAAGCCAGCCATCCACACTGACTGATCAGCGTCAGGGGTAAATAACTTTTTGTGAGACCGGCTAAAATCAAACATGCTTTATATTCAGCAATCACAAATCAAGAGGAAAACGGTTAGTATAGGGCAAAATGGAGCCGTTTTTCGTTTTCCATGACAAAATCGTTGTGTGTGGAGCAGCGTTAAGGAGTGGCTACACTGCCCCGATGTTTTGGTGCCGATGTGCCTATACGATGCTTCATGGCTATGTGCAGGTGGTTACACAGGCCGAAGTAGCGTGACGATGTACTCGAGCACATCGGTGAGTTGCGAGTGAACTAGACTATCATACGGCACAAAGTGCGGGTTTTTGCCTGTTTCACTTCCAATAGCAAATTATTTGTTTCCATGATATAATAATCATCACAATAATAACAATAATTAAAGAACAATTTCACTATGATGTATGGCTGTTTTTTGTTTACCATGAAAACATTGCTTTCAATATCTCTTCTGGCTCTGTTTATTATTAAATCTTCCATATATTGCGATTATTCATTTTTTATAATAAGTGATGTAATAATGAATTTTATTTCATTGCTGTATTTGCTATTAATTTTAATGATTCTATTTATACTCAGTAATGTTGAAATTATCAATTACCTCCGTTCTATGTTGCCATGTAAAATTAATTCACTGTTCAAACTTTATTATAACATAATAAATCCATCGAATTCTGCAGTGGATGCTACTTGACAGAAATTCTAACGGAAATGCGTTATAAATGGTTAAACTTTATGAGCTTGGGAAAATATTTTGTTTCAACCAATCAGAGAACACCGATGTTTCTTCGGCATCGGGCATAGATCAACATGATGGTTATGCTCACGAACAGGCCCCACGATGTGCCGAAGTGGACACGCCCATCGGGTGCGCCCATTGCTAGGCCTTCCAATGCAAAATATCGGCCTGTGTAGCCACCCCATTTAGGTGGTCTTGGATTTTTTGATGATAAGTTTTGCACTGTTTTGTGTGGCGAGGATTGATGGAAACTGCTAGGTTAGTAGGAATAATTTTAATACAAGGAGCTTAGTCTCTGTTGTTACTTTACACAAACCCTTAAGGTCAGACAAAACGATGTTTAGATGCATTCATCTTGCAAGATATCGCAATAGCATCACAAAGGAGAAGACCAGTTCTTATATTACCTTATTCAAAAAAGAAATTCTAAGAGACATGAATATTTATGATCAGACCGGGCTCTATGTTCTTTAGTTCTGTCCAATCAAACCTTTAGCAAATTAGTACTGTTTGCCCATCTAATGCCCCACTGAAAGAAAACTGCAAATATAAACTCCCCATCCCGCTTTTGACCAGTTGTGAAAGTGAAAATCTTTGATTTGAACACTTCAGTTAAACTTTTATTGACCTAAATAAACTTTTAGTTAACACTCACGCCCTAAATAATTTGAAAAATTTACAAAAATGCAAGTCATCATGCTCAACTTCTTTCAGCAGTAATTAAATAAGACGTTTATTAAAGATAACATGCCCTATACTTCAAAAATGTTCTCTTTCAGACCAGAGAGCTTATGTGACCTTTTGTAGTTGTATACAGGGTGCACAGTCGCTTAAATTATCCTATATATGGCAGACATCCGAAATACTGAAGTGCCACTTGGTTTCGCTGCATAAATGAAATGGTAATAAAATAAGTGGTATACTTTCACAGATACTGGTAAATAATATTATGGAAAGTGCATTATTTACACTTTGAAACCGGTTATTGTTGTTAGTGTGATGCTGCTAATGTGAATCAGAAATGCATGATTTGAAAAAAGAAGAAACCAATCCGCTCTGTTTTTTATTTTACCTACTTTTATTATTTTTCGTTTTTATAAACAGATGACTGAATAAAAAAAATCTATATTAGGCTACCCTAAAGCGAAGTATCAATAATGTCAAATATGTAGTATGCTCATCATGAAAAAAATTGATAGATTTCATTGGTACCCGCAAAAATATATATATTTTTGGGAGTATCTATGTTATTACTATTTAAACTATTTCAAGATTACATTTCCATGATTAACTTTCAGCTATTATTAATATTTCTAAGTTATTTGATATTTAAAATTTCAAATGAAAAATGAACGGTGCAAGGAAAATAGTTTATAATTCACATTTTTACAATATAAGTGTAAATAAAAGCACTATATTTTGGCACTATATTTTAACTTTATGACTTTGATTAAAATTTAAAAGTTTGATTTAAAATTCACAGAGAGCTAGGAAGCATTCTGCGCTTTCAGATGAATGGTTGTTCAAAGCTTTAGCTTGTCAATCAGGCAATTGCGCTGCGAGACTTGATTTGATGAAATTACATTTCACGTATAGCCGCTGCTAATGATTCAAGTTATGTGAAATTGATGTGTGTTGCAAGTATTTTTAAACTATGTCACCATACACCATTATTTTGGTTTCATGATTGAGAAAAAAAGTCTCAAACCATTATTTTAAATCAACTTGAAAGAAAGAATTAGTTGTGCACTGACTCCTTTTTGGATAGCAAATTATTCCAGCTCTTACCGTTTATTGAGCAGCAAATGTGATATTGTTATGAGTGATGACGAACCAGAGCCCTTTGTAAAACTACTCACTCTTGCTACATTATTATTTATACATTATTAATTGAATATTATTCATATTATTATTATTATTACTCATTATACCAATTATTACCTATAATTAATAATTATAATCACATTTACATTATTTGTTATCTTCTAAATATTGGTAACCTACGAATCCAATTTTGTGTTATTATCAATTATAGGAATCAATCAATCATACATGAACATCATTGTCATGTTCCTGCTTGTTATGCAACTTCACGCTTGTTTTCTCAAGGGACAGTTGTTTCTCCTCACTTTTGTGTTTGCAGAGCAGCATCATTCATTCAGCTCTCATAAAAAACGAATAAAAAAACTATTTTTTACACACTGTTATTAATTGTTCTTGTTGATAGTAAACCCTGCAAAAAGATTAGAACTATTTAAAAATTACACCTGTTCTAGCTACATTGTGATTATAATAATACTGTTGTAACAACCGAACTACTGTAGATATCATTCAAATAAATAATAAATATGATACTTGATATAGTAATATTCAACTCATTATCATTATTAATTATTGTTAGGGCAATTTATATTTATCAATAATAACATCTCGCCTTACTACTCAGTACTGGACAATCCATATGTGTAATATTAAATATATACTATTAGTTGCATTGATTTATAGAGATCTACAATGTTTTACCTGATTACACTGCGTGTTGTTTTACATATATATTAAGATATTAATAGAACGATTGACTGATTGACGGGTATGTCATACAATGTTGCTCTCAACTTTCGTGATTTGTTTTTTGGTGTGTTGCTTGCAATTTCTTGATAAAAAAAACACTACTTTGCAATTTACTGTATACCTTAAGGTTGTCAGCTATCAGCAGCTTTGATAATGGTTAAAAGTTTGAATTTACAGACACCGGCTGATTGAATTATAAATAGAACAATTTGACAGCAGCTTACATCATACCACCAAGCAAACACATTCGATAAAAACTGAAAATTGTTAACACTGCAAAAAAGAAAACCTTTACGGTTGATGTGAAACAGCTATCGGGCAGCCATCATCTCATGTGATGTCACACTGTCAGCGTATGTATGTGTGTGTTGTTAGCCACTAAACAAACCAAGCAACCAAATTATATTAATAATAATAAACACACACAGGAGGAGATGATGATTTACTCATCATCATTACTATTATTAATTAATTATTATTAAATTATGAGTATAACTTATATTTTTAGTGTCTAGTAGCTGCATTATTATAATTATCATTATTGTTTGTTATAATAATATATTATTATAATTATTATAATAATAAATAATAATGTGGTATATATATTATATATAATAATATTATTATATATTATATACAATAATATATATAATATATCACATAATATTAATTATATATTATAATAGTAGTTACAGTAGAGTAGTAGTAGTAGTAGTAATAACAATAAATAAAAATAATTTACTCATTACTTACTACTACTATTAATAATAATAATTATTATTATAATTATTTATTGCTGTTGCCACTTTTCTTATAATATATATATTATATATATATAATATATATATTATAAGAAAAATGGCAACAGCAATAAAATAAATAATCATACTAATAATTATTATTATTAATAGTAGTAGTAAGTAATGAGTAAATTTAATCATATATATATTATATGATTAAAATTAATAATAATATTTATTATTATTATTTATTATCAATTATTATTAAATATTTATTATTATTATTATTATAATAATAATATTTATTATTAATTATTATCAAATGATCATTATTGTGATGAAAAAACACGCACACCGGTCATATAATGATGTTTAGCCATGAAATCACATCAAAACTTCTATTGCTGCTCGATAATTACCTTTAAAATATACATAAGAACACGGAGCTTTTAGAAAAACTTGCCATTATTATTATCATTATTCATATGTCAATTATTGGTATGAAAAAGGCGCCAGACAGTTTTGTCTATAACAAAAATGGATTCACTGTAAACATTTTTGTGTAAAGCAATTTCATTGGTCAAATGCGCAGCCGCACGAAACGGTTTTGTAGATTTGGTAGCAATTATTTTACAAACGGCGCACAATGATAATCATGAGCGCCGTTTGTAAAAATATTATATATATGGTGTAAAGCGATTCTGAGTGTGTTTTCGCATTGCTATTTGAACACTGTGCTCGTGCATAATGAAGGTACGATAGTTCGTTTTGAAGGTTCGATCGTTCAGAATGAATGTAATATCTTCAAAAGCAAGCAAATCCAAGACTTTGCATGCTCTATCATCTGGAATGAATATGATAAAATAAAATATTTTGAAGGTACTAAAGAATAGAATGAATGTACTAGAGTGTATATTGAATGTACTAAAGAGCAGAATGAACGTGCTAGAATGTGTTTTGAATATACAAAAAAGCGGAATGAATATGCTAGAATGTATAATGAATGTACTAAAGAGTATAATGAATATGCTAGAGTGCATTTTGAACGTACTATAAAGTGGAATGAATATGCTAATGTGTGTAATGAAGCACATAGTACAAAATGAACACCCTAAAGTCAATAATGAATGTGGGAAATTGAAACCAATTTTGGAATTTTTTTACAAACGGCACTCCATAATATGAATCCCTTGAGTTATAGATTAGCTTCTCGAGAGTTTGTTCTCCACAGTCTTCTTTTTCAGCATCATCGAAGTGGTTGAGAAAATCCTCAGATTTTGGATTATCAGTCAGTTCCGAGGCTTGGACGAAGGCTTGATGAGCCGCGAGTACACTGATGTTGTAGAAAATTGAATTGTCCGCGTTTCGACTCAGTCCCTTGAACAGAATAACTCCAAATCTTTCCGATGTCACAGCAGAAGCTATTTGATGAGGAATGCGCATATCTCCGATCAGTAATTCTTCATCTACAACACTTCTGTATTGAACTAGAAGAGTCTCTTCATTCCCATTCCATCGCCTGTCAGATTTTGTTATCACTTCGGGGTTTTGGAAACATATGACACTATCTGTTGGGAAATCCTGAAGATGAGCTACCTCGAAATAAGCATTGATTTGTCTCATACTTTTTTCTGGTAATACATCAAACGCATTCTTCCACCTCAAAGTAGATCCTGTTTCTGTAGCGGCACGAAAAATTGCTTTTCCAGTCTTTTCAACACCCATGTAGATCAAAACCAGTGGTCTTATTTGCGAAGCTTCATTAACAAGTAATCCTGCTGCTAATGGAATAGTGCTCTTCACTCTAACTATCTTTCCATCCTTTTTATAGTTGTAGATGATGGTGCAGTTCGTTTCATCATGGAACTTGACGGTTAACACCTGCATAACTGTAGGTATTGGTAAATCTTCAACTTTGACTATGTTTTCAATGTTTCTTCTGGAAGCTGGAGATAGAGTACTTAACAGAGAGGCGCTTTTGATGATGAGAGTTGCCAGAGTATTCAGACTGGCGCTTTGAAAGGGAATCGTAGTGTGTTGAAGAAGTACATTGTCATCAATCACCTTCCTGTCTTGTGAAAGTTTTGGTTCTTTATTCTTCAGTTGTTTTGTATTGACTTGTGTCGACATTCTAAAAGATAAAGTAAAAATCCTTGTTATGAATTTTTGATTTCTTTTTCAAACCAATTTGAAGATATATATATATATATATACATATACTAAAAGGTAAAATAGTAAAAGATGTTAAAACTATTGGCTGACTACAAGTTGTTTCATGTGCTAGAAAAAAAGATGGAAAAAGAAAATAATTCTAGGCACATTCATCAGGTCGGCTCTCCACTGTTAAAAAATGAAGGTGGAACAGGAAACAGTTAGTTCAGACCGAGAATATTAAGTGCACAAAGATCGTATTGTTAATATGTTGGTAAGGGTGCACGGGCGTCAAAGGTGGCTAAGGGCATAGAGCTACGCCTGGCTGAGAGTAAATTTATTAGAGTGTCGGCAGGTGGTGACAACTTCACTCCTGCTGTTGAGGGAAGACAACTCTGGTTGAAAGATGATATAAAATTTTTCAGCCATACAAAGGTGACATTTCTTATCTGTGTTAGAATACGCTCTGGCATGGGATAAAATTCTCCATTTGATGTTAAATTGGGTGCATGACTCTTTAAGTAACCAGATATGCTTGCTCAGCTTGGTGGAGTTTCTTTTGCTGGCAGTATTAAAAGATGTTTTGTGGTTTCTATATCTAGTTTTAAATTCTCCTTCGGTTAGGCCAACATATGTTTCGACTTTGTTATTAGCTGTGACTGTAGCCTGGTAAATGACACTTTTAATCTGGCAGTTGCCTTCGAGGGGACACTCAGCTTTATTTCTACAGTTGCATTTATTAGTGGTGGTATTGTTGGTGTTGTTAGAGATCTTATTATTGTGCCCTTGTATGATTGTTTTGATATTGGGCATGCAGCTATAACTGAGTTTGATGGTGTTTTTGTTAAAAATATGACCCAAAGGATGGTTACTGGGGAAACACTCTTCAACTGCTTTAAGAAACTCGTGCCCGATGTTGGTGGACACATTGAGGTCGAAAGGAGGGTTGTACCAGGTGATGTTTCTGCGCCTTTTTCGTTTAGTATGTAAGGTGGTATGGGCGGGTTTATAAGAAAGGTTGTAGTTGTACCCGCTTTTATGCAAGGCGTTTTGGTATAGAACTTTGGCGTTGTCGAAGATCTCTTTGTCAGACGATAGTTCGGAAAGTCTTTTATTTATGCTTATAGGTATGTTGCAAATGATGGAGGGTGGGTGGTTTGATAGTTTGTGGACATATTGGGGGATGTTATTAGGTTTATTATATGGGCGATGTTTGCGGGTGTTTAGGTCTAGGGTGACATCTAAAAATTCCACTACTTTTTTATTGGCTTCGATGGTGACCTTGAGGTTGTATTTGTTAAAGATCTTGCAGATGTTTTTTTTAATGATTTCTGCAAGCATAAATAAAAGACTTTCCGAACTATCGTCTGACAAAGAGATCTTCGACAACGCCAAAGTTCTATACCAAAACGCCTTGCATAAAAGCGGGTACAACTACAACCTTTCTTATAAACCCGCCCATACCACCTTACATACTAAACGAAAAAGGCGCAGAAACATCACCTGGTACAACCCTCCTTTCGACCTCAATGTGTCCACCAACATCGGGCACGAGTTTCTTAAAGCAGTTGAAGAGTGTTTCCCCAGTAACCATCCTTTGGGTCATATTTTTAACAAAAACACCATCAAACTCAGTTATAGCTGCATGCCCAATATCAAAACAATCATACAAGGGCACAATAATAAGATCTCTAACAACACCAACAATACCACCACTAATAAATGCAACTGTAGAAATAAAGCTGAGTGTCCCCTCGAAGGCAACTGCCAGATTAAAAGTGTCATTTACCAGGCTACAGTCACAGCTAATAACAAAGTCGAAACATATGTTGGCCTAACCGAAGGAGAATTTAAAACTAGATATAGAAACCACAAAACATCTTTTAATACTGCCAGCAAAAGAAACTCCACCAAGCTGAGCAAGCATATCTGGTTACTTAAAGAGTCATGCACCCAATTTAACATCAAATGGAGAATTTTATCCCATGCCAGAGCGTATTCTAACACAGATAAGAAATGTCACCTTTGTACGGCTGAAAAATTTTATATCATCTTTCAACCAGAGTTGTCTTCCCTCAACAGCAGGAGTGAAGTTGTCACCACCTGCCGACACTCTAAAAAATTTACTCTCAGCCAGGCGTAGCTCTATGCCCTTAGCCACCTTTGACGCCCGTGCACCCTTACCAACATATTAACAATACGATCTTTGTGCACTTAATATTCTCGGTCTGAACTAACTGTTTCTTGTTCCACCTTCATTTTTTAACAGTGGAGAGCCGACCTGATGATTGTGCCTAGAATTATTTTCTTTTTCCATCTTTTTTTCTCGCACATGAAACAACTTGTAGTCAGCCAATAGTTTTAACATCTTTTACTATTTTACCTTTTAGTATCTAGCTCCTCGATTTTTTCTTGTTGAGCACTGTTTTACTTGCTTCAGTCTTGACTGGTTTTTCCATCTCTCGGGCAACTAATATTAATAATTAATTATTTATTATTATTTATTTATTTGATTGTTTCTATTTAGTCTAAGCCCCTGTGCACATTTTGTGCCCCAGTCATACTTTTACTTATATATATACATATATATATATATATGTATATTTACTCAATATCATACTGCTGTTAGTATCTAAATTGATAAAAAATTAAATTTATACTCCATAGTACATCAAGTTGACTTACCTCAAAACAGAAAGTCCTTCTAGCAGTTGTAGTAGATGATGTTGTAGTAGATCTTGCTCCTTCAGTTGCTAATGTTGAAGTGACTGCTTTCTGTGTGAAAACAGTGCTTCTTATATAGCTGAAATCATCCCATTTATCATAAGGTTAAATTAATGAAACATTGTTTTTACGGAAGAACACCAATGCTTTCGCGGGAATAAAAAATTATTTTCACGCGAATGCAAACCAATGCTTTCGCGGGAATAATTAATATATTTTCACGCGAATGGAAACCGTTGCTTTCGCGGGAATAAAAATTTTATTTTCACGCGAATACAAACCAATGCTTTCGCGGGAATAAATAATTTATTTTCACGCGAATACAAAACAATGCTTTCGCGGGAATAAACATTTTATTTTCACGCGAATGGAAACTGTTGCTTTCGCGGGAATAAAAAATTTATTTTCACGCGAATACAAACCAATGCTTTCGCGGGAATAAATAATTTATTTTCACACGAATGGAAACCGTTGCTTTCGCGGGAATAAACATTTTATTTTCAGGCGAATACAAACCGTTGCTTTCGCGGGAATAAATAATTTATTTTCACGCGAATGGAAACCGTTGCTTTCGCGGGAATAAAAATTTATTTTCACGCGAATACAAACCAATGCTTTCGCGGGAATAAATAATTTATTTTCACGTGAATGGAAACCGTTGCTTTCGCGGGAATAAACATTTTATTTTCACACGAATACAAACCGTTGCTTTCGCGGGAATAAATAATTTATTTTCACGCGAATGGAAACCGTTGCTTTCGCGGGAATAAAAAATTTATTTTCACGCGAATACAAACCAATGCTTTTGCGGGAATAAATAATTTATTTTCACGCGAATGGAAACCGTTGCTTTCGCGGGAATAAACATTTTATTTTCACACGAATACAAACCGTTGCTTTCGCGGGAATAAATAATTTATTTTCACGCGAATGGAAACCGTTGCTTTCGCGGGAATAAAAAATTTATTTTCACGCGAATACAAACCAATGCTTTTGCGGGAATAAATAATTTATTTTCACGCGAATGGAAACCGTTGCTTTCGCGGGAATAAACATTTTATTTTCACGCGAATACAAACCGTTGTTTTCGCGGGAATAAATAATTTATTTTCACGCGAATGGAAACTGTTGCTTTCGCGAGAATAAAAAATTTATTTTCACGCAAATACAAACCAATGCTTTCGCGGGAATAAATAATTTATTTTCACACGAATGGAAACCGTTGCTTTCGCGGGAATAAACATTTTATTTTCAGGCGAATACAAACCGTTGCTTTCGCGGGAATAAATAATTTATTTTCACGCGAATGGAAACCGTTGCTTTCGCGGGAATAAAAATTTATTTTCACGCGAATACAAACCAATGCTTTCGCGGGAATAAATAATTTATTTTCACGTGAATGGAAACCGTTGCTTTCGCGGGAATAAACATTTTATTTTCACACGAATACAAACCGTTGCTTTCGCGGGAATAAATAATTTATTTTCACGCGAATGGAAACCGTTGCTTTTGCGGAAATAAAAAATTTATTTTCACGCGAATACAAACCAATGCTTTCGCGGGAATAAATAATTTATTTTCACGCGAATGGAAACCGTTGCTTTCGCGGGAATAAACATTTTATTTTCACGCGAATACAAACCGTTGCTTTCGCGGGAATAAATAATTTATTTTCACGCGAATGGAAACCATTGCTTTCGCGGGAATAAATAATTTATTTTCACGCGAATACAAAGCAATGCTTTCGTGGGAATAAATAATTTATTTTCACGCGAATGAAAACCGTTGCTTTCGCGGGAATAAACATTTTATTTTCACGCGAATGGAAACTGTTGCTTTTGCGGGAATAAAAAATTTATTTTCACGCGAATGGAAACCGTTGCTTTCGCGGGAATAACTAATTTATTTCCACGCGAGTGCAAACCGTTGCTTTCGCGGGAATAACTAATTTATTTCACGCGAATGCAAACCGTTGCTTTCGCGGGAATAAAAATTTAATTTTCACGCGAATACAAACCAATGCTTTCGCGGGAATAAAAATTTTATTTTCTTGCGAATAGAAACCAATGCTTTCGCGGAAATAAAACATTTATTTTCACACGTTTAGCTATATAAGAGACAAGGGTTTCAGACAGAGAGCATCCAGTTCAACAACGGTGAGCGAAGGAGCAACATCTACTACATCTTCCATTGCAACTACTAAGAGTTCTCTCTTCATAAAGGTAAGACTAAAAATACAATTATTTCCGCTAGCTAACACAACTATCTGAAGGCTTTATGACATATCTATCTTTAAATTGATTATAAAGAATTGAACCAATTTTTTTGTTTTTCCAGAATGAATACTCAAGACGTAGGAAGCCAACCATTGTATCTAAAGTCGGAATCTCAGCCTGATGAAAAGGTAAGAATTAATAAAAAATACTATTTAACACCTGTTGAAAAACCTTTAATTATTTTAGTTATCTAATTATCGCTTGTATTTTAGAACAATACAACAACAAACCCAATCTACTTAAAGGACTTCCTTCCAGAAATGTATCATAACTTTGTGATAAATAATGATGTTGTTGAAGAAAAAGCTGTAGAACGTTTGACATTCCAAGTTTTAATATTCTGTATAACTCAACACATGATGAGTATGGGGATGTGTTGTAAGAAACATGATGTATCTACAGAACTTTTTGATGACATTATAAAAAACGGTTTCGAAACCGTTTTGTCAATGGTGGAAGACGTTAATATTAATGATTTTTTAAAAGAAATTGAAAGAAGTGTTTGGAATCAAATAATTTTCAAAAAATTGTATAACATGAAGTGGAACAAAAAAACTTTTTATAAATTCAGAAAACATATTTATAGTTATGTCCAAATAGATAAAGATCTATCCTCTTCTGTAGGTATTTTAGAACTAATGTTAGAAGCGTTTCATACATATTTATGAAAAAATTTTTAGTTGTTTTTTTATTATTTCACAATATTTTGTTCAACCTATTATATTTTATTTCTTACCAATTGAGATGTTAAAAGCAGTATGATATTAAGTAAATACATATATATATTTGAACGCATCCTTTGTTGTCTGTCTCCACATCCCAATAGTTTAATAAGCACATTCTCAATCTATCATAACTCTATGGTCTTAACTGCTTTTGTCATAAATACATATATATATATATAAGATACTCTAGCTTTTGTCATAATTTCATATATATATATATATATAAGATACTCTAACTAAGAAATACACTCTTAGCCACTCATGCAAATATTACCCTTTTATTTTTAGAATGTTATGGATGATCTTTCTGAAGAGCTTCTTTGCACAGATCCATATCCAACAGAAAATAAAATGAAAAACGGCAAAACAACTCCTAAGAGAAAGAAAACTGCTCCAAAAAAGCGAATAGTAAGGAAACGAAAAAAATAGTGAGAAAACAAACTACTTCCGTTGATAAGAAAACAATGGAGAGTGGAGCTATAGCTCATTTAACAGTTGAATGTCTCAACGAAAGGAGAGCTAGGGAATTAGAAAAGTCTAAAGGTTCTCAAGTGATTGACTCACCAAAAGTTCCGGTTTGCAAAACATTTGAAGATCTTACTATCCCAAGCATTATGCGAGTGACTGGTGTGATACATCCATCAAGTAAGGAGAAGTGTAGATATTCTCAAGTTCGCTACCATGATCCTTCAGATAGACATGAACTCGAACCCAAAATACTTTTCTGTCCAGTTGAAATAGCTAAAAAATTCAACTGTGACAATTACCCCCTCCGTTTAACGTTGTATATTTGGGTAGAAAGGGAAAACCGAAAAATAAAAGTGTTCTTTGGTATGATGTCAAACGTGCTACCAGACATCCTCTAAGCAAGAAGGCAGCTGAAGAGGAATCACTATATTTGAGTACATTGACTAAAGGTCAGCTCAAACGCTTCTTGAACATCAAGACCCTCAATAGTTTCCAACCCGGTGCTATGTTCCCTTACCGAGATGTTGTTGATAGATTCGTTCCTCATCAATTTAAAGGAGGGCAGTCAAATGTAATTTGTATCCGTTATACCATTGAACAATGTGGAGAAACGCTGTTGAAGACGCTTGCCATACCAGACAAATATGCTTCAGAAGCTAACCAACATGCTCAATGTGTGATGATCTACAGAGGAAAACAAACCCACGGAAAATTTAAGACGGAATACGATCTTTCATTTTGCTCTACATACAGACTCGGTCAAATTTATTGGAGACAATATTGTGATCAAGCAAAGCACAACAAAACGATATTAGAAATTGATGATGATGATGAACTTGAAGATTTTCTACGTGGAGATTTTGACGATTTTGAGACAGGATATGTTGCTGAAAAAAAGGATGAGATACATGATAAAACTCGGTGAGAGTTTTTCTTTTCTATTTAATAAATTCTAATCATTGTAAATAATACTTCAACTCAATTTAGATGTAGTTGTAGTTATTTTTACCCCAAATAATTTTTTGTTTTAGCGATGGATAGTCTCTAATTCAAAAAAACAAGTTGGACAATGTGACTTGGTGAGCTATTTCCCTTTCTATATAATGTAAACTATCCAATGTAACTAAAGCTATAATTCAAATTCATGTAATTATTTTAAACTTTTGTTTAATCATTCTATACTAATACATAACTTTTTTATTTTAGTTCATTACGAATTCAAAAGCACATAAAACAGAAGTCTCACTTCTTAAGATATAACATCAGTAAATCAAAGAGATCATTGTAAAGAAAAAGACTACGTATTAATTGTTATTACTTAGTATTTACTGAGTCTAGCTATATTATATGGAGAGGTTTTCCCTACTTATTATACAATAAATGTGTATAATCATATATTGATTCAATGTAGATATATCTCCTCTCTCCTCTCTCTCCTCTTTTCCTCTCTCTCAATATGTCATATGAGTTCGAATTACAAAAAATTATCAAAAACTTAAATACCATACATTTAAAATCTATATGCCATATAAGTTCAAATTAAGTAAAAAAATAATCAAACTCAAATGCCACTTTAATGCCACTCAAATGCCACTCAAATGCCCCTCAAATGAAATACAATATAAACTCGGCGAATTCATTCAACGTCTTAACCCATTGCATAAACTCCGGAGTCAAATCCACAAAAAAACACTTGGTAGGGAGATCTGCTCATATATTACTACTGGTATTTGTGCAGTCGATGGAATAAAGTCTGCCAATCGGAATCTATCAAGTCACATTATCCTAGTTTTTAAAGAAACCATCTTCCTTAACAGTTCTTGGTTACCCTTATAGTTGATTAGGTCATTAGCGTCCAGAAATACAACAAAGGGATAAAAGCATGGTGTTTCTGGAGTGTTTAGTGTTTTGGTTGTTCATCAATCATTGCAGTGAAGTATGCATACCAATAACCTGGATAGATGAGAAATTGCTGCAAGATCAGGGAAGGAAAAAACGGTTCCCACGGTTTAACCATTTCAGACATCAACAATCATTCAATCTTTTTGTAAATAAATGCATACATTCCCACTTAGCTACAAATATTGCCATCACAACAATCATCGTGCGATGAAACTTAACTAATTGACATTTTAGCCTCAATAAAATACTAAATACTGAGGGATGGGCTACTTTACACTTTGATGTGCTACCATAAAATGAAACTTAAAAGTTCTATTTAACATTTCATCGTATACAAAGAGATCCAAATATCACACTTTCTGGTTTGGAGAGGCAAAGTACTCAATCTCAAAAATAAAAAAACTATTTGTCCAAGTATTATGCACTGGAATTTCCATGGTAGATTGTTCCTCAATGTAGATCCTCATCAGTATGGGTAGCAGTGATGAAATATGTGTAGATCATGGATGAAATATACCAGGATTGCCAGAAACCCGAACGGGCTGTAGCCAATTTTGGACAATGGGAAGTCATCCATGGCGCCCATATTGAATTGGTTGTTCGGAGCGGAAACATAAACTACTATAGCAGCTTGCAAAATATCGTGACTATTATATTTAAAAGGCGGTGTTCTAAATTTTTAGCTTCGGAGCGGAAGCTGCGTAAAATCAAGAAATTGTGCCACATACCAAAGATTACATATATGTTATCGTTGGCATATTAAATTTGTTCTTGGAGCGGATATGGTATCACAAGTAACAATACTTGAATTGTCAAAACTAACGCAGTAGCCCACGGCGTGAAACGAGCAGTTAAAAATTGATAAGAAAACGATATTTATTACGAGATCTAAGCGGTCTTGAAAATTTCGGAGCAGTATGGCGGCTCCCACAAACGGCTACATTTGGCTCGCCGCAAAATTTCTATTACGCAGCCGCAGCTGGCAATCCTGGTATATTTCATCCATGGTGTAGATGGCTACACTGTTACTATGTCATATCATGTTTCAAATAAAAAACAGATGCATGTTGTAGCGATATTGATAGACACTTGTGCTTTGATGTGCGCTCCAAGATACTGCTACTATTTCCTTATTTCCTTGACAACCAAGATATCCATAGAGTTACATCAGTGAGTCATAACTACTGACTACATTAACCTTACATTAGTATAGTGGAAGGCTTTTCCAACAGGGCAATCAAGGATTACCCTGTTGCCAGCGTATGTATTCAATTACCCAATTACATCAACAATACAAAAATTTGTCAACTGAGTCGATAACTGCGCTCACACATAAACATACTGAAAGACTATTTATAAATAGTAATCATCACATCCAAAGCTGTTATACCCGGCAAACATAACATGCACAATTAGCTTTACATACGAAGAATTTTTCTTCCTGAACAGGAGGAAGTAATGGTGAATAGCGATCATTACGCCTGACCTATGCAAACTCCTTATGTCTGTAGAGCCTTCTTTTCGCTCATTAACCCATTACAATAAATAGATGAACGCCCCAAAGTCTAAAATACATCAGCATTGGTCACCTGAGATCTAGGGTAGGAAAATTTGGCATAAAACTATTGAAAAGCGTTTTGGCAAATTATCTAGTAACTGAATTGGATTCATTTTGTTGTGGTCGGCCGTAACTTACATGTAACATAAATATAGTTATATGCTGGTGTTCAAGTGATTTTTGTATGGACCGGAGTTGTTCGGTTTTTTTATCTATCATTAGAGAAAAACGCGCAGCATAAAAAACTGTTCAAACCGTGGGGAAACCCCAGTTAATTACGGGGATTTCCAGAATTTGTC
Organism: Cryptosula pallasiana; assembly: GCA_945261195.1. Taxonomy (NCBI): domain Eukaryota; kingdom Metazoa; phylum Bryozoa; class Gymnolaemata; order Cheilostomatida; family Cryptosulidae; genus Cryptosula; species Cryptosula pallasiana. Next base: position 8,045,619 of record OX183135.1, read on the forward strand.
CATTGTTTTATATAAGCCCGCAATAATTATTTTTGGGGATTCCCCAGTAATAAATCTTTTGCACAGGTTGCGCGTTTTTCTCTATTAAAATTATTATTTATCAATGGAAAACCCCGAGGAATCACAACCAAACAAATCAAACATGGGATAGTTGTTTAGAACAGCGCTTAAATATTCTTATTACTAGTTACATCTACATATGCTCCAGGGAAAAACAAGCAGAAAGATATGCATAGAGTTGGGGTATTTTAACCAAACTCTGCTTTTTGATTTCACATTGTATGATTGGATTCAATTACTAAGCTGATATAGCAGACAGAATATATCGTAGACAACATAATTGTAGTTCCAACTCATATTACACTACATAAAAGGTAGACAAACACATATATATAATATAATAAAAAGCTAAAATGCAGATAATACCACTAAACTGTGTTTTAAATGCATTGTCAAGTTTCACCATCTCAGGGAGTATTTAGAGAGAGATGTGAAGAGACACATTTTAGCATTCAATTGGTCGGTTGTATGGTTGACTAGGGTTGTGACCAGGCACATTTTAGCACCCGATGGGTTGGTTGTATGGTTGACTAGGGTTGTGGGCAGACACACAATCACATTGACTGATAACATTTAAATACGCAAGTTCGTAGAGTGGTAGATTTAGGTGCATGTCAGTAGTAAACTGTGTGTTTGCTAGCAAAACACGAACATCAGTGCACTAGAAATCCACCCCCAGCCATTGTAAAAGTGCTGTGTTGGTGGAATGACTTGCTGTGCCGGTAGCACAGATTGCATGGCCGATCTTGACCCCTGCAGGGCCGGTAGTGACTCCTGACCGACCTGATATGGTGATACTGTGGCAGTACAAGATGGCCGCTTCAGTCAAGGATCTTCAAAACCACCTAGGAGCTTACTCTATACCCTGAAGCCAGAAGTACCCTTCCTTGATTACCGGATATATCAACCACAGGTTAGGTATAGCCTCAGAACCCTGTGAGGTCTATGATTGGACAATGAAGATAGGACTCTGCCCTTTAGCCACTTGGCACCATTTACCTTTAACCTTGTTCCACTGTGTGATTTGTTAGTTATTCATAGATCCACAACTATTGGTCTATTGACTTGGTCATGACTTTAGAAAATTAGCATTCACTTTTATTTATGAGATAAAAACTTTGACTCGTTGGAAATTCCACAATAACGAGACTTCCAATAAAACTGATCAGCAAACATTACATTAGAAGTAGTAATATATGAGCAGATCTCCCTACCAAGTGTTTTTTTGTGGATTTGATCTTGGGGGTTATGCAATGGGTTACGGCGTTGGATGGATTTGCCGAGTTTATATTGTATTTCATTTGAGAGGCATTTGAGTGGCATTTAAGTGGCATTTGAGTTTTGATTATTTTTTTACTTAATTTTAACTTATAGCATATAGATTTTGAATGTATGACATTCAAGTTTTGATAATTTTTTTACATAACTCGAACTCATATGATAGTTTGAGAGAGAGGAGAGAAGAACGAGGAGATATAACTACATTGAATCAATATATGATTATATACATTTATTCCATAATAAGTAGCAACATATTCTTGTATAATATAGCTAGAGTTAGTAAGTACTAAGTAATACAAAGCACAACAACTTGTAATGACAATCAATGGATGATAGTCTTTTTCTTTACAATGTTGTTATTGTTGTACTGATGTTATAACTTAGGAAGGAAGACTTCTGTTCTATGTACTTTTGATTCCATAATGAACTAAAATAAAAAGTTATGTATTAGTATAGGATGATTAAACAAAAATGTAAAATAATTACATGAATTTGAATTATAGTTCTTTTTACATTGGTTAGTTAACATTATATAGTAAAGGGAAGTAACTCACCAAGTTATATTGTTCGGTTTGTTTTTTCTTGAGCATAATTTTCATCAAGTGTTTTTGATTCTCTCTCTTCTATCTAAAGCAAAACAAAAAATAATTGCTTTATAAATAATTTTTATCTAATTGGAAGTATTACTTATATCAGTTAGTTTACATTAAATAAAAAACACTCACTGGGTTGTGTTGTCTGACTTGCTCTTCTTGAATATAGTTTTCACCAGGGGGTGTTGGTCCTCTCAAAGATGTAGAAGATGTGTTTCCCACTCCCATTGAAAGCACTAAGACCTTGTTCTCAACGACCTCATCTCTAGTGAAGTACTTCATCTGGTTGGAGTCATCAAGTTTGTTGGATAGGTTTTGAGCCGTTTCTATCGCTTGTAATGCTGTGAATGTGATTATATCATGTCGATGATAACCAAATCTACTAACTTCACGATTTCTTACAAGTATGACTCCTGTTCCAATTCGTTTGATGTCGCTAGCATGTTTTTCAGGTATATATAGAACTCCCATCATCAAACCATCGTATTGCAAACATCTGTAGTTTACCAGTAGCGCATCCATCACCACTTCTCCATTAGGTAATGTTAACTCAGTTGATATTTGAGGAGATTCAAAACTGATTACACTTCCAACAGCAAATTGAGAGAGTGTTGCGATACGAACCATACTGATCAACTGACTAGGTGTTTTTTTTTTATTAATCTACTTAGCTGTTTAGCTTCCTCAAGGGAAATATTGGATGGGAAGTTGATAGGGTGAAAGATTGGATGCTTGTCTGAATCGAATCCCATAAAAACCACCAGTTTTGGAACATCCTGTTGTGTTGGAGCTAATTTGTTGTAATCCTTATTTCTCACCATGGACCTCACTTGTCGTCTGTTGCCAAATGTTTTGACATTGTAGCGGATAATGCATAAGTTTTTATATACATCCTCAGTTGGTCTTTTGATGGAGATTATCTCGAGAAGTGATGGTGTTTGATTTAAGTGAAGTGGTTGAAACCTTCCAATCATTACTCTGTCATTGGTATCGCAAGAATTGAGCAAACTAGCGGCATTTTTTGACAAGCAGGAAAGATGAGAAAGAGATGGTGCTTTCAAAGTCCAAGCATAGTCAATCGTTTTATTTCTATCCGAATCCCATGGCTTTGGTCGAACTGTTGTTAGTTTCCTTTTTATTATATGTGAATCAGGAGGGATATTTTCTTTATCATCAGAGTATGGTTCGAATGTTGAGAGAAATGAGGTATTACGGTCTTCATTCATATTCAGAGCGTTCAGTGAGAAGTTGGAACTGAAAAGAGAGTAAAAAATATGTAACAGATGGTTGGAATTTGAAAAATATTTGAAAAGAATAAACTAACTAGATATTTATAAAATAAACACATAATCAAAACCAAAATAATTTTTCTGATGCATTATGGTGAAACTATTTGATCTTTTATTAATAAGAACAAAATATTAAAACATAAAATTAACTTTCTGAAGTATTATAGCAAATCTAGTTGAAGTTTTCTATCAACATATGTTAAAGAATTATTTAGTGATTCTCACCTTATTGACTGAAAGTCTTTCTATAGTTTCAAGTAAATGTAGTAGTTGGTGTGTAGATGTTGCTTCTTTGCTAGCTATTGTAGAACTGGATGCTTTCTGTGTGAAAACACTGCTTCTTAAATAGCTAAAGCTGTACTAATTAACCCTATGAAAACCATCTCATGAAACCTTCTTTATAATATATCTATGACTCAGCAGTTTTTCACGCGATATTCCCGCGAAAGCATTGGTTTCTATTCGCGTGAAAATTATTTTTTTTACTCCCGCGAAAGCAACAGTTTTATCCCTATGGAAATAATTGTTCTATTCCCGCGAAAGCATTGGTTTCTATCCGCGTGAAAATAAAATTTCCATTCCCGCGAAAGCAACGGTTTCTATTCGCGTGAAAATAAACTATTTATTCCCGCAAAAACATTGATTTTTATTCGCGTGAAAATAATTTATTTATTCCCGCGAAAGCATTGGTTTGTAATCGCGGGAAAATAAAATATTTATTCCCGCGAAAGACACGGATTCCATTCGCGTGAAAATAATTTATTTATTCCCGCGAAAGCATTGGTTTGTATTCGCGGGAAAATAAATTTTTTATTCCCGCGAAAGCAATGGTTTCTATCCGCGTGAAAATAAAATTTCCATTCCCGCGAAAGCAACGGTTTCTATTCGCGTGAAAATAAACTATTTATTCCCGCGAAAACATTGGTTTTTGTTCGCGTGAAAATAAATTATTTATTCCCGCGAAAGCATTGGTTTGTATTCGCGGGAAAATAAATGTTTTATTCCCGCGAAAGCAACGGTTTCCACTCGCGTGAAAATAAATTGTGTATTCCCGCGAAAACATTGGTTTGTATTCGCGTGAAAATAAAATAATTATTCCCGCGAAAGCAACGGTTTCCATTCGTGTGAAAATAAATTATTTATTCCCGCGAAAGCATTGGTTTGTATTCGCGGGAAAATAAAATTTTTATTCCCGCGAAAGCATTGGTTTCTATCCGCGTGAAAATAAAATTTCCATTCTCGCGAAAGCAACGGTTTTCATTCGCGTGAAAATAAAGTATTTATTCCCGCGAAAGCATTGGTTTGTATTCGTGTGAAAATAAAATATTTATTCCCGCGAAAGCAACGGTTTCCATTCGCGTGAAAATAAATTATTTATTCCCGCGAAAACATTGGTTTGTATTCGCGTGAAAATAAAATATTTATTCCCGCGAAAGCAGCGGTTTCCATTCGCGTGAAAATAAAGTATTTATTCCCGCGAAAGCATTGGTTTGTATTCGCGTGAAAATGAAATATTTATTCCCGCGAAAGCAACGGTCTCCATTCGCGTGAAAATAAAGTATTTATTCCCGCGAAAGCATTGGTTTGTATCCGCGTGAAAATAAAATATTTATTCCCGCGAAAGCAACGGTTTTCATTCACATGAAAATAATGCTGATTCATAGCAGTGCAACTTAAGCTATATAAGAAGCACTGTTTTCATACAGAAAGCATTCACTTCATCGTTAGTAACTGAAGGAACAAGATCTACTACATCATCATCTACTACAGCACTCCTTCTTCATCATTTGAATTACATAGGAAACAGCTAAAGTTCAAACAACTATGTGTATAATTCCTCTAATTCAAAGAAAACAAGTCTTCATTTGTGATGTAAGTATTTATATTTTGTTTTAATTGTAATCAATTTAAACGTGAAGACATTTTCTGAAAAAAACAAGATTATTCACTATTTAAGATATCAAAAAATGATGTATGTAAGTTTTAATTATGTTTTATTATTATTATTATTTCAGGACTTCAAAATGAAAAAAGTACTCCTTCTTCATCCGAATTTTATAGAAAGCAGCTCAAGTTCAAACAACTAGGAATATCATTAATTTTAATTCAAAGAAAGACAAGTCTTCATTTCTGATGTAAGTATTTACATTCTATTACAATAGTAATCAGTTCAAGTATGTTGAAAAAAATTGAAACTTTAGTCTTTTTTTTATTTTTTGCTATAAAGCATTATCATTTTTTTTAGAATAACAACGAACTAGATCAAAGGGAAAGAACTTTCCAACAAAACTTCAACTTGAGCAATAACTGAAGCTACTACTTATGTTATATATAAATAATGTGTCGAGTAACAAACAACAGATATGTAGCAAACACTATTTATAATGAAAAAAAAGAAATGCGAAAAACTCGGAATTGTTTTGAAAATACTAAAGACTGCACCGAATGGATAGATGATAGTTTACTCGTTACTTCGTCGTTGTTTTTACAACGAACTGTTCCTGATACCACTGCAATAACTTATGTTGTCGCAACTTATCCGGATAATCACTGTAGTCTTTTGTCATTAAAATTACAAAAAACTATTGCGCAACTTTCCCCAACGGACTTTTTCAAGTTCATTTGCAATGAACTCTCTTTTTATGAAAGAGAGACTTTAATGCTTGGTGAAAATTATCGAAGAAAATCATTTCTTACAAATTGGAGACGAGTAGGTAAACATTGTGGTGAAAACATGGCTGGAGCTGGTTTCTATAACCTTGAAAAAGACAACGCTGTTCGATGTGCTTTTTGCCGAGGGGTGTTACTAAACTGGAAGGATGAAGATGAACATCCAATGAAAGAACATGCTAAAAGTTTTCCGTTTTGTCGATTTGTTAGAGGATTTAATACTCACAATCGTGTGTATAGACCTAGGAAACTACTTGCAGATGAAATGAAAAACATCTCAATTGTCAAAAGTTATACGATGGAAGAACAAAAAACTAGAAGAGGAGATTTAACTGCGGAAGTATTACCTCTAGGTATATCAATTGATCGTGCTGGTACACCACGTTTTGCTACTGAAACATCTAGAGAAGACAGTTTCAAACAATGGAAGGGTAAAGTCTCCATGAAACTCCTTTCCAATGCAGGTTTCTACTATACTAAGTTCGGAGATAGTGTAAAATGCTTCTTTTGCTCAGGTGAACTTAAAGAATGGGAAGAGAGTGATCTACCGTGGGAGGAACACTGTCGATGGTTCCCTGACTGTTATTTTTTACTCGGGAGTAAAGGTGAAGAGTATGTTGAGGATGTTTACATGCGAACAGACAAAGGCAAAAGGTGTAAGCGAGGGGTTGAAAAATATCGAGAAAAGTAAAACAAATAACGCTCAACAATGACACCGAAGAAATGAAACTTATTTGCAAAAAACTAGGATACAGTCAAAACGATATCGAACAAGTTTTAGTGTTAAATGGAAAACCTTTTGAGCGAATAGGTTTTATGATTGAAGCCTTACATACTTTTGAAAATGATTTTACATCTGTTGAGAATTCGTCAACATTGTTAAAAAACGATGCTAAATCAATTGATTCGTTAAAAAAAGATAAAGATCAAACTAAGCAAAGCAAACTCGCTCAATGTGTGTCTGAGTCACATGAAAAAAAAGTAATTGCAAATCATATCTCTCTTCCATGTGGTCATCTCATTTACTGTAGTGAGTGTAAGGAAAAAGCACTTACTGAATGCTCATCAGAAGTAAAACCTTGCCCAATCGATGGTTGTCAGGTTGAAATTAAAGCATTTATGAAGATCTACATGAGCTAGCATAACAATTAACCTCAAAAAAAGAAAAAGTAATGAATGATTAAATAGGTATTTCAATTTGAAAACGGATCATTCGTGTTTGGTAATTTAACGGAATAACAACAAATATGTTACATGTTGAAGACTTTGCTCACCAAGAAGCTTCTGATGCTATAGGACCTAAGACTTTTTTGGCTGAGGTTTCTGATGAAATGTTGAGGATTTATTTTACGGAAGAATGTGTATACTGTGTACTAGGAGGAAGTTTTTACAAGCAAGCAACCAATCTATCACTGCTAAACTGTTACTGTTCACACGTTGATGATAAATGTATCACTTGTAAAAGATATGCTGAAATGGTTGAAGGCGCTACACCTACCAAAAAAGAATTGGGTGATGCTATCGACTGGATTGATAGAAGACAAGTTTTGAAAAACGCTAAAATGGGTTTTTTGGTGCATGATGAATGGATTAATGCTTTTTTGGATCTTTCCTCTGATGATTTGAAGTCTCCCTTTATGTTAGCAAATTTGAGAGCACGATTAAATCCCTACCTATTACCTACTAGTCAGAGCAAACTGTCTTATCAACGTCTAAAGGATAAATTACTTGCGATAGCGGAAGGATATCCATATGCTTATACTCCTGATGAAAAAGAAGACTCAGTCAACCCGATAATACCTATTGATTCGACAAATATATCTGAGGACTCATAAAAGAACTGCTACAAAAAATGTTGCTTCATTTATCTCTGAACTACAGAAGAAACATGAGTGGAAAAACTCAAGGATTCAAGTCAATTGCTACATTGGCTGATTTTGTTCCTAAGTTCATAAGAACTCATTTTGAACACATTCCTTTAGAGCGTTCGAATCCTCTTTTTGTTCAACTCATCACCGAAGAAGTATTTTATTTTGTGTTAGGATTCAATCTAGCTCGTAAATCAACACAAAGCATGCTTTTGAGCTGTAATTGTATTTCAAGAGCAAATCCTCTCGAATGCTTAAACTGTTCTAGGAGCTTTGATCCAAAAGTATGCTGTCCGCAAGACAAGTTGATAGATTTTGAAGATCTCAAAAGAGCGATCGAACTGATTGATATGAAGCAATGTTTGAAAGATGCTGAGCTGGGTGATTTGATAGATATTTCGATTTTAAGAGGTTTGACTTCATTTCGCTGGACAGGAACACGTGTTCTTTTGTCTCAATCTCGATTGGAACCATACTTACATTTTGGTAACCACTTTGATGAGATTGTTTCACATCTTCAAAATCAGCTCAGAGAGCTGAACAAGCCACTAGCCACTTACGTATAAATAGAAAGAACATCAAGAAAGAAAGTATTCAACTTTCAACACTGAAAGCAAAAACATTTTAAAAAATGAGCTGCGTATTTATCTTGCTACTGGCACTAACATTTCCCAATGTTAGTGGAGTATTCTATACCAATGAAATTGATGAATGTATAGCCGGAGTTATGGATAAAAATGATGTCTTGGTTTTTTCACCTTTCGAAAGGACTATACGATATAAAGATGAAAATGGAACAAACTGTGTGCGACTCTACCCTCCTGACTTATTATATTGTGGTTTTTTCATCCCTCAAAGCGCTTCTTGGATCTGCAACAGCACAACATCTACAGATGCTGTGTCTTGTGATACTTCAACAAAATACGTTTTGAATCAAGAGGAATGTGAACTAGGTATTACAAATAATACGGAAGGACTTACTCAAAATACAAAAGTATATCGATTTGGGAATTTATGTGCATTTCAATACACTAGCACCCGTGTGATCTGTCCAATAAGAAAACAGTTTGAGACATTCAAATTTGCGTGCGTGCAAGTGCCATGCAATCATTCGATCAACAAGGAACCAAAACCAGCTAACATCACTAACATCAAAGATTCATCGCTTTCGACTTTTGACAGTTTCAAAACTAGTGGAGTGTTTTATAGCAACAAAATTGATAAATGTCTAGCTGGAGCTATGGAAAAAAACGATGTCTTGGTTTTTTCACCTTTTGAAAGGACTATACGATATAAAGATGAAAATGGGAAAAACTGTGTGAGACTCTACCCTTCTGACTATATATATTGCGGTTTTTTCATCCCTTGAAACGCTTCTTGGATCTGTAAGAGTAAAGATTCTACAGATACCAAAGAACCAATTCCAGCTAACATCACCACCATCAATGATATCGAAATTCCGGCTAACATCACTACCATCAATGATATCGAAGGTGTAAATGAGGAATCAAATCCAGCTAACATCAATAAAATCAAAGGTGTGAATTCAACATTTTCGAGTTTCGACAGTTTCAATGTCAGTGAAGTATTTTATGCCGACGAAATCGATGAATGTATAGATGGAGTTATGGAAAAAAATGATGTCTTATTTTTTTCACCTTTTGAAAAGAGAATTCGATATAAAGATGAAAATGGAACAAACTGTGTGAGACTCTATCCTTCCAACTATTTACATTGCGGTTTTATTATCACTCAAAACGCTTCTTGGATCTGCAAAAGCAAAACTTCTACAGATAGCCTGACCTGCAATACACCAACAAAATACACTCTGAATCAGGAGGAATGTGCAATAGGGGTTAAAAATAATACGGAAGGTCTTACTCAAAATACAAAACTATTTTGGAATGATGAATTATGTGTATTTGAATACAACACCTCACGTTTGATTTGTCCACCAACAGAAGAGTTTGAGACAACCAAATTTGCATGTGTGGAATGCAATCATTCGACCAACGAGAAGCCGAAAATAGCTACTATCATCACTAACATCAATGGTATTGAAAGTGTAAATTTGTCATTTTCGAGTTTTGAAAGTTTGAAATCTATTCAAAACAAGATTATCATCAGCATCACATGTCAAGGAGATAACAAAGACAAATGCGATCCCAAAGTTATATATATAGAACTTTAGTTGGAGCATATTAACCAAAGTCCAGCGAAATGCAAGACAGTTAACTCTAGATGATGAAAGCATAAACTAGGTTAAAAGTTTCTCTCTCTGAATAAAAATGAAATATCGAATCTATCTTCTATTATTCCCAATCCTAAGCAGTTATTGTCTTGCAACAGAGATTCGACCATTCACTTTATCTCATAGAGAGTCTGGATGTTTTTCGGGAATTCTTAATATGGAAGCGGTTGATTCAGTAACTGAAATTTTAGGAAAAAACTTAAAATATCGTATACATACACTCACATGTTTCATGCAGTTTTCTCCCCAACGTAGAAACTGTGACACTTATGATATGTGGCCTCAACAATACTTTGTTTGCAAAACCGATGAAGCTTTAAATTACATTTGTTTATACGATGAGGGATTACTACCTACGATTCGAAGAACAACTTCAACAATCACCACAACCCCGCAGACAACAATGACGACAACAACAAAAGTTACAAACGAGTCACTAGTTCCAGCTTTATCACCATCAATTCCATCTCTTCCACAAGCTCTGGGTTTAGTCGATTTAATTTTGGAACAGCCAAGCCCTACAAACTCTACTATATACAATTATGAAGAAATCGAAACAACTACTGATTGTGTGTGTGATAGATACATCATATGCGAAAACAATTCAGCAGCAATTACAAATTCAACACCATCGATTTATAGAGTTTTTATTTATAATGACTTGGAGGATTTTTCAAAACTTTCTCTATCTATATTGGAAGATAGTAAACTTAAACTTGAAGAAAATCTTCTCATCGTGATTGAACCTGAATGTGATGATATTTCTTGTAAAGTCATCAAATACTTTACAAATTAAAAAGTTTTTATAGACTTTAACACTATATATTCAACCTATTACACTTTATTATGATATGTATTTTATTACATTCTCCAGTAAGCATATAATGTAATACTTATTATGTAATAATAAAACTATAACAATAACTATAGCGTTGTAGATGGTTATATCATATACAAAAACAATTCAGTAGCAATTACAACCCCATCAAAAATGTTGTCATATGAGCGCCATACATTCAAAATCTATATGCCATATAAGTTCAAATCAAGTAAAAAAATTATCATAACCTAAATGCCATACATTCAAAATCTATACGCCATGTAAGTTCAAATTAAGTAAAAAAATAATCAAAACTCAAATGCCACTTAAATGCCACTCAAATGCCACTCAAATACCTCTCAAATGAAATACAATATAAACTCGGCGAATTCATCCAACGTCGTAACTCATTGCATAACCCCAAGATTTAATCCACAAAAAAACACTTGGTAGGGAGATCTGCTCATATATTACTACTATTAGAGATAAACTTGTGACACAAACAAATATAAATGGTTTGTGGAAATAAATATCCACTGGTAGCTAATTATATCTAATGGATTCCACAAAACATACAAAGCTGTTTGTGGTGTGCAACTGATATAAATCTCATTCAAACAAACTTTAATGAGAAATACAAAACCAGTGCAAAACAATATTTTTCACAACTAAACGTTATGCTAAAATAATAGGTTGCAGCAGTCAGCAGGGCTCTCAAGTAGTCGGATTACATCCGGGTAAACTCGGATTCTTGCCCCAATTTCAGATACCAGGAGGATTTTTTATCAACCTGATGAGAACTCGGATGGTTTATATTGTACACCCAAGTTTTCCATAGCAGTTGTAGTATCTTCGTTTTTGCCCAAAACAGCATGACTATGCAGGGTAAATATTGATATGAAGATGAATTATTAGCTATTTTATGAGATTGCTACGAAAGTTACTGAGTATAAATTATTTGTGTGCAGCATTTTGTTTCCAGACTACAAAAATAACAGATAATTACATTAGTTGTTAATTGACCACTTTCATACTGTGTTGTGAGAGGCAACGTCATGTCCCTACACTTACAGGATACAGGGATTCAAAGGCTAAAAGACAACGATTCGCAAGGTACAGCAGAAGCAAACACAGAACTGTGATAATTGATGACAAATACAAATACTTAGCTATTGCTATTTTGAATTCATTTTATTATCTATTAATTTTATGTAGTTTAAGTATTCACCTATTATAATTATTACTAATTGTAATTATTATTATTATTATTTATTTAATATTATCAACTATCAATGTTATTTAAATAAATAAAAATAATAACAATATTACTTATTATTATTATTAATTTCCACTTATTAATACTAATAAATCTAGCTTTTACTATTGTTCTGTTGTTATTATTTTTTATTGCTGTTTCATTATTGTTTTTAATGATAATATTAAATCAGTTGTTACGACTATCAATAATTTCATTATCTATGAACTTTAAATTCACTATATTTATTAAAAAAGAAATAATAACCATCATATTTCTACATTACTTGGTTTTGTTACCAATGGTACCAATGGTGAATTACTTTTCAAACTTTTATATAACAATTATTGTGATAAATTAATTATTACTTCCACTTTATTGCTTGTTATAAAAATGTTAGAAACAAAGAATTGTCATAAAAATAATAATTGTGATGAAAAAAATATTGCAATTTTGCTATTATACCTGCTTTTGCGTTATTTACAAATTTTTAATAGAAATTTTGAATTGAAGTGATTAAAAATTATTGTTATTAAAGCTGTTATTCACCCTTTCAATTGACTTTTGTTACAATTATTTCTTCTGAACAAAGACATAAAGAGATGGTCACTTGAGATCAGCAGCCGCATGTGGTCCATTAAGATCAACAATGTATTAATCAAACAATAGAAGTTCAATAATTGATTCTGCATGCAGCTCGTTTTTTATTATGGTAAAAACTCTTACCAGTTTAACTGGTTCAAATTGTGCATCCATATAACTTTGTGCCTCAGCTGTATGTATTGAGTGACAATTTATCTTACATGCTCATTGTGTTCTTATTAAACACCTAAATATCAATCGCGTGTAACTAAAACCCCATTCCTAATATTAAATTTTGTGTGGAATTTTTAGTGTCGCAGCAAAACTGTCATAAATTAGTTTCATTCTCAAAACTCAATACCAGAGTTAATGATGGTGTTAAATGCTGAAATTTTAAACACTAAATCACACCAATTTTTGCCATCTACTTTTTTTTCTTGATGATTTTGACTTTTAAAATGTACTTACAGTAATTTTCCGCAAACCATTTACAGCTCGCTCAAATCTTTTAGTAAAATGGGGTGTAACGACCCGCATTCGCATCCCACATACCCGGATTTTACATTCCCAAAAGTTGAGAGCCCTGAGTCAGCCATATTTATAACATCTTTGACTAGACTATTATATTAATCAATGCTATAATATATATTTTATTGTATATTAGTTATTGTAATAATTCAATAATTACCGAGACATTATTTATAGTATTTATTACACTAATAAACTATGTATTGTACTGAAATATTACGTATTACATCAACACAACCAAGTGCACTGAAAGATTGATGGTCTCACTATTTGGTCAATCAATCATTTGCTGAGCTGATACAGTAATACAAAAACTTGAGATGCTTTAGCACTCACCAGCCAGGATGTAGGTATTTTTCAATGTGAGAGAGTGCCTCAGTTCCAACAAGAGAACAATTACCTGAGGGTCCTTCAAAGTTAACCAAACCCAAGTCATCAATCTATACGATAGGAATGCTAGAATTGTACGACAAACTAGCAATTCGACAGTTCTCATTTAGCCAATGCTGCACACGCATGCGATTGCACGATGCACGAATGCAACATTGCTGTTCACAACGAGGGTGTCCACAGCAGAGTGGCACCAAAAGGCAGTAGTACGGTACTACAAACATGCTGATAACAATTTTTTTTCAATACAAATGAAAACATTTCGATGCGGATGCATTTATATGAAAAATTATTAATATTGTGGAGTCAGTGAATAATTGAGTTTTCTTATAAATATTTATACCATGTTGTGCATTCTGAAATACTTGGAGAACTGATTTTATGCTAAATCGCGGTATGTAGGCAAGGAAAAACGTTTTCATCAACCGATTTATTTTTTTTACCAAGTTCTTGTAACCAATGAAACTGCAACATTTTCAGTCAATACAGGAATAAGCATATAGGTTTATTCTAGGCACACCTGGACACCATCTGCACAATGGTTCAGCTTAGTTTTCCATCAATGATGGAAAACATAACAGAAAATTAACTTTGAGAACAGAAACTGTTAGTTAGATTTTAATAGTCAAATCCGGCACATACAAAATGCTAATCATTAAGAAAAAGCATTAAAATTATGAATAAACAATACAATCGAATAAAGTAACTTTTGATGGGTAAAGTAGAGAATAAATCAGTGCAGAGTTGATGTGATCAATAAAGCATCTTGTTTTATCTAAATAATTAACGTGTTAGATCAATAGTTTTATTTATTAGTAACTTGGACATACAATAAATGGAAAGCACAAAACAGTACAAAAAGCATTGGCACAACATGATATATGATTTGGAACTTTCACAAAATATCCGTTTGCACTCACGTTAAATATTGGAGTTTCTTATTTTACTTGTACTTATGAATATATGGCATAAATGTAAAATACACAAGTCTATGGGGAGATGTCAGTGGCATGAAACAAAGCAAGCAGTACTTGTCAGAAAAGTATAAGTGGAGATTTTATAATTTGTATTAACGACTAGTGTCGGTGGAGATGATTAGAAATGGTTAACATTCGACGAGTTATTTCTAAATGAACCACAACTATTACAAAAATGTTCACATATTAGCCATATCAGCGTTGGAGTTAACGTCAACAGTTGATAGCCAAACCAAATTAGTGCAACTCAACACACAGCAGCATGTATGCAGTTTTTGTTGTACGCTGACAGTTTAGTAATTGGTAGTTTTAAATGAAGTCACCGCATGAAAAGAAATTGTTGTTGATCATAAAGTATTATTGAATAAACCATTTCACACAGTTGTACAAAAATATATATATTTTCCCTAAACTAAGGGAACAAACTATTCAACAATTCTAAGGTGGGTTAGATTAAGTCATCATTTCAGAATGTTAGAGATGTTATCACTGTTTGTGAAGTGGGCATGATGATTTGCTTACACTTGGAAAATCCAATGAAACAATAAAGCGTGTATTGAATGGAAAATGTGGTACTTTTCATCTATTTATGCAAAACCATCTATGGTTCAACTAGTAAGTAATTAGTAATCGTAAACTTTGGTGAACCAACTTGACTGCAGGTGCAACATTAATTAAATATACAGTACAATTCCCCGGAGTTTTACTTTCTTGCATGGGAATTCCAAACAATTGCGTTAATTTGTGAGAATAGCTTGATCAAGTTGGAGTTTTAAATAAATAAAAAAGTCAATAAAATAGTAGAGCGGCATCATAGAGCTATTTTGACATAGTTTTTGGATCGATTCTGTCCGCTTTCAGAACTGATGAATCGATCACTTTCAGTAGCTTTTATATTGTACTATTGGAGCTACAATAACACACCATGTATGTGTATTATAAAAATAACCCTTTAGTAAAACCACAATGCTGTGCCAGCTGAAATGAATCTATACTTCCTGTTCTTTATTGAACCTTTTAGCCGCAAAGATAACTGGCGTCAGAATTATTTTAGAAACAATTTAAACTGTCATCAAGCGCAGAAAAAACCTTCCGAGAAACTGCCAAAATCATCTTCATCTTAGTAATGGTGTGTAATAGAAGCAAACTTATTAATAATTTAAATTATTTTTTCCTATTTTATGTCACAAATTTAAATTATTGTTTTCTATTTTATGCCACAAAAATGACTGACTTTGCATTTTGGGCACTGGTTCTCATTGCCATTAATTCAGTTTGCTCATGAACCATGAAACTGCCTTCCAAAACTAAGCCAGAGTTGTTCGTCATAAAAAACTATGATTATTGAAGATTTATCCGTAAGAGCCCACTTTGGGATAAATATAACTTGTATGTAATACGTGGATAATAATCGTGAACTGCAACATAAATAAGTAAATTCAATAGGTCAAGAGGGACGGGAACTTTCTAACAAAGGAATAAATTGAAATGTTTAAAATTGAAACACTAAAGTTGTATGTGTATTAGGCGATTGAACATCTCGCTCGTTATATGATGGATTGATTCGACCTATGTAAAACTGATGTAGAATTTTGGCAAGGTGAAGGTCATTTCGCATGGACAGTGATGTTCTATTCTATTCAAATTTTTAACGATGAACCAAATTACGATTACTGGTAATCGGTGACAACGAGTTGTTGCTTGGTGCACATGTTGGTGTTCCAATCCAGAACAAAATTGACTGTGACTGGAGATTGCGGTTTGCATTTTACTTATAAATTCTTGTTGAGTCGCTAATTTTATTAATTTTGACCTCCGATTTCGTTGCTTTTTGTGAACAAGCAAAACATCATTCACTGACCAATCCTTGTCAGAAAATGAATGATGGGTAACCCCGTGATAATTGGGGCTCGGATTTCGCTATTGTACATGCAGCATTAGATCACTATAGAAATCAGTCAACTTATTACATGTCGACTACATAGTCATTGTGTAACCATTTCATTCATGTATAGCTGAGTGGACAAACTTGAATGAAAGTTCTCACTGAATTCTTGGATTATACAAAACCGCATTACATTTCACTCTGAGCTCCAAGTCACAAAATCAAAAACAAATAAATTTACACAGTAATAAGTGGAAACTGTAATTGTAAGATTAACTTTCCACATTAACGAGACAAAAGTGAATTTTATAAAAATAAAATCCAACATTATAGAAATATAATGGACATTGGGAATCGTATTGAATAGAAAGCTGGGTGGAACACTGGGTATTGATCAACGCTCCCGGGTTGTGGATCCTGTGAAGTTGCTAGCGTCTATTTGGGATGGATCCCGCAGCGTTAGAAAGTAGAGGAGGTGTACAGGAGGTACACAGGGAGTGGATGCTGTTGTGGCGGTGGTAGAAGACACAAATCTACTACATTGGTGGCAGCGGTGGAATACCGGCGAACAGAAGGACGCAATGGAGAGGAAAAGAGAGAAGAAAGAAGATAGAAGTTATCTCATGCCAGTATACCCTGAATACTGTTTGATGTGGAACTGCCAGCAATAAAGAATGGCCCTAACCCCTTCCTCCTCCCCCCCCCCCATTTCCTTTCCCATCTCGGAGAATTCACAGGAACTGTACCCAAAGGCTCTAGACAACTGCCACACTCTGTGAGAGGCTTTCCAGTTAGCCCAACTCCTTCACTCCTATGGAGAAGTGTTTAGCAGAGGAGACCACGATATGGGTCACACCGACCTCGTGGCACACAGCATTACCCTGAAGCCGGGTGTTTAGCCCATTAGGCAACTCCTCCACAAGCTTGGCCCTCACAAAGAGCAAGAAGCAGAAGAGCTGGTGTCCAAACTACTTGAGAAGGAACTCATTGAGCCAAGCTCCGGAGCTTGGAGTTCACATGTAGTATTGGTAAAGAAGAAAGATGGCTTGTAGAGATTTTGCATCGACTACCAGCGCCTGAATGCTGTAACCCAGCAGGATGCTTGCCCCCTCCCCACAATAGATGAGAGTTTGGACGCTCCGTCTGATAACCGCTACTTCAGCACCCTCGACCTGGTAAATGGATATTGGCAGGTCCCACTGGAAGCCGACATGAGTGACAAGTTCGCCTTCTCTACCCGGTCTGGCCTGTACAAGTAGAAAGTGCTCCCAATCAGATTAACGTCCACCTGCGCCACTTTCGAGAGACTCATGTAACAGGTACTCCATGGTTTTCATTGGAAGTCTTTCCTTCTATACCTGGATGACATAATTGTCATCAGTCCTGACTTCCCCACCCACCTACAGCAGTTGACAGAAAGTGCTCCAGAGATTCAAAGCTGCTGGGCTCAAGTTAAAGCCAAGCAAGCATGAGCTTCTGCAGTCACAAGTCCGCTACCTTGGCCACATCATCAATGAAAGTTGCATTCCACTGATCCAGAGAAGATCTCCGTGATAAGAGATTGGCCACCACCTACCTGCCTCAAAGAGTGGCAACCATTCCTCAAAGCGGTCGAATACTATAGGCAGTACCTTCCCCGGTTTTCTATTGTGGCTAAGTCCTTGACCAAGCCCACCTGCAAGGACGCCCCTAGGAGTGGATGCACCATCAGAGAAAAACTTTTGAACATCTTAAAGCTGGCCTGATTTCCAGCCCCGTCCTCGGTTACCCCACCGCCAATAGCCCCTACATCTTAGACACAGACGCCAGTGATAACGGCGTTGGAGCTGTCCTATCCCAAATCCAAAAATGGAAAACCGAGCAATTACGTACTATAGCAAGACGCTGAGCCCCCAGAATGCAACTATTGTGTCACTTGCAAAGGGTTACTAACCGTGGTCAAAGCGGTTAAACATTTCAAGCCCCACCTCTACAGACAGCCAGTTTGGGTCAGAATTAACCACGCCTCTCTCGTGTGGCTCTGCAAACAGAAGTAACCATCCAACCAAGTACTCCGGTGGATAAAGGCTTTTTCCAAGTTCCAATTCACCATCAAACACTGCAGTGGCCACTTGTATGGATATGCAGATGGGCTCAGCAGGTGGTGCCCCCTGACTGTAAACAGTGCAGTCATATAGAGGCTAGAGATAGTGGCCCACCAAAGAGGAGGTAACTCGCACTCTCCCCGACCTTCTTCCCCCCCCCCCCCACCCACTCAAACATCCCGAGCCCCAACCCACTGAATCTCGTCCTCAGGACCCCCAAGTGGTTGCCAAAACCCGTCCACGCCCCCCCCCCCCATGCCCCACTCCCATCACAGACCTATTGAGAGCACAGAAAACTGGTAGACACCTCGTGGCAGTCATTTATGATATCATCAGGAATAACTCCCCCATAGACCCCAAGCGACTAGAGCTTGGAAGTAATGAGCTGCGTCAGTTGGATAAGAGTAGATAAGATAGTATATTGGAGATACACAATGCCGGGCAGAATAAATTGTGCTGGTGCGCAGTGTGCCCTCTAAGCCTGAAAGGCAAGGTGGTGTAAGAAAGCCACGTCATTGCCCACCCAGGCATCCAACGGACCCTCAAACGGTTGAATCTGGCTTGGTATTGGCCAGGCATGAAGCTGACATCAGGATAGCTATCAGCAGTTGTGAAGCTTGCCAACGAGCTAAGCACAGTGGTACCAAACCTAGCCCGGCCGAGCAATAGATGTACACCTGACAGCCATGGCAGAAGCTAGCAGTAGGTTTAGTGGGCTCTGTCCCAGAGACAGATAGAGGCAACAAGTGGATTCTTGTCTTTACGTACCACTTTACCCTTCTAACAAAATCCCCTTCCGGAGGCCACAGCCCCAGTAGTTGTCACCACCCTGGATGAGCATGTGTTTTGATACTTTAAACTGCCCGAACAAATGCTCACAGGTCAGGATGCTCAGTTTGAGTCAAGTCTTATAATAGAGCTGTGCTCTCTGTGGTCGGTAGAAAAGATTAGACCACCCCATACCACCCTCAGGCCAATGGCGTTGTAGAGCGTAGCTACCAAGCGCTGGGAGATGCACTGCTGTCTCTTCTCTTGAAGAGGCGGCCAGAGGAGTGGGACTTGGTCATCCCACAGATAATGAGGGAATTCTTGGCCACCCCCCCCCCCCTTACTCTAACACAGGTGAAACCCCAAGTTTTTCAATGATGGGCAGAGAGCTGCGCCAACCGGATCAGCTGACTTATCACCCTTCCCTGACTGAATGCGTACCAGTACACGAGTATCCCCAGGTCTTGCCAAAGAGATTGGGAGAAGTGCATGAGGCACTGCAAATGAAGCAGCACCAAGTGAGAGGAGATGACGGAGAAGAGCCATCGCTGTTTAAAACGGGTGATGAGGTATGGCTGAAAAATAAGAGCCAGAGAAAGAGTAAAAACCCTAAACTACAGGCCAAATTCATTGGACTCTACATCATCAAAGAAGCCTACAGCAACCATACATTTAATCTGTAGACACCGATAGAGATCCGTCCAAAATGGCAGCTGCTTGAAGCCATACAAGGCCTCTTTGGACCACCAAGGACATGCTGCAGCTGCCATGGAGCCAGCCTATTGCCCCAATATGAGAGGTGCCACTCAGAGGAGAGGAAGGAGCACTCCTCCCCCCCCCCCAACCCCTTCAAGACATTTCCCTCATTTATCACCAAGCCTGAAACCCCCCCCCCCCACACACACACACATGCCTAGTCATAAACAAATGACCAGAAGTTACTCTACCAGCTCCGCAAACCTCCGCTCACCCCCTTGCTTCCAGCTGCCCCAGAGTCCGGCAAAAACATCTCCACTTTTCCCCACTACCATGAGTTATGCCCCCAAGAAGCAGGGCAAAACAACAGGCTGCCAGACAGCCAGGAGTTTTCAGTTCTTTTACCTTAAACATATCCTACTGAGCAGAAGGCTTATTTTCTACTGCTGCTAACTGAGCAAATTTCCAAAATGAAGGCAGAAAGCAGCAGTTCATATCTACAGATAGAGGAGGATGCTGACAACCTCCTGCTAGAAGCTAACCTGGTGGAATACCAGCCTCTCTCCAGTATTCAGGAAGACACGCTATTAGGGGTACCTACTGCAAAGGTGCTACTGCCAACCGCTCCACCAGCAGACACCACCATTGATAACCAATTCGGTGAGTTGTTAGAGTACAATCAATGGGTGCTTAACATTTCTACTGCTTGTGTTCCTTTGACCCTCACTACCCAAGAGTAGTCATCCTTTCCGCTCCCAGCAAATTTAGACAAGTTCAACCTCCCTCCCCCACCCAAAGTTCACCACCTTGACGCCATTCCTGCACTTATACCAGCAATTTCTCCCAAAATCAGATACAGTCAGTGTGTAAAGAACCCCCCAAAGATGCCTCAACCCACAAAAAAATGACACAAGGTCTACCTCGGTCTGGGATCCAGTTACCTCAGCCCATGATGGATGGGTCACTTTAAAGAAAGTAATGCCCAGTAGCAGACCATTGGCCACAGAGTTACCGCCCAAAAAGGAAGTGAAAAAGAGACCGAAAAAGGTCTCTCCACCAACAACCGTGGGGTAATAGTGAACCAACTGCCACCCCTAGCTACCCCGACCTGGGATATCCCCCCCCCCCTCCAGACAATTCCGCCTGCTCTCTGCCAAAAGGCAGTGCCATGACACTGTCCATTTTGTTGCAGGGAATAAAGACCACTAACAGAGACCGAAAGACAGCCTGAAATAACAATGCGACTTATACAAGCTGCTCCTCGTGCCTCTCCTCCACAGCCCACTCTGAGAAATAAGCCCCTGACTACCTTTGCAGCAGATTGCAAGTGCAACCCTTTCCACTAGCGGATGCTTAAGTGGGTGAGAGGGAGCACAGACGATAGGATTCACCAACTCGTGCAGAAGGCTGACAATTTTTGGTGCCACAAGTGTGGTTACCAGGCCAAGAAAATTGGGTAGCTGACAGAACACGCTACCCAACACTACATGAAGCTCTTTTGTCGGTGTCTGTTCATGAGCGAGAATCAAGATGCTATATACAGTCACCAGAGCAAGTTGGATGATGGGGGAGACCAGGAGCACGCCAGAAAAGCAGGGATGATCTACGCAGTGGATCAGAAATCTTATGACAGGTTCTGTGAGTTTACTCATCAGAAAAAACCTCCACGCTTCGGACGCTGCCTACACATACAAGTGGGTACGCCTAAAGCTTCTCCTGCTAGACCTGCCAAAGACTCCATTCACCTGTGGTTGCTCCTCCTCCTTGTGATGCCCCCTCAGTGAGCGTCCCTAGTTACCTTTCAATGCTGCTACCCAACTACCTCATCACTATAAGAACAGCCTACACCTCTGCCCCTTTCCCCCAGCTACACTCCCCCCCCCCCCCCCACCCCGTAGTAGTCATGTGCCTTCCACCACCCCATCCCCCTCACAGTCAGTATACCTTCTCCTGCTAAAATCCCGTCCTACCCCTAACTATCCAGCGGTTTCCTAGAGAAGTGAGAAACGCTGGCCAGAGCTATCTACTAGATCATCACAGAGTTAGAAGCTGATCAAATAACTCTGCGCCATGCCCTGCTCAATTGTCGTACTCTCCCAGCTTCTAAGAAAGACATCAAGTTAGAGTATCAAGCCGTAGAAATCAAGACGATGTCACTCCGCCAGTTGGCCACTGATGTAAGGGGCAACCTATTTGCCGATATATCTAACAGAGACAGTTCCCTTTAGTGTACACAATTAACATATTGCCTGTACCTTTGGTTAAACAAATATATGTATATCTTGGTGAGGTTCACCAACCAGCTTTATGTCTTATCTATTATTAATTAGAGACTACGTCGCTAATGAAGAGAAGAATGTGGGAGATTTTCATTATAAAAACATCTTGACCCCGGCCCCCAACTTTCCTTAACCTTAAAGTCTCCCTACACCCCTCCACCTACCTCCAAATACCAGTTTTAAGTAAAACCCGGCATCCCCCCCCCCCCCCTTTATAATAAATAAGAGCTATCCTGGGTTAAGGGTACCGGCCATACCGGGTCTTCTACAAGCCAGTATGGACCCTGCATCTGATATATATACTATAGAGAGCCTACCTCGGCTTAACTCGGGCCAGTATACCAACTCAACCAGTAAATATGGCCGAGAAGAATAGCCTGAGACCCAAGCAGTTGGATGCCCACCACTAGGAGATGTCTCGAGAAGACGCAGACCGTAGGAACAAAGATCAATGGACTAAGGGACCTTATTAGGAGTGGAAACTTTCCACTTCTCTAGAAAGAGTGAGAAGGCAGCCCCGAGCTGCTTTGCCATGTGCTATTGTATTTGATTCGCCTGTTTTGTTTTCAGGCTTTGTATTCTATGTGTTTATTAGCTATATGTATGTGTTATTGTATGTGATTGGCTCACCCCTAACAAGGGGGTGAGTGTTCCTCTTCTTGTTCTGCCAAAGGTAGCTCTTGTACTGTGTTGAGTAGAAGTCTAATAGAGTTTGTGCAAGAACTATGTTATGTTGCCAAATAGAATTGTATAATAAAGTATTTATTCATGTAAACTCTGGTGAAGTGTGCCTGGATTGTGGACCCCGTGCAGTTGCTAGCGTCTATTCGGGGTGGACCCCGCAGCGTTAGAAAGTGAAGGAGGTGTACACAGAGAGTGGATGCCGCTGTGTCGGTGGTAGAGGACGCAAATCTACAACAATATAAAGAAGTGAGTTATACTCGGTGTACAGGAGCTTTTAACAGGTTAGGATTTCACCACTTAGGCTCATTCATCAACTTCCTCATACCAAAATGCAAAGCATTCATGCCTATCTATCGAAGCGCTATGCCATTTATTAATAGAAAGCGAGCGTAACCAAATAGCTTATGAATAATGTAAAAACTGTGATGATTAGAAGAGACAATTACTGTTTAGAGGGCTTAATCATTAGTAAAGGAAACTTATTGGTCATTATAACAATCTCAAAATGGACTGGGAATGATGTTTTGCACAACATATTTGTTGCGAAAAGTCAACAAGTTGTATAAAAAGATGTGATTGGTGAGTTGGTGCACTGTTTTGGTTGCTTATTGGTCAAATCTTTTGACTCAGCATTGCCGAGCCTTGTGAGCATATCTCAAATGTTTGAGCCAATTGGCTTGCTCTATCTGTTATGTCTGACTTTATACAATATCATAAACCAATTAGCTGCAATCAAACAACAGTGACTGTGGTAATCAATTTGACTACAAACTGTATAGCTAATAGGCAGCAATGGGAATGCAATCTTTAGCTGTAGTCAAACAATGAAAAATTGTGAGAACTGATGAAAAAAGGCTTCTCCTGAAATAAGTTGTCGTAGTTATGATACTAACTTTTCATTTATCCTCCATTTTGTTACATCAGTACACCTCGCACTGACAGAGAGCTATGGCTCACCATAACATACATAAGGAAATGTACAACAATGTAGCAATGTATGAGTTCTTGTATCATTTGATAATTAGTTAAATCTCTATACTGTTTGTTTCACTTATATTTATTGTAACAAATAAAAATAGTTGACTAGTTGTGACTGATTGTGTCTATATCCAGTATCACAGTATGTATAAGATAAAACATAAGACAGGAATGTGTTTATAGCTAAATAATAAAAAAATAAAATGGACCGTTCCAAAATACAAAATATATGATTCAAATAAATACAGAAACAAACAATAAATAGTTAAATAGCAGATACATTAATAAATACAAAGATTTTCAACCTGCGTGTAGTGAAAAATCTTACAGCATTAAAGCTGTTGAATAATTGTTTGCTGGTCGACCAAAAATCTACATAGAGAGACAAGTTAATAAATAATACATAAACAGATAAACTATAAAAGTATTTTTCAATGATTGAAGCATGTCGTGGATGGAGGGATGAGGTAACAGTTTGTTCGATCAGATGTCAAGGACATTGTATAACACGTTTATATGACATCACACCAGGAGACCCTGTCAATAACGAGTGGTGCAAACTGAGCAGTTTGAGGTGTGCAGTTGTCTTTAGGGACGACAATGGTGTGTGAGCTTCGTCTATTTATCCTCGCATAATTACCGTTCTTGCACTGAATCCTTCTCGATTTTTTAAACTGTGGGCAGGGAACGAATGTATACATGGAGTCACCATAATATGGTCTGTCATCACTGAGTATCGTGCCATAACTTACTATGTACCTAAAACATAACACAACACCATCAACCCACGTCGGAAGTTGTCTTCCCATATTTAACTATGCAGTGACAAATAAAAGTCACCGGTAATCAAATTAGATTATATTTTACTTCCTGTTAGTAAACAAATACTTACATGAGCACTTCGTTAGGTTGAGCCTTCCTGTACTTCTCATCTGTACAATCAGAGCCACTAGTGTTCAAGTTAGGAATTAACGAAGAAGTAGGCAGCATGACTGGGTCAACATCGGCTGCAAAGGCTTCTTTTAGCTCTTTTTCACTAAACTGTGAACACTGACTTCTTTTAGATCTGTTTAAGACTCGTGCATCAACTAGTACACAACACAATAAGATGTTACAAAGTAGAGATCGATATAAGTTCTCCATGTTAGATACTGATGTAGTGTCTCTGGTTAGAATACTGATTGCTAAATGACAGAACTGGTAGTTGGCAATTAATATACCATGCAGCTTGTATTAGGCAATGGGAAAAACCAGTTTTGTAATATCATCCAATGAGAGTTTTGGAGGCGTATTTCATAGCAGTTGCAAAAGACCATCTAGGTTAAAGGGCTTAGGACCGGCTTTTCAAGATGCACTTTGTGTGTAGAGTTGTTTTCTCATCAAGCATTGTAAAACTATTGAGAAAACCCACTTGCGGCAACAAAACACCAATAGGTATCATGTACAGGTCTATGGATGTCTGTGACAACGCGTTTGGCAGAAGGGACTATCTGCATTATGATATTATGTAGTATATTACAGCAAGCATTTTGTACCATTTTTGTTACTTTTTCAGTTTTAAACTACCTTTTAAAAACCTTAATTATTATTATTCAGTGCTTTTGAACCTTTTTTTGGAAAGATAGCCGGCATTTCAAATTTAATTATTATCGTTGTTTTAACAATACAACGCCGGAAATACAATTTCGGCAAGGTTTTTTTTTCACCTATTACTATGAAAGTATACTAATGTTATTGTCTGATTGATTTTTCACATGAAAATTATTATTTTGATAAAAAAATTTCATTATTTCTTTTGATTTTGATGACAAACACTATCACGTGAACGCCAGTGCATACATAATAACGAGCTTACCAAAGATAAAACAAATTGCTGATTTGAGAAAAACAGCTCCAAAAAAGTTAAAGTTTGTTGCAATATCATTTTTTGCAATCAAAAGGATCTCTGCACAAAACTAATATTTAGAACGCCTTATTTCTATGCGAACAAGCCAAATTTTTGAAAACTCGCTTTATAGCTCTATATAACTTGGTGCGTCTTTGGGAAAAAAGGCGTCTTGGCAAGTGCGGACTGTGTCTATAGGAATCGTCTTACTGGTGAGAGGGCAACTCCAGATAATTTTTCTGAACACATTTCAACCTCAGAAAGTTTAAATTAAATCAAATCCTCTTCAAATTAGGCATCATAGGCCCTTTAAGGGTGACACCCTCAACTGCGTGAGCCAGTGCATTCAATAAATAGGGCTATTTCAGTTTTTGTTTTAAGCTTGTAAACAACATAATGGACTATTAATAGAGAATGGAATAGAAGCAGTGAAACAATAATCAACTTATCAATTTGAGCATTTTAATGGCATGACATTGGCTACAGATAGTAGATAGTTAACTTAAACAGTATCAGAGAAATGAAAACTATTTGAAACAGCTCATGAAACAACCTGATGCACACTATTTGTAATCACATGTAAGTTTGGTGTAAATTCTGTTTCCCTAAGATCGAAGCTAAATAATTTTAAAATACAGCTTATCTCAGAACTCTACCAATTAAAGTTTAGAGAGAGATAGCGCAAAACGTGGGGAACATTCAGTTCCCTCTAGTTTCCATGATACTTCTTTTAAACAATCATAATTATATGAAATCATTTACAATACCACTTGCAGCTAACCACAAACACACAGAGTCTTATTTTAAGGGGCGCCCCAACTTTTGACATGTCAGTGTCGCATTTTATGCCGATCTCATTGCCACAGCAATGGCTGTAATTACTAGTTGACCTTGTTGCTATAGCATCAATATTGTGCCTTGTGTGGCTCTAATTATTTATAACCCATAATCGTCAAAACATGTTGTAGGCTCTGAGCGTAATTTGAGTTTCAGACATGTCACACGAGCTACAGTTTGTGTCAAAGCCCTTTCATCGTTGGTGCATTATAGTCACCAAACATAATTAAATAATTATATATTAGTAATAACAACTCTTCGTCACTATCTTTTCTTCTGGACCTGAAAAGACAGAAGGAACAACTCAAGTTAACATCTTATTTTGAAAACAATCGAGCTTTCTTTCGTTTTATTGTATTAATTCACTTTCTTCAGTAAGAAAATCTCAGTCTCGTGTGCACATGTGCGCGTGTGTATGCGTGTATGTGTATATATGTGTATGTATTGTAGCGGATTTTAGCGGTCATGTACTTCTCCACTAGTCGTTGTCACCGAGCACACTGCTGTTTGCCGGCACAACAAGACAGTCAGCCTCTCAAGGCCTGACAATGAGCAGTCAACCTCCCCCCCCCTCCCCCCCCCCCCCCCAGAGGTGACCTGTGCCGTGATGGCACTTGCAACTAGTTGCCAAACACTCCAATCACACATAAGAATCGCAAGGGTACTCCAATGATAGTATGTATAAAAATACTGGCCATTAGTAGATTATTAAATATTTTAAAAGGGACTGGTGCCCAGAAGTAAGGGGCGGAGTCTATGGACGTTCCAGCCAGTAACAGCTTGGTTCTTTCCAGCAGTTTCTGGCCTTTTACGGTCTCTGTTCCTACTTTGCCGATTTCTGAGGATGGTAAGCTTCCGTAGATGAGTCCTAGAAGTCCTTAGGCTATCTTTATTCTCTCAGCGTATGCCGGCTACCTTGTTGCCGGCCCGGGATAGCTACCCAAGGCCGGGATAACAATTGCGCTGTGCCGGTATAGATAAATATGCCTTTATTACTCATTTAAAGCGATAGAGTGACTGTAATAGAAGCCAGGCTTGTTCTATTAATTATATAAACCATGCCAGCACTGATCACCTTTTTGTTGAGTTTCTGAATATTCAATTTTTAAGCAGCAGGTTGATGTATTAAATAACTCTTTAGGCCTACTCAGTCCTGATTGACAGGCTTGCCAAAAAGGCATTGGCCTCAAATGCTAGTCGCATCAGCTAAAATTTAGCTTATTACAACTTTCGTTGATAGCTGAGTACGTCATCTTCGGATTATGGGCAGGATCAATTATAATAAATAATAGCAAATTTTCGTAAATGAAGTTACATCGTCTGCGTTTAAAATGAAATCTGATTGAGCAATTTATTTAGTCTTAGGTCTACTGAAGGCCATTGCAGCAGGAATAACAAATCCTTACAAAGACACCCCATCAGAAATTTATTCTAAGATTTAATGTTAGGCTTTATTGTTGCGCGATATTTTTCATTTGGCAATGAGTAGTTTTGTTCAATATGGACACAATCACACGCATCGTAAAAAAAATCAACGCTCGTTTATTACACAAATTTCATATGTGAAATGGCAACAAAAGGCGATTGCGGGATTTGTCAGGTGGTCCAATGTGATCACAATCACAAGGATAAACTTACGCTTTTTACATCAATAGAATATAAAAACTGTGCGTTTTTTGATGAGTTAGAGAACAATAAATGGTATTCATACAATATAATGGACAGTAAGTAGTATGTAGGTAGAATAATAAAAAATAAAATAATAATAATAAAAATAAATAGCGGGATCTGATTGGCCAAATAAATACTGTATCGCAAAGAAGCAAATACACTTCCGATTTGAAGATGACGTCAGTTTTAAGCAGTGTAAAAAGTGGCGTGCATTTCTGATAGACGGGTATTTTGCAGGTTTGTAGATCAGCACTGAGTAGGCCGAGAGGGTTATTCAACACATCAATCTGCTGCTTAAGACTTAAATTCTTAGAAATTCAACAGAAAATTGTTCAATGCTGGTATGCTTTAAGAGGCATGCCTGTTGGTAGCAATCATCAGGAGGACCTTGCAAAGTAGTGGTCACTTACAGTGCCAAGTAAAATCCACTATACCTTACATTAGTATAGTGGAAATTTTTCCCAATGGGACAATCAAGGATTACCCTGTTGCCAGCGTATGTATTAAATTACCTGCATGACATCAACAATACAAAAATTTGTCAACTGAGTCGATGACTGCGCTCACACATAAGCATACTCAAAGACTGTTTATAAACAGTAATCATCACACACAAAACCATTATACCCGACCACCATAACAAGTGCTTTTAACCTTTTATAAAAAGCTATTGATAAACAAGAGCTTTTTCTTCCTGAAGTGGCGGAAGTAGCAGTAGATAGCGGTCATTGCGCCTGACTCATGCAAACTGCTTACATCTGGGGAGCCTTCTGTTAGCTCATTAACCCATTATAATAAATAGACAAGCAAACCAAAGACTAAAATACATCAGCATTGGTCAGCTGAGATTTAAGGTAAAAACAGGTGGCATAAAATGATCCACCAGTATCTCCGCAAAATATATTTTACGGAAATTGGATTCATTTCGTTGTAATTAGCCACAACTAAAATGTAACATAAATATAGTTATATGCTGGTGTTCAAGTGATACTTGTATTTGTGGCAAAGAATCAGACTGAAGGTGATTTGATCTTTATTTATCATTGAAGTTATTATTTTTCAACAGAAATCACTAGGGAATAACAACTAAACAAGTTGAACATGGGATAGTTGTCTAGAACAGCACTTAAATATTCTTATTACTAGTTACGCCTACATGTGCTCCAGGGAAAAAGGAGCTCAAAGATATGCATAGAATTGGGGTATTTTAACATATTCCCTCTTTTGATTTCACATTGTATGATTGGATTCAATTACTAAACTGATATAGCACAGAATATATCATAGACAACATAATTGTAGTTCCAACTCATATTAGACTACATAAAAGGTAGACAAACACACACATATATATAATATAACAAAAAGCTGAAATGCAGATAATACAACTAAATTGTGTTTTAAATGCATTGTCAAGTTTCACCATCTCAGGGAGTATTTAGAGAGAGATGTGGAGAGAGACACATTTTAGCACTCGATGGGTTGGTTGTATGGTGGACTAGGGTTGTGGGCAGACACACAATCACATTTACTGTTAACATTTAGATAAACAGGTTCATAGTTCATGTATCCTTCTGGATGGCATGTACCAGTAGGTCTGTGAATGACCAGAGTTTTGTTAGTGTGCCTCACTATTCCTGGGCTATTGCTTACTCTACAGAACGCATCTACATCTGCACAACATTTCTCTATCTCTATAACATGGGGGATTATGGGTAGCGCAGAAAGATCTTTCATCTTTTGGAGTGTCCTACAAATATTATAGTACAAATCATACAACTTGAACATTCAACTTTCCTATGAACCAACTTAGTAATTCCGCTAACAAGAAACTGTTGAATATTTTTTGTCAGGTGTGCAAAGGTTGGTAGTAGTAGGTAATAAAAACTGGACCCCCTCAAAGATGATGTGGCTGTAATTCGTGCAGACTTTTTCACAGAGACAGTTGTTTTCAAATGAACAATGAAACGTTTCTTGGTTATATAATCAATTTGACAAAGTATGATGAAGTTCTGCAATCAGGCAATAATCCCATCCACCTCAAAAAAAGAGCCAATGTCTGTTTCATAAAATTTCAGCAGATGAACAGCAAAATGTAACTAAATGCTTATCATGCCCACTCACAACCAGTTTTATAAACTACCACTGGCACCTTCATGGTAGTTCCATCGCATTTATTTCATGTGCACTGCTGACAAGTACTTTGTAGTATGACCTGGTCATGACTTTAAGAAACTTTGGATTCACTCTTATTTAGTGGATACAAACTTTGACTTGTTGAAAATTCCACAATAACAAAACGTCCAATAATAGAGAAAAGTGCGCAACCTGTGCAGAAGTTTTATTACTGGGTTAAACCAAAAAATAATTATTGCGGGCTTATATAAAACAATGGACAATTTTTGGAAATCCCCGTAATTAACTGGGGTTTCTCCACTGTTTGAAAACTTTCTCAGGTTGCACGTTTTCGCTAATATTGATCAGCAGCTAATGGATTCCACAAAAAATACAAAACTGTTTGTGGTGTGGCGCTGACATAAATCTCATGGAATGGTTACTCATCGTTTTCTTATTCAAACAAACTTTAATGAGAAATACAAAACAACTACAAAACAAATTCTTTCACATTGACACGTTATGCTAAAATGACAGTTTGCAGCAGTCAGCCATATTTATAACATCTTTGACTAGATTATTATATTAATCAATGCTATAATATATATTTTATTGTATATTAGTTATTGTAATAATTCAATAATTACCAAGATATTATTTATAGCATTTATTACACTAATAAACTATGTATTGTACTAAAATATTACGTATTACATCAACACAACCAAGTGCTCTCAAAGATTGATGGTCTCACTATTTGGTCAATCAATCATTTGCTGAACTGATACAGTAATACAAAAACTATAGATGCTTTAGCACTCACCAGCCAGGATGCACATATTTCTCAATGCGAGAGAGCGTCTCAGTTCCAACAAGAGAGCAGTCACCAGAGGGTCTTTCAAAGTTAACCAAACCCAAGTCATCAATCGATACAGTAGGAATACTAGAATTGTACGACAAACTAGCAATTCGACAGTTCCCATTTAGCCAATGCTGCACACGCATGCGATTGCACGATGCACCAATGCAACATTGCTGGTCACAACGAGGGGGTCCACAGCAGAGTGGCACCAAAAGGCAGTAGTACGGTACTACAAACATGCTGATAATAAAGGTTTTTCAATACAAATGAAAAAATTCCGCTGAGGATTCATTTATATAGAAAAGTATCATTGCGGAGTCAGTGATTAATTGAGTTTTCTTTTAAATATTTATACAATTTTGCGCTTTCTGAAATACTTGGAGAACTGATTTCATGCTAATCGGCAGTATGTATACAAGGAAAAAAGCTTTTATCAACCAATAATTTTTTTCCCAAGTTTTAGCAGCCAATGAAACTGCAAAATTTGCTGTCAATACAGGAATAAACATATAGGGTTATTTGCGGTGCACCTCGACATAACAGCATCTGGAGAATGATTCAGCTTAGTTTTCAATAAACGAGTTTTCTGCCAATGATGGAAAATGTCGCAGAAAATGAAATTTGATAACAGAATCTGTTAGTTGGGTTTTAATAGTCAAGTCTTATGCATGAAAAATTCAAATCATTATCACAATTAGGAGCAAAAACAATATAATTGAATAAAGTAACTTTTGATGGGTAAAGTAGAGAATAAATCAGTGCAGAGTTGATGTGATCAATAAAGCATTTTGTTTTATCTAAATAATTAACATGTTAGATCAATAGTTTTATTTATTAGTAACTTGAACATACAATAAATGGAAAGCACAGAACAGTACAAAAAGCATTGGCACCACATAATATATGCTTTGGAATTGTCATAACATACATGTACCTCTTGTCGCCAAGCTAAATATTGGAATTCCTTATTTCAATTGTAAAAGGATTCTTGAACATATAACACGAGTGTAAAGTACACAAGTCCATGGGGAGACGTCCATGGCGTGGGACAAAGCACTTATTTGAAACATAAGAATGGAGGTGTTATAGATTGTATTAACTATCAGGGAAGATAACTGGAAATGGTTCATACTTGAAGCATTATTTCTAAATAAACAGCAATTTTTACCAAAGTTTCACATGTTGGCCAAATAGATGGCATTGACTTTTTAAGAAAAATTGTTGTCTTTTATTTTCGGCGTAATAAAATCATTGAAACAGAAGTTAATCTGTATTGTCAACAGTCGATAGCCAAACCATATGAGTGCAACTCAACACACAGCAGCGTGTAGGCAGCCTTTGTTGTACCATGACAGTTTAGTAATTGGTAGTTTTAAATGAAGTCACCGCATGAACAGAAACTGTTGTGGATGAATAAGTATTCTTGAATAAACCATTTCACACAGTTGTACAAAAAATATATGTTTTCCCCTAAACTAAGGGAACAAGTTATTCAACAATCCTAAGGTGGGTTGGATTACATCATCATTTCAGAATGTTAGAGATGATATCACTGTCTGTTTGTGAAGTGGGCATATTGATTTGCTTACACTTGGAAAATCCAATGAAACAATAAGCGTGTTTTGAATGGAAAATGTGGTACTTTTCATCTAATTATGCAAAACCATCCATAGTTCAACTAGTAAATAATAAGTAATCGTAAACTTTGGTGAACTAACTTAACTGCAGGTGCAACATTAAATATAAAGTACAATTTGTTGGACTTTCACTTTTACACGTTATTGATAAAGTTCACTGAATCCTGGTTTCGCGACATACCAAAATCTTCAGCACCCATTAGGTTAGGCAGGATATATTGTGAGGGATTTTCATGTATATTAGCCACCCCACCCGTTCCCCCATCTTGGGAACCCTCCCCTGCACCCCTCTCATACCTATAGTAACAGTATTCAGCAGGCCCGGGATTTTCCTTTTATGTTATATATTGTAGTGGATTTTACTGACTACCAACAGTGACCACTACTGCGCAGAGGTCCCCCTGATGGTGGGTACCACAAGCATGCCTCCATTCAACACAATAGACAAAAATCGGGATCTGTTGTAGCAAACATATTGCTCTGTTTGAGTGAAATATGATAATAATTAATTATACCGGCACTGGGTATTTACTACCCCGACCCTGGGTAGCTATTCCGGGTCGGTACCAAGATGGCTGCCATAGCCTGAGAGACTAAACCTATCTCCAGCACCTCCAGGGACCACATCCAAGAACTGGATACCCTTAGGTGTTGAGAAAGATGGATTAAAGGCTGGTAAAAGACTCAGGAACTACCGAGAGAGATATTAACCTATCACTGGACAAGCTAGCCATGGACTCCGCCCCTTACTTCTGGGTGCCAGTGTACTTTACCTCGTTTATTATTACCCTATTGGACAATACTACTTTCTATATGTTATATTATTTCCTGCCATGCTTCCTGCGCATGATGGAAAGTTTCCAAAGTGCTTCCTGTAACTCTGCCTATAAAAGGCAGAGCATTTCTATAATCATTACATTACCTGACATGACATGGCATGAACAGTTTCCCTTGTCTTCGCATTGGATTGCTACCTTGTATTCTGATTATGAATAAAGGTTACTATTATACACTACTTGAAAGCTCTGAGTGTATATGTCTGAGCCGCGGGCTCGTTACCGTTGCTAAAGTTGATTACTTGCTTTACAACACCTTTTTTGTGCCATCCCGGCACGGGGTCACCTCTGAGTTGAGGTAGACTGCTGCTTGTCAGTCCTGAAGAGGCTGACTGTATAGTTGTGGCTGCACAGACTGCGTGTCTACCAGCACAACCCCCTATCGGAAGGTAGTGTGACATAAAAATCCGCTACAATATGTCCTATACCGGGTTAAGGGATACTGGGTATCCCGGGTTTGCCAAGTTCGGTAAAGGCCCTGTATTCTACATATTCATCACACAGGACCTATCCCAGGTCATTCTGGGTCAGTACCCCAGGTCGGCCATTAAAGATAGTTGATAACAGTAGCTAAGGAGCTTAAGGAGCCTAAGGAGCTGAGAACCCTTTATCACCTGGATCCCGAAGCTGTGTAAGTGATAGAAGCAGAAGCTAGGAAGCAGAGACACCATATAAGGAGTGGAGGTTTCACCCCCACCAATAAGAGCGTGAAAGGACCCCAGAGTCACTCTGCCATGTGCTGTTTTCTCCTATTGGCTAACTGCGTTATTGTATTTTGTAATATTTATTGTTATTCGTATATATTTTGCATTGTTGACTGTAATTGGCTCACCCCTAATAAGGGGGTGAGATTTCCTGCCTTCTCCTATATTAGGATCCGCTGCACATGGGAGAAGGCAGAAGTTAGTGGATTTTTGTGCTATACCTTTATTATGTTGCTAAACAGATTGATATAATAAAGTAATTATTCTTGTAAAACTCTGTGTGATCTGTCTGGGTCGCGGACCCCAAAGTAGTTGGTAGTGTCCGGAAGGAGTAGATGCCATTGTGTCGGTAGTGAAAGAGGAAAACCACTACAATATACACAAATATGGATATGGTAAGAATAAGTCACCGCATTAGCGTTAAACAACTCAAAACTTTAAACAGCTTTTCAACCATAACAACTCCTGAAATAACTTCCTTATACTCACTAACTTAACCAAAATGTGACATTGTTTGAAAAAGCCCATACACATATCCAGTGCCTACCTATAATGTGTTAAACTGTATAGGCCTGGCTACACGATCGCAAATTCTGTGCATTATTGCACAAGAGTTCCAAAAGGTCTACTCATTTTGCTAATTGCCGTTTTGCAAAATTTTAACATGTTTGAATTGTGTGTGTGCTTTGTCCATTGGGCCGTGTATTATTGATTGTGATTTGCTAAAGCGGTCTACAGTGAAACAAGTTATGCGCACTTCAGTGATTTTGATCCATAAAACCGCGTTTACACTAGGCGACTGCAGCTCTGTCTCCTTTGAAGTTTGCCGCTTGCGACTTGGTGCATGAGGCTGGCGCAGCTTCCGGTGAAAATGCCGGATTGTCGGAGGCTGAGATGCAGCAACCCAGCAGTGTTGGGTTCGAGCGTCAAGTCGCAGTGTCTTTATAGCCACGTGACACAGTTTAACCAATTGAGTTGCTCTATATAGCGGCTCCAATATTTTGTTTATTTTAGCCTTTTATATAATGTAAACAATGATTGTTTTAAGATCGGAAGGTTATTATTAAATAATTAATTATTACCAGCATTGTTGACATGTGTATTTATTATTTTTCTTATCAAAAGAACCAAACTTTGTATGCTCAACAATAACAAATAATTCATATTCGGAGTAGTTATCATTATTATTTTGGATGCAAACACAAAAAGAACTTTAGATTTTTTTCAAATTATTATTTAATTTCAGTAAGTGGTATTATTTATAGATAAGTTAAAATTTCATGTTATAGGATAATAAAAATTCCACTAGACGCATAGAGAACTATTGCCCGGTAGAAAACTGGTAATAATTAAATCACAACTCATCAATCCAACTGCATGAGCAGGAACACAATAAATTATTTTAGCTAAGCTGGTTGGGTAACTCCAAAGTCGTAAAATCGAAAATTTCGGGTGTCGCAGCAGTGTAAAGCCAACATGCGTCTGTGCCTGCGACCATCAACAGAGTCGGAGGCGCAGTCGCCTAGTGTAAATGCGGCTTAATTCTATTTTTTTATCCAACGGCCAATAATAACAACTATTAACAAGACCGCGGTGACTAGATACGCTACTGCTATTGGTTATTACCTCAGCTAAGATAATATAACTCCTCAATGCAACATAGTTCAATGCGCAAAACTAGCGTTCGTGTGGCACCTAGCTTTTAGTGCGTTGAAATTGCACAAGGCATAACGCACGGAATTCGCGATCGATTATAGCTACTGTTACTGTACAATACAAGCTTCTCACCTGAGATGGTTTCCTCAGACAAAACAAACACCACAGCTAGCAAGTCCACTATCAATCAAAATAATAGATTAATGCATTAACAAACCACAAATAAGACCCATAACAAATTTCTCACTAAAACGGGTATCAGATGAAAATTTGTATCACGTTGTCAAATTGCCTGGCAGTCTCTATAAGCCATCGATGTTGTCATTTATATCATGTCACATCCTTATGGAAATTTTTGGCAAGTTTTCAACTGTGGGAGATTTACATGGTACTTAGTCAAGTCAGCCACCCCCCCCCCCCCCTCCCACCCCTTCTACCCTAACACCCCCCTACACCCCTTGCTCTGCCAGTCAACATAGATGACTGAAACGGATAGCCTGGGACCTAGCAGACTAGCTATCCACCTCTAGAAGTTGGATATTAAAGATGAACAGCCTAGGAACAGAGACCAAGGAAGTGACGAACCATATAAGGAGTGGAAACTTTCCATGACTCTAAAAAGAGCGGAAAAGCAGCCCAGAGCTGTTTTGCTCACTTTTATCATTGGCTAGTATTAAAATTACCGAATTTTATTGTATGATTTGATTGATGCATTGTTTTCTATTGTTATATGTGATTCGTTCAACCCTAATAAGGTGGTGAATGTTCCTCCTAGTCTTCTATAAAAGTAGCTCTTGTGCTGCTTCACAGGCAGAAGTCTTGTGGATTGTGTTTAAGTATCATTATGTATTGTTAAATAGAATTATATAATAAAGTATTTACTCGTGTAAACTCCGGTGCAGTGTGTCTGGGTTGTGGACCCCGTGGAGTTGCTAGCGTCTATTCGGGGTGGACCCCGCAGTGTTTGAGAGTAGGAAAGTGGATGCCACTGTGTCGGTAATAGAGGACACAAATCTATTACATTGGTGGCAGCGGTGGGATATTGGCTAACAAAAAGACACAATGAAGAGAAGAAGAAAGAAGATAGAATCTATACAGTGCCAGTCATTTCACTGTATCCATTCTCTTCCTACCCTGAAGCTATACAGTGCCAGTCATTTCACTGTATCCATTTCCCCCCTACCCCGAAGCTATACAATGCAAGTCATTTCACTGTATCCATCCCCCCCCCCCACCCCGAAGCTATACAGTGCCATCATTTCACTGTATCCAGTCCCCCCCCCCCATACCCCAAAGCTATACAGTGCCAGTTATTTCACTGTATCCATTCCCCCTTACCCAGAGGTTGTACTGTGCCAGGACACCCTGTATACTGCCTTTCCCTCTTACCCCGAAGCTACCCCGTGCCGGTATCACCCTGTTTACCAGTTTCCCCCTTCCTCCAGGAGCTATCCAGTGCCAGTATCAACCTGTATACTTACCCCTTTCCTCTCCCAGAAGCTATCCCTGCTCGGGATACCCTGCCAGATGCCTTTCCCCTCCCTGACACTACCTACCCAGTAGTGGCTACCATGCATTTTGCTACTTCGGGCTACCCGAGTAGATGCTGATCAGGGTGCCCAGTTTGATTCCAGTCTCATGCACGAGTTGTGCACCCTCCGGCGGGTGAAGAAAACCCGGACTACCCCTCTCACCCCCGAGCCAAGGGAGTCATAGAGCGTAACAATCGGGTGTTAGGAGACGCCCTATGCTCCCTCCTCCTGAAGAGACGACTGAAAGATTGGGATTTAGTTCTTCCCCAAATAATGAGGACCTTTCGTGCCACCGCCCATTCTACCATGGGTGAGACTCCAAATTTGCTGATGATGGGGGGGGGAGCTGCGCCTCCCCGACCAGTTGACCTACCATTCCTCCTAGTTTAGTGTGTACCAGTACACAAATAAGCTCAACCCCTACAAGAGAGACTTGAGGAGGTCCATGAGGCCCTCAGGATGGAACAAAAACAGATAAGAAGAGACGATGGAGAGGAACCGCCCCTGTTCAAGGTGGATGATGAGGTGTGGTTGGAGAACAAGAAGAGAAGGAAAGGCGAAAACCTCAAACTTCAGCCTAAGTTCGTCGGGCCCTACCTAGTAGAAGAGGCTTACAGTAACCATACCCACCTGATTTGCAGACATGGACAGCGATCCGTACAAAATGGCAGCCACCTCAAGTCATATAAGGCCTGCCTTGAACCCTATAGACAAGCCCCTGCAGCCCTGGAGCCAGTCCGCCACCCCAACATGCGTGATGCTGCTCCCCGCATGTGAAGGAGTCCCCCACCACCCCTCCAAGACAATCCCCTCCCCCTTCTGGAGCTACCCTTGCCCCAAGACTTTCATTTGGCGCTGCCTTCCCCCCAAATGCCATTGGTTGAAGATAGAGCAGAACCCAGCCCACAGCAGCCTATAGAGGAGACTTGCCCTAGTGTCTCCAGCGGGTTTCGCCCAAATCGAACAATAACTGACCGAACTAGAAACCGCACGGTAAATGCAGGAGTCGTCCCCCCACCTGCCATGCCCCCTCCTGCTCTAGCCCCAGCACCTACAGGTCGTCCCAGATAAATGTGGGTTCACTCCAACGCTATGGCCAGCCTTGGTGCCATCAATTGGCTGCAATCCTCCACCCGGTGGACGTTGCCAAAGAGACGGAGCGATACCTTGACAAAGTACGGTTGTTGGAGGAAGTGAGTGCACTGGTTGGCCAACCTTCAGAGCCAACCTACCCTTGTGGTGCGACATTTGACCTGCCAGTAGACATCATCGCAGGCATTCCATCTCCCTCCCCCATTCTCCAATCCATCCCAACCCCTCCAGAAATGACCCCATTCTCCCCCAGTGCCAGAGAGAGTGATACAGGGGTTGAACAAGATAGTCAACAAGCGTGGTTCCCAGCAAGCTTGCCCCCTACTACACCCGATAGCCAAGATGCATCAACTGCTCCATTCCTACGTTATAGCACAAATATTATTTATTGTTTGCCATGACACCCAGGGAAAAAAATATAAAGGTACAAATATATATATAATTCAGGTCTTCACACCTGCACCATGTAAACATATGGGTGTAACTACACCACTTGGGAGCTACACGGAAACACACGCTTACAATAATAACAGTGACATTTTATTGCCTGTTATCTAACACTTCTCCACCCAAATAAAAGGGTGGCACCTTATTTCCTCTATCAAATAACCACCTAGCAGTCAGTGAGATATAAAGATTGGTAGAAAACCCGAGAATTAAACAAGCCAATGATATCCACTTATTACATTTGTGGTTCATTGAGTGCAATTGTACTGTTTAGACTGTGTCTCTCGCACTCAAACAGATTTAAAACTAATCTCTAAACAACGTCATGTCTCACAGGCTACTTCACCAGGCAGTCACCAGATACACCTGATAAAATTTTTTATGGTGTTTGTATCATACTTTAACAATTAATATTTAACAATTCAACAAATTAATATTAAACAACTTCAAAGTTTCTGTCTTTGAGATAATTATTTTACTAAGAAGCTGAAATTACTGGTACACAGTTTTACAGCTATAAGGGAGATGATTAATACTGTGGCAGATTTTGGTGAATGTCAATGGTGAACTGATTGTTTACCGCTCAAACATCCATAGCAGTGTGCTGGAGTTCAGCATCTTAAAGATGCTGTATTGGTGGAATGCCTGACTGTGCCGGTGACACAGCATGCAGGGCCGGTATTGAGCCTGCAGGGCCGGTATTGACCCGGCAGGGCAGGTATTGACTCCTTACCGACCCGGTATGGCCCCCATAGTTGAGGATCCATACAACTACCTAGGATTCTACTCTAGTGTAAGAACCAGAAGTACCCTTCCTCGGAATGACAAGATAGATGTAACCTTGGAGCCCTGCAGAGCCTATGATTGGACAATGGAGATAGGACTCCGTCCTTTAGCCATTTAGCCACTTGGCGCCATTTACTTTCAACCCTTATTCCTTGTATGATTTGCTCGCTATTTATATGTTTGTTCTAATTGGTCTATTTACTTCCTACGCATTTACTCTTACTTATATTATGCAAATAGTTTCCTGTCAGCCTACCTATAAAAGGGCTGATCCCATTCACACTCATTGCATTCATTCATGTTTTGCCCATCACCCTTGTGCATAGCCACCCTAGGACTTTGGTGTTGATGAATAAAGCCTCTATTCAAACAGCACTCTGTGTAGTTTGTCTGAGCCGTGGGCTCTGTGCATGCCAACTGATCTGACAGTAGCTATCATAGTTGTCACTGTCATACCGGCACAGTGACCCCTCCGGAGAAAGATAGAATACTCGAGACTAGTGGAATTTTGTGGTAACAAGACCGAAATCCATTACAATAATAGCTACTACAAACTAATCACTTTGAGCTAAAGTCATGGTTTCAGATCACAAAAAAGTCATTTAAAGCTAATAAGCCGACATAGACACCAGCTGTGGCTCACCATAACATACATAGGGAAATGTACAACAACTAGCAATGTATGAGTTTTTATATCATTTGATAATTAGTTAAATCTCTACACTGTTTGTTACACTTATATTTATTGTAACAAACAAAAATAGTGGACTAGCTGTGACTGATTGTGTCTATATCCAGTATCACAGTATGTATAAGATATAACATAAGACAGGAATGTGCTTATAGCTGGATAATAGATAAGCTATTTGAATAGCCAATGTGGAGATGACTCAAAACAATAAAATACATAAAATAAATACAAAATCAATGCATATGAAAAAAGACAAAGATTTCCAACTACAATGTAATGAAAAACTTTTTACTATGGATATATCTATCACTGTCATCAGTAAATCCAAAGACTACATAAAATAATTGATAGGTGATAGATAAATTGATAAGTGAAAAATATAACATAACGTATGTCGTTCTCCCTAAAGATTGCACAAATTGTTGAATGGATTTACAATACATTGTCTATTTGTTCTGTTTCTAATACTCTCCATTTAAGCTTATGAAGATACACATGATCGGACTCTGGCAGTTGTGAGTGGAACAAATGATACAGCTTGAGGTGTGCAATCGTCTTCTCTTGGCACAACAACAGTCTGAGAGACTCTTCTATTTATCCTCGTGTAATTACCATTCTTGCACTGAACCCTCCTTGATTTCTCAAACTGTGGGCAGGGAGCGAATGTATACATGGAGTCACCATAACATGGTCTGTCATCACTGAGTATTGTGCCATAACTTACTATGTACCTAAAATATAACACAACACCATCAGTCCATGTCAGAAGTTGTCCTCCCATATTTAGCTATACAAATAGAAGTCACCAGTAATCAAATTAAATTACATTTTACTTCCTGTTAGTAAACAAATACTTACATGAGGAGTTCGTTAGGTTGAGCCTTCCTGTACTTTTCATCTGTACAATCAGAGCTACTAGTGTTTAAGTTAGGAATTAACAAAGAAGTAGGCAGCATGACTGGGTCAACATCGGCAGCTACGACATCATTTCGTTTTTTTTTGCTAAAACGTCAACACTGACTTCTTTTAGATCTGCTTAAGACTCGTGTATCAATGAGTACACAAGATGTTAATATGGTGTAGAGATCGATATAACTTCTCCATTATGGATATTAAGATATTGTTTCTGGTTAAAACATTGAATGTTGAGTGACAGAATTGGAAGACCTTAGTGACTTATATACGATGAAGATGGGTAAAAGTAGCTCTTCATTGAGGGCCAATGAGAGCCTTGGAGGCATAACTCATAGCATTTGCAAAGGCCGTATAGGTTAAGAGTGACTTTCTGAAATGCCTTCACTAAGCAGGGCTAATTTCTTTTTGAATGCGTTTCCCATACAATTGCATTAATTTGTGATAATAGCTTCGTCAAGTTGAAGTTTCAAATAAAAAAAAGATGGATAAAAGATTAGAGCAGCCTATAGTCATATAGCTATTTTGACATCAATGAAAAGTGCATAGCTATTGGACTGAGCTTGTCCTTTTCTAAGATTGATGAATCGATTACTTTCAGAA
Organism: Cryptosula pallasiana; assembly: GCA_945261195.1. NCBI lineage: Eukaryota > Metazoa > Bryozoa > Gymnolaemata > Cheilostomatida > Cryptosulidae > Cryptosula > Cryptosula pallasiana. The sequence goes on from OX183135.1 coordinate 8,087,823, forward strand.
ACTTTTGTATGGTCGTATTGGAGCCACAATAACATACCATATAATATGTATATTCAAAAGATAACCCTTTGGTAAAACCACAATGCTTCACCAGCTACAGAAAATCTATACTTCCTATTTCTGCTGACTTATTTATTAAACCTTTGAGCAGCGAAGATCTTTTTAGAATAGCATAAAGGACAAAAAGAAACCTTGAGAGAAAATGAAAAAGCCATCTTCATCTTAGAAATGGTATCTAATAGAAATAAACTTATTAAGTATTAAATAGATTTTTTTTTATATTTTATGTTTAACTCATATAAAAAATATTTATAAAAATTCAGTTAGGAAGATCGCTGTTGTCCGTTTAGGAGAAGGCATACTCGCCATATGACCCGTGAGAAAAACAAAACTAAGACATGAAGTCACAGAACGACCTCTGGGGGTCACACACAAGCTTCAATGATTGGCTATTGCGTTCCTTCAAGAACGCATGGGTGCACCTACAGCCCGCACTGGAGTATTTTCTATGAATTAGGTCTATGCCATCCTTGACCGCAGCGGAGTTCATATGTTTTACATGCACGCATGGGGAGGGTCATAGCCCCTCGCACACATGCATTGGTGTGCTAGCGCCTACGCCATCTCATGAATGCATACCGAGGGAAGAAAGACAAAATCCAAAAACTTTCCTCACCGGTATTTGAATTCAAGACTGTGCCTAACTAGTCAAGACACTCATCTGTGCTCCAGAAGAGAAGTAAAACTTCAATTTCAAACACCCGATGTGAGTTTTAGGTACAAGACTTACCTTTACAAGGAAACGATTAGGTTGCTTTAGTAACATTTCCATGTGATACAACATGCCTTTAATTGAATAGCTGTAAATAATAAGTACACAAGCTCAATATCAGAAATTAATTATTGTCACTGAGTCAGCATTCTGTCAGAAATGAAGGGTCTTCTTGTCCACTGCAACAGCTGCTCTAATCAGTTCAAGGCAAGGAAGGAGTTGTGCTCACTATATAATGAGAGGACAACTTAACTGAAACTTATTATCGATGCAGTAAAGCCTGTTTCACAGTTGCTTTAGAAATCTTAGTTGCAGCAATCTTGGCAATCAAAGCAATCTCAGTTGACAATGCGCATTACGGTTCAGTATTATCGTAGCAAGCATAGCATAGCGGTGCTTGGATTGATAAGATTGACAAGATGTCTGGTTCACTATTGTCTTATCATAGCAATCAAATCAACAAAATCATTGACCTAGTCATATAATTATCCAATGAAATAGACCTGTTGCCTTTTATAATTTAATTACATTTCTGAATGGTAATAATTTCATATATTATTCTAGTATGAATATATTGTAATTTAATACATAATAATAATTTCATTTTAATTATTATACTCAATGTATTCATATTGTTATAATATATTACCACAAATATAGCATAAATAAATTATAATATATTATAAATATGACAACATCATCATGATAGCTCAATTGATAGTATGTTTAAATGGATTTCTTTAAAGTTTCTTGCAACCTTTTCATACAAAACCCTAAATTCTCTAACTCTAACCAATTTCATTGCATTCCTGGTTTGTTCCTCTAATGTGAGAGCTATAAAATTAGCTCCATAGTCACAAAATTTTTCGTTAGAATCAAAGAGTTTGATTACATTAATCGATATCATTGACAGAAGAGAGTTCAATCTGCTCGTTATACCGCTAATGGTGACATTTATTTCCAAGCTATTCATTTAGGTCTTGGATGAAATGGAGGAAATAACTCCATAAATGTAATTATCATCAGTTAACTTTGTTTTTTAATGTTATTAAACAAAACCAGTCTGCTTTCATATTGTCTAATGGTAAGTTCATTTATAATATTATATTATTGCACATGATTATGATATTTATTATTATAATGTTTGTTATTGCTAATTCTGGAATTCTATTGAACTTGGTGAAATAGTCATGTCGCACAGATGTCATATTTTCCAAAACAATACATATCACTATATTTTGTAGCCAAATAAAGGTTATACTATAATAATGCTGTTACTGCTTTTGATAATCGCAAGATACTAAAAATACAAGATATTATTATAAATAATTATTTAACAATAAAGTCATATGGAGTTGTTCCCTCTTTTTCATCCAGTCTTAATGAACTGCTTCGAAAAGAGTGTCACCACTACTATCAGCGATGTAAAACTATGTGTCTGATCCATACAAACTGGTTCAAGTCTATGACTCAGGTAATGAACCACAGGTGACTCAGGTAATGAACCACAGGTGACTCAGGTAATGAACCACAGGTGGCAGAGAACTTCGTTCATAATTCAACTTTTAGTCAACCGCACCAAAATAGGAAATGTATGTGCCGGTGGGCTGACCTAAGGGCAACTCTTCACCAACAAACTTGAGTGCAGTGGGTGATTAGAATACAAAGTCGGGAGAAGTAATCTTCAATTGGCACTGAGCCAATGAGACAATATGATATGGGTTTCCATTAAGTAATAGTAAAACAAAAACATACTTTCCATGCCAACTGATCACTCACAGGCATTGCTAAGGTTATTGTGTACGAGGAAATAAATTACGCAAAATTAAAATATAAACAGATCAACAGGCAGCTTTAAAAAGACGAGTCATAAGGCAGATAGTTCAAGTAAATGCTGCCAAAAGATGAGACATTCAATGGACAGCTGCGGCAGCACTGTTTTATTAACTATATTTTAACATAACCAATTACTTTATGTTTTGAAATATTCAACGGGGGACGGTCTATTCCCAGTAGACTACTTGGGGGAGGCAATCCTTCCAGGCATACAACACAGGCATATTATATAACACAGGGGTTTGGGCACTTTACAGCAGGGGAAACAATGATTGTTTCAACTTCGACATACCACTACAGTTCTTACTATTTTAAAGAGTCATACAACCAACAAATGCAACAAGCTAAAGATTATGTCAATAAAAACCAATTTGCAATGGTTACAAATAACTGAAATGTATTATCTACTACAGCAAAACCTTCTTTCAAACAAAATGCATTGCCAGCTGAGACTTTTGTATGCGGGCTATTGTAACGCCCCATACTTGATATCTATTATCGCTCCAGATGGTTTATGAACAAAATATGCGTTTTCGTCTAAGTTCGAGAGAGGAACTGTGCAAATTTTCAAATGTTCTTGAAGCTGGATGCACGCGAATCTGGCAAAACACGTAGCCGTGCATGAAAACAAATTTATCGAGTTGTCTTCACTCAGAACAATTATACATCAAACAGGCTGAAAATTAAAATACTGATAACAATAAAATAATATTTATTGTTATTAACATAATAATAATTATTTCTACTAAAACAATGGAAACAAATAAATGATTACTTTTAGCACTGCCAATATATTGAACTCACAGATATTTGACATAATAAATTATTTTTAATTATTATGGTCTTGCATCAATGATTGTTGCTTGTACGATGACGACTCGTTGTTTTTGTTGCTGTATCCAACACGGAAATATCGTTTGCCATGAAACGGTTCAGTTTTTAATTGCCAAGCATAAATATAGGTAAGACAACTCTTGATTTTCAAACCAGCATTGTTTCTCGCTATGTCTTTCGCTTTGAATTTCTTGCAAAGCCACAGCGTGAAGAAATTCTCTTGTGTACTCACCGAAACAAGAGAAATTCGCCCATTTGTCACGATCGTACCTTTACATGAACTTAGCCGAAAACATCTAATGCGGAAACGAAATGTGCAAGTACATAAATTAATTTGACCCAATAATACTGTAGTAGTTTTGCACCTTCTACCACTGACACAACGGTATCACTGCGAATCTTCTTCATTATTTCGGAATCCACTCCGAATTGACTTTATCAACTTCACGGGGTCCTAGACCCAGACACACAATGACAGAGTTTCTCCGAATAATATTTATTTACTTAATCCATTTAGCAATACAATAAAAGGGTATTTTGCAAACTCCTCAAGACTTCTGCTTCAAATGCACAAACAAAGATCCTTTTTTAGGAGAAGACGAGGAAAGTTCAACCCCTTATTAGGGTGAACCAATCATACATTGCAACTGAAATAACATACCAATAAAAACATATAATAGATATCTAATAAACAATGCAAGCCAATCATAACAGCGAGCACATGGCAAAGTATGCTGGGCTATTCTTCCCGCTCTTTTTTTTCACTTGGAACTTTTCCACTCCTTATTAGGGCATCTTGGTACTTTTCCACTCCTTATTAGGGCATCCAACTCTTAGTCTGTTCTCCAAGCTACGGCACTCTGCTCATCTACTTTCTGAGGTGGGCATCCAGTCCCATAGGTCCCAGGCTATCTGAATCAACTTTTTTGGATACTGGCCCGGGGTAGCTGACCCGGGGTAGACCCGGGGTAACCCGGAGTGGGGTATATATGTTATATAGTGGCTATACAGGGTCTATACAGTGCCGGAGTCCTCGGTATCCATTTTATGGAGGAATTTGTACAGATGCGGATGGGGGAAGGCTCAGGGGTTGTCTCTAGCTTTGCTGTTGCCAGGGCAAGGAATGGAGGGGGGTCTTGGGGTGGGGGGGTGGGGGGGTGGGCGGGTTGACTGTATTGTGCAAATTTCTCACAATACTAAGAATACTAATAATAACAACATAGGTACAGTCCTTTTCAATAGAAGCTTTCTATAAGTTTGGGTGTGGTAGAATTGCCTCATCCTAAGAGCCGCAAAATTAGACCCCCCAAACTCACAGTTAATTGATAGTGAAAGTGTAATTGGTGGAATACAAACAGTGAAATGATTTCAAGGAATTGTGCGCTGATAACTACAAACAGGTGTTTTCTTACGGCCACCACCCAGATCAAGGCTCATTCAAGTGATAATGTCCTTTATTTGTGCCAGTTTAGGAGGCATGTAGGGGGTAAACAAACGTTGGAGGGGCAAACGTGGGAGAGAACAGTTATTATAAATGCATTGCAGGAAACACCTTACCAAACAGTGAGTTGATGATGTCATCATAGATAACAACCATTCATACCCTGGCATTGACAGCGGCAGCAGCAATACACATAAGCAGTCTAAGGTTTCAGTTCACAGACCTACAATGATTAGTAATATTGAGCTGACAACCAACACTATTGCCTGCATCAAGCAGGAAATGTGGTGCAAAGCTAAAGACTTGGTGCAAAGTTGCCAATAAATTTTTTTTTAAAAAAAAATAGAGAGAAATTACTGGCAGTATTGCTTGCAGGCCGGAGACCTAAACATGGCCCAAACAGGTTTCTATAAGTTATACTCGCTGCCTCCCTATAGAGATCAATGCAACCAATCAACACCAACATCCATTGAATATCTCACAATCAGATTTAGAAAGGAAGAAAGTTAAGAACTTTCTAGAACATCTGGAGCGAACAAACAATATTGTAATTGTGTGTCAATCTTGGTGAGAAAGACATTACATAAGGTTTCATCACATCTCCTCATGGTTGTATTACACCATTAAATGAAAACCTATTAATTAGGATAAGTACAATGGGTGGCAATGAGCAATCAATGCACACATCTATTTGTTCCTTTGGAAGATCTCCCAATAACATGTAACATAATTAATATATACTTGATACTTGATATACCTATTCACAATACTAGCTAACATAATTATTAGATACATAATAATACATAATATAACAATTGTAGACACAACGAGATAAAATATAATTCATATATACACAATAAAAGACACAACAAGCCAAGATAGATCACAGTGTACAATTAATTGAACAGAACACAGAAATGGAAAGTAATTATAATTACAAATAATACAAAAAACACTTTGAGTATGAAATAATGCTGAAACATAACGTAATTCTCTTTATGGTGATAAATGTACATTTCATAAAGCAAGGAAGCAGCTAATGAGGCGTAAAATGATCCGAACTGATTTGTTAAATTGGTAATGTAAAATTGCATTGAGAAATATTATTTAACGGATACGAACATTACCGCTGAGATAAGAAGGTGATGTTAATCAGTCAATAACCAACTGCTGATTTATTTCAACAGAAAAAATGCACAAATGACAAAATGGTGGATTGTCGAAGCTGAGACAACAAACATTTCAGATTGAAGCAAACCATCAAATTTCTACAAAAGCGGGAGATTTTTTTGTAAATTTTGAAGTCCAGTATTTCAAATTGTACACTGAATGCAGGTCTTTCTGTTCAATGGTAGCTCAAGCTATCATGTTTTCAACACCTGCAGATGAACTTACCTGTAATAGGCTCATTCCCTTATTAATCAGGTATTGCTCATAACAAAAGCTTAATTAAGCCACCGAAATAGTAAATGCAACCTTTATTAGTAAGAACTTAACGAAAAAGAATAATCTGTTGGCTTCCAGTGGCCAGAAGTTAATTAGCATTTCCTCACAAAAGTATGACTAACCAAGTAATGAGCAAAAGAGACCGGCACAAGGTATAGAGTTTCTCTATATTTAGAGAAATGTATGCTGTAATGGAAGCCGATATCTTTCTTCTAAAACACAATTGCATAAAACAGGCATCAAATATTGAGGCCATGACTTGACTCAACCATAAATCAACAACACTGCTTCCTGTCACATACAAGTTGACTATCACTAATGCATCACGTCAGATGAGATCATGTTTAACTAGTGAATGGCATGATGCCAACATTCCAATCCCTGAACTTTTGTTTTAGTTTAAAATAGAGTCAAGAGAACTCGATAGCTGACAACACTTGGTGTTATCTGGAGAGTGTAATTACACATAGACACATGTGAAGGGCACACAGAGATAGTAACAATTGAAGGAAACTGAACAAACAATCATGTCTATTTACGGTTAAATAAAAAGACAAGGACGTCATCAAAAGATAATCAATGGAAGTTTTATAATAACTTGTTAAGGAAAAGAAAATTCCGGAACATCTTTTGTCACATTAAAGAATTGGGGAAGCCCAGATTTTGTATAACAACTAACCCTGACCCATTGCATAACCTATGAGATCACTAGTGTTTCCCAGTGATATTTGACAGACACCAAACCAATTCTGGTAAGCGTTAAATTTTCCACGGTCTATGATCTATGGTGTACAGATCTGCTAAGATCTGATTTCATCTGCAGTCAAGCATTTACAAAGCAGTACAAGAGACTAAACAGTTGCAGACCAAAAAACTTTAATCAATATGGGGAAACCGATTCAGCAAAATCAGAAAACTGAAGATATTGATGTGTGAGAACGTCAGAATTGCATCATTCATTTTTAAACTTGAAAACTTGGCTAACTCATGTATCATAGGCTATAACTAGTTGTGTAACCGTTTCTTCCGGACAAGCGTAATGCAGCATCAACCACATATTATTTCCGAATACACATCACTCAGTGGGAATTATCTCTTCCACTGAAAGCAATATTTGGTTTTGATATACAGAACCATTATAAAATGTTACCAATCCACCAGGTGCTATACTGTGGGTTGATATGGACATGCACCCCTGTGTACTTTGGCTTGTCTACTAAAATACAGAGTGCTGATTTATGTGGTAATTCAAGAAGATACTGCTAAAGCATTTTGCTGCCAATTTTATAACAAGTGCTGCAAAAATTCTGTAAATTTCATTGTTTAGCCAAAAAAAGACAAACGTACGTAAAAACATTTTCTAGAAATTGAGAAGTAAATGAGCAGCCAACATACAACGAGTGTAACTGTCCAATAGGCAACGAGTGATGTCATTTGCGTAAAACAGACAGAAACCGCTATCGGCTGATTGTCAATGGACCAATAAAAACAGAGTAGGCATTTTACTTCCGTTAACTGGATGTAAATAATTCCGCAACCCGGCAAATAAGTTAGAGCAGCAATGCTAAAACCATTTGTACTGCAAAGATGACGTGTGAGAGTTGAGTCTAGAATATGAGTGATAGATGCAATGGTACACTTCTGGCAATGACAAACTTGGTCTTAAGCGTTCTTCACTCTTCTCTCCTCACCCCCCCCCCCCCTTTCATTCCTGAAGTCATCTGATGTTTTGTACCACATGGTAATCAGGAAACTCCCAGACTGTCAGTTGGATTGTTACATAATATAGTTTGCATAACTTATGATTGATTAATAGATAGATAAACATTATATAATATCACAAGTATAGTGTTTATGGTGGCACCAGTTGAGTGTGATAGGTTCAAGCTGCACCAAACACGGTTGTACAGAACTTTTTTTGTAATGTTGATAATACATTACTGATATTGAAAATCAACAACCTTACAGAGATCAATAATGGTTGTAGCAGAAATGTCTGGCTTGTTCAACTGCTGAATTAATAGTTTTCAAAGAAACTATTTACTTTTACAAATTCTGACTAAAGCCACAAAATTGAAGAGCAACCAGATACTGTCACAAGTCATCATCAGCTGATCGCTCACATCTCTGGCAGTCAAAGATTGAAGTATACCGCTTCTGAAAATAGTTTGTCCAGAAAAGCCTAGAATAGGGAAGATAATTAGTGATTTCACATCCTGTAATTTATCACTTCCCCGGTGTAAGATAAGACATGCACAAACTTCATCCATTCATCTATTGTACAGTATATTGGTTAACTTGGCCATTAGTCACCCAAGACTGTCAACCAATAGGAACTTTTATTGCAACCTCTTTAATGAAAGTTACAGCTAAGTAATCAGCTGATGCTATTTTTGTATCAAATAAACAACTTGAGTCAGTAAAAGGTCAGTTGTAATTGAAAGAGCTGTTGTATTTCAGAAGATGTCACAACTCTTGCATGTGCTCTGACCGAAGGAAATATCGTTGTGAAATTACATTCAAAATTTGTTTGATAAAAAACTTGATGAGATTATTGAGAGTTGACAGTGACCTTTTTTGGGGAGTCTTATTATTCCTGTAATAGTTTTATTGCCCAGGAACAAAATAATTTGATGTCTAATCCACAGGGAAGTGAAGCCTCATCTTATGCTGCAGAGGTAGCAACAACTAGGTATTAGAGATCAATGGATATCGTGGACATCATTATAAGCAATGTTAGTTGTGGAAAAAGTGCAACACATAACTTCAATCATAAGTTAGCTTGCAGACATTTAAAAAACTATTTGTATCACATTATCCGGCTTAAAAGCGATCATTCTCATTCAACATTCTATTTGGTTTTGTAATGGGGTCCCGAAATAGTATGCGATGCAATCAGAAGTAGCTTAGTTGATCGTAGAACTTATCGTTAAAAGTCTCGACTTGCTTTGCTAATATCTTGAGCAGTTGATGTGACAAAAACTGGCATTTTTGAGAAAGCTCAAAAGATCAATAAAGCCTTGAACTTTTTTGGGAAAGATATTGATTTACTCGCTTGAAAAAGTTTAATGAAATGTCTCGCAATAATACGTCGTGGAGCATTAGTTTTCGTTTTCGAACTTTATTATGTTTGCCGACATGAATAAATGAAGGTGCGTCCGCATCATAGTCTGGTTACACAGTTGGGACGTACTGAGATACACACTCCGTACTTATCTACTGGTCTTGAATCGTTGAGCGCAAGTTTCGTAAAACTAAATAAAAAAGATAGAGCTTTGTGAATATTAATAGTATTTTAGTTTCATAACGCTGTAGCAAGCAGACATGCTGTATCTTCACTGCTGGTGCCCCCTTATAAAACTGGTTGAACAACACTCAAAGGTAAACCTTTTCTAGCAAGATTTATCAACTGCACATAAAACGTAGCATGTTTTTATGAACTCTAAGGAGTTGGTTGGGCGAATACTAAACTAGTATACAACAAACGAAGGAAACTTCTGGAACTTGGTTATCAAAACCGAAACGATTTAGAGAGGACATAGTCTTCGTTTACTTTCTTAAAAGAACTGATCACAGAAAATTTTCTTTTTCACACTGGACATTTAAGTCATGGTGGATAAACTTGCTTGCAAGAGTGGAGCATAAACAATTTCCTTATTTTTGTTCTTGATTTAATGATTTACTATAGAGTAGTTTCAATGCACTGAGTTTGTGCCAAATTCCTTATTTCACTCAAGTGCTGTAGTATTAAACAAATGGAGAAGGGGAGAGGAAATAACTTATTCCCGAGGCATGTAAGTGGCCAGAATAAGCAGCAATAAGAAGGCAGACACAGTTTCCTGATTCTACACCAATCAAGTCACCACTTCTTAAGACAAACACCAATGATAACTGGTGTTACACTACAGACGCTTGTGTGTAGAATAAATACTGTGACTGTCGAATGAATTGAGAAACAAAAGAATGCTTTCAAGTTTCTTCATGCAAGTGTTGATATAAAGAAGTGAGTTATACTCCGTGTACAGAAGCTCAACAGGTTAGGATTTCAACATCGAGGCTCATTCACCCACTTCCTCATCCCAAAATGCAAAGCACTCATGCGTATCTATCGAAGTGCTATGTCATTTATTAATAGAAAGCGAGCGTAACCAAATAGCTTATGAATAATGTAAAAACTGTGATGATTAGGGGAGACAATTACTGTTTACAGGGCTTAATCAATCATTAGTAATGAAAACTTGTTGGTTGTTATAGCAATCTCAAAATTGACTAGCAGTGAAGGATTGTGCAACATAATTGTTGGTGAAAGTCAGCAAAGAGAGTAATTAGGTATAACAGATAAGTAAAGGGAGATAAGTTGTATACAAAGATCTGATTGGTTAGTTGGTGCACTGTTTTGGTTGCTTACTGGCTAAATCCTTTGACTCAGCATTTCCTAGCCTCTTGTGCATATCTCAAAATAGGGAACTATGTTTGAGCCAATTGGCTATCTGTTATGTCTGACTTTATACAATTTCATAAATCAATGAGTTGTAACCAAACTGCTGTGTCTGTGGTCAGCATATTGACAACAAACTGTTGGTAAACAGCTGATAGACAGCAGTGGGAATGCAATCTTTAGCTGTAGTCAAAATAATGAAAAATTGCCAGAACTGGTGAAAAAAGTTGCCCCGAAATAAGTTGTCATAGTTTTGATACTAACTTTTCATTTATCCTCAATTTTGTTACATGAGTACACCTCGTACTGACAGAGAGATGTGGCTCACCATAACATGCACAAGGAAATGTACAACAGCTAGCAATGTATCAGTTCTTATATCATTTGATAATTAGTTAAATCTCTACACTGTTTGTTACACTTATATTTATTGTAACAAACAAAAATAGTTGACTAGCTGTGACTGATTGTGTCTATATCCAGTATGACAGTATGTATAAGATATAACATAAGACAGGAATGTGCTTATAGCTAGATAATAAAAAACAAATGGATTAGACACTTCTCAAAAGAAAGATATGAAGATAACAAAAACATACCGAGACACACAATAAATAGATAAATACCAAATAAAATAAAAAATATAAAGATTTTCAACCAGCGTGTAGTGAAAAATCTTACAGCACTAAAACTGTTGGATAATTGTTTGCTCCTGGACCAAAATTCAACATAGAGAAATAAATAAAATAAATAATATATAAGCAGATAAACTATAAAAGTTTTTTTCAATGATTGAAGCGTGTTATGGATGGAGTGATAATGTAACAGGTTGTTCGATCAGATGTCAAAGACAATCAAATACCATGTTTATATGACATCACACCGGGAGACTCTGTCAACAACGAGAGATGCGAACTGAGCAGTTTGAGGTGTGCAGTTGTCTTTAGGGATGACAATGGTGTGTGAGCTTCGTCTATTTATCCTCGCATAATTACCATTCTTGCACTGAACCTTCCTTGATTTTTTAAACTGTGGGCAGGGAACGAATGTATACATAGAGTCACCATAATATGGTCTGTCATCACTGAGTATCGTACCATAACTTACTATGTACCTAAAACATAACAAAACTCCATCAGTCCACGTCAGAAGTTGTCTCCCCATAGTTAACTGTGCAGTGACAAATAGAAGTCACCGGTAATCAAATTAGATTATATATTACTTCCTGTTAGTAAACAAATACTTACATGAGCAGTTCGTTAGGTTGAGCCTTCCTGTACTTCTCATCTGTACAATCAGAGCTACTAGTGTTTAAGTTAGGAATTAACAAAGAAGTAGGCAGCATGACTGGGTCTACATCGGAAGCCAAGGCATCATTTAGTTCTTTTTCAGTAAAATGTGAACACTGACTTCTTTTAGATCTGTTTAACACTCGTGCATTGATGAGTACACAACTCAATAAGATCATGAGTAGAGATCGATGTAGGTATTCCATTTTAGCTCTAAGATGTTTTTTCATAGACTTTCAATAGCTGAATGGTGTTTGCTAGGAAAAATGGGCTATTTATACGTGTAGGGGAATCCTTCCTGCATTTATTTAACCAATAGCAGTTGAGTAATGTCTATACAGCAAGGCACAGTCATTGGACAATAATCACTTCCTCTTTCAACAATGTATTACTAATGTGTGTGTACTCAGCCTAATCAATCAAAGTCACAACTTGTCAGGCTATCACCAATGGAAACCCAACCTGCCTCAGGAGGGAAACATGCAGTTCCCACAACTATAAAGTTGACAAAAAATAATCAATTAATAAAACGAAAATTTATTACTCTTATTCAAAAGGAATCGATCTTATGTACTGTATTATACCTAAATTAGCCTGCCAGTGAGCTCACTTTGTAAAATACCAAATATCAAAGTCACAACTTGTCACGCTATCACCAATGGAAACCCAACCTGCCTCGGAGTAGAGACATGCAGTTTCTATTTACTATTTCTAATAGCAGGAGTTAACATTGCATTGCACAAGCTCTGACTTCTGCAAAAGTCATTTCTATCATGTCATTGGTCGATCTTTATTTCGTACCAACCAGACATCATTATCACCTTGTTATAGGTGCATTTTGTAAACAACTAGAAACAAAAGACAAGTTCAAAAGAAAAACATGCACAGTCCAAGTACACAAGTACCAAACAATAATGGACCATCAAATTGGAATTCCCTCTCTTCGTGTGATCACAAAAACACTACTGTCGGTAGTATCGGTTATTATTAAATTACTGTGTTTGACTGCTGTAGTGGATTTTGGGGGCTTTCAATCTACTAACTTAACACTGTCACTAGCTGAACGCCTCGTTTGCTGGAACAGTAAAGTAGGTAGCATTCTGACAGTATGCTTCCACCATTTACCTTTCTCCTAGAGGTAATAACAGGTCAATACTACAGCGAATCAGAAGTGAAAGAGTGTTCTTTACTCCACAACTAGTATAGCCCTCGGCTCAGACACATAACTCAGTGCTTTAGAGTGTAATGCATTTATTCTTGTAAAGACTACAAGCAAGTATATGTCCCAATACACTGCTGATTGTCTCACTTAGTTGTGCTGTTACAAACAAAAATAGTTGACTAGTTGTGACTGATTTTGTCTATATCCAGTATCACAGTATGTATAAGATATAACATAAGTCAGGAATGTGCTTATAGCTAGATAATAAAACAAATGGAATAGACAGTTCTCAAAAGAAAGAGATGAAGAGTACAAAAATACACAGAAACAAACAATAAATACTTAAATAACAAATAATCTAGAAAGTATAATGATTTTCAACCAGCGTGTAGTGAAAAATCTTATTGCGTTAAAACTGTTGAATATTAAAAATAAAATTCAACATTGAGAAATAAATAAAATAAATAATATATAAAAAGATACACTCTAAAAGTTTTTTCAATGATTGAAGCATGTTATGGCCGGACTGATAAGATCGGTCAGATGTCAAGGACAATCTTATAACATGTTTATATGACATCACACCGGGAGACTCTGTCAACAACGAGTGGTGCAAACTGAGCAGTTTGAGGTGTGCAGTTGTCTTCAGGGACGACAATGGTGTGTGAGCTTCGTCTATTTATCCTCGCATAATTACCATTCTTGCACTGAACCCTCCTTGACTTTTTAAACTGTGGGCAGGGAACGAATGTATACATGGAGTCACCATAATATGGTCTGTCATCACTGAGTATTGTGCCATAACTTACTATGTACCTAAAATATAACACAGCACCATCAACCCACGTCGGAAGTTGTTTCCCCATATTTAACTATGCAGTGACAAATAGAAGTCATCAAATTAAATTATATTTTACTTCCTGTTAGTAAACAAATACTTACATGAGCAGTTCGTTAGGTTGAGCCGTCCTGTACTTCTCATCTGTACAATCAGAGCTACTAGTGTTTAAGTTAGGAATTAACAAAGAAGTAGGCAGCATGACTGGGTCTACATCGGCAGCTAAGGCATCCTTTAGTTCTTTTTCAGTAAAATGTGAACACTGACTTCTTTTAGATCTGTTTAACACTCGTGTATCAACGAGTACACAACACAATATGATGTTACAAAGTAGAGATCGATATAAGTTATCCATGTTGATACTGAGATAGTGTCTCTGGTTAGAATACTGATTGCTAAATGACAGAGTTGAAGACGTTAGTGACTTATATACCATGGAGATGGGAAAACCCAGTTTCTTTTTGATCGCCAATGGGAGCCTTGAAGGCATAACTCATGGCAGTTGCAAAAAGCCCAATTAGGTTAAGGGGTGACTTCCTCAACTGCGTGAGCCAATGCGTTCAATAGATATGGCTATTTCAGTTCTTGTTTTGAATTTGTAAACAACATAATGGACTATTCAATCGAGAATGGAATACAAGCGGTGGAACAATAATCAACTTATCAATTTGAACATTTTATTGGCATGACATTGGCTACAGATAGCAGATAGTTAAACAGTATCAATGGAGTGAAAACTATTTGCAACAGCTCATAAAACAAACTGATGCGCATCATTTGTAATCACATGTAAGTTTGGTGTAAAGTCTGTCTCCCCCAAATCGGAGATAAATAATTTTAAAATTCAACTTATCACAGAACTCTACCAATTAAAGTTTAGAGAGAGATAGCACAAGGCGTGGGAGACATTCAGTTCCCTCTAGTTTCCATGATACTTCCTTTAAACAATCACAATTATATGAAATCATTTACAATACCACTTGCTGCAAACCACAAACACACCTAGAGAAAAGTTGCTCAGTCATAAACATAGCAATATCAATGGATTGTCAAACCACTTCCGTGGAATCTGTTAAAGCAGACAAACATAATGATCTACAAACATGCAATAAATGATTGTATAAGAGAGATAGGCTCAAACATGCACACATTTTGTATAGTCATATTTACACTACTTCTGTCATGTTGGTACATCAATCAAGGTTAGTGGGTATTTGTGCAGTCGATGGAACAAGATCATCCAATCAGAATCTATTAAGTCGCATTATGCAAGCATTTAAATAAGTCTTATGGGTTCTCGGTTACCCTTATATCTCATTCCAAAATGCATTCCCAAATACAATAAAAAGGAATCAAAAACATGGTGTCTCTCAAAATATTTGTAATTTGTCAATTATTGCAGTAAAGTAACATACCAATAGCCTGGATAGATGAGAAACGACTTGAAGATCAGGGAAGAGAGAAGTGGTTCTCACAATTCAACCTTTATACAAGTTAATTTTGTAAATAAGGAAGAAGTATTTCCCCAAAGTCGAACAAGTGGCAACAATTGTTTCTTGAATGCGGTGATCGAAGCAACAATCATTCAATCGTTGTATAAATAAAAGCATACTCTATCAAAATATTATATTATTATAATCACCTACTATAGTTAATCAAATATTATTAACGGTGATTACTACCAAGTTAATTATTTTATGAGCCACATGAAAAAAAGTCACCAAACTGTTTTTTTGTCGACAACTGCACTACATCAGAATAATTTTGGTGCAAAGGGATGGAGGTACAAGTTCTATCATTAGCATATCTCTACTTAGCTACAATATTGTCATCACAACAATAATCGTGCGATGAAAAGCAACTAAGTGACATTATAGGCTCGATAAAATACTAAATAATGAGGGATGGGCTAGTTTTTACTTTAATGCGCTACCATAAAATGAAACTAAAAATTTAGATTTTACATTTCATTGCATACAAAGAGATCCAAATATTGCATTTTCTGGTTTGGAGAGGCAAATTACCCAAACTCAACGATAACAACTCATATGTCCAAGTATTACGCACTGGAATTTCCATGGTAGATTGTTCCTCAACGTAGATCCTCATCAGTATGAGTAGCAGTGATGAACTATGTGTAGGTGGCTACAGGGTTACTGTGTCATATCATATTTCAAGTAAAAACAGATGCATGTTGTAGTGATATTGATAGACACGTGTGGTTTGATGTGTGCTCCAAGTAAGATACTGCTACTATTTCCTTATTTCCTTGACAACCAAGATATCCATTGAGTTACATCAGTGAGTCATAACTACTGACGACGCCAACCTTACATTAGTATAGTGGATGGCTTTTCCAATGGGACAATCGAGGATTACCCTGTTGCCAGCGTATTTATTCAATTACCCAATGACATCAACAATACAAAAATTTGTCAACTGAGTCGATGACTGCGCTCACACATAAGCATACTCAAAGACTATTATAAACAGTAATCATCACATCCGAAGCCGCTATATCTGACCACCATAACAAGGGCAATTAACCTTTTATAAAAAGCTATTGATAAACAAGAACTTATTTTTACTGAAGCGGCGGAAGTAGCAGTAGATAGCGGTCATTACGCCTGACTCATGCAAACTTCTTACATTTGGAGAGCCTTCCAATAGCTCATTAACCCATTATAATAATTAGGCTAGGCACACAAAGACTAAAATACATCAGCATTGGTCAGCTGAGATGAAGGATAGAAACAGTTGGCATAAAATGATACACTAGTATCTCCGCAATATATCTTTTAAGGAGATTAGATCACCTTTCCAATGATTAGCCGTAACTAAAAAGTAACAAAAACACAGCTAAACATCAATGTGTAGGTGCTACTGGCATTTGTGGCAGATGCCCAAACCAGAAGTGATCTGTTCTTTATTTATCGTCCACACTATTATTTATCAGCGGAGAAACTGGAGGAATCACAACCAGTGAAGGCAAGCAAATGTTAGATATCTAGAACAGCACTGAATGTTTTTATTACTAATTATGCCTACATGTGCTCCAGGGAAAAATGGGTGCAAAGATATGTATGGAATTGAAATATTTTAACATATTCCCTTTTTTGATTTCACATTGTATGATTGGATTCAATGACTAAACTGATATAGCAGACAGAATATATCATAGACAATATAATTGTGGTTCCAACTCATATTAGACTACATAAAAGGTAGACAAACACATATATATATAATATAATAAAAAGCTAAAATGCAGATAATACAACTTCACTGTGTTTTAAATGCATTGTCAAGTTTCACCATCTCAGGGAGTATTTAGAGAGAATGTGGAGAGAGACGCATTTTAGCACTCAATGGGTTGGTTGTATGGTGGACTAGGGTTGTGAGCAGACACGCAATCACATTTACTGTTAACATTTAGATAAACAGGTTCATAGTTCATGTATCCTTCTGGATGGCAGGTACCAGTAGGTCTGTGTATGACTAGAGTTTTGTTTTGTTTGCGTGCCTCACCATTCCTGGGCTATTTCTTACGTTACAATATTCATCTACATCTGCGCAACATTTCTCTATCTCTATAACATGGGGGATTATGTGTAATGCAGAAAGATCTTTCATCTTTTGGAGTGTCCTACAAATATTATAGTACAAATCATACAACTTGAACATTCAACTTTTCTATGAACAAACTTAGTAATTCCGCTAACAAGAAACTGTTGAATATTTTTTGTCAGATGTGCCAAGGTTTGCAGTAAGTTATAAAAACTGGACCCCTCAAAAATGATGTAGTTGTATTTTTTGTAGAGACTTTTTTGGAGAGGTTTTTCACTGATTAAGTTGTTTTCAAATGATCATTGAAAATTTCGCTTTTATTCAGTGGATAAAAACATCGACTCATTGGAAATTCCACAATAAGTCTCAATAATATAGATCAGCAGACATTAGATTAGAGATAAACTTGTGACACAAACAAATATAAATGGCGTGTGGAAATGAATATCACTGGTAGCTAATATATCTAATGGATTCCACAAAACATACAAAGCTGTTTGTGGTGTGCAACTGATATAAATCTCATTCAAACAAACTTTAATGAAAAATACAAAACAATTTCTTTCACGACTAAACGGTATGCTAAAACGGCAGCTTGAGCAGTCAGCCATATTTATAACATCTTTGACTAGATTATTATATTATTTAATGCAATAATATATAAATCATTGTATATTAGTTATTGTAATAATTCAATAATTACCAAGATATTATTTATAGTATTTATTACAATAATAAACTATGTATTGCTCTGAAATATTACGTATTACATCAACGCAACCAAATACGCTGAAAGATCGATGGTCTCACTATTTGGTCAATCAATCATTTGCTGAGCTGATACAGTAATACAAAAACTTGAGATGCTTTAGCACTCACCAGCCAGGATGCACATATTTGTCAATGAGAGAGAGTGCCTCAGTTCCAACAAGAGAGCAGTTACCAGAGGGTCCATCAAAGTTAACCAAACCCAAGTCGTCAACCGATACGGTAAGAATTGTATAATTGTACGACAAGCTAGCAATCCGACAGTTCTCATTTAGCCAATGCTGCACAGGCATGCGATTGCGCGATGTACCAATGCAACATTTCTGGTCACAACGGGGGGGTCCACAGCAGAGTGGCACTAAAAGGCAGTAGGACGGCGCCACAAACATATTTGCTGAGGATTCATTTATATGAAAAGGTATTATTGCGGAGTCAGTGAATAACTGAGTTTTTTTTATAAATATAAAGTAGAGAATAAAACTTCAACATACAATAAATGGAAAGCACAAAACAGTACAAAAAGCATCAACACCACATGACATATGATTTGGAACTTCCACAACATACCTCTTTGCCCCAAGCTAAATATTGGAATTTCTTATTTTACTTGTACAAGGACTTATGAACATACAACATGAATAGAAAATACATAAGTCTATGGGAAGGTGTCAATGGTGTGGGACAGAGCAAGCAGTAATTGTCGGAAAGTATAAATTGAGGTGTTATAATTTGTATTAACTACTAGTGTCAGGGGAGATATGTGGAAATGGTTAACATTCGCCGCATTATTTCCAAATGAACCATAAATATTACAAAAATATCACAAATTGGCTAAATTGATAGCCCTGAATTTAAAAAAAATAAATAATTGTCGTTCAGTGTTGGAGTAACTAAAGCATTGAAGCAAAGGTTTGTATGTATTGTCAACAGCCGACAGCCAAACCATATCAGTGCAACTCAGGCACACTGCATCATGTATAGCTACTGTTACTGGACATTACAAGTTTCTCACTTGAGATGGTTTCCTCAGACAATACAAACACCACAGCTGACAAGTCCACTATCAATCAAAATAATAGATTAATGCATTAACAAACCACAAACAAGACCCATAACAAATTTCTCACTAAAACGGGTATGAGGTGAAAAATTTGTATCACGTTGTCAAATTGCCTCGCAGTCTCTATAAGCCATCGATGATGTTATTTATATTATGTAATATCCTTATGGAAACTTTGGCAAGTTTCCAACCAACAATTTCATACGTATTACATTATTGTTGAACGGTAATGTAATTCTTCTGCTACGTATAGCCTGGGATATCAATTCTATTAATAGACATTGTACTATGCAGTACATTCACTTGTGATGAACATTAGTGGCCAAATCATCAGATAACATTTTGATTTACTACTGGTAAAGTGACGTACAACCAGTATTTCTGAAAGTCGCTGATTGGCTGAAAAGTGTTTAAAATAAAAGGATTGTTGAAAAGAGCACCTTAGCAATGATGGTAGCGTTGAGCCTACATGTACGGAAATGTGTCACAGCAGTGAATAACACACCGTCAGCATGTGTAGTAGAGAGAAGGAAGTAATGGCTCATTGAAAATTGAAAATACGCAAACAAAAACCATTTATCAAGAAATAAACTAGCAATTCCATCGTAATTAGCTATCTCTAACCAACATTATGTACCAAAGGCTATTTTACCAAACAGTTAACAAATGGGGATGGGGACCGTCTTTCTTCATCGGTTCAATTACCGGAAACAGTTTATCGCCAAATTGAATAACAGACAAGAATGTGTCTCGGATTTGCTATTTATCTTATTCTTACATCCTTGATTATTTGTTTCGAATGTATTTAAACGAAAAACACATGAGGTATATTTGCAGGCCGAATCGATCCATACAATAAACTTAATAAATAATATTTTCCGCAATTTATTTAATGCGAAGGGCTCAGTAGCAATATTTTTAGTGGATCGCAAAATACCATCCCCACGGGCAAAAAATGGTTTATTTGCGAGACATACTAATCGGTCATGAACTCTACCGATTCATGACATAAAATTAATATATACCCACGTGGGTGACGTTTTTTTCAAAGCAGTTTATTCTTGGTGTTACTATCGTTATATTATTATTTATTAATAATATATATTAAATATGTTCTCTATTATTATTAATTATTATGATTGTCATGTACAATAATAATATATTGGAAATAGAGTGAGCATAACTATAAAAAGCAAAGCTACTTTGTTAAAACAATAAAAATAAATTTTATTGTTTTAGTTAATCAAGAATAAATTGCCTTGAAATAAACATTGGCAACTAGACAAGTGTTTATTTTTTGACTCGCTATCACTATCTTAAACTTCTCGATGCATCATGCTAATGGTGCCAGTTAGGAATCAACGACATGATAACTGTCCCTGCTGCACACTGGAACTTTATATCTTCACCATCTGATCGGATCAAAAGGTATTAATTTTTATTACTATATAATAAAATGTAAACACCTGGATAGATGCTTTCGTCACCTACCGATGTGGATCCCAAAACAAGTGATAGCAGATGTTCATTGATTCAGCCCATGAATACACCTATCTTTCAATAGCAGAAATTCAAAAATTGCTTGCTAAACAGTTTAAACTACAGTGACCATAGACTTTGAAGTCTATCTATAACTATACGACTGTGACATCAACGCCAATGACGGTAGTTTATGTGAACTACAATCTCTGCCATATTAGAAGTAAACGTTGCCACTGAGGTCGGAGATGATATCCCTGGAACTTTTTGCGCTAGTTTTTGTTAGGAGCGTCCTACTTGAAAACTAACAACACTCCTCAGTCTATTTCTCTTTACAGCCAATTGATCCAATAACCCCAAAGTCCTGCGACTCCTGGCATATGTATTGTTATGATATTGATATTGATAAACGTTTTTCTTACGATTATTGTACCAGATTTTAAACAATTAATATTTAACATTTCAATACTTTAATACTCAATAACTTCAAAAGTTCTTTCTTTCAGATAATCATTTTAATAAAGATTGAAATTACTGGTACAAAGCTTTACAGCTATCAGGGAGACGATTAATACAAAACCCAAACTTTTGTTGTTGTTGTTGTTGTTGTTGTTGTTGTTGTTGTTGTTGTTGTTGTTGTTGTTGTAATATCGTGGACTTTGGCCACAGCATGTTCAATAATATGGGCAATATTGGAAACTACGACTTATTTCCAAAAGGCATCGGCATCATAATCAATGATAACATTGGATTTTCAGCTCACTAGACAAAAATTTGAACTAATTAAATCACTAGACAGTTAGATTAAAAGAACTCCTTCATTGATCAATACTAGTTTTGTTCCAAACGTGTCAGCAACGGAACCTTCCATCAATTAAATCCACATAGTCGTCTTTATTAACCAAAAAATCTGTGTAGGAGCTTCTATCCAATGAGGTTAAATCAAGGCTCCATTTGTCACCATCTGAGAGATGCTATTTGCAAGCAAAGCTTGAAGTCTAGAAAACAACAACATTACCAGGAATTAAATCACTGAATTCATTCTGCATTCCAGCAGAGCACCGAACTCAAATATTATTATAATATATGGTAGTGCTTATCATCATTTTAATCAATCAATAGTTTTTACTGTCTTGATTTCTTTTTGGATGAGAACTCCATACAATTGCTTTAATTTGTCAGAATAGCTTCATCTAGTTGAAAGTTAAAATAAATAAGAAAGTCGATAAAAGATTAGATCGGCATATAGCTCATAGAGCTATTCTGACATAGCTATTGGCTTGATGCTGTCCATTTTCCTGGTTGATAAATCGATCGATTGATAAACTGTGAAACGAAAACGTTTTGTGTTGCAGGTAGAGTAACATATCATACATGTGTACTCAAAAGATAGTCCCTTGGTGAAATCGCATTGTTATACCAGCTAAATAAAATCTTTATTTCCTATTTCTGCTGACTTAGTTGTTGAACCTTTGAGCGGCAAAGATCTTTTTAGAATAGCAGAAAAGGCAAAAAGAAAAATTGAGAGAAAATGAAAGAACCATTTTCATCTTATGAATGGTATATAATAGAAATAAACTTATTAATTAATAAAATCATCAATTTATATTTTATGTTTAAGTCCAATGAGGTGAACCATCAGCTAGGAAAATCACTAAAATGGAGTAATTTTTTCACGGTATAGCTGTTGGATCACTATTTTGGGTTGGGGGAAGGAAATGGGAGCGTTGAACAATACTCAGAGTTCCAACTCACAATGGAGAATAAAAAATTTCTCCACCGATAGTTGAGCTCAAGACTGTGCCTACTTAGAAGAGAACGAAAACTTCAATTTCAAACATCCGATGTGAGTTTTAGGTACAAAACTTACCTTTACAAGGAAACTATTAGGTTGCTTTAGTAACATTTCCATGTGACACAACAGGCCTTTAATTGAATAGCTGTAAATAAGAAGTACACAAGCTCAATATCAGAAATTAATTATTATAATTGAGTCAGCATTCTGTCAGAAATTAAGGGTGTTCCTGTCTACTGCAACAGCTGCTCTAATCAGTTCAAGGTAAGGAGGGAGCTGTGCAGCCTGTGTGACATGTATGTGTGAGTTCAGCAGTGAAAACTGTAACTCATGGCAACACACAAAAAGACAAAACTGTTGTGACTATTTGTTAAAAGGGCAACTCAACTAAAACTGATCATTGATGCAGATAACGGTAAAAGTGTTTTGAGAACTTTACCGAAACCTAGGGGAACCGGTTATCCCAGCAGCCATTGGATAATTTCATTACCTGTCAGGTAATCAACCGTAGGTGAAAGAGAACTTCATTAATGATAAAACTTTTAGCCAAACGCACTAGAAGAGGAAACGCATGTGTTGGTGGGCTGACCCAAAAGCAACTCTTCGCCGACAAACTTGGGTGCAGGAGGTGATTAGAATACAAAGTCAAGAGAAGTAGTTTTCAGTTGGCACTGAGCCAATGAGACAATACGATATGGGTTTTCCATTAAGTAATAGTTAGACAAAAACATACTTTCCATGCCAACTGATCACTCACAAGCATCGCTAAGGTTACTGTGCACGAGGAAATAAATTATGCAAAATGAAAATATAAACAGATCAACAGACAGCTATTAAAAAAACTGAGTCATAAGGCAAGCAGAGATTCAATGGACAGCTGCGGCAGCGCTGTTTTATTAATTATATTATAAGGTAACCAATTACTTTATGTTTGGAAATATTCAATGGGGGCTAGTCTATTCCCAGTAGACTGCTTGGGGGAGGCAATCCTTCCAGGCATACAACACAGGCATATTATATAACACAGGAGTTTGTGCACTTTACAGCAGGGGAAACAATGATTGTCTCAACTTCTACATACAACTACAGTTCTAACTTTTCCAACAGTCACACAATCAACAAATGCAGGAGTTAGCAATTACATTATCAAAACAAAGTTTGGCAGCGTGCCATGGTTACAATTAACTGAAATGTATCATCTACTACAGCAAAAATTATGGTCCCCGTTCCGACAGAATGCATTGACAGCCGAGACTTTTGCTCGTAGGCTATTGTAACGGCAAACATTTGATATTTATTATCGCTCTAGATAGTTTATGAACAAAATGAGAAAACGAAATGTGCAAGTACATTAATTAATTTGACCCAATAATGTTACTAATAATACTAATAATATTAATATAGTCAAAGTCCTTTTCAATAGAAACTTTCTATAAGCTTGGCTGTGGTGGGATTACCTCATCCTGAGAGCCACAAAACTAGACCCCCAAAGTCACAGTTAATTGATAGTGAAAGTGTAATCAGTAGAAAGTAAACAGTGAAATGATTTCAAAGAATTGTGGGCTGATAACTACAAACAGGTGTTTTCTTGCGGCCACCACCACCACCCATGTAGGGAAAAAAACAAACGTTGGAGGGGCAAACGTGGGAGAGAACAGTTATTATAAATGTATTGCAGGAAACACCTTACCAAACAGTGAGTTGATGATGTCATCATAGATAACCATTCATACCCTGGCATTGGCAGCGGCAGCAGCAATACATATAAGTAGTCCATGGTTTCAGTTCACAATCCTACAATAATTAGTAATATTGAGTTGACTCAATACACTTGCGTTTGTACCCAACGGAAAATGTGCTGCAGAGCTAAAAAGTTGTAGCAAATTTTCCGATAACTTGAAGAAAAAAAATGAGAAAATAAGTTACTGGCAGTATTGCTTGCAGGCCAGAGACCTAGGCATGGCACAAAGAGGTTTCTATCAGTCACATTAGCTGCCTCCCTATAGAGATCAATGCAACCAATCAACACCCACATCCATGGAATATCTCACAATTAAATGTAGAAAGGAAGAAAGTTAAGAACTTTCTAGAACATCTGGAGCGAACAAACAATATTGTAATTGTGTGTCAACCTTGGAGAGAAAGACATTACATAAAGTTTCATCACATGTCCTCATGGTTGTATTACACCATTAAATGAAAACCTATTAATTAGGATAAGTACAATGGATGGCAATGAGCAATCAATGCACACATCTATTTGTTCCTTTGGAAGATCTCCTAATAGTATATCATATAATTGATACATACACAATAGTATACAATACAACAAAGCTATTATAGACAACATAGCATATAATGTAAATAACTTATACACAATAGTTTATAATATGATTATTATAAGCAAAATAATGTATAATATAATTAATATATACGCAATAAAAGACACAACAAGCCAAGATAGATCACAGTGTACAATCCATGGAACAGAACACAGAAATAAAAAGTAATTATAATCACAATTAATACAAAAACACTTCGAGCATAAAATAATGCTCAAAAATAACATAATTCTCCTTCTGGTGATAAATGTACATTTCAGGTGAAGCAGCTAATGAGGCGTAAAATGATCCCCCTTTCATTCCTGAAGTCATCCATGTTTTTGTACCATATGGTGATCAGAAAATTCCTAGACAGTCAGTTGGATTGAAATGTTACATAACATACTTTGCATAACTTATGATATATTAACAAACATTATATAATATCACAAGTATAGTGTTTATGGTGGCATCAGGAGAGTGTGATACGTGGAAGCTGCACCAAACACAGTTGCACAGAACTTTTTTTGTAATGCTGAATATACGTTACTGATATTGAAAATCAACGGCCTTACAGAGGTGATCAATAATGATTGTAACAAAAATATCTGGTTGGTTCGTCTGCTGAATTACTTAATAAAATTCTAGAAAATACTCCAAGTTATTCGTTATTCGCTTTTACAAATTCTGACTAAAGCCACAAAATTGTAGAGCAACCAGATGCTGTCACAAGTCATCATCAGCTCATCGCTCACACCTCTGGCAGCCAAAGATTGAAAATAGTTTTGAAAACGGTTTTTCAAGAGAAGCCTAGAATAGGGAAGATAATTAGTGATGTCACATCCTGTCATTTATCACTTTCCCGGTGTTAGATAAGACGTGCACAAAGCTCATCCACTCATCTATTGTATAGTATATTGGTTAACTTGGCCATTAGTCACCCAAAACTGTCAACCAATAGGAGCTTTTATTGCAATCTCTTTAATGAAAGTTACCGCTAAGTAATCAGCTGATGCTATTTTTGTATCAAATAAACAACTTGAGTCAGTAAAAGGTCGTGCTGTAATGGAGAGAGCTGTAGTATTTCAGAAGATGTCACAACTCTTGCATGTGCTCTGACTGAAGGAAATATTCTTGTGAAATTACATTCAAACATAATTGTTTGATTGAATACTTGATGAGATTATTGAGAGTTGGCAGTGACCTTTTTGGGGAGTCTCATTATTCCTGTAACAGTTTTATTGTCCAGGAACAAAATAATTTGGTGTCTAATCCACAGGGAAGTGAAGCCTCATCTTATGCTGCAGAGGTAGCAACAGCTAGGTATTAGAGATCAATGGATATCGTGGAGCATAAACAATGTCCTTTTTTTGTTTTTGATAGAATAATCTATTGTAAGGTAGTTTCGATGCACTGAATTTGTGCTAAATTCGTTATTTCACTCAAGTGCTGTAGTATCAAGCAAATGGAGAAGGGGGGGGGGGGGGGAGGAAATAATTTATTCCCGAGGCATGTAAGTGGTCAATATAAGCAGCAATAAGAAGGCAGACACAGTTTCCTGAATCTACACCAATGAAGTCACCATTTCTTAAGACAAACACCAATAATAACTGGTGTTACACTACAGACGCTCGTGTGTAGAATAAACACAGTGACTGTAGAGTGAATTGAGAAACAAAAGAATTCTTTCAAGTTTCTTCATGCAAGTGTTGATGTAAAGAAGCTAGTTACACTCTACAGTCTACAGAAGCTCAACAGGTTAGGATTTCAACATCGAGGCTCATTCATCAACTTCCTCATCCCAAAATGCAGAGCATTCATGTGTGCGTATCTATTGAAGCGCCATGTCATTTATTAATAGAAAGCGAGCGTAACCAAATAGCTTATGAATAATGCAAAAACTGTGATAATTAGGGGAGACAATTACTGTTTACAGGGCTTAATCAATCATTAGTAATGAAAACTTGTTGGTTGTTATAGCAATCTCAAAATTGACTAGGAGTGAAGGATTGTGCAACATAATTGTTGGTGAAAGTCAGCAAAGAGAGTAATTAGGTATAACAGATAAGTAAAGGGAGATAAGTTGTATACAAAGATCTGATTGGTTGGTTGGTGCACTGTTTTGGTTGCTTATTGGCTAAATATTTTGACTCAGCATATCCCTGCCTCTTGTGCATATCTCAAATGGGGAACCATTTTTGAGCCAATTGGCTATTGCTGTCTGTTATGTCTGACTTTATGCAGTTTCATAAACCATTGAGCTGTAACCAAACTGCGGTTACTGTGGTCATCAATATGACAACAAACTGTTTAGCTGAAAGACAGCAGTGGGAATGCAATCTTTAGCTGTGGTCAAAATAATGAAAAACTGTCAAAACTGATGACAAAAGTCTTCTCCTGAAATAAACTGCCATAGTTATGATACAAACTTTTCATTTATCCTCAATTTTGTTACATGAGTACACCTCCCACTGACAGAGAGCTATGGCTCACCGTAACATGCATAAGGAAATGTACAACAGCTAGCAATGTATGAGTTCTTATATCATTTGATAATTGGTTAAATCTCTACACTGTTTGTTTCACTTAATTTTATTGTAAAAAATAAAAATAGTTGACTCGCTGTGACTGATTGTGTCTATATCCAGTATCACAGTATGTATAAGATATAACATAAGACAGGAATGTGCTTATAGCTAAACAATAAAAAACAAATGGAATAGACACTTCTCAAAAGAAAGATATGAAGATTACAAAAACATACCGAGACAAACAATAAATAGATAAATACCAAATAAATTAAAAAATAGAAAGATTTTCAACCAGCGTGTAGTGAAAAATCTTACAGCACTAAAACTGTTGGATAATTGTTTGCTCTTGGACCAAAACCCAACATTGAGAAATAAATAAAATAAATAATATATAAACAGATACACTACAAAAGTTTTTTTAATGATTGAAGCATGTTGTGGATGGAGTGATAATGTAACAGTTTGTTCGATCAGATGTCAAGGACAGTTGTATAACATGTTTATATGACATCACACTGGGAGACTCTGTCAATAACGAGAGGTGCAAACTGAGCAGTTTGAGGTGTGCAGTTGTCTTTAGGGACGACAATAGTTTGTGAGCTTCGTCTATTTATCCTTGCATAATTACCATTCTTGCACTGAACCCTCCTTGACTTTTTAAACTGTGGGCAGGGAACGAATGTATACATGGAGTCACCATAATATGGTCTGTCATCACTGAGTATTGTGCCATAACTTACTATGTACCTAAAATGTAACACAGCACCATCAGCCCATGTCGGAAGTTGTCTCCCCACATCTAACTATGCAGTGACAACTAGAAGTCGCCAGTAATCAAATTATATCATAAATCACTTCCTGTTAGTAAACAATTACTTACATGAGCAGTTCGTTAGGTTGAGCCTTCCTGTACTTCTCATCTGTACAATCAGAGCTACTAGTGTTTAAGTTAGGAATTAACAAAGAAGTAGGCAGCATGACTGGGTCAACATCGGCAGCTAAGGCATCCTTTAGTTCTTTTTCACTAAAATGTGAACACTGACTTCTTTTAGATCTGTTTAACACTCGTGCATCAACTAGTACACAACACAATATGATAGTACAAAGTAGAGATCGATATAAGTTCTCCATGTTAGATACTGAGGTAGTGTCTCTGGTTAGAATACTGACTGCTAAATGATAGAATTGAAGACCTCAGTGACTTATATACCATGAAGATGGGAAAACCCATCTTTTTAATCGCCAGTGGGAGCCTTGAAGGCATAACTCATGGCAGTTGCAAAGGACCAATTAGGTTAAGCAGTCACTTCCTTGAGCCAATGCATTCAATAAATAGGGATATTTCAGTTTTTGTTTTAAAGTTGTGAACAAAATAATGGACTATTCAATAGAGAATGGAATACAAGCAGTGGCACAAAGGCAACTAATCAATTTAAACATTTTAATGGCATGACATTGGCTACAGATTGTAGATAGATAAACAGTATCAGAAGGGTGAAAACTATTTGCAACAGCTCATGAAACAAACTGATGCACCTCCTTTGTAATCACATGTAAGTATGGTGTAAATTCTGTCTCCCCCAGATCGGAGCTAAATGAATTTTAAAATTAAACTCATCACATAACTCTACCAATTAAAGTTTAGAGAGAGATAGCACAAGACGTGGGAGACATTCAGTTCCCTCTAGTTTCCATGATACTTCCTTTAAACAATCACAATTATATGAAATCATTTACAATACCACTTGCAGCAAACCTCAAACACATCTAGAGAAAAGTTGCTCCGTCATAAACATTGCAATATCCATAGATTGTCAAACCACTTCTGTGGAATCTGTTGTAGCAGACAAACATAATGATCTACAAATATGCAATAAATGATTGCATAAGAGAGATAGGCTCAAACGTGCACACATTTTGTCGAGTCATATTTACGCTACTTCTGTCATGTTGGTACATCAATCAAGGTTGATGGGTATTTGTGCAGTCGATGGAACAAGATCATCCAATCAGAATCTATTAAGTCGCATTATGCAAGTATATAAATAAGTCTTATGGGTTCTTGGTTACCCTTATATCTCATTCCAAAATACATTCCCAAATACAACAAGGAATCAAAAGTATGGTGTCCCTCGAAATATTTGTAATTTGTCAATCATCGCAGTAAAAAGATCATACCAATAGCTTGGACAGATTAGAAACGGCTTGAAGATGAGGAAAGGGAGAAGTGGTTCTCACAGTTCAATCTTTATAGGAAGAAGTTATTCCCCAAAGTCGAATGAGTGGCAACAATTGTTTCTTAAATGCACTGACCAAAGCAGCAATCATTCAATTGCTGTGTAAACAAAAGAATATATCTCTACTTAGGTACAATATTGTCATCACAACAATAATCGTGCGATGAAAAGCAACTAAGTGACATTATAGCCACAATAAAATACTAAATATTGAGGGATGGGCTAGTTTATACTTTAATGTGCTACCATAAAATGAAACTAAAAAATTCTATATTACATTTCCTTGCATACAAAGAGATCCAAATATCACACTTTCTGGTTTGGAGAGGCAAATTACCCAAACTCAACGATAACAAATCATATGTCCAAGTATTATGCACTGGAATTTCCACAATAGATTGTTCCTTGATGCAGATCCTCATCAGTATGGGTAGCAGTGATGAACTATATGTAGGTGGCTAGCTACACTGTTAAGCCGTGGCTACACACACCTACGTTTTGTAGGAATATGACGAAAAAAACGTTTCGTAGCGTCGCTCTGGTGGCTACACACACAGATGATTGATCACCGCAACGCTACGGAGTGTCCAGTGAGGCAAAGAGGACATAATTATTGAAAACAATCAATGCAATAACTATAATAAATATAAATTATAATAATTAATTAATTATGACATTTCTTTATAATACTAGATAAAAAATTTATTATCTGTGATAAATAATTAAAGTTTATAAATAATAATTAGTTGTTTATAAATAAACAGTAACCTCTTTGATAAAAGTACTGTTGGCCAATCAGTAATGACCAGTAATGACAGTAATGGTCAAGGTTAAATTATAAAAAAGTTCACTGGAGTCGTCAAATTTTATCCCTATATTTTATCCAATCGAGAGTAGTTATTTAATAATAATTGTCCAATCACCGAAGCGTCAGGCAAAAAACGTTTTCGTAGACCGACATGTTGGTCTACGAAATTGAGCGTCTTTTTGTAAAAAAAAACGTCGCTTGCAAAGAAAAAAAACGCGTTTTTACCGCATACCTACGAAACGTAGGTGTGTGTAGCCACGGCTTTACTGTGTCATATCATAATTCAAGTAAAAAACAGATGCATGTTGTAGTGATATTGATAGACACGTGTGGTTTGATGTGCGCTCCAAGATACTGCTGCTATTTCCTTATTTCCTTGACAACCAAGATATCCATAGAGTTACATCAGTGAGTCATAACTACTGACTACACTAACCTTACATTAGTATAGCGGATGGCTTTTCCAATGGGACAATCAAGGATTACCCTGTTGCCAGCGTATGTATTCAATTACCCAATTACATCAACAACACAAAAATTTGTCAACTGAGTCGATGACTGCGCTCACACGTAAGCATACTCGAAGACTATTTATAACCAGTAATCATCACATACAAAACCATTATACCCTACCACCATAACGAGTGCAATTAGCCTTTTATAAAAAGCTATTGATAAACAAGAACTTTTTCTTCCTGAAGTGGCGGAAGTAGCAGTAGATAGCGGCCATTACGCCTGACTCATGCAAACTCCTTACATCTGGAGAGCCTTCTATTAGCTCATTAACCCATTATAATAAATAGACGAGCACACCAAAGACTAAAATACATCAGCATTGGTCAACTGAGATGAAGGATAGAAACAGTTGGCATAAAATGATCCACCCATATCTCCACAAAATATCTTTTAAGGAAGTTGGATCACTTTTTCAGTGAGTAGCCGTTACTAAAAAGTAACAAAAACACAGCTATACATCAATGTGTAGGTGATACTGGCATTTGTGGCAGATGCCCGAACCAGAAGTGGTCTGTTCTTTATTAATCATTCACACTATTATTTACGCACACAGAGAAACGTGGGTGAGTTTTAATCTCATTTCAATCAATTCTTACTATCCGCTAGCGTAATCACCTGAGCGATCGACTTGCGATTAAACGGGGATTGATTTATTACCACAACCAGTGCACTGGTGAATAACCCACACCGCGTATGAAACCAACAATGTTACCGGGAATTAAATTGCTGAAGTCATTCCGCATTCCAGCAGAGCACTGAACCAAAATATTATTATAATATATTGCAGTGCTTATCATCATTTTAATCAATCAATAGTTTTTGCTGTCTTGATTTATTTTTGGATGAGAACTCCATACAATTGCGTTAATTTGTGAGAATAGCTTCATCTAGTTGAAAGTTAAAATAAATAAAAAAGTCGATAAAAGATTAGATCGGAAAATAGCTCATAGAGCTATTCTGACATAGCTATTGGCTTGACGCTGTCCTTTTTCCTGATCGATAAATCAATGAATTCCAAAATGTTTTGTGTTGCAGGTAGAGTAACATATCATACATGTGTATTCAAAAGATAGTCCCTTGGTAAAATCGCATTGTTATACCAGCTAAATAAAATCTTTATTTCCTATTTCTGCTGACTTAGTTGTTGAACCTTTGAGCGACGAAGATTTTTTTAGAATAGCATAAAGGACAAAATGAAAGAGCCATCTCCACCTTAGGAATGATAAATAATAGAAATAAACTTATTAATCAATAAAATCATTGGTTTATATGTTATGTTTAAGTCCAATGAGTTGAACCATCAGCTAGGAAAATCGCTGATATAAAGTAATTATTTTACAGTTTAGCTGTTGGATCACTCTTTTGGGTTGGGGGAAGGGAATGGTAGAGTTGAACAATACCCAAAGCTGCAACTCATAATGAAAAAAAAATTATCCAAGGTATTTGAGCCCAAGACTGTGCCTACTTAGAAGAGAAGTAAAACTTCAATTTCAAACACCCGATGTGAGTTTTAGGTAGAAAACTTACTTTTACAAGGAAACGATTAGGTTGCTTTAGTAACATTTCCGTGTGGCACAACATGCCTTTAATTGAATAGCTGTAAATAATAAGTACACAAGCTCAATATCAGAAATTAATTATTATAATTGAGTCAGCATTCTGTCAGAAATTAAGGGTGTTCCTGTCTACTGCAACAGCTACTCTAATCAGTTCAAGGCAAGGAGGGAGCTGTGCAGCCTGTGTGACATGTATGTGTGTGTTTAGCAGTGAAAACTGTTACCCATGGCAACACACAAAGAGACAAAACTGTTGTGATTATTTGTATAAAAGGGCAACTCAACTAAAACTGATCATCGATGCAGGTAACGGTGAACAGGTTTTGAGAACTTTACCGAAACCTAGGGGAACAGGTTATCCCAGCAGCCATTGAATAATTTCATTACCTGTCAGGTAAACAACCGTAGGTGAAAGGCAACTTCATTAGTGATTTAACTTTCAGTCAAACGCACCAAAAGAGGAAACGTATGTGCAGGTGGGCTGACCTAAGGGCAACTCGTCACCAACAAACTTGGTGCAGCGGGGGTTGGGAATACTAAGTAGGTAACGTTCAGTTGGCACTGAGCCAATGAGACAATACGATATGGGTTTTCCATTAAGTAATAGTAAAACAACAACATACTTTCCATGCCAATTGATTACTCACAGGCATTGCTAAGGTTACTGTGCACGAGGAAATAAATTATGCAAAATGAAAATATAAGCAGATCAACAGGCAGCTTTAAAAAGACGAGTCATAAGGCAGATAGTTCAAGTAAATGCTGCCAAAAGATGAGACATTCAATGGACATCTGCGGCAGCACTGTTTTATTAATTATATTATAAGGTAACCAATTACTTTATGTTTTGAAATATTCAATGGGGGGCAGCCTATTCCCAGTAGACTGCTTGGGGGAGGCGATCCTTCCAGGCATACAACACACATATATTATATAACAAAGGGGTTTGTGCACTTTACAGCAGGGGAATCAACTTTTACATACAAGTACAGTTCGAACTTTTCCAACAGTCACACAATGCAGGAGTTAGAAATTACATTAGCAAAAACCAAGTTTGGCAGCGTGCCATGGATGCAAATAACTGAAATGTATTATCTACTACAGCAACAACTACTGTCCCCTTTCTGACAGAACGCATTGACAGCTGAGACTTTTGCTCGCAGTCTGTTGTAACAGCAAACAGTTGATATCTATTATCGCTCTAGATGGCTTATGATCGAAATGTGGAAATGAAATGTGCAAGTACATTAATTATTTGACCCAACAATAATAACAATAATACAGGTAAAGTCCTTTTCAATAGAAACTTTCTATAAGCCTGGGTGTGGTAGGATTACCTCATCCTGAGAGCCACAAAATTAGACCGTCAAAGTCACAGTTAATTGATAGTGAAAGTGTAATCAGTAGAAAGTAAACAGTGAAATGATTTCAAAGAATTGTGGGCTGATAACTACAAACAGGTGTTTTCTCACGGCCACCACCCAGATCAAGGCTCATTCAAGTGATAATGTCCTTTATTTGTGCCAGTTTAGGAGGCATGTAGGGGGTAAGCAAACGTTGGAGGGGCAAACGTGGGAGAGAACAGTTATTATAAATGCAGTGCAGGAAACACCTTACCAAACAGTGAGTTGATGATGTCATCATAGATACCAACCATTCATATCCTGGCATTGGCAGCGGCAGCAGCAATACATATAAGTGGTCCAAGGTTCACAGACCTACAATAATTAGTAATATTGAGCTAACTCAATACACTTTCGCTTGTACCCAACGGAAAATGTGCTGCAAAGCCAAAAAGTTGTAGCAGCTATTCCAATAACTTGAAAGAAAAAAGGTTAGAAAATAAGTTACTGGCAGTATTGCTTGCAGGCCAGAGACCTAGGCATGGCCCAAAGAGGTTTCTATAAGTTATACTCGCTGCCTCTCTATAGAGATCAATGCAACCAATCGACACCCACATCCATTGAATATCTCGCAATCAGATTTAGAAAGGAAGAAAGTTAAGAACTTTCTAGAACATCTGCAGTGAACAAACAATATTGTAATTGTGCGTCCATATTGGTGAGGAAGACATTACACAAAGTTTCATCACATCTCCTCATGGTTGTATTACACCATTATATGAAAACCTATTAATTAGGATAAGTACAATGGATGGCACTGAGCAATCAATGCACACATCTATTTGTTCCTTTGAAAGATCTCCTAAGAATATATCATATAATTGATATATACAAAACACAATAGTATATAAAATAATTATTATACACAAAATAGTATACAATGTAAATAATTTATACACAATAGTTTATAATATGATTATTATAAGCAAAATAATATATAATATAATTAATATATACGCAATAAAAGACACAACAAGCCAAGATAGATCACAGTGTACAATCCATGGAACAGAACACAGAAATAGAAAGTA
The DNA here is from genome assembly GCA_945261195.1 of Cryptosula pallasiana. NCBI lineage: Eukaryota > Metazoa > Bryozoa > Gymnolaemata > Cheilostomatida > Cryptosulidae > Cryptosula > Cryptosula pallasiana. The sequence goes on from OX183135.1 coordinate 8,122,951, forward strand.
ATTATAATCACAAATAATACAAAGACACTTCGAGCATAAAATAATGCTCAAAAATAAAAAAAACTCTCTTTATGCTGATAAATGTACATTTCATATAGCAAGGAAGCAGCTAATGAGTCGTAAAGCAATCCCCCTTTTATTCCTGAAGTCATCTATGTTTTTGTACCGCATGGTAATCAGGAATATCCTAGACTATCAGTTGGATTGAAATGTTATATAACATACTTTGCATAACTTATGATATATTAATAGACATTATAAATATCACAAGTATAGCGTTTCTGGTGGCATCTGTAGAGTGTGATAGGTTCAAGCTGCACCAAACACGGTTGTACAGAACTTTTTTGTAATGCTGAATATATATTACTGATATTGAAAATCAACAGCCTTACAGAGGTCATCATTAACGATTGTAACAGAAACATCTGCTTTGTTCATCCGCTGAATTATTTATTAAAATTCTAGAAAATACTCCAAGTTTTCAAAGAAACTATTCACTTTTACAAATTCTGTCTAAAGCCACAAGATTGTAAAGCAATCAGATGCTGTCACAAGTCATCATCAGCTCATTGCTCACACCTCTGGCAGCCAAAGATTGAAAATATTTTGAAAACAGTTTTTCCAAAAAAGCCTAGAATAGGGAAGATAATTAGTGATGTCACATCCTGTAATTTATCACTTCTCGGTGTAAGATAAGACATGCACAAAGTTCATTCACTCATCTATTGTATAGTATATTGCTTAACTTGGCCATTAGTCACCCAAAACTGTCAACCAATAGGAACTTTTGTTGCAATCTTTTTAATGAAAGTTACACAGCTAAGTAATCAACTGATGCTATTTTTGTATCAAATAAACAACTTGAGTCAGTAAAAGGTCGTGTTGTAATTGAGAGAGCTGTTGTATTTCAAAAGATGTCACAACTCTTGCATGTGCTCTGACCAAAGGGAACATCGTTGTGAAATTGCATTCAAACATAAGTTGTTTGATAAAAACTTGATGAGATTATTGAGAGTTGACAGTGACCTTGTTGGGGAGTCTCATTATTCCTGTAATAGTTTTATTGTCCAGGAACAAAATAATTTGATGTCTAATCCACAAGCAAGTGAAGCCTCATCTTATGCTGCAGAGGTAGTAACAACTAGGTATAGAGATCAATGGATACCGTGGACCATAAACAGTGTTTTTATTTTTGTTTTTGATATAATAATCTATTGTAAGGTAGTTTCAATGCACTTGCTTGTGCCAAATTCCATATTTCACTCAAGTGTTGTAGTATCAAACAAATGGAGAAGGGGAGAGGAAATAATTTATTCCCCAGGCATGTAAGTGGTCAGAATAAGCAGCAATAAGAAGGCGGACACAGTTTCCTGAATCTACACCATTGAAGTCACCACTTCTTAAGACAAACACCAATGATAACTGGTGTTACACTATAGACGCTCGTGTGTAGAATAAACACTGTGACTGTAGAATGAATTGAGAAACAAAAGAATGCTTTCAAGTTTCTTCATGCAAGTGTAGATATAAAGAAGCAAGTTACACTCTACAGTCTACAAAAGCTCAACAGGTTAGGATTTCACCACTGAGGCTCATTCACCCACTTCCTCATCCCAAAATGCAAAGCACTCATGTGTGCGTATCTATTAAGTGCTACGCCATTTATTAATAGAAAGCGAGCGTAACCAAATAGCTTTTGAATAATGTAAAAACTGTGATGATTAAGGGAGGCAATTACTGTTTAGAGAGCTTAATCATTAGTAATGAAAACTTGTTGGTTGTTATAGCAATCTCAAAATTGACTGGGAGTGAAGTTTTGTGCAACATAATTGTTGGTAAAAGTCAGCAAAGAGAGTAATTAGGTATAGCAGATACGTAAAGTGAGTTAATTTGTATGCAAAGATCTGATTGGTTGGTTGGTGCACTGTTTTGGTTGCTTACTGGCTAAATCTTTTGACTCAGCATATCCTAGCCTCGTGTGCATATCTCAAAAGGGGAACCATGTTTGAGCCAATTGGCTATCTGTTATTGATAAACCTATGAGTTGTAATCAAACTGCTGTGGCAGTTGTCATCAATATGACAACAAACTGTTTAGCTGAAAGACAGCAGTGGGAATGCAATCTTTAGCTGTGGTCAAAATAATGAAAAACTGTCAAAACTGATGACAAAAGGCTTCTCCTGAAATAAACTGCCATAGTTATGATGCAAACTTCTCATTTATCCTCAATTTCGTTACATCAGTACAAGTCAGCTGACAGAGAAATGTGGCTCACCATAACGTACATAAGGAAATGTACAACAGCTAGCAATGTATGAGTTCTTATATCGTTTGATAATTAGTTAAATCTCTACATTGTTTGTTTCACTTATATTTATTGTAACAAACAAAAATAGTTGACTAGCTGTGACTGATTGTGTCTATATCCAGTATCACAGTATGTATAAGATATGACATAAGATAGGAATGTGTTCATAGTTAAATAATAAAAAAACAAATGGAATAGGCAGTTCTCAAAAGAAAGATATAAAAGTTACAAAAATATACAGAAACAAACAATAAATAGATAAATATCAAATAAATTAAAAAATACAAGAATTTTCAACTAGCGTGTAGTGAAAAATCTTATTACTCTAAAACTATTGGGTAATTTTTTGCTCTTGGACCAAAAATCAAGATAAAGAAATAAATAAAATAAATAATATATAAACAGATAAACTATAAAAGATTTTTCAATGATGGAAGCGTGTTGTGGATGGAGTGATAAGGTAACAGTTTGTTCAGTCAGATGTCAAGGACATTCGTATAACATGTTTATATGACATCACACCAGGAGACTCTGTCAATAACGAGTGGTGCAAACTGAGCAGTTTGAGGTGTGCAGTTGTCTTTAGGGATGACAATGGTGTGTGAGCTTCGTCTATTTATCCTCGCGTAATTACCATTCTTGCACTGAACCCTCCTTGACTTTTTAAACTGTGGGCAGGGAACGAATGTATACATGGAGTCACCATAATATGGTCTGTCATCCCTGAGTATCGTGCCATAACTTACTATGTACCTAAAACATAACAAAACTCCATCAGTCCACGTCGGAGGTTGTCTCCCCATAGTTAACTATGCAGTGACAAATAGAAGTCACCGGTAATCAAATAAATTATATTTTACTTCCTGTTAGTAAACAAATACTTACATGAGCAGTTCGTTAGGTTGAGCCTTCCTGTACTTTTCATCTGTACAATCAGAGCTACTAGTGTTCAAGTTAGGAATTAACAAAGATGTAGGCAGCATGACTGGGTCTACATCGGCAGCTAAGGCATCCTTTAGTTCTTTTTCACTAAAAAGCGAACACCGACTTCTTTCATGTCTGTTTAACACTCTTGCATCAACGAGTACACAACACAATAAGATGGTGCAGAGTAGAGATCGATATAAGTTATCCATGTTGGATGCTGCGATAGTGTTCCTGCTTAGAATACTGAATGCTGAATGACAGAGTTGAAGATTTTGGTGACTTATATACGATAAAGATTGGAAAAACCATTTTTTGTTGATCGCCAATGGGAGCCTTGGAAACATAACTCATGGCAATTGCAAAATACCATTTAAGCCAAGGGTGACTTCCTCAACTGCATGAGGTAATGCATTCAATAAATATCGATAATTCAGTTTTGGTTTTAATGTTGTGAACAACATAATGGACTATTCAATAGAGAATGGAATACAAGCAGTAAAACAATAATCAACTCATCAGTTTAAACATTTTATTGGCATGAAGTTGGCTAAAGATAGCAGATAGATAAACAGTATCAAAGGAATAAAAACTATTTGCAACAGCTCATGAAACAAACTAATGCGTATCATATGTAAGTTTGGTGTAAATTCTGTTCCCAAAGATCTGAGCTAAATAATTTTAAAATTAAACTTATCACAGAACTCTACCAATTAAAGTTTAGAGAGAGATAGCACAAGACGTGGGAGACATTCAGTTCCCTCTAGTTTCCATGATACTTCCTTTAAACAATCATAATTCTATGAAATCATTTACAATACCACTTGCAGCAAACCACAAACACACCTAGAGAAAAGTTGCTCAGTCATAAACATTGCAATATCAATGGATTGTCAAACCACTTCTGTGGAATCTGTTGTAGGAGACAAACATAATGATCTACAAATACAATACATCATTGTGTAAGAGAGATAGGCTCAAACTTGCACACATTCTGTCAAGTAATATTTGCATTACTTCTGTCAAGTTGGTACATCAATCAAGGTTAATGGGTATTTGTGCAGTTGATGGAACAAGGTCATCCAATCAGATTCTAGTAAGTCACATTATGCTAGTTTTTAAAGAAATCATCTTTCATATGAGTTCTTGGTTAGCCTAATATAAGTATTTAGGGTGCAGAAATACTACAAGTTCGTTGAGGGGTTTTATATCTCTGAATGTTGTGTAATTTGGTGGTTTGTCAATCATTGCAGTGAAGTAGCATACCAATAGTCTGCACAGATAAAAAATAGCTTTAGGATCAAGGAAGGGAGAAGTGGATCTCACAGTTCAACCATTGCAAGCTTCAAGGTTGTTTGTATCACAACATCACACACACTTTTACTAATAAAAAAGGGTTTCTCCAAAGTCGAATGAGTGGCAACAATTGTTTCTTAAATGCACTGACCAAAGCAGCAATCATTCAATTGCTGTGTAAACAAAAGAATATATCTCTACTTAGCTACAATATTGTCATCACAACAATAATCGTGCGATGAAAAGCAACTAAGTGACATTATAGCCTCGATAAAATACTAAATATTGAGGGATAGGCTAGTTTATACTTTAATGCGCTACCATAAAATGAAACTAAAAAATTCTATTTTACATTTCATTGCATACAAAGAGATTCAAATATTGCATTTTCTGGTTTGGAGAGGCAAATTACCCAAACTCAACGATAACAACTCATATGTCCAAGTATTATGCACTGGAATTTCCATGGTAGATTGTTCCTCAATGTAGATCCTCATCAGTATGGGTAGCAGTGATGAAATATGTGTGGGTGGCTACACTGTTACTATGTCATATCATATTTCAAATGAGAAACAGATGCATGTTGTAGTGATAATGATAGACATACGTGGTTTGATGTGCGCTCCAAGTAAGATACTGCTACTATTTCCTTATTTCCTTGACAACCAAGATATCCATAGAGTTACATCAGTGAGTCAACTACTGACTACATTAACCTTACGTTAGTATAGTAGATGGCTTTTCCAATGGGACAATCAAGGATTACCCTGTTGCCAGCGTATGTATTCAATTACCCAATTACATCAACAATACAAAAATTTGTACGCATACTGCAAGACTATTTATAAACAGTAATCATCACATCCAAAGCTATTATATCCGACAAACATAACACGGCGCGATTAGCCTTTTATAAAACCTTGCAATACTGAAAAGTAGCGATGAAGATGAATACTTATGGCAATAAAAGACTCCACACTAGTTTCTACCACATCAATGCCACATTTTATTCGTGACTACAACTGGCAATTATTTATTTGGTAGCATGACTTGGTCATGGCTTTAGCCACTCTGTATTCATTTCTATTGGGTGGATATTTTTCTTGCAACGTAGTTAATGCAATGGGGTCGGTAGCTATATTTTCAGCTGATCACAAAATACCATCCCCACGAAGAAAATATGTCGTGAACACTACTGATCCAACAAATAAAATTAGTACATAGCCGTGCGGGTGACATTTGTTTCAAAGCAGTTTATTCCCGGTATTATTATTTTATCATTATTTATTATTAATATAAATTATGAATAAATTACTCATCATAACAAAAAGCAGAGCAATTTTGTTAAAACAATAAAGATTATTGTTATTGTTATAGTCCATCGATAAGAAATTGCTTCGAGATAAACGTCACCAACCAGACAAGTGTAAAGTTGTTTATTATTTGACTCGCTATCACTATCTGCTACTTCCCGACGCATCACACTATGGGTACCAGGAGGAAACCAGCGACAAAATAAGCGTCGCTGATGAAATGCTTATACATGTAAAAATCCATATGCTCACTACAATGCAAACTGCAATTTTATTTTTTCACAAACTGATCGGAATCGAATGATATAATTTCACATGATTATATAATCAAATGTAAAACCTTGGATCGATGCGTTCGCAGCCCACCGATGTGGTCCCCACAGATAAACAATAGCAGCTGTTCATTGATCCATCCGGCGAATATACCTATTAAAATCGACTCATTGGAAATTCCACAATAACGAGACTTCCAATCAAACTGATCAGCAGACATCACATTAATTAGAGATAAACTTGTGACGTAAACAAATATAAATGGTGTGTGGAAATGAATATCCACTGGTAGCTAATATATCTAATGGATTCCACAAAACATACAAAGCTGTTTGTGGTGTGCAACTGATATAAATCTCATGGAATGCTGACCCATCGATTTCTCATTCAAACAAACTTTAATGAGAAATACAAAACAAGTACAAAACAATTTCTTTCACAACTAAACGTTATGCTAAAACGGCAGCTTGAGCAGTCGGCCATATTTATAACATCTTTGACTAGATTATTATATTAATCAATGCAATAATATATAAATCATTGTATATTGGTTATTGTAATAATTCAATAATTACCAAGACATTATTTAGAGTATTTATTACACTAATAAACTATTTACTGTACTGAAAAATAACGTATTACATCAACACAACCAAATGCGCTCAAAGATTCATGGTCTCACTATTTGGTCAATCAACCATTTGCTGAGCTGATGCAGTAATACAAAAACTTGAGATGCTTTAGCAGTCCCCAGCCAGGATGCACGTATTTCTCAATGCGAGAGAGCGCCTCAGTTCCAACAAGAGAACAATCACCTGAGGGTCCTTCAAAGTTAACCAAACCCAAGTCCTCAACCGATACGGTAGGAATGCTAGAATTGTACGACAAGCTAGCTATTCAATCAAACATGCTGATAACAACTTTTTTTCAATACAAATGAAAACATTTCGCTGAGGATTCATTTATATAGAAAAGTATTATTGCGGAGTCAGTGAATAATTGAGTTTTCTTATAAATATTTATACAATATTACACTTTCTGAAATACTTGGAGAACTGATTTCATGCTAAACCGCGGTATGTATGAAAGGAAAAAAGTTTTCATAACTCAATAAATTCTTGCCCAAGTTGTTGCAACCAATGCTGTCGATACAGGGATAAATATATGGATTTATTTTAGGCACACCTCGACATAACAGCATCTGCACAACGATTCAGTTTAGTTTTCAATGAACGAGTTCTCCTTCAATTATTTGAGCCATTGATTAGTAACTTGAACCTACAATAAATGGAAAGCACAAAACAGTACAAAAAGCATTAACACCACATGATATATGATTTGGAATTTCCACAAAATATCCCTTTGCTCTCCTGCTAAATACTGGAATTCATTATTTTACTTGTACAATGACTTATGAATGAGCATGAATGTAAAATACACAAGCCTATGGAGAGATGTCAATGGCGTGGAACAAAGCAAGCAGGAATTGTCAGAAAAGTATAAATGGAGATGTTATAATTTGTATTAACTACTAGTGTCAGGGGAGATGATTGGAAATGGTTAACAGTCGCCGCATTATTTCTAGATGAACCGCAACTATTACAAAAATTTCACAAATTGCCCAAATTAATAGCTCGGAATTTTAAAAAATAATAATTGTCTTTCAGTGTCGGAGTAACGAAATCATTGAAACAGAAGATAATGTGTATTGTCAACAGTCGATAGCCAAACCAAATTAGTGCAACTCAACACACAGCAGCGTGTATGCAGCTTTTGTTGTACCAAGACAGTTCAGTAGTTGGTAGTTTTAAATGAAGTCACCGCATGAAAAGAAACTGTTGTTGATGAATAAGTATTCTTGAATAAACTATCTCACACAGTTGTACAAAAATATATATTTTCCCCTAAACTAAGGGAACAAATTGTTCAACAATTCTAAGGTGGGTTAGATTACATCATCATTTCAGAATGTTAGAGATGTTATCACGGCCCGTGAAGTGGACATATTGATTTGCTTACACTTGGAAAATCCAATGAAACAATAGAGTGTGTTTTGAATGGAAAATGTGGTACTTTCCATCTATTTAGGCAAAACCATCTATGGTTCAACTAGTAAGTAATTAGTAATCGTAAACTTTGGTGAACTAACTTAACTGAAGGTGCAGCATTAAACATACAGTACAATTTGCTGGACTATTACGATTGCACTTTGGTGATAGAGTTTACTGAATCCTGGTTGTGCGACATATCAAAATCTTCAGCACACATTAGGTTATGCAGGAGATATACCCACATATGGATATGGTAACAATAAGTCAACGCATTAGTGTTAAAAAGCTCAAAACTTTAAACAGCTTTTCAACCATAACAACTCCTGAAATAACTTCCTTGTATTCAGTAAAATAAATAAAATGTGACACAGTTTGAAAAAGCCGATACACACATCCAGTGCCTAGCTATAATCCCTATGTTCCCATGGTTCAAATTCGTTCGGATTGGGCGTTCATTCATGTTGGTTAGGATTCATTCGGGTTGGCACTGCTAACCGTTCCTATGATAATTCGAATTAAAATCATATGCAGAAGTTGTCCTTCCTTTACAGCGAGTAGCGAACGCAATAATTATTGTATCGTTAGTGAGATAGTAGAGCATAGACCTATAGGTATATGTAGTAAACAACCACGCTCGTATTACTAACTAGTAATACGAGACAGATTTGTGGAATGTTTACAGCACTTACTAATAGTAAGTAGATGAGTAACATTAATAAAAACAACAATTAATAATAATAATCATAAATAATTATTAATAAATATGATAAAAACTATAAGAAATTATAACTAATTAATGATAAATTATTATAATGAAATAATAAATATTTATTATTATAAAAATAATAATAATTTAGTTTGCCCACGTATCAAACAGTGCATTGATTCTCTGAACTCTGTCAGTTTCCCAAAAAATAGTAAATATTTTATAATTAATTAGTGAGCTGTTGTCAAACTTGCAAAGAGTCATTATTATATAAATGCAAATAAAACAACTGCAGTTGAAAAATAACAAAAGCTGATTTACAGAAAAAAACGCCAGTTTAATGCCTCTTCCACAACATCAACGATTCCCATGATTCTAATGAATGCTCAACCCGAACAAATATGTACGAATACGGTTTGAGGAACCGCACTGAGCTAACAATGAGTTGAATCCGAATGAATTCGAACCATGGGAACATAGTGAATGTGTTACAATGTATATCTACTGTTACTGGACATTACAAGTTTCTCACTTGAGATGGTTTCCTCAGACAAGACAAACACCACAGCTAGCAAGTCCACTATCAATCAAAATAATAGATTAATGCATTAACAAACCACAAATAAGACCCATAACAAATTTCTCACTAAAACAGGTATGAGGTGAAAATTTGTATCACGTTGTCAAGTTGCCTCGCAGTCTCCATAAGCCATCGATGTTATCATTTATATCATGTCATATCCTTATGGAAACTTTGGCAAGTTTCCAACCAACAATTTCATGTGTATTACATTATTGTTGAACGGTAATGTAATTCTTCTGCTACGTATAGCCTGGGATATCAATTCTATTAATAGACATTGTAGTATGCAGTACATTCACTTGTGATAAACATTAGTGGCCAAATCATCAAATAACATTTTGATTCGCTACTGGTAAAGTGATGCGCAACCAGTACTTCTGAAAGTCGCTGATTGGCTGAAAAGAGTTTAAAATAAAATGATTGTTGAATAGAGAGGATGTTATAGAGTTTCTTGGCAGACGTGTGATTGTTTGGTTACATTTAAGGAAACAAGCATCTCTAAATCGTCAGCTGAGGGCTATTTATAGCCCTAATATTATTTATTGTTTGCAATGACACCCAGGGAGATAAATGAAAAAGGTACAAAATATATATGTAAATCAGGTCTTCACACCTGCACCAGGTAAACATATGGGTGTAACTACACCACTTGAGAGCTACACGGAAACACACGCTCACAATAATAACAGTGACATTTTATTGCCTGTTATCTAACACTTCTCCACCCAAATAAAAGGGTGCCACCCTACTTTCTCTATCAAATAACCACCTAGCAATCAGTGATATGTAAAGATTGGTAGAAAACCCGGAAGAAATAAACAACCCAATGATATCCATTTATTACACTTGGGGTTCATTGAGTGCACTTGTACTGTTTAGTTTAGACTGTTTAACTTGCACAGATTCAAACCTAATCTAATCACAGACTATTTTTAACCAAACAGAGGACAAATGTAGGATGGCGACCGTCCTTCTCAACCGGTTCAATTGCCGGAAACAGTTTATCGCCAGATTGAATTATATACAAGAATGTGGCTCAAAATTGATATTTATTTTATTCTTACATCCTTGACTATTTGTTTTCAATGTATTTAGACAAAAAGAATACATAATAATTTCAAAGCAGAAATTAAAAAATCACTTGCTAAAGGGTGTAAACTACTGCGACCATAGACTTTGAAGTCTATCTATAACTATATGACTGTGACATCAACGCCAATGAGGGTAGTTTATGTAAACTACAATCTTTGCCATGTTAGAAATAAATGTCGCTACTGAGGTCGGAGATGATATCCCTGGCACTTAACTCGCTAGTTTTTGTTTGGAGCGTCCTACTTGAAAACTAACAACAGTTCTCAGTCTATTTATCTTTTCAGCCCATAGAACCAGTTACCTCAAAATCCTGCAACTCCTGACGTATGTACTTTTATTAGCGCTATCTCCATTGGCGTGATAAATATTGTTCTTTCGATTATTGTACCAGATTTTAAACAATTAATATTTAACATTTCAATACTTTAATACTCAATAACTTCAAAAGTTCTTTCTTGGAGACAATCTATTTAATAAAAAATTGAAATTACTGGTACACAGTTTTACAGATATCAGAGAGATGATTAATACAAAACCAAAACTTTTGTTGTTGTTGTTGTTGTTGTAATATCATGGACTTTGGCCACAGCATGTTCAATAATATGGGCAATATTGGAAACTACAACATATTTCCGAAAGGCATCGGCACAATCAAGAATAACATTGGATTTCCAGCTCACTAGATAAAAATTTGAACTAATTAAATCACTAGACAGTGAGATTAAAAGAAGCCCTTCATTGACCAATACTTGTCTTGTTCCAAACGTGTCAGCGACGGAACATTTCATCAATTAAATCCACATAGTCATATTTACTCACCAAAAAATCTGTGTAGAATTTTCTATCCAATGAGATTAAACCAAGCCTCCTTCTTATCACCAGCTAAGAGATGCTATTCGCTAGCAAAGTTTGAAGTCTAAAAAACAACAACATTACCAGGAATGGAATGGCTGAATTCATTCTGCATTCCAGCAGAGCACCGAACCATAATATTATTATAATATATTGTAGTGCTTATCATCATTTTAATCAATTAATAGTTTTTACTGCTTTAATTTCTTGTCGGATGGGAACTCCATACAATTGCGCTAATTTGTGAAAATAGCTTCATCAAGTTGAAGTTTCAAATAAATAAAAATGATGGATAAAAGATTAGGGCGAGGTATAGCTCATAGAGTTATTTTTGAAATCAATGGCAAGTACATATCTATTGGATTGACCCTGTCCACTTTCAAGATAATAAATCAATTACTTCCAAAAAAAAATTCATTGCAGTACTGGAGCTACAATAACACACCACATATTACCAAGGCTCCAAACAATGCGGCGACGTTGCTCCGACAGAAAGTCGACTTCGGGAAGTCGGTTTGGTTTTGTGGCAGGTATAAGTCGCTGCAAAACATTTACTTTTGAAGTCGACGTTTTCAGCCGCTGCATGGATATAGCAGTTATTTAGCGGCATTATCGCATTATTGTGCGTACGCATGCGCCAGCGCACTGCAAATGCTTTCCGATATCGACAGCCATGCCAATCAAGCTTAATCCAATAAGGACCTGGTAGGGGTAGTCTCTCTTTACCGATGCACCCGGAAATGTTTTAGTCGATCATATAATTTATCATTAAAAATTGCAACTAGCTTAATTATTTATTTGTTTTGACACATTTACAGCAAGTTATTTGGCAAAAATAAAGTTTCTGGCTTCGTGGCCTGTGACAAAATATTGAGAAATAAAATTAATGATTTAGGGCTTTAGGCTAATTTTATTGAGCAAATAATATTTTTTGGTTTGAGGCTATAAGCTTGCAGAAACGTAGTGAGTTTGCCAATCCTACACTAGTAGCAGTAGTAGCAACAATTATATATACTACTATAACTAACTCAATACAAACTGCTCACAGGCAAAACACACCCACTTTTTTATTGTCATTTTATATGTGAGAATGACATGATCACCTGTTATTATAATGAGATTGACACGCTGGAAGTGGGTGGAACTCTCGAGTTAGTTTTTTGTATTGTTGGCAGTAGTAACGCGTACCAGGTATTGTTTAATTATTATTATAATCATTTATTATTTCCAATAACTTGCTAATTGATAATATTATTGTTTATTGATAATACTATTCATTGCTGATGAAAGCTTAGACTGCTACTGCTGTTTTTTTGTTGTTCTGCAGTTGTTGAATGTTCTCGCAGTTATTATTAGGAAATATCATCATCTATTTTTCTACCAACTCTTGCTTTCACCCAGTTATTTTTACACTTGTCTGATAATTTTGATTTCAACTCAAAATGAGTTATGTTTGCGTGTTTAGACAATTTCATTTTACAAACTAAAACTTACTGTATTATTATTATTATTTACAACTACTGAAAGTTTTTAAAATTCCGATCATTATGATATAGCCTATGTTAAAAGCGGTAAAATTATATATAAATAATAGTTCCGGTCGCATCAGGTTTAGGGAGATAACTCCTACCACATCCCTATTATAATTAATTAGTAACTGCTTGAGTATGGCCTCAATTGTTTAGCACATGCTCAGTGAGTGTTCGACAACTAATGTAACGTTAATGTAATCACTTAAAATATACACAGTGATTTATTTGAACTTCAAACAATTAAATAATAAATATTAATAAATATTATATATATATTATATATATGTAAAAATTTAGTCAATAAAACTAATATAATAATTAATATATTCAATCGTCATCTCGATTTATCACGACCCAATGCTGATATTTACAGAATTTTTAAGCTGTTATAATAATATTATTTTGTCAAAATAAATCATTTCAATGAAGATAATTATTGATATTAAAGAAAACAAAAACATATCAATATTGAATTAATATTATAATGCTACTCCAGTGTATGTTTTTATTATTTATTGATCTCACAAAACAATTTTGGTAAAAATTGTATTGTATTTTTTTGTTGCCAGAATAATAAAAAAAATACAATAACAATTGAAACATATGTTTGTTAGTGTTGCTATGGCTACAAAAACTGGTTACTCGAGTGGCCAGTGTAATAGACATCTAGTAAAAAGTGGGTACAGATGTCGTATTAAACCAGCGACTTTCCAAGTTGACTTTGTGTCGGGGTAACGTTTCAACATGGAGCCTTGGTATATGTGTACTCAAAGGATAAACCCTTGTAAAAGCACATTGATTTACCAGCAAAGAAAATTTATACTTTCTATTTCCGCAAACTCATTTATTGAACTTTGAGCAGCAAAGATCACAGACTTCAAAACTATTTTAGAATCAATTTTAATCTACTACGAAGATCGGAACAAAAACCTTGCAAGCAACTGCCAAATCATCTTTAACTTAGTAATGGTCTGTAATAGAAACAAAACTGATTAATAATTAAAATGATCATTTTATATTTTATGTTTAAAAATACTTTCACTGTTATTATGCCGCAAAAATGGCTGACTCTGCATTTTGGGCACTGGTTCTGATTGCCATTAATTCATGTTGCTCATAAACCATGAAACTGTCTTCCAAACCTGAGCCAGAGTTGTTCGTCATAAATAAATTATGATTATTGAAGATTTGACAAAAGAGCCAACTTTGGATAAATGTAACTTGTACGTAATACATGGATAATAATCGTGAACTGCAACATAAATAAGTAAATTGACTAGTTTAAGAGAGACTGGAACTTTCTAACAAAATGTTTGATTGAAATATTTAAAATTGAAACACTTGAGCTGTATGTATACTAGGCGATTGAACATTTCACTCGTTATATAATAGATTGATCAGACCGAAGTAAAACTGATGTAGAATCTTGGCAAGGTGAAAGTCATTTAGCATGGACAGTGATGTTTTATTCCACTCAAGTTTTAAAGGAACAAATGCATTATTATTATTAATCGATGATTACTAGTTGCTTGCTGCACAGGTTGGTGTTCCCATCAATAATGAAATTGTCTAGATGGAAAAACTGAAAACTGTGAAAGTTGACTCAAGACTGCAGCTTGCATTTCACTCATATACTCTACTTGAGTCACTAATAGGGATGTCAATTTTATTAATTTTAACCTCTGACTTCGTTTCTTTTTTGAATCAGCAAAAACATCATTTATTATAGGATCCTTGTCAGAAAATGAATGATGGGCAACCCGTGATAATGGGGCTCGGATTTCGCTATTGAACTTGCAGCATTAGATCACCATAGGAATGAGTCAACTTACTAAGTGTTGACTAAGTAGTCATTAGACATTTTTGGATCGAGAACGTCCATGCCAAAACAGGCAAAATTTTTGTTTTTCGGCGAGTACAAAACTCGTTTTTTGGAACTCGATGTTGAACTGTGGTTTTACCGTTCACGGGGTCGGCCACCCTATGCCGTTCTTGATCCAATGCGTACAGTTCAACTATAACAAATATTTTTGCAAAGAATGCGCCCTTCTACATTAACTACAATGACAAGACAAGAGTGATGAGGAAACTCTAATTGTGACATCGACTTTCCACATTCAGAAAGCAATACTGAATTTTCCCGAAAATAAATCCAATATTTCATACAGATAATGGACATTGAGAAATAGTATCGAATAGAAAGCTGTGTGGGACACTGGGTAAACTTTTTCAAGATTGGTTTGAGCCCAAGAGTTTACGGCAAGACCACTGTTCACAGAGACCAAAAGCATTGATCATTACACCAGATACTAGAGAAGGTTTGCAGATGAGTGGTATCTGTGAGCTAAAACACCGCCTACTAGTCAAGACACTCTCTATGTTCTAAAAGAGAAGCAAAACTTCAATTTCAAACACCCGATGTGAGTTATAGGTAGAAAACTTACCTTTACAAGGAAACGATTAGGTTGCTTTAGTAACATTTCCGTGTGACACAACATGCCTTTAATTGAATAGCTGTAAATAATAAGTACACAAGCTCAATATCAGAAATTAATTATTATAATTGAGTCAGCATTCTGTCAGAAATTAAGGGTGTTCCTGTCCACTGCAACAGCTGCTCTAATCAGTTCAAGGCAAGGAGAGAACTGTGCAGCATGTGTGACATGTATGTGTGTGTTCAGCAGTGAAAACTGTTACACATGGCAACATACAAAGAGACAAAACTGCTGTGACCATTTGATAAAAGGAAAAGCTTTTTAAACCTGATCATCGACGCAGGTAACGGTGAAGAGGTTTTGAGGAATTCAAAAGGATCAGGAAGAAGAGGTTATCCCAGCAGCCATTGGATAATTCCATTACCTGTCAGGTAAACAACCGTAGGTGGAAGGGAACTTCATTAATAATTCAACTTTTAGTCAAACGCACCAGAAGAGGAAACTTATGTGCAGGTGGGGGGGGGGGGGGGGGGGGGGATGGGGATACGGAGTAGGGAGAAGTAGTCTTCAGTTGGCACTGAGCCAATGAGACAATATGATATGGGTTTCCATTAAGTAATAGTAAAACAAAAACATACTTTTCATGCCAACTGATTACTCACAGGCACTGCTAGGGTTCTGGCACACAAGGAAATAAATTATGCAAAATGAAAGTATAAACAGATCAACAGTCAGCTTTAAAAAGACGAGTCATAAGGCAGATAGTTCAAGTAAATGCTGCCAAAAGATGAGACATTCAATCGACAGCTGCAGCAGCACTGCTTTATTAACTATATTATAAGATAACCAATTACTTTATGTTTTGAAATATTCAATGGGAGACAGTCTATTCCCAGTAGACTACTTGGGGGAGGCAATCCTTCCAGGCATACAACACACACATATTATATAACACAGGGGTTTGTGTACTTTACAGCAGGGGAAACAATGATTGTCTCAACTTCTACATACCAATACAGTTCTTACTATTTAAATAAAGAGTCACACAACCAACAAATGCAACAAGCGAAAGATTATATTAATAAAAACAAAGTTTGGCAGCGTGCCATGGTTACAAATAACTGAAGTGTATTATCTACTACAGCAACAACTACTGTCCCCTTTCTGGCAGAATGCATTGACAGCCGAGACTTTTGCTCGTAGGCTATTGTAACGGCAAACATTTGATATTTATTATCACTCTAGATAGTTTATGAAAAAAATGAGAAAACGAAATGTGCAAGTGCATTAATTAATTTGACCCAATAATGTTACTAATAATACTAATAATATTAATATAGTCAAAGTCCTTTTCAATAGAAACTTTCTATAAGCTTGGGTGTGGTAGGATTACCTCATCCTAAGAGCCACAAAACTAGACCCCCAACGTCACAGTCAATTGATAGTGAAAGTGTAATCAGTAGAAAGTAAACAGTGAAATGATTTCAAAGAATTGCGGGCTGATAACTACAAACAGGTGTTTTCTTACGGCCACCACCCAGATCAAGGCTCATTCAAGTGATAATGTTCTTTACTTGTGCCAGTTTAGGAGGCATGTAGGGGGTAAACAAACGTTGGAGGGGCAAACGTGGGAGAGAACAGTTATTATAAATGCATTGCAAGAAACACCTTACCAAACAGTGAGGTGATGATGTCATCATAGATAACCATTCATACCCTGGCATTGGCAGCGGCAGCAGCAATACAGATAAGTAGTCCAAGGTTCACAGACCTACAATGATTAGCAATATTGAGCTGACTCAATACACTTTCGCTTGTACCAAACGGAAAATGTGCTGCAAAGCTAAACATTTCTAGCAACTTGGCCAACGATTTTTATAAAAAAATCTAGAAAATAAGTTACTGGCTGTATTGCTTGCAGGCCAGAGACCTAAACATGGCGCAAACAGGTTTCTATAAGTTATACTAACTGCCTCTTTATATCATATAATTGATATATACACAACACAATAGTACATAAAATAATTATTATACACAAAATAGTATATAATATAATTAGTTCACACACAATACAATAATATAAAACATAATACCTACACAATAATATATAAAATACTTGATAGATACACAATACTATAAAACATAATTATTAGATACATAATAATACATAATATAACAATTATAAACATAACGAGATATAATATAATTAATACATGCACAAAAATATATAACATAATTAATATATACACTTGAATACATAACAAAATTAATATGCACAATAAAAGACACAACAAGCCATGACAGATCACAGTATACAATCCATGGAACAAAAAACAGAAATGAAAATTAATTATCATCACAAATAATACAAAAAAATATTGGAGCATAAAATAATGCTGAGACATAACGTAATTCTCCTTCTGGTGATAAATGTACATTTCATAGAACAAGGAAGCAGCTAATGAGGCATAAAATGATTTGAACTGATTTGTTAGATAAATAATATAAAGCTGCATTGAGAAATATTATTTACCGGATACGAACATTACCGCTGAGATAAGAAGGTGATGTTGATCAGCCAATAACCAACTGCTGATTTATTTCTACATAAAAAATACACAAATGACAAAATGTGAAGGGCACACAGAAATAGTAATAACAGAAGGAAACCAAACAATCATGTCTATTTACAGTAAAAATAAATAGACAAGGACGTCATCAAAAGATAATCAAAAGAAGGTTTATAATAACTTGTTAAGGAAAAGGAAATTCCGGAACATCTTCCGTCACAGAAAAATGTTGGGGACACTTTACCAAATAACCTTTATTCATTGCATAACTACTGACATCACAAGGAGACATTTATATTTGGGTGGACAGAAATAATACAGACAAGCTAAGTATTACATAACAACAAACAATTGTTAACCAAAATTAAAGTGCTGGATAGTTTTTGGATATGCAGTGGACTCCATTTCTGTTACTCAACATTTCATTGTATTTCATTGTATTGACTTGCTCGCTCTAGCAAGTTGTAATAGAAATGTATCCAAATCCATTATACTACGCAAGCACACCACAACACACGTAATGCATTGCGTTGTTCCACAGTGCCTGGCATTGCCTGATCAGTGAATTAATGAGAATGACAGAATATCTTGCAACAATTGAAGTAGCAGAAGAGCATTGAGAGATAATTAACAGATAAAATGGTTCCATATTTAATCTTTTAACCAACCCAGGTTTCATAAAATACAGTGGGAGAAAAAAAACAATATCATCATTTTCATGCAAAAAAATAATTTAAATTGTTAGAGAAAGTTTCCAACAAAAACTAATCATGGTGCGTTAGTAATGGCTAGTGTTTTTCTATTAATGTTTGACAGAGACCAAACCAATAACAATTTGACTCAAGTTTACTGTAGTAAATAGTTCAAAGCAGCTCAAAGTTTATTACAACATTACTCTAGTAACGCACTGACAGCACTGACTCTCTCACAAGCAAAAGCAGTTACTCCAAAACAGCATACTATGGAAAAGTCATCAATTCCTGTGGTACATGTCACTACAGCTAGCAGCAATGAATCACACATAAAGCATTATGTACATAGGCATCACATCTCCCCTTGATCTCAAGATCATTACAGATGCTAATAAAAAAACAAGATATAAAATGAATAGGCAACAGATACAATAGCAGTACACACAGTAAGTGGGCTAGGAAGACAAATAACACGACCAAAACCAAACAGCCTAATGCTCAAAAAATTCTCCATATCTTTCTGGTGGCCTCCTGTCTCTCACAGGCCTGTGGTTTCCATTGTCATTGACAATGGCTGATTCACTGTCACTGCTACCTAAATCACAACCAGTTTCACTGTCAGCCCTGTTGTTCTCAAAATTGCCAGCAATAGGAAAATCAAAATCTATTTCGAAAGCATTGTCACTTGATGACCTGGGTTCACTGCTCGTGCTATGTGTGCTACTTCGACGCGCTAGACGTATGTCGGCCACATGTCTGTTTACTCCGTCAACCTCTATCGCAGTGTCTGATACTACAGCTGTTACTTTGCCCTCAGGCCATACTGTCACACATTTGGCATTCACTGGCTTTACGAACACAACATCGCCTAAGCCATAAGAGTGTCTGAACTCCTGATCACACTCCCTCTTCTCTATAGCCATGTTTGGGTTTCTCACCGGATAAGAATGCACTGCTTGACTTGGCACCACCCCCTCATTATTTGGCGTATTATTATACCAATAAACCATGTCCTGAATATTGTTGCCAGATCGTGCTGCCATTCTCTTAACTGTCCTGTGGTTACGTTCCACTATGCCATTACCAGTTGGTCTATAGGCGCAGCTGTATATGTGACGGATTTTCCACTTCTTCAACATAGCATTGAAATGTGTACTCGCAAAACATGGCCCATTGTCCGATAGTAACTCCACTGGTGGTCCACGTTCCCTAAAAACTCGCGTCAAATGTTCTATAACCGAGTTCGCTGTCTCGTCTCTCAGTTTTTGCCACAGTGCATATCTACTCGGGCCACAGTCTATGATGGTTAAGTACGGGACTCGTCCTACATGTGTGATGTCTACGGCTAACCTATCCCATGTGTCTTCTACTGCCACTGTACCATTCTCCCATTTAGCAGGAGATGGGTCGATTTGCCTGCACACCAAACACTCTCTGATCACCTGTTCAACCACTTCTTTTGATATGCTCTGTCCAAACTTCTGCTTCACCAAAAACCATGTCCTTTCCACACCAAGATGGTGAGTGGTATGAATATTGCGTACCTCTGCGATAGGATCTAGAGGTTTCTTTACTGCCACACTAACACATGGAACAGTTCTCTTCAGCCACCTTTGATCTACGCGCGTCAACACATCTGCTCGATTGTTCGCCGACTTTACTAGAGACACTTGTAACTTAACGTTGTAAACAGTCATCAGCTCTGCAATAACACCTAGCCTCCGTCTCACTATCATTTCCGACAGCCCACTTACTTTGGGCCTGTGACTGTCTGTAATAACAGAACTAACCCAATTATAGACTGTCGCTGAATCTGTTATGATGGCTATTTTTGTCATTTCCCACTTGATAGCCAAATTTACACCTTTAAGCACAGCGTCCAACTCTG
The DNA here is from genome assembly GCA_945261195.1 of Cryptosula pallasiana. NCBI lineage: Eukaryota > Metazoa > Bryozoa > Gymnolaemata > Cheilostomatida > Cryptosulidae > Cryptosula > Cryptosula pallasiana. The sequence goes on from OX183135.1 coordinate 8,143,466, forward strand.
CTACGTTTATGTGCATGCTGTCGTCCATCTTTCTCAGCCATGCAGCGTCTTCCACAATTTGCCCGTCGATCTCTACTGCTGCCCCAATAGCTATACTGCTAGCGTCACACCACACTTTGCACTGGCTATCGCTACTCACAGCCCACTTTCCTTGTACTGGGTCCTGCTTCTCTACTCTACCCAAGACTTCCTTCAACATCGCTGTTACATTGTCTGGTATTACATCGTCCCATTTCCCATCCGCTGCTTGCCTTTTTATATAGCTGCATGCCACTCTAAGCCACCCAGCTACTGGATAGTGACCCACTAACTTGCCACAGATGGAGAATAGCTCCCTTCTAGTAATGTCACCATCCACTGATGGAATATCGGAATCACGCTGCCACCTGTCTACACTTGAACTGTCACACTTTACTTTCAATCCAAGAACTCGCGCATTCGATAACGCTACTGGCTCTTTCGTTACTAGCCCATATTTGAGTAAGTGGTTTTGCACCGTAGTCGCTGACACTATTGACTTGTTTACGAGAATGTCATCGATGTAATGATCAGTCGCGGCAGCTACCCTATCATCAAGTGACAAAACTTTTGACAATATTTTGGTCATAATCTTAGGTGCTACATTAAGTCCAAACCCCATACGAGTCATCACATACACAGTACCCTTGAACCTAACAGCTTGAAACCTTTGCAATTCAATACTAATATGCACCTGCAAATATGCCTTCTTTAAATCGAGTACACACGCATTGCCACCTAACTTACGCCAATGTCTCAGTTTGTCCTGACATACTGCCGTATCCACACCAGGATTGCTGTTTATATATCCATTCAGCTCCTTGCTATAGTCCATTACTGGTCTCACTTTCACTGGCTTATTTGGTTGTGGAGCAGCCATCAACGGGATAAATCCATCAACTTTGCCATGTACATGCTCTACATGTGGTTGCAGCCAACCGTTCGATATCCATTGTTCTACCTCTCGTTCATAATCCTCTCGAACGCTGTCATGTATACTATATTCTCCGCATTGGTTGTGTAACGTTGGCTTCTCGTCCTTCCATTTCCATGTTACAGTCCACACCCGGCCGTCAAACTGTGCCGTAAAGTCCTGATCATCGATGTCTATCACTGGCGGTCGGCTTACATCATTCTCTCTTACTACCGCCCCAATGGTAGATGGCTTTGTTGCTCTGAATACCGCTTTACTAGAATTCCCTATTGTTACTCCACCAAGTCTGGTAATGCCGTCCATGCCAAGTATCATGGTGCAATCGCACACCAACTCGGGTGCAACCATGCAGCGTAGCTCAATCTTTTGCTGCCCTACCATTACTGACACAGTTACTTCTCCCTTGCACATTGTCGTATTCCCATTAAGCATCAAAACCTGTCTCTCTGGCCCCTGAATAGCTAGTCGCAAACGTCTCACCAGTCCTTCGTGTAGTACAGATTGTTCGCATCCACTGTCAACCAAAGCTTTTACCGGCATGTTCCCAATCAGTACGGATGTAAATGGCAACACCGACTTGTTTATGCGTGTTTTACGGGGAAAGCATCCGGTGCATACGCTTCCCCACTTTCGTTTCCCTGCAAGTGAGGGCACTGAGCCCTCCTATGACCCTCGGCATGGCAGTTGTAGCATCTAAACATCGGCCTGTTGTCTCCATTCTTCATGCTGTAGCGACAATTACGCGCCAAATGTGGCCCAGAGCAGCGATAGCATTTGATCTCCTTTCTGCGTTGCATGGCCCCACACACAGTTGATGCGCTGCTACTAGTTGAAAGCATCATTCTCGCTCGACCAACTAAATCCTCCAGACTTAATGTCTCTACTGCGACGAGCGACTTTAGCTGTGTTGCCAAGTCTTGTGGGAGGCCTGCTAGAAAGGCACATCTTAGTAACGGTTCTGGAGTGGTCTGTCCTACTAGTGCCACCAACCTCCTCAGGTCTGCTAAGAACACATCGACACTCTCTCCTTCCATTAGCATACGCATGCGTAGTTGATCATACGCACTAAAGCTATTCTCACTAAATGCTGTTAGTAGTGCACCTTTTAGTTTGTCAAAGTCTTTCTGCACTTCCTCGCTTAGTTGTTTGTACACAGAGAATGCAGCTCCTGATAGAAACAGTGGCAGAAATGTTGTTAAGTCGGTTACCTTTTGAAGCTTCGCTACCAGTTCTAGTTTGTCCACCCAAACACTAAAGTCTCCACTAGGTACCCCCTCATAGCTCTTGATCAAGTCCGATAGTTTGACTGCCATATCCGCTATATAGTATATATCCGCAAAAGCCGAAATAGCTTGTAGTAAATAGTTCAAAGCAGCTCAAAGTTTATTACAACATTACTCTAGTAACGCACTGACAGCACTGACTCTCTCACAAGCAAAAGCAGTTACTCCAAAACAGCATACTATGGAAAAGTCATCAATTCCTGTGGTACATGTCACTACAGCTAGCAGCAATGAATCACACATAAAGCATTATGTACGATAGGCATCACATTTACCACCATCTATGATCTGTGGCCTACAGATCAGCTAAGATTCAGTCTGTAGGCACACATGGTTTGTGTGAAAATTGGAAGTTTATAACAAGCACTGCATATATCCTTGTTTAGCCAAAACTAAAAACAAAAGTGCGCAAAAACATTTCCTAGAAACTGAGAAGTAAATGAGCAGCCAACATAAACGAGTGTAATTGTCCAATAGGCAACGAGTGATGTCATTTGCGTAAACCAGAAAAAGGTCGTTATCCGCTGATTGTTGATGAACCAATGAAAACAAAACAAAATTTTTTTTCATTAATTGATCTAAAGAATTTTTGAAGCCAGCGAAAAAGTTAGAGCAGCAATGCTAGGACCATTTATACTGCAAAGATGACGTGTGAGAGTTGAGTGTAGAATATGAGTGACAGATGCAATGGTACACTTCTGGCCATGACAAACTTGGTCTTAAGCGTTCTTCACTCTTTTCTCCTCACCCCCCCCCCCCCCCCCTTTCAATCCTGAAGTCATCTGATGTTTTGTACCACATGGTAATCAGGAAACTTCCAGACGATCAGTTGTATTGGAGTGTTACATAACATAATTTGCATACCTTATAAGATATTAATAGATTGATAAACATTATATAATATCACAAGTATAGTGTTTCTGGTGTGATAGGTTCAAGCTGCCCCAAACACAGTTGTACAGAACTATTTTTGTTATGCTGAATATACATTACTGATATTGAAAATCAACGGCCTTACAGAGGTGATCCATAACGATTGTAACAGAAATATCTGGTTGGTTCGTCTGCTGAATTATTTAATAAAACTCAAAGAAAATGCTTCAAACTTTCACAGATACTATTCGCTTTTACAAAACTCCGACTAAAACCACAAGATTGTAGATCAACCAGATGCTGTCACAAGTCATCATCAGCTGATTGCTCACACCTCTTGCAGACAAAGATCGGACCACATCGCTTCTGAAAATAGCTTTTTTCAAAAAAGCCTAGAATAGGGAAGATAATTAGTGATGTCACCTCCTGTAATTTATCACTTCCCCGGTGTAAGATAAGACATGCACAAAGTTCATCCACTCATCTATTGTACAGTATATTGGTTAACTTCACCATTAGTCACCCAAGACTGTCAACCAATAGGAACTTTTGTTGCAACCTCTTTAATGAAAGTTACAGCTAAGTAATCAACTGATGCTATTTTTGTATCAAATAAACAACTTGAATCAGTAAAAGGTCGTGTTGTAATGGAGAGAGCTGTAGTATTTTAGAAGATGTCACAACTCTTGCATGTGCTCTGACCGAAGGAAATATTCTTGTGAAATTACATTCAAACAAAATTTGTTTGATTAAAAACTTCATGAGATTATTGAGAGTTGACAGTGACCTTGTTGGGGAGTCTCATTATTCCTGTAATAGTTTTATTGTCCGGGAACAAAATAATTTGATGTTTCATCCACAGGGAAGTGATGCCTAATCTTACGCTGCAGAGGTAGTAACAACTAGGTATAGAGATCAATTGATATCGTGGACATCATTATAAGCGATGTTATTTGCGAAAAGTGCAATGCACAATTTCTATCATGGGATGATTGCAAACATTAAAAACAATGTCTTTCCGAAAATGTTTACATTAAAAGCAGTAAGTCTCATTTGACGTTTTCATTGTTCTACGAGAACTTGGATGATTTACAGTGGGTTATTCAGCAGTACAACATTCCAAAAATAAAAAGGCAAGTTTTTTAGGAATCCTAAACAATTGGTTGGGCAAATAATTAATTAGTATTGTAACGGTTTTCCCCGTGTTAAGAGAGGAAGACGGTCACAGGTACTGCAAGCTGCTAGGTTATAATGGTTAATCTGTGTTTCAGTGGTAGCTGTGGCTACAGAGTGCAAGGCTTGAATGTTTCTCTGTGCTAGAGGAGACAGGATGCTGCTTGTTGGCAGACACAACGGTATTTGGCAATCGGCCAAACAGATTCTGATAGATTGAAAGTGTTAGCAATGTCTTTATTATATCCACTTTACCTAACACGCACAAAATTGCTACTAGGTATAACTATAAAAGTGATTGTAGTGTCTCTCTATACTGGTGTCCGAATGCTGAAGGTATGCGTCCTGGCGGTATAGTCTCTAGCTGGGCGTTCCTACGAGGGTTCAAAGCGTCTTCTTCTGTACACTTCTGGGAACCTCTCTGCTGTAGTCCTGAACGTCACCTCAGCTGTCTTGGCTATAGCTAAGCACACACTACTCCTAGACAGTATCTCACAAACAATGTCTGAGCACTACTGAACACTAATTCTAACTGCTCTGCTGGGCTAAAGCAAGTCTATATAAATAGGATACAAAATCAGGGATGCGTATAAATATGTGATTGGTTAAGCGTAGTATAAACAAAACAGCATGCGACACATGCTAAGATAAAAATAACTATAAGGGCGAGAAATGTCCTTCCTGCTGGTTGAAGATTAGCTGTAGTGCAGCTGCACTGCTGAAGGCGTTCAAGCATATGTAGATAGTCTTGATTAACATAAGTTGATTAATATAGGTGTAGTGCCGGCTGTAGATGATGGCGACGCTGTGCAATTCCATTACAGTATGTAACAAATAAATGAAATAGCTTGAACTTGGTTATTGAAACAAAAACGGCTCGTAATAAAGCCATCATTAAAATTTTTAAAACCGATCACGCAATAGGTTCTTTTTCGTACTGGACGTTTTCAGTCATGGTGAATAGATTTGCTTGCAAGAGTGAGAGCATAAAGAATGCCTTTATTTTTCTTCTTGATAGAATGATGATCTGGTATACAATCTACTAATAGGGTAGCTTCAATGGACTGAGTTTGTGCAAAATTGTAGTGGATTTTGGAGGCTTAAAACCACTAGCTGAGTGTCTGTAATCCAACGAACTTCCAGTTTATCGGCACAGAGAAGTCGGTAGCGTTCCGACAATATGCTGCCACCAGTTCAACAGGTCTGTATACACCGAATCAGATGTGAAGGAGTATACTCGACTCCACAACTAGTACAGAGCCCTCGGCTCAGACACATAACTCAGAGCTTTAGAGTAATATGCATTTATTCTTATCCCAAGAATATGAGTCTATAAGTCACAATACATACAGGACTACTTTACAGACTGGTTAGATATGGCACGAGCTTTGCCTTTTTAGGCAGAGCACAGGAAGTGAAATGAGACAATAACCAAAACACACAAGTAGCACATATCACAAGGAATAGATAAGCATATATAAATAGTCAACAAATGAGGTAAGGTAGATGGGCTTAAAGGTAAGTGGCGCCCAGAAGTAGTAGAAGTCATAGGCTCCTTAGTCAGTCACAGGCACTTCTACTTCCGAAGGTAAGCGTCTCAGTCTTTGTAAGCTTGGTTCTTTGACTTTCCTCAAAAGTATGGGTACACACACAGAAAAACGTGGAGGAGTTTTAATCCTATTTCAATCAATTCTTACTATCCACGAACGTAATCACTTGAGCGATTGAAATGCGATTAAACAGGGAGTGATTTATTACCACAGCCAATGCACTGGTTAATGATCCGTATTCAATCACTTTGGGATTAAAATTTGGATTGAGTTAGTCTCCCAAGGATTAAAAACAAGAGCATTTCTGATCACTGTATATGCAGATTGTTAATCGCATGATGATCGTTATTTGGAGCATTGCTAGTCCATTCATTGATTAAAGTTAGGATCAATATTAATCTTCCTTGAGTGCTAAGTCTGTACGGTTTTTCTTTGAGAGCGATTAAATATTGGAAGCGATTTGAATTGGAGGTAATTCTTTTGTATTGGAACTAGCTGATAGAAAATGACAAAGCTTATTTCGGAATGTAATGGCAATTTGTATTGAACAAGGCAACTGAGATCAGTACAACACCATTAAAAAGGAAATACAGCGATTACAACATAAAACCAACTAAGAAGATAGAAAAAAAATCGATAAAAATAACTGGCTCGATTGAATGATGATTAGTATAGTATAGTCTATTAGGACATAGATCCACTGGGGTACACTCCGCGTACATGCAATAGATTCCAAGTTGAAACTGAGAGATGATGGCTGATTTTGATCTTCAAGCTCCTAAAATAAGAGTGACATCATTAGGCACATTTTACAATAAGAAGGTATCCCAAAATAAAAAATAAACCGAATCCAACAAACCTTCAGGAGTTGAAAATTAAGATTGGGCAACATCACAGCTGTTTGTTCATCATCTGTGAGCTCTTGACTTCATGTATATTCAATTTTCGTTTAAAGAAGGACATCTCTAGTTGGTGACAGTTCTAAAATGCAGAATTATGATATAGTAGCCACTTTTATTTGCACCCACTTCAAGTTCAAAAGTTTTGAATGTGACAAAAAAGAAAACAATCAATTAGTTATTAAACAACATTCAACATCATTTGTTCAGTTTAGTATTTTACTTAGTTACTAATCAATACACAAACAATTGTGTATTCAGAGTATATCTTATTTACCTGCTTCTGTGTCATCATTAACTTAGAGTTTTGAGACAGCTGTGTAAGCCTTCATCATCTTCGTGTGCTCTCTTTGTTAGTGATTGAAGCGGGAAAATAATAGCCTATTCAGGGACAATAATACTGTATGCTTAGGCGATCATTGATACCCCCACTTGCTATTAGGTAATCATACTATAAATGCCAAGGCTTTTCTCCATTTTAATCATATCAGGAGTAAAATCTAACTTGAAGATAAGAGCCAGAGTTCAATCATTTCGGGATTAAAGTTCTTACTGGGTCAGTAAAGCTAACAATTAAGGACTTGTAGACTAACAACACTGTAGAACTACAGTGTAATCGCTTGAGGAGTAAAGTTCTTACTAGCTGATTAAAACTAGAGTTTAATCTCCTGAGAGTGATTTATTGACCTACCCACAATTTCTGGCTAAGTTATTGTCTGATTTTAATCCTTAATTACTCCTTCCAGCAAACACTCCCAAATTTTCCACTGAAATACCAGATATCACCCCTAATGATGCCGGATTGTACTCATATATTAATCATTACAGTGTTTAATCACCTGTTTAATCCCAAATGTTCCACATTTTCTGTGTGTGTAGGTATATCTGGTTGATATTGCCTTCTACTCTCTCTAAGGCTATTTTCAGGTCTCAGGCTATGGTGAGTCACTTCTTGCCGGCCCGTTATGGCACCCACAGGGTCGGTAATGAGTCGTGCATGGTCGGTATGGCTCCAATGCAGGGTAGATGACTGATCGACACAGGGTTGGTCAGTTCGGTGTAATTAATTATCATTGTTCTGGCGATCCAATGGCTATATAGTGATGCCAGAACAAGTACTAACACATCTGCGCGCATGTATGCGACATGAAAATCCACTACACAACTCTCGCTATTAAAGCCAATAATGACGAATGTCTTTAATAATAAATTTATACTGAGGTGATGTGTGGCCGTCTGCACACCGCGTGTGCCATTCTTTATCCACATCATGTTCTTACAGTGCTGATACCGCTGTAGTGGCTCACCAGCTGTGGCTCACCATAATATACACAGGGAAATGCACAACAACTAGCAATGCATCAGTTCTAATATCGTTTGATAATTAGTTAAATCTCTATACTGTTTGTTTTATTTAATTCTATTGCAACCAAAAACAGTTTTCTGTTTGTGCCCGATTGTGTCTATTTCCAGTATCAAGGTAACAAATTATTGCATATAACATACTAAACTTCAATGTCCAAAAGCAATAAACTGCATAATAGTATAACTTATTTATAGTGAAATTTTTATACAAAGAACTAAAAGCATTTGATCCACTCAAGTTTGTTATAAGAAAGTTCCACTGTAGTTAAATAAGAAAAAAAGGGGGAAGGGAAAGTTCTGAAATAAAAATTACTAAAATATACAGAAACAAACAATAACAAATAAATTAAAAAACACAAAGATTTTCAACTAGCGTGGAGTGAAAAATCTTACATAATTAAAAATTTTGGATCACTGTTTGCGCTTGGACCAAAAATCAACATAGAGACAAATAAAATGAATAATAGATGAACAGATAAACTATAAAAGTATTTTTCAATGATTGAAGCATGTTGTGGATGGATTGATAAGGTAACAGTTTGTTCGATCAGATGTCAAGGATGTTCGTATAGCATGTTTATATGACATCACACCGGGAGATTCTGTCAATAACTAGTGGTGCAAACTGAGCAGTTTGAGGTGTGCAGTTGTCTTTAGGGACGACAATGGTGTGTGAGCTTCGTCTATTTATCCTCGCATAATTACCATTCTTGCACTGAACCCTCCTTGATTTTTTAAACTGTGGGCAGGGAACGAATGTATACATGGAGTCACCATAATATGGTCTGTCATCACTGAGTATCGTGCCATAACTTACTATGTACCTAAAATATAACACAACTCCATCAGTCCATGTCAGAAGTTGTCTCCCCATGTTTAACTATGCAGTGACAAATAGAAGTCACCAGTAATCAAATTTATTTATATATTACTTCCTGTTAGTAAACAAATACTTACATGAGCAGTTCGTTAGGTTGAGCCTTCCTGTACTTCTCATCTGTACAATCAGAGCTACTAGTGTTTAAGTTAGGAATTAACAAAGAAGTAGGCAGCATGACTGGGTCTACATCGGCAGCTAAGGCATCCTTTAGTTCTTTTTCAGTAAAATGTGAACACTGACTTCTTTTAGATCGGTTTAAGACCAGTCCATCAACGAGTACACAACACAATATGATGGTACAGAGCAGAGATCGTTGTAGATTATCCATTTTAGCTACTAAGATGTTCTCTCACTAGACTTTCAATAGCTGAATGGTGTTTGTTAGGAAGAGAGGGCTACTTATACTTGTAGGGGAATTCTTCCTGCATTTATTTAACCAATAGCAGTTGAGTAAAGTCTATACAAAGAGGAGAGAGTCATTGGACAGTAATTACTTCCTCTTTCAACAATGTATTACTAATGAGGGGTGTATTCAGCATCATCAAAGTCACAACTTGTCACGCTATCACCAGCGGAAACCCAACCTGCCTCTGGATAGAGACATGCAGATTCCACAACCAAAAAGTTGACGAAAATTGGTCAATTAGTTAAATAATTATGAATTAGTCAAAAAAGAAATCATAAGATTTTTATTGTCAAAAATTAGCGCAGCAGTGTGCTTATTTTGTAAAATACCAAATATCAACTTGACTGTAATCTTTTACTGTGACTTGACAATTTTTTGGATGGTACAACAAATAGCTTGTCTATAAATTTTTGTCATTACTTTAACGACATGTCGGCTGACCGCCAATAAAGCAAATGATTGGCTGATCCGGTTGTGGGTCACAGTATCTTAATAGCAGAAGTAAACTTTGCATTGCACCACAAGTACTGACTTCCGCAAAAGTCATTTCTATCATGTCATTGGTCGATCTTTGTTTGGTACACAGTGATATAATGTATCACTGTGGTTTGGTACCAGCCAGGCATCATTATCGCCTCCTAATAGGCGCATTTTTCTAACCACTAAAAGCTACACAAGAAGAACATGCACTATCCTAGTACAGAAGTACTAACGAAAAGTAGACAATCAAACAGGAGTTGCGCTCTCTGTGTGATATCACAGTTCTTGGAAACTCACAGCCTGTTTTTTGCCACAGCAGTGTTGCTTGTGTGCTGTTTGCATCACATAATACTAGCTACTACAAACTCATCATTTTTGAACTTAATTCATCATTTTTAATCAGCGAAAAGCAATTTAGGAGCTCATCAGCCCACAATGAACTAAACTTATGGAGTCTCTTGGTATGCATTGTCATGGACACCAGCTGTGGCTCATAACATACGTAAGAAAGTGTACAACAACTAGCAATGTATGAGTTCTTATATCATTTGATATTTAGTTAAATCTCTACACTGTTTGTTTCACTTAATTTTATTGTAAAAAATAAAAATAGTTTACTAGTTATGACTGATTGTGTCTATTTCCAGTATCACAGTATGTATAAGATATGACATAAGACAGGAATGTGCTTATAGCTAGATAATAGATAAATTATTGCAGTAGACTATTTGGATATGATTTAAAATGATAAAAATAGATAAAATAAATACAAAAGCAATAAACAGTAAAGCAAAAAAAGACAAAGATTTCCAACTACAGAGTAGTGAAAAATTCTTTACCATAGATATTTGTATCACTCAGCAAGACCAAACATTAAATAAAATAATTTATAGATGATACATAAATAAAGAAATGAGAAATAAAACATCATATAGCCTTCCTCCTGAAGGATTGCACAAATTTTAGGATGGATTTGCAATACATTGTCTATTCATTCATCCACTCAAGCTTATGAAGATACACATGATCGGACTCTGACGGTTACCAATGGACCAAATACTACAGCTTGAGGTGTGCAATCGTCTTCTCTTGGCACAACAACAGGGTGAGAGTCTGTTGTATTTATCCTTGCATAATCACCGTTCTTGCACTGAACTTTCCTTGATTTTTGAAACTGTTGGCAGGGAACGAATGTATAAATGGAGTCACCATAATATGGTCTACCATCAGTGAGTATTGTGTTGTAAGTTATCACATACCTGAAAAATAGAACAATTCCCTCAGACTATGTTGGAAACTGTTCCCCCATAAAAGAATCTCCAGAGTTAAATTAGAGTTTGATACCAATTATAATAGTAAACAAATACTTACATTAAAAGCTCATTGTCTCCTGCATTGTTGTACTTGTCAGCTGTACAATCGTTGTCACTAGTGTTTGATATTGGTTCCAAAAGAGAATTACTTATTGGATGGATGCCACCAGATAAAGCAATCTGTTGTTGATCAGGTGTGATCGTTAGACATCGTCTTTGATTCCTATTATGTCTGTTTAACACCAGCGCATCAATGTGCACATAACACAGTATGATGGTACAAAGTAGATATCGATATAAATTATCCATGTTAGATACTGAGATTATGTCTCTGGATAGAATACTGAATGCTAAATGATAGAATTGGTAGACCTTAGCAACTATTTTATACCATGAAGTTGGAAAAACCAGCTTTTATAGCCAATGGTAGGCTTAGAGGCTTGCTCATTGGCTCATAGCAGTGCAAAAGATTTTAAGCAGTGACTTCCTCAACCGCATGAGGCGATGCAGTCACTAAACAGGGGTATTTCATTATTTCTTTTAAACTTGTAAACAACACAATGGACTATTCAATAGAGAATGGCTCGAAAGCGGAGAACAATAATCAACTTATCAATGTGAACATTTTATTGACATGACATTGCCTACAGATAGCAGATAGATAAACGTATCAGAGGAATGAAAACTATTTGCAGCAGCTCATGAAACAAACTGATGTGCAACATTTGTAATCATATGTAAGTTTGGTGTAAATTCTGTTCATCCAGATCTGAGCTAAATAATTGTAAAATACAACTTATCACATAGTTCTGGGAGGGGGGAAGGGGGATGGGGGAATGTGGGGAGGGGGGCAGGAGGGGGCATTTTGTTCCGGCTAGTTTCCATGATACTTCCTTTAAACAATCATAATTATATGAAACCATTTACAATACCACTTGCAGCAAACCACAAACACACCTAGAGAAAAGTTGCTCAGTCATAAACATTGCAATATCAATGGATTGTCAAACCACTTCTGTGGAATCTATTGAAGCAGACAAACATAATGATCTACAAATATGCAATAAATGATTGCATAAGAGAGATAGGCTCAAACGTGCACACATTTTGTCTAGTCATATTTACGCTACTTCTGTCATGTTGGTACATCAATCAAGGTTGATGGATATTTGTGCAGTCGATGGAACAAGATCGGCCAATCATATTATAGCAAAGTCATTATAAATTTTTTTAAAGAAATCATCTTCCTTATGAGTTCTTGGTTACCCTTATACCTCATTAGGTCATTAACGTCCAGAAATAAAAGAGAAACGAAAAGCATGGTGTCTCTCGAATGTTTCGTAATTCGGTTGTTTGTCAATCATTGCAGGGGAGTAGCATACCAATAACCTGGATAGATGAAAAATTGCTGCAAGATCAGCGAAGGAAGAAGTGTTTCCCACAGTCTAAGCATTTCAGGCATCACGGTGGCTTGCACAAGAAAATCACACACACCGTTTTGCTAATGAGAGAAAATTTCCCGAAAGTCTTAAATGCGCTGACCAAAGCAACAATCATTCAACCGCTGTGTAAATAAACGCATATATCCCCACTTGATACAATAATGTCATCACAGCAGTAAAAGTGCGATGAAACGTAGCCGCAATAAAATACTAAATATCGACCACGGGCTGGTTTGAACTTTAATGCGTTACCATAGAATGATATGAAAGATTTCTATTTTACATTTCATTGAATACAAAGACTTCCAAATATCCGTACGGGTTGCAGTGATGAAATCTGTGTAGGTGGCTACACTGTTAAGCCTTGGCTACACTAACCTACATTTTGTAGGAATATGACAAGAAACACATGGGTTACGGATTGTCCAGTGAGGTAAAGAGGGTATAATTATTATAAATAATCATTTTAATAACTATTATAAATATAATATTACTATATTTGTTTATAATATTGGACACATAATCTGATCAGTCATAATAAATAATTCAAGCTTATAAATAATAGTTAGTTGTTTATAAATAAAAACTACCGTCTTCGATAGAAGTAACATGTAATGGACTATCAGCCAATCAGTAATGACCGGGTCAAGGTCGCAATGTAAAAAACCTCAGTAGAGTCATCAAATTTTGTCCTTATATTTTATCCAATTGAAAGTAGTTACCTGATAATAATTGTCCAATCACCAAACCATCAGACAAAAAAACATTTTTGTAAGCCAACACATTGGTCTACGCATTTGAGTGTCCTTTTGTAAAAAGACGTAGCCTGTAAAAAAAAAACGCGTTTTTCACGCATATCGACACAAGGTAGGAGTGAGTAGCCACGGCCTTACGGTGTCCTATCATATTTCATATGAAAACAAGTTTAATTTTAATTTTGTTAAATCATATTTCTCTGTTTACCGTAACCGCACCAATGTCACTTTCAGTAAAGTTACTAGATATTAAACAACATCTTATATTTGTGATCCTTTTTTAAGTTGTTATAACTGCTATTGGCGCTAAAAGGAAGCAGTCAAATTAGCTGCAGTTCTTGTATTAAGGAAAAAGAGCAATAAGGTTAAATTGTAGACATCTAAGAAACATGTGCATGTTGTAGTGATATTGATAGATACATGTGGTTTGATGTACGCTCCAAGTAAGATACTGTTACTATTTCCTCATTTCCTTGACAACCAAGATATCCGTGGTTGCATCAATTGAGTGGAGTCATAACTATTGACTACACTAATTTTAACATTAGTGCAATAAAAGGTTTTCAAATGGAACAATCAAGGCTTTGCAAGCGTATGTATTCAATTACCAATAACATAAACAATACAAAAATTTGTCAACTGAGTCGATGACTGTGCTCACACATAAGCATACTGAAAGACTATTTATAAACAGTAATTGACACACGCAAAGCGGTGACTACAATAACATGCGCAATAAGCCTTTTATAAAAAGCTATTGATAAACAAGAACTTTCTCTTCCTGAGCTGGCGGAAGTAGCAGTAGATAGATAGCGGTCATTACGCCTGACTCATGCAAACTCCTTACATCTGGAGAGCCTTCCAATAGCTCATTAACCCATTATAAAAAATAGACGAGGCACGCCAAAGACTAAAATACATCAGCATTGGTCAGCAGAGATCTATGGTAGAAGCAGGTGGCATAAAATCATTCGCAAGCATTTTGGCAAAACATCGTGAAAAGAGTGATAATTTTTTTGAGGAATAGCCGTAACTAAAATGTAAAATAAATATGGTTATATGCTGGTGTTCAAGTGATACTTGTATTTGCGGCAGACAATCTGACCGGAGGTGTTCGCTTCTTTACTCATAATTAAAACTATAATTTTTCTATGGAAAACACCAAGGAATCACTACCAAAGAAGTCGAGTATGGGATAGTTATCTAGAACAGCAGTTATATTAAACTATATAAAAGGTAGACAAATACATATATATAACATAATAAAAAGCTAAAATGCAGATAATAAAACTTCACTGTGCTTTAAATGCATTGTCAAGTTTCACCATCTCAGGGAGTATTTAGAGAGAGATGTGAAGAGAGACACATTTTAGCACTCGATGGGTTGGCTGTATGGTTGACTAGGGTTGTGGACAGACACACAATCACATTTACTGTCAACATTTAGATAAACAGGTTCATAGTTCATGTATCCTTCTGGATGGCATGTACCAGTAGGTCTGTGTATGACTAGAGTTTTGTTTGTGTCCCTTGCTATTCCCGGGCTATTTCTTACACTACACAATTCATCTACACCTGCACAACATTTCTCCACCTCCATGACATGGGGAATATGGGTAGTGCGGAAAGATCTTTTTTCTTTTGGAGTGTCCGACAAATAACATAGTACAAATCATACAACCTGTAACTTTCCTGTGAACAAACTGAGTAATTCTGGGAAGAAGAAACTATTATATCTTTTGTTAGATGTGCCAAGGTTGATAGTGTGTATTAAAAGCTGGACACCTCGAAGAATATGTAATTGTATTTTTGTAGACATTTTCGCAGACATTTCCACTGATCAAGTTGTTTTCAAATGATCAATGAAAATTTTGTTGGCTAAATCAGCAATCACCAAAAAAATGCTGACTTTGACAAATTATGATGAGTTTCTTGAATCAAATTTCCATTCCGCCCAAATCAAAATAGAGCCAACGCCTGTTTCATACACTTGTCTGGTTGAAAACATTTATTTCAAAGCAATTCGTTCTTGATTAACTATAGCAATAACAATCATATCTATTGTTTTTTTTACAAAATAGCTCTACTTTTTGTTATGATGATCAATTTATTTAAAATATATTATTATTGTACATAATAACAATAATTAATAATAATAGACAACATAATAGTTTATACTATTAATAAATAATGATAAAATAATAATACCGGGAATGAACTGCTTTGAAATAAACGTCACCCACATAGGTATGTATTAATTTTGTGTGATGGATCGGTAGTGTTTGGGACCTCTGAGAATGCCTCGCGTATCAATTTTTTTTTTTTTTCGTGGGGATGATTTTTTGTGATTCACTTCAAATAATGCCACTGACCCCTTTCCATTAAATAAGTTGCGAGAAATATTACATATTCAATTTATTGTACCGACCGATCCTGCCGGCAAACACAGCCAATGTCTGTTCTATGAAGTTTCCACAGATGTACAGTAAAATGTAAGTAAATGCTTAACCACGCCCACTCACAGCCAAGTTCATAGATTACCACTTGGACACAAGATTTCGAAGCAAAACTTACAAGGTGTAACATCGCAGGACTGAAAAGCTAGCAATGAAAATAAATACTTAAGAGATTAAAAAAATATACACCAGTTTCTACCACAACCATAGGTGTTAAGACTTATTACAGCCACATTTATTATGCTTCCATGGTAATTCCATTACATTTCATTCATGACCACAGCTAGCAAGTATTTTGTAGCATGACTTAGTCATGACTGTAGAAACTTTGGATTCATTTTTATCCAGTGGATATCAACTTTGACTCCTTGGAAATACCACAATAACAATTCTCAATAATATTGATGAGCAGCTAAAGAATTCCACAAAACATACGAAGCTGTTTGTGGTATGGAACTGATATAAATCTCATGGAATGCTCAATCATCGTTTTCTTATTCAAACAAACTTTAATGAGAAATACAAAACAAGTACAAAACAAATTCTCTCACAACTAAACGTTATGCCAAAATAGCAGTTTATAGCAGTCAGCCATATTTATAACATCTTTGACTAGATTATTATATTAATCATTGCAATAATATATAAATCATTGTATATTATTTATGGTATTAATTCAATAATTACCAAGATATTATTTATAGTATTTATTACACTAATAAACTATGTATTGCACTGAAATATAACGTATTACATCAACGCAACCGACAGCGCTGAAAAATTCATGATCTCACTATTCAGTCATTACATAATCATTTGCTATACTGATGCAGTAATACAAAAACTTGAGATGCTTTAGCACTCACCAGCCAGGATGTACATATTTCTCAATGAGAGAGAGTGCCTCAGTTTCAACAAGGAAACAATTACCTGAGGGTCCATCAAAGTTAACCAAACCCCAGTCATCAATCGATACGGTAGGAATGCTAGAATTGTACGACAAGCTAGCAATTCGACAGTTCTCATTTAGCCAATGCTGCACACGCATGCGATTGGGCGATGCACCAATGCAACATTGCTGGTCACAACAAGGGGGTCCAAAACAGAGGGGCACCAAAAATCAGTAGTACAGCACTGCAAACATGCACGCTGATAACAAAGGTTTTTCTAGAGAAAATGATAAATATTTGCTGAGAATGCATTTGTATAGAAATATAATATGACAGAGTCAGTGAATAATTTCGTTTTTTAAATAAATATTTATATAAAATTGCGCATTCTGAAATACTTGAAGATCTGATTTCGAGCTAAATGGCAGCAGGTATACAAGCAAAACAGTTTCTATCAACAAAAAGTTTCTTCTTTATTCTTGCATCCAGCAACAATTGCTGCTGATACAGGAAGGGTTGCTGGATAAACATATGCGCACACCTCAACATCACGGCATCTGCACAATGACCCAGCTTAGTTTTCAATAAACATACCTTTCGTCAATGACGGAAAACTCGCAGAAAATAAAAATTTTAGTTTGGTCTTAAATTTGAGAACAGAAACTGTTAGTTAGATTTTAATAGTCAAATCCTGCAATATGAAAAACGCAAATCATTAAGAAAAAACATTAAAACTAGGAATGACAACATTATAATTGAATAAAGTAACTTTTGATGGGTAAAGTAGAGAATAAAACAGTGCAGAGTTGATGTGATCAATAAAGCATTTTGTTTTATCTAAATAATTAACATGTTAGATCAATAGTTTTATTTATTAGTAACTTGAACATGCAATAAATGGAAAGAACAGAACAGTACAAAAAGCATTGGCACTACATGATACATGATTTGGAATTTCCACAAAATATCCCTTTGCTCTCACACTAAATATTGGAGTTTCTTATTTTACTTAGTACAATGACTTATCAATGAACATGAATGTAAAATACACAAGTCTATGAGGAGATGTCAATGGCGTGGAACAAAGCAAGCAGTAACTGTCAGAAAAGTATGAATAGAGATGTTATAATTTTTATTAAACACTAGTGTCAGTGAAGATGATTGGAAATGATTGACATTCAACGAATTACGTCTAAATGAACCGCAACTATTACAAAAATTTCACATGCTAGCCAAATTAATAGCCCTGAATTTTTAAGAAAAATAGCTGTCTTTCGGCGTCAAAGTAATAAAAGCTTTGGAGCAGAAGTTCAAATGTTAGCGTCAACAGTCGATAGCCAAACCATGTAAGTGCAACTCAACACACAGCAGCGTGTACGCAGCTTTTGTTGTACCATGAGAGTTCAGTAGTTGGTAGTTCTAAATGAAGTCACCGCATGAACAGAAACTGTTGCTTCATTTCACACAGTTGTACAAAAATATATATTTTTCCCTAAACTAAGGGAACAAATTATTCAACAATCTTAAGATGGGTTGGATTACATCATCGTTTCAGAATGTTAGAGATGTTATCACTGTCTGTTTGTGAAGTGGGCATAGTCATTTGCTTACACTTGGAAAATCCAATGGAACAATAGAGAGCGCCGAATGGAAAATGTGGTACTTTTCATCTAATTATGCAAAACCATCCTCAGTCGGATGTTCAGTATTTACATGAAATTCTTACAATGAACCATTTGTATGTTTCAACTAGTAAATAATTAGTAATCGTAAACTTTGGTGAACCAACTTGACTGAAGATGCAGCATTAAATATGAAGTACAATTTGCTGGACTTTTACGATTGCACTTTGGTGATAGAATTACTGAGTCCTGGTTGTGCGACATATCAGTATCTTCAGCACACATTAGGTTATGCAGGAGATATACCCACATCTGGATATGGTAACAATAAGTCATGCATTAGTGTTAAACAGCTCAAAACTTTAAACAGCTTTTCAACCATAATAACTCCTGAAATAACTAAAATGTGAAACAGTTTGAAAAAGCCCATACACACATCCAGTGCCTAGTTACAATGTGTTACACTGTATGGCTACTGTTACTGGACATTACAAGCTTCTCACTTGAGATGCTTTCCTCAGACAAGACAAACACCACAGCTAACAAGTCCACTATCAATCAAAATAATAGACTAATGCATTAACAAACCACAAATAAGACCCATAACTAATTTCTTACTAAAACGGGTATGAGGTGAAAATTTGTATCACGTTGTCAAATTGCCTCGCAGTCTCTATAAGCCATCGATGTTGTCATTTATATCATGTCATATCCTTATGGAAACTTTGGCAAATTTTCAACCAACAATTTCATACATATTACATTATTGTTGAACATTCATATATTTCTACTGCCAGAAATACACCAGAATATCAATTGACGAGTGCACAGTTCTATTAATAGACATTTTAGTATGAAGTACATTTACTTGTGATGAACTTTAGTGGCCAAATCATCAAATATCCTTTTGATTTACTACCGGTAAAGTGACGTACAACCAGTATATCTGAAAGTCTCTGATTGGCTAAAAAGTGTTTAAAATTAAACCGTCGTTGAAAAGAGCATGACAATGTATCATCTCACCTTAGCAATGATGGTAGTGGTGAGCCTGCATGTACAGAAATGTGTCACAGCAGTGAATAACACAGCGTCGGTATGTGTAGTAGAGAGAATCTACCAGAAGGAAGTAATGGCTCATTGAAAACTAAAAATATGCAAACCAACAATATTTGACAAACAAGAAGCAATATTATTGTAAATGGCTATCAGAAGACAGAATGCATTCACTCAAGTAGTTTGTTGAACCAAGAGCAATGTTTAATAAAACATTTCAATATGGCTGGTTTGCAAAAAGTTAAGTGATACAGTCAAGTTAGTACAATATTTGTAAACATCTTATCACAAAAAACATAATGACCCGTTGAATGACATTGCACATTTTTTCTGCAGTGTTCAGGCAATCTGTTCACGTGGTGCTAAGGACTGGTAGAAAATCAACACATTGACGATGTATAATCGATTTTGTGTCAAAAACTGAAGCTACCAATTGCATTGTTATAGCAATACGAGTACTCACAGTGTATGGAACCTAATGCAATGCAACGAACATTTCGTTGTTTCATTATGTAATAACTTTTTTGTTCATGACTGGCAACACAATACAGTACTGGGATGTGTACAATATGCAACAGAAATGTCACATGAACGCATTCACAAAGCAGAGAAGTTGTCACTGGAGAGAGGATGTTATAGAGTTTCTTGGCAGCGTGTGATTGTTTGGTTACATTTAAGGAAACAAGCTTCTCTAAATAGTCAGCTGAGGGTTATTAATAGCACAAATATTATTTATTGTTTGCAATGACACCCAGGCAGATAAATGAAAAAGGTTTAAAATATATATATATATAAATCAGGTCTTTGCACCTGCACCAGGTAAACATTTGGGTGTAACTACACCACTTGAGAGCTACACGGAAACACACGTTCACAATAATAACAGTGACATTTTATTGCCTGTTATCTAACACTTCTCCGCCCAAATAAAAGGGTGCCACCCTACTTTCTCTATCAAATAACCACCTAGCTAGCAGTGAGATATAAAGATTGGTTGAAAACCGACAAATCAACAAATCAATTATATCCACTTATCACATTTGAGGTTAATTGAGTGTACTTGCACTGTTTAGACCATGTCTCTTGCACTGATTCAAACCTAATCTCTAAACAACATCATGTATCACAGGCTATTTCACCAAATGGGTGGCAAAAACCACTTGATAAATATTCTTCTTTTGGTTATACTACCAGTTTTAATCACAATTAACATTGAAGACTTCCATAATTTAATCTTCAACAACTTCAAATTTTTTTTATTTGAGATAGTTAATTTAATAAAAAATTGAAATTACTGGTACACAGTTTTACAGATATCAGAGAGATGATTAATACAAAACCCAAACTTTTGTTGTTGTTGTTGTTGTAATATCATAGACTTTGGCCACAGTATGTTCAGTTGTATGGGCAAAGTTGGAAACTACGACATATTTCCGAGAAAGGCATCGGCACAATCAAGGATAACATTGGATTTCCAGCTCACTAAACAAAAATTTTAACTAATTAAATCACTAGACAGTTAAATTAAAATAACTCCTTCATTGACCAATACTTGTCTTGTTCCAAACGTCCCAGCAACGGAACATTCCATCAATTAAATCCACATAGTCATCTTTACTCACCAATATATCTGTGTAGAATTTTCTATCCAATGAGGTTGAACCACCGCTCCATTTTGTCACCATCTGAAAGACACCATTTGCAAGCAAAGCTTGGAGTCCAAAAACAACGGTATTACCGGGAATCACATCACTGAACATACTCCGCATCCCGACGTAACAATACTACTGCACTTTTATTTATTGCAGTGCTGGTCATCATTTTATTCAATTGATACTTTTTATTATTTTTATTTCTTTTTGCATGGGAATTCCATGTGTAATATGTGCCAATATGTGAGAATAGCTTGATCAGGTTTAACTTTTAAATAAATGAAGAAATCCACAGAACATTAGAACGGCGTAGAGCTCATAGAGCTATTTTTGACACCAACGATATGCACATGGCTACTCGATCGACACTGTCCTCTTTCAGGATTGATCGATCAATTACTTTCAGTAATATTTTGTATTGTAATATTGCAGCTACAATTACACACCATGTATTTGTACTCAAAGAATACCCTCTCTGACCAACCACGTTGCTTGACCAGCTAAAAAGTCTATACTTCCTATTTTTGTAGAAAAATTTACTTGATTTTTGACCAGCAAAGACCATTAACAGCAAAGATTATTTCAGAACAAAATTTCAACCATCGTAAAGGGATAGAAGAAAAAAAACCTTGAGAGAAAATGCCAAAACCATCTGCATCTTAGGAATGGTATCTAATAGAAACAAATAGTATCAATTATTAAAATGACAGTTTTATATTGTATGAATAAAAAACTTTCATCACTATTATGTAACAAAATGGCTGACTCGGTGTTTAAGACACGGATTCCGATTGCCTTTAACTAAATTTGCACAAGAACAATGTAACTGTCTTTCAACATTGAGCCACAAGTGTTCTTCATAAAAAAATGAATAATAACGATAAAAGACTTATCCAAAAGAAAGCGTGCTTAGGAGATAAATGAATTCTATACAAAATACTCTATATGAAAGATCATGAACTTCAAAATGTCACTAGACAATAAGTTGAGAGATGCTTGCCATTTCGAACAGCTGTTTGATTTTAAATATTGAAAATTGGAACACGTAGATCGCTCACAGACTGTCAAAGATAAGCAGCAATAGAGATATAAAATGCAATTTACATTGAGATATATAGAAACTGTAGAAACGAGACAACTTATTACATGTTGTATAACCATTTCATTTGTGTAGACAAACTTAAATGAAAGTTCTAACTTCTTGGATTATACAAAGCCGCATTTACATTTCACCCAGAGCTCCAATTCATAAACTCCAAATAGAAATAAATTCGCACAATAATAAATGGAATCGTAAAATCAAATTTTCACATAAGCAAAACAAAAGAAAATTTCCCACAAAAAATCCAATATTTTAGACATCCAATAGACATTGAGGGATGGTATTGAATAGAAAACAGCATGGATTATTGGGTAATTGTTCAATGTTCACTTTCCCTTCCAACAACCCAAATGAGTGACCTACTAGCTAGACTATAAAAGAATTATTATATATTAGCGATTTCCCTGACTAGGAATTTATTTATGATCAGCTAACTATTATTGTTTCGATGTTCATTATCGAAAAAAAAACTTTCTTCACAGGGATTTGAGCCTAAGACGATACAGCAATACCACTGTTCACAGAGACCAAAAGTATTGATCATTACACCAGATACTAGAAAAGGTTTGCAGATGAGTGGTATCTGTGAGCTGAAACACCGCCTACCAGTCAAGACACTAATCTATGTTCTAGAAGAGAAGTAAAACTTCAATTTCACACACCCGATGTGAGTTTTAGGTAGAAAACTTACCTTTACAAGGAAACAATTGGGTTGCTTTAGTAACATTTCCATGTGACGCAACATGCCTTTAATTGAATAGCTGTAAATAATAAGTACACAAGTTCAATATCAGAAATTAATTATTACAATTGAGTCAGCAGTCTGTCAGAAATGACGGGTGTTCTTGTCTACTTCAATGGCTACTCTAATCAGTTCAAGGCAAGGAGAGAGCTGTGCAGCCTGTGTGACAAGTATGTGTGTGTTCAGCAGTGAAAACTGTTACACATGGCAACACACAAAGAGACAAAACTGTTGTGATTATTTGTATAAAAGGACAACTTAACTAAAGCTGATCATTGATGCAGGTAACGGTGAACAGGTTTTGAGGAATTCAAAAGGATCAGGAAGAAGAGGTTATCCCAGCAGCCATTGGATAATTTTATTACCTGTCAGGTAAACAACCGTAGGTGTAAGGGAACTTCATTAATAATTCCACTTTTAGTCAAACGCACCAGAAGAGGAAACTTATGTGCAGGTGGGCTGATCTAAGGGCTGCTCGTCACCGAAAAACTTGGGTGCAGCGGGGGGGGGGGGATGGGGATACGGAGTAGGGAGAAGTAGTCTTCAGTTGGCACTGAGCCAATGAGACAACATGATATGGGTTTCCATTAAGTAATAGTAAAACAAAAACACACTTTTCATGCCAACTAATTACTCACAGGCATTGCTAAGGTTCCCGCGCACAAGGAAATAAATTATGCAAAATGAAAATATAAACAGATCAACTAGGCAGCTTTAAAAAGATGAGTCATAAGGCAGATAGTTCAAGTAAATGCTGCCAAAAGATGAGACATTCAATGGACAGCTGCAGCAGCACTGCTTTATTAACTGTATGATGAGGTACAGTTACATCGTGTCTTGAAATTTTCAGATTTGTAGACTTTGCAGCAGTTGGGGGGTCATACAACGAACAAATGCAGCGAGCTAAAAATCACATTAATAAAAAAAATTTCTGGCAGGGTGCCATGGTTACAAATAACTAAAATGTATAATCTACTACAGCAAAAATTATTAATCCCCGTCAGACAGAAGGCATTAAAAGCAGAGACTTTTGCATGCAAGCTATTGTAACGGCAAAGACTTAAATACTAGGCATTTTCAGATCAAAAACATTCATGCCAAAACGGGCAAGATTTTTGTTTTTCCGGGGAGTACAAAACTCGTTTTTTGGAACTCTATGCTGAACGGTGGTTTTACCATTCAGAGGTCGTACAGCCTAATACGTTCTTGATCCAAATGCGTACAGTTCAACTATAATAAATATTTTTGCAAATAATGAGCACCTTTACGTTAACTTACAATGACAAGACAAGATTGTGACGCCTCAACTTTTATTTCTAACAATAATAATAATAAATAATAAGTCCGGAAGCATGTTGAAACTATTTTTGGACACATTTACTAAGGATGGTGAATTCGAATAAAATTATAATAAATAATTATAATATAACGAAAAGGCATGATAATCATCAATATTAGTATTACTGTTATTCAAATGATATCATTATTAATATAATTATAAGTTGTTATTGTTGTTATAATTATTTTATTACACTTTTGGAAAGTCATGGAGGGGGCGCCCCTTTCGGTGCAGAGCACCGAAAAAGTTTTTGGCTCCCCTCAAAGCATAATGCTCACCTTTTAAATAAATAGCTTCCACTCCCACTTAAAATTGTACAGTGTTGAAAAAACTGGATTCTAGCACTATTATTTTGCAAGTTTCAAAGATATAATATAACTGCCAGTGTATAACACTTAAAATACCTTTGAATTAAATCTAGAAAACAATAATAATAGTTTAAATAAAATAATAAAAAGGTTCATTTATTTATGATGATGCTGACTTAAATTAATACAACAGTCATAATAATAATAGCAATAAATTCTTCATTATGATGTAATAGTTTAAGTATAATAATAATATTATAATGAACAATCATCATTTATTATAATTAAACTATTATATCATAATGATAACTAATCATAAATACAGTAAGGATAAATGAGAACTTTAAGGATAATAATTAAATATCAATAAATAAATATTATCAATTAAATTATAAAAAAATGATAACAATAATTAATAATCATTATTTATAATTAACTACTAATAGTAAAAATTGGGTTGTGTATTGCATTGAATAAACAGTAAGTAACAATGTTTACATTAGAGCTGAAGTTTTTGCAGAGGTCAACCACTCTTGCACTGAAAAATCATGCGGCTTTTTTCTTTATTAATATTGGCATGGTTTACCGCAAATTTGACGACCTAGTCGTAAACTGAAAGACCTTGACGTTTTGACTGAGCATAATTGCGTCAAAAAAGCAGACAAAAATGTTTACCCATTTAAACAACCCCAAACTAGAGACAAAATTATCGGATCTTGGGTTATGTAGCTATTTCTCACAAACATCTTTCTTGATTATTAAGGGGCTTCTCCTTACAAAAGTTATCTAGAAACTGATATTGATGAAATTTTTCAGCTAATTTCTCAGAATTTTTTTCCATATATTCAGAGGTGTGGGGGGGGGGGGGGAGAGCCTGGGCTCCTAGGGTTCACTCTCCAGATCTGCCACTGCTTTTGTTGGTAAAAAAAACAATTATTCAACTGTTGATTTGCCAAATAACAGCTATTGATAATAAACATGGTTGCAAAATGACAATTAGTAAATAGTAAAATACATAGTAGTTAGGAATAATTATCCAAATGATTAGTTTCTTTCATCTTTTTTTAAAAAAATAATCAAAAAATTGTCACCAGCATGCGTCTTCTACTATTCCTGCGACACTAAAAAAAAGAAGAAGACAACTCTGCATGAAATAAGCTGTTGATTTTGAACGTTTGCGCATAGAAATTATACCAGGAACGAACGTCAAAACTGCATCCGGAAGCACTTTCTCGTGCCAATTTTTTCAAGGCATGGACATTTTTTATCCAAAAATGCCTATTGTATCACTAGAAAATATTAATAATAAAAATGCGGAATCAAAAATTGGAAGTAAATTATTTAATTGGACCTGCTAAAAATATTAACATAGTCCAAGTCCTTTTCAATAAAAAACTTTCTATAAGCTTGGGTGTGGTAGGATTACCTCATCCTAACAGCCACAAAACTAGACCCCCAACGTCACAGTCAATTGATAGTGAAAGTGTAATCAGTAGAAAGTAAACAGTGAAATGATTTCAAAGAATTGTGCGCTGATAACTACAAACAGGTGTTTTCTTACGGCCACCACCCAGATCAAGGCTCATTCAAGTGATAATGTCCTTTACTTGTGCCAGTTTAGGAGGCATGTAGGGGGTAAACAAACGTTGGAGGGGCAAACGTGGGAGAGAACAGTTATTATAAATGCATTGCAGGAAACACCTTACCAAACAGTGAGTTGATGTTATCATAGATAACCATTCATACCCTGGCATTGGCAGCGGCAGCAGCAATACACATAAGTAGTCCAAGGTTTCAGTTCACAGACCTACAATGATTAGTCATATTGAGCTGGTTCAATACACTTTCGCTTGTACCAAACGGAAAATGTGGCAAAAAGCTAAAAAAAATTTACAGTCAGTATTACTTGTGGGCCAGAGACCTAGACACGGCACAAACAGGTTTCTAAAGTTGCATTATCTGTCTCTCTGTAGAGATCAATACAACGATCAACACCCACAGCTAGTGAATATTTTGCAATCAGAATTAACAAAGAACAAATTTAAGAACTTTCTAGAACATCTGCAGTGAACCAATGATATTGTAATTGTGTGTCAATCTTGGAGAGAAAGACATTACACAAGGTTTCATCACATCTTCTCATGGTTGTATTACACCATTATATGAAAACCTATTAATTAGGATAAGTACAATGGGTGGCAATGAGCAATCAATGCACACATCTATTTGTTCCTTTGGAAGATCTCCTAATAACATGTAACATAATTAATTAATATATATACACAATAGTATATGAAATAATTAGTTCACACACAATAATATAAAGGATAACTAATACCTACACATTAATATGTGAAATACTTGATATATACACAATACTAGATAACATAATTATTAGATACATAATAATACATAATATAACAATTATAGACATATAATATAATTAATATATACACAATAACATACAATATAATTAATATATACACAATAAAAAATGGTGTAAAGTCCATTGAACAGAACAAATAGATGGAAAGCTACAGTTTATACAAAAAATTTGAGCATGAAATAAAGTTCAAAAATAATATAATGCTCTTACTTTACATGTAATGTACATTTCAAATAAGACTGTGATTTAATCAAGTAATTTTTATGATGAACACAAACAATTTCCTCAAAAGATTAACTCGATTAAAAACCATCTTTTAATTAATCGCCATTGACTAGTGACTTCTTTGTTTTATTTTTTTTTAAACTTGGCTATTACACTTGTTTGACTAAATGGAATTTTTTTATTAACCTTGTAATGTTTCAGGTTTACCATTTCTATGATTGAGAATGAATTCCAATCTACAATGATGCAATCCCATGCTTATAATGTTCAACCAGAGCAGAGAAATCGGAATTGTATATTGGAAAATTGGAGCTAATTATAGCTATCACAAATGATGAATTTTGCGACTAATCAAAATAAATCAATAGGAAAGTAAGATTAATCTTGAATAATTTTCTTAACCATGCCGCAGCATTAATTTTATATAGGAATGAAGCAGCCGATGAGGAGTAAAATGATCCGAATTGATTTGTTATATAAATAATATAAAACTGCATTGAGAAATATTGTTTAACGGATACGAACATCACTGCTGAGATAAAAAAGTGATGTTGATCAGCCAATAACCAACTGTTCATTTATTTCTACATAAAAAATATGCAAATGACAATATGGTGGATTCGTAATGCTGAGACAACAAGCATTTCAGATTGAAGCAAACCAACGGATGTTCACAAAAACCGGAGAATTTCCTATATATTTTGGAGTTAGGAGTTCATTATTTCAAATTGTATGCTGAACGCAGGTCTTAATGTTTAGGGGTAGTTCAATCTATCATATTTCAACACCTGACCTTGCCAGTACAACGACTGTTGGCATGCCAGTCTAGGCAACCTTTTTCAAGGGGTTTTCATTTTAGTAAACCTTGTTTCAGTGAAATAATAGAGTTTTACTGGTGATGTTGTCATTAGTTAATTACTGTACCATCGCTGTACTATGCTTCGGAGCATTTTTCTGACTGTTTTCTTTTTGCGAAAAAACAGCGAAATAGTATCTTTGTAAGCATGTAAAATCATTGCTACTAATAAATGCAATTATTTTGTTTTAATTTGTTTTGCTGTTTATTTTTTGATCAATCAGCATATTAGGTACTTTCGCCGGGCAGCAAGTCGCTCAGTTTCAATATTATTTGCTTATTTATTGGAATTGTTTGCTGTTTTTATAGCCAAGGCGACCAAAAAAAAGCTGGACAGGTGCGTAGGTGTTTGGATTTATTTTGAGTGCTTAGTAATAAATCAAAGTTGGGCGTCTTGCTACAGCGAACACGCATGCACTCGATATTATCGTTTTTCCATTCCTGTCCCGCGGCTAATAATGCAATGTCAAGGTCATCAAGTGGATAATAATAATATAATAAATAATAAGTGCATCATTAATTCTGTTTGTGGTGAAGCAAAAGAAATAGCCCATCACTTCACTTGTCAGTCACTGATATTTAATGAGGTTGTGGTTACCTCAATATCGGTTCATCTAGTAAAAGGAATGCTGCTAAATCACTATCCATCATCATTCGTTCATCAACCAGTCCTAACGTAAATTATTACAAACCGGAAAAGAAAAGCGTGAGAAACGGTTTTACTCGACTCGCTACTGCAGATTTATTGGCCCTAGAAACAAGCTTGTGGTCGCCTGACTTGTTGAAAGTGTGTGCTTCTGTTCGCCGGTATTTTGGGCGTCTGCCAATTATGAGTGCTTCATTTTTTGCTTTCTTATTGAAACTGAGCGACTCGCTGTCCGGCGAAAGTACCTAATAAATTAGTATTAGTAAAGATGTGATAGCAAGTTTTTGTTATGATTAATTCCACTGTTCATTGCTTGCTTCAATTGTTTTTAGCTTTGATAATTAATAAAAAAAAACATGAGACTAATATTTTAATTATTATTATTATAATCATTTATATTGGGCTATGAAGTACCAAAAACTTGATGATATATTACCTTATGACGTTTCCTTCATACTCCGTGGACATATTTCCTATTCAAACTAATAGACAACAATTGGTCTTGAAAAGTATAGTATTCATATGATCATAGTTACTGTACCAACGGTCCCAACACGTTTAAACAGAAGGCAACTTCGTATAAATCAAAACAGAGTTACACTCAGTCCTCATTAAAAATCTGCTGTAAATGGACATAAATAATGAATTGCATAAAAATCGATCAACAAACTTTGGCATATTTTGTGACCCGAAAATGCCTAACAAAAAAGAATTTGGCGTCAAGTTAGTTGCAAGATAACATTGTATATTTTCAGGGGTAACAGTTTGAGAATGATGCAATTTTTCACATTTGCATTCAGTTGACGTCAAGGAAGAATGTATAAGGTGTGTAAATAATTACAGAAAGAAAGCAAAAGATCTCATAGGCAAACAAGTACGCAAGTACGATACTAAATCATTTACATTTGAACATTCATTTTGCTTTATATTCTTTTACTTTCGCAAACGCACAAATAAATCGTTATCTACAATGGATTTTGTAGTTGCGCGTTGTATACCACAAATCAAGGAATGTCCAGTGACCGGAGTTCTCACAAAACTTTTCGCTGAAGATTTATTACGATGTAAAACCTTATAAAATAACAGGTGTCACTCGTGGTGTCCAAAAGAAAGTGAATCAAGCTTGCGAAATTCGGCTCGTTCGATCTCCAGTTTCAAAGCATTTAAAGTGCTGAATCAAAAGAAGACAAAAACTTATAATTTGGTGCCATCTGTGAAAATTCTTTAAAACTCTTTGATTTTCAATCGCTTTCACCAATTACTGAGGTCATCGTTCACCCACTTTTTTCAAAAAAGTTCAATTTTAAAAATTTTATTAAAATTCATCTATACATGATATGGTAACAAATTTATGCTCATATGAATCAGCATTCTCTCTTCTCTGAGGGGAATTAATAACATATTGATTCCACCAGTCTAAACTATTTTTATTATTTTTTTAGTTCGCAGACCAATCTTTTAGTAATGACCTCAACAGATCAACCAGTAACAAAAAAAATAACACACTAAACGTAAAACTGATAGCACAGCTGAAAAGAGGACAAAATTTTGATGAGACTAGCAAAATTTGAAGCAAAAATATGCAAAAACGTGTTACAACACTGCAACAACAATCTAAAGGAGGCACGTGTGGTCTAGTGGTTAAAGTGCTTGCACTTCAATCCTGGATCTGGGGGTTCGATTCCCAGCACGGTTATCTGTGAGCAAGATATTTGGCTTCCTATGCTCTGCCTGGTCGGATATGGGCATAAAAATAACGTGGTTCCTAGTTTGATTGCACTCTCCATAATAACTATGGAGTCATGCTAGTAAAAGATCCCCATCTGCCTTTTCGGAAGAGTAGCCGGTAACGGCGGGCATGGGTATAGGGTGCTGCTCACACAAGCTCCAAGCTTATGAGACCCGTCTTTAGGGTTGCCTACAAGGCACAGCTCAAAAACAAAACAAAACAAGCACTGGCTGCACAGATTACCGAAAATTTCGGAAATTTTTTTTCTGAAAATAATTAATATTTTTATTACAAGCGATAATGAAGCCCTCATTGGTGCGCGAATGAACTAGAAACATTTAGAGCTACATTTTGATATAAAGAACAACATCAATCAACAACTTTACAAAAATAATAAAAAAACTTAAAACTAATTATTTATTATCAACGCCGTATCTAAATAATTAATTACTAGCTTACTAACCTTCAAATCCATTATCAGAGAACTCAAACAAGCTAACACATTATTAAACTAATTAAATCAGAAGAAAAAAACAATGTGCTTGCTCCTTTCCAGAAAAAAACTGCCCCTCATTATGAAAAAAATTCCGAAATTGAATACAGGAAGTGATAGGGTCAAGGATATTTGGAACTGTTTCCGTTTAGAAGGTCGTAGAGTCTTCAAACAAAAACCAGAAAATAGGCAACACTCTGATCTACACGATGGTATAAAAATTATTCATGTCAGTCTACACAAACTTCTGCAATAAGTTCCGAAAACCGAACAAAATAACGTCCGATCACTGCTCGATCAATGACTTTTGGGCACATAACTCCATTCCGAGCAATGCTCGATCAAGGACTTTTATGAGTTAAATCTTATGTACGCAGAAACTTGTCAAGGGCAACACAGGTCACAATGCAACAAGCCCTCACGTCAGTAACAAACCATATTTTGCTTACATTTGTGGGGTTGTTTTAACTGAGGTTATTGCTATAGATCTTTAGGAAAAACTGAATTCAATTTCAAATCCACTTTTGGCAATTCACAAGTTAATAACATTGAATTATAAATAATCTACATTACCCTTACTGAGCAAAGAAATGATTGATGGTAAAGCCAAAATTCAATAAACAATTTACTACAATAAAACTGTATGAACGCTTCATGATGTCATAATACAACATTTTATTGACTGAAACACTTTTCAATTTAGTTGAAAATTCTTTTCAAAATCAATGAATAAAAAGGAAAACATTTTCTAAATAGATGCATGTACACAAACGACTGCGCGTTGTTGGTAGTTGCTTATGCAATTAAACAATAATTCTGATTCCATCAGTGAGGCCGAAGAGCTTGCTATAGCCATGTCATTCACTTACCTATAACAGGCTCATTCCCTTACCTATAACAGGCTCATTCACTTATTAGTCAGGTATTGCTCATAATAACCAAATTGTTAAATGCAATTTTTAACAGGAAGAGCTTATAGAAAGAGAATAACTTGTTTGTTTCAAGTAGTCAGAAGTTAATTAGCATGACCTAAGTCTACAATGGGGTTGTAACATTGAGGGTTATCTCTCTTTGAACTGTCTACATCCAACCAGAAACGGCTATTAGTTGTAGTAGTATATAATATAATTAATTTGATCAGACCCACGCAATTTTTTTTCCTGATAGCTGCCACAATGACAAGCAGATCCTATAATGACATGTCTCTAAAAGGACTTGAGATTATTTTGAAGGACAGGGGCATCAAATTTACCTGCAAAAAGAAGGATTTATATTTTCAATCATTTTTTATAATTATTATTTATCATAGTTATCATCGTTGTTATAGCCATTATTATATTTATTTTTATAATTATCATTATTAAAATTAAATTTTTTACTGTTATCATAATTATCTACAATTATAATGTTAATGATTGTTATCATACTCTTTCATTGTTATTATTGCAATTATTATTACTAGAATTATATTAATATAATAACAATTATTGGTTTATATTATTATTAGCTTATTGTTATACTACTTAATAATGAGTATTATGACCATTATTTATAATCGTTATCATGATAAATTATTATTCTAAATGAAGACAACATTTAATTTTTATTGTCATTTATTATAATAATAGTAAAACAGTTATCTAATTTAGGATACTTGGATTCTCTTCCCCACAGACAGCGGACCATTCATTTACACGGACAATTCATTTACACATCAGCTTATTTAATCACATGGTATTTATTTAATAATTATCCTCTATGGCTGCACTAATATGATTAAAAACTTCCACAGATGTAATCTGTTATAGCCCTGTGAGCTGCTAGGGTTATCAAGTTATAACAATCTCTTTATAGTAGGCTGTTCATCTAGTTAAAAATCATAACTCCCGTATTTGTGCATTGTGCTCTATATGAAACTTTCAGCATCATTTTCCAGTTGGATGTACATCATTGTTCTTCAATTATTGTTTTTATTGTGATGATTATTATATCAGGGAAACAAATAATTCGTTGGCGGAAATGAAACAGGCAAAAACCCGCACTTTGTGACGTATGATTGGCTAGTTCAGTTGCAGCTCACCGATGTGCTCGAGTATATCGTCATGCCACTTTGGCCTGTGTAGCCACCTGTACATAGCCACTAACCATCGTATAGGCACATCGGCACCAAAACATCGGTGCAGTGTAGCCACTCCTCAGCAGAGACCAGCACAAGGTATAGTCTCTCTATATTTAGAGAAATGTATGATGTAATGGAAGCTGATATCTTTCTTCAAAAAGACATTGGCATAAAACAGACATCAAATATTTCGACCATCATTCAACTATAAATCAAACACACTGCTTCGTCACAGTCAAGTTGATTATCACAAAGACCAAGTGAGATGAAATCATGTTCAACTAGTAAATGGCACGATGCCAACATTCCAATCTCTGAACTTTTGTCTTAGTTTAAAATAGAGTCAAAAGAACTTGATAGTTGACAACACTTGGTGTTATCTGAAGAGTCTAATTACACATAGACACATGTGAAGGGCACACAGAAATAGTAGCAATTGAAGAAAACCAAACAATCATGTCTATTTACAGTTAAATAAATAGACAAAGGAGTCATCAAAAGATAATCAAAGAAAGATTTACAACATTTTGCCAGGGAAAAGGAAATTCCGGAGCATCTTCTGTTACAGCAAAGGAATTGGGGAAGCCCAGCTTTCATATAATAAATAACTTTGACCCTTCGCATAATGGAGTCCCGGCAGAGTAGTTTCACTTTAGCGATGAAACCGGAAGTAGCTTAGTCGATTGTTGTACTTATCATTAGAAATCACGACTTGCTTGACTATTATTCTGATGTGAGGAAATTTGAGCAAATAATATGACAAAAATGATGTTGTTGAGAAAGCTCAAAGAATCAATGAAGCCTGTGGAAGTTCTTTTTTGAAAAACACTTGGTTTGTTCCGTAAAAAAAAAAAAATTAAATATCATGTTCACGGGTAGAACCAGAGTTTCGTATTTCGGATTTAATTGAGCTTGCCAACGTAAACTAATGATATGAAAGCGTGCCCTTGTATGAGTTCTGTGGTTTGCTTTCACAGTGCTGTTGTAGTTTTACAATTTATGATGATGGCGCATCGTCAGAATTATATACCCCAAATTTATCAGCCGCCGTGAATAAAAAAATGTTTCTTCAATAATTGTTAAAATAAAGTGACTCTCGTTTTAATAGTATTGTTGGTGGAAAGCGGGCTTTGGGTTTCTTTAATAATAGCTCCGCACAAAAAACTGCCGGGACCCCATTGCTGAGATCACATTGAGACATATATTAAGGAGCTCGCTGTCAATACATCCGCTGATACTAAATACTCTCTCACAATGTACGCTTGTGGCGGGTATAACGAGGCAGTACCTTGCTACCTTACTGAGCAGTGGTAGAGAATTGGAGTTAGATTTCTAGTAATTAAGAATGAAGCTTTTATCCTCAACTGTGACAGCAGGTACAACCAGTGGCGGCTGTAGAACTTCAATGAGGGGGAGCCATAAGTGAAATAATCAAAGTGTGGTCAGCCGTTTCCAGCGTTATTTTATATAAGAACTACTCCACTGCAGCCAAAAATCACAAAAGCTCATATTAGTAGTCATCATTGGCTGAAATAGTGTTTACGCATTTATTCAATATTTGTAGCAAAACATGAAATTTTTTTTGAAGCAATACATGTGTGAGCATCTTTTGTTTCAATCTAGCACAAATTTTTTATTTTATTAAGTTGAATTTGGCAGTAAAACTTCATTTAAAACTTTTAACCGCCACTGGAGCCAGGAATAAACAAGGAGTCAGTTCCCTTCGGAGGGATAACTTTACATTTACCAGTACCGGACATTGCGAAGTTTGACGATACGTTTACTAAAGACTACATGCCCTATAATACAAAATCTTCGCTTTCAGCCCAGTGATTTTCGTGAATTTTTGTAATTGTATACAGGGTGCACAGTCGCGTTAGTTACCATCCATATGGCAGACACCCAAAATACCAAAGTGCCACGTGGTTTTGTGGCAAAAACGAAATAATAATAAAATAAGTGGAACGTTTGTTATTTATTTTATCTGGTATTTTTTATCATGTTTTCTTTTCATAAACATCTGACTGAAGAACAAAACCCGTAATAGACTAATCTGAAGTGAAGTAAGAGAAATTTCAAAAAGTAACATGCTCATTTTGATTTGAAAAAAAAATGATTGTTTTCATTGGTACCGTAAAAAATAAAATAATCTTTTGGAGTATTCATGTTATTATTATTTGAACTACTTCGAGATTATAATTCTATGATTAACTTTCGGTTATTATTTATATCTAAAGTTATTAGTTATTTAAAATTTGATATGAAAGTTGAATGGTATAAGAAAAATAGTTTGTAATTCTTATTTCTTTATAAGTCGAGTGGTAATATAATAAGCATTATATTTCGGCCCTTTCTACTTAGCTTTAAATTGAATGTGGTTGTTTAAAATTCTCAGTGGGCTAGGAGACATCCTGAGCTTTCAGACGAATGGTTGTTTTAAGCTTTAACTTGTTAATTTGCAGCGTAATGAGCTGTTGAAAATGAGCATTTTTTCTATAAGTTATAGTGTAGTCACTCAAGCATTTGGCTCCAGAGGGTCACGTGACAAGGGCAGTTAGCCACACTTTGATTACTTTACGTTGGGGGAGCCAATTGGGTGGGAGGGGTGGGGTGCAATAATGAGAATAATGAGAATTGCATAATGAGAACTGCAGAATATCTTGCAACAATTGAACAAAGCAAGAGACATCGATAGACAATTGAAAGATAAAATTGATTCCATACCTGACCTTTTAACCAGTCGAAATTTTATTAAATAAAATGTGAAAAACAGAATTTTATCAACGATAACTTTAAACTGGAGAACTTGGCTATTTTTCTAATCATATGCTAAATTTAGTTGTATAACAGTTTCAGCTGACAAAAATCGCTATCGGCTGATTGTCAATGGACCAATCAGAACAAAGTAGACATTTGAGTTTCGCTAACTAATTGTAAATAATTCCGCAAGCCTGCAAATTAGTTAGAGCAGCAATGCTAGGACCATTTGTACTGCAAAGATGACGTGTGAGAGGTGACTGTGGAATATGAGTGACAGACGCAATGGTACACTTCTGGCAACGACAAATTTAGTTTCAAGCCTTCTTCACTCTCCTCTCCTCATTGCCCTTCCCCTCTACCCTTTTCATTCCTGAAATTATCTGATGTTGTACCACATGGTAATCAGGAAATTCCTAGACTATCAGTTGGAATGTTACATAACATAGTTTGCATACTTTATGATATATTAATAGATTGATAAACGTATAATACCACAAAAAGATCCTATGCGAGGTCCAATGACTAATAAAAACTCCAATCATATGCATTTGTTAAACAAAACGCAATTGAATTTCCGAATATCATCGTTGTGGAAACTGACTATTTTTCTTCTCAAGTCCAAAAAATGTTCATCAGGCTTGTATAAAAACTGGATTTTATTTGTTGTTGTTCTCATATAAGAGGAAACCTACATCCCTATCAAATAGCTAGAATAATACCAAAACAAATCACAAAATAATTAAATAAGTTGTTTACTTATCAGAGGGGTATGGTACTCTTCTATTTTTTTGTTGATGTTTTGTAGAGATGTTATTACATGATTGTTATCGTTGTATACAGTGCAGCTGTAAGCAAATCTTGATAACAGCTTTACTTGCCTGTCCCAAGCTTTCTGTGTCTTAGGTTTTAATAATGAAACGCCACACAATTGCAAGTGTAATTAATTGCAAGTCAGGATTCCAAACATCCATAGCTCTACCATTAGCTAGTATGCACTTTCCACTGAATAATCTGGATGACGTCAAAGATACAGAGTTAAGGAATGGTCGTACATTGGGAAAAATTTTAATCAAAATTTGGGTTGATTGGATTTTCATAACAAAATAGTCATGAGAAACAAGGTGATAGTCGCAGCAAATGAACACATCTGGGAAAAGACGTAAATATTTGTCAGGGCTCTATTTTTATTGGCTGGCAATTAGAAAAATCATACGAGCTAATATTGACAAACTGCACTGCTCACGCAACTCGATAGAAATCACTTTATCGAGTAAAACATTTCAGTTGTCTACTTCACTTAGCAGCTGACCACAATTTTACACAACATGTGCTGAAAAATATTATAGATCCCTCTTTGTATTTTGAACTAAGTTTTAATAGTATTCACCTACTTGGAACTTTCACAATCTATGATATAGAAAACCACTGATTGACAGACCATATCGCTGTTACATAACAGACCAAAGTCAGTCACCAAGAAATCAAGTAAATGATAAAAAAGTATTCCAAATTAATTTTGCAGTTACTAAATGATTTCTCTGAAAGTGATATTACGTTATACAAGCTGGTAAATAAGAAATGGGAAGTTTCAAACAGAATATTTTATTTCCTTACCCTAAAATATTCTTTCTAATGGCTCCGCGTAAACATTGACCACTAAATAAATTACACACCACCCTTTGACAATGCAATGTTTTTATTATCTCATAAAATACATAATCTCTTCCGAGACAATAAAAAATAAATATTGTTGACAACTCACTGAAAACAAACGAATGAGGAAAGAAAAATTGAGAGAGTTGACTAACTACTTACAAGGAAAAGGTTATATTAGAAATAGATGACAGTAACATTATATACCATTATATCATACATTTAAGTAACTTAACACAAGACTAGGTCATGCACTGTACCAGGTTAAACTATATTGGTGATCAGCTACAACCAGTACAGATTACCACACCCACAGATCTAGTGAGTCAACATTTCCAGCATACAGGTGTGAGTGAGTATAGTTAACATTAGCCATCATCGAATAGCAACTGATTTCTCAAAAACCTAACATAAATCCCCACAATGCTTCAAAGCCAAACCAAAGAAAATTTCTTTTAAATTCTCCCGCCAGCAACAGTTATTTTTAAACTTGGATGATATTTTGGATATTCTAAAACCACAAGTGAGCGACGTAGCATTCACAATAAACCCATTCAAAATTAATTTTCAGCCAAGTTCATTAAGCTTAGTTTCCATACATCTCCCAAGTAATCGCAGCATCGGGAGTTGTGCGCCTGCGAGCTCTGGCGACTCACGAGGAGTTGCAATCCCCTGGTTTCCATACTTTTGCATTTGACGGCGCCCGCACTACGATTCCTTAGTGAATACGTGGTAGATTTAATTATTATTATTATCATCCTATTAATTTTTTTATCAATATGTGAAACTTGGCTATTTTTATCATGCAAAGAGCTTTTGTGTTAATAATTATTATGATAATGATAAGAGGTGATAATAATAATAACATAAGTTTATTGCTACTGCAGTTTAAGTAAGTAATAAATAATAATTATTATAACAGTCTGTTATTATTAAATTATTATTATAATTATTATTATCATTATTATTATCATTATTATTCATAATAATGATCAACTCAATAGTATTATTACTATTTAATTAATTATAACAATTTCACCAGTGAAAACTCCCAAAATTATTTTTTATTTATCACTGGCAGCTATTATTATAAATATTTAATACAATCACTCAATAGTTATTATTTATTATTATTATCAACGAACCAACTACTGCTATTGTTGCGCTTTTTATTATTATAAGCTATAGGTTTTATATGAAATAAAAACATTATCAATATTGACTGGTCAATTTTTTTTCAATGACAAAAAATAATTACTATTTTTATAATAATGTTACTAATACTACTACATTTTACTTAAGTCTAATGGCTTCGGCCATGGTTAACTTCCTGACCTTGACCCTGATCTTTTATGAAAAAGACACAAAACGATATCGCCTAATCTTCATAAGCTGTGTTTGGTCGCATGTTTCCGGTCCCCATGGATCTTTTGCGATCACCAGTTGTTCCCAGTCGTGTGTGAGTCGCAGAAAAGTACTTTGCAAACAACTTTCGTGGGGCGTCGCGGCAATCTCGCAGGGAATCGGGTCACATCGCGGAATTACGGTTTCCATAACTCGCAGATTGTGGCAGAAGCTTCTGCGCTCGACTTGCAACAGCATGCGAGTGCTTGGGACATGTATGGAAACCAGGCTTTACTAACTGAATAAGAAAATCATTCAACAAACATTAAATTTTCTAATAATTATTCATTTTTAATCAGACTAGTAGAGTGATGACATATTGCTGACATATATGTTCATAAATTGATCTTTCCCCAATCAATTTTTGGTTTAAAATCTTTTCATTAGTGACTCCAATGTTTGGTTCTACATAAGAACTCATTATAATACAAAAGTTGTACCATATCATTTATTGCAGCTATTGAATTGATCGATTAATCAAATCTTTTAGGAGTTATCTCCCCAACTTTTAATGAGACCAGATGTTCAAAATTTATTACAGCCAGCAGTCATTTATGATTCAATTATTTTGTATTACTATTATTTCAAGTTCACTGTGTTTTTCAGTTTAAAATTAATATTAATAATTACGATGATAATAATAATAATAATTAATTGACTATAAAAATTGTAACACACAGCAAAAGTAAACAATCATTTACTAGTCAAATACCAAAAGTTTGGTCAAACTACTTTAGATTCGAAAAAACGTCACTACGGCATGTATAATACTAACAATGCGCCCTGCATCCAAATGGCAGCTATGGGACCCGGTCATTGTGATATACAGACAGGGTGCATCCTAATTCCTTTATGTTAGCAAAGTTGATTAACACGAAATATAGTTTGGCACCCGGTATTCATGTATACATTAAATTTTTTCAAATGTATAAGACAAAATTAGTCAATGAAAAAACTCCTGATGGCTTTGGTGATCCCTCAAGCTTTCTCAACCACCTCATTTTTGCCATTTAAGCTGCAGTAAATATCTCAAATCAGGATAATAGTTGAGATAATTGCTGTTTATTCTAATATAATTATACAAATGCTTCCAGTCGAGTCATTTGAGAGAGATGACTCCTACCAGGTCTCTATTGCTATGAATCATATATTTCTTCTAAATGAAATTAGATAAAATACAATCAACAAAAAACAGCATATAATATTTTTGCAGCAGATTTAAAAGAACAGTTCTAGCTAACAACAAATAATAAAATTAAACTCTCTAAAATGCAGCAAAAGCTGACAATTGTCGTTTATTATTCACGTGATTGTTTGGTTCTTTGGGGATGCCAAATTTTACTGTATTAGATTCACAACTAGTTGAAACAGTAATTATGAGCATTAATGCGGTATGGTACAGTATGAAGGTCTCTGCACTGGAACCCTTTCTTGCCCCAATTCCGTTTCCGTTGGCAGTGAATTGTGGATCGGCAGGAGCGGTTCCATGAAGATTTGTGCCAATGAATTTAGCAGGTCGTTAGCAGTATAGCATGTTAAATAGTTTTTTAGTGCAGCTCGCCGTTTCCATAAAATTCTTAAGCTATAATTGGTTAATATCAAACAGCGAGTTGACTTAAAATTTTTGTTTTTTGCTAGGTTACTGCAATTTAGTTATTTGTTTGAAAATGTTTCAATAAAAAAATGATAATGTATTACTTAATCATGATGCATAAATAATAATAACATATCAATTATAATTTACAGGTAATATAATAATTATAATTCACAATTATCAATTTAATAATTATAATATATAAGTGTTAGTATATAATTCTTGAAAAATGATAAATTAAAAAAATAAATATTACGGAGTAATGATTAAATGCTGCTTTGAAGTGCCTGACGAAAACCGTAAAAAAAACTTAGCTTCCATGATATAGGTACTAACGATTTAAAAGGCTGATGAACGATTAGCCGCTATCATTGTAGTTACATGGGAATCAAGCAGAGACGGCCGATAGTGATCCGCTTCTTCCAACAAGGATCGGAAAACTGTGCATGTGTAGAGGCTATGCGCCCCACATCTAAATCATTCATACTATAATACTACATTATGGCGATGTAACCAAGCCGGCATAACATATATGTAAGGCACACCATTATCAATTTATGTCAACAAAGTTATACAAGTCATCAATGCAAAATTAAAGTGCTGTACTAATGCATATAGTAAT
The DNA here is from genome assembly GCA_945261195.1 of Cryptosula pallasiana. Lineage (NCBI taxonomy): Eukaryota > Metazoa > Bryozoa > Gymnolaemata > Cheilostomatida > Cryptosulidae > Cryptosula > Cryptosula pallasiana. The sequence goes on from OX183135.1 coordinate 8,184,488, forward strand.
ACTGTTTGTTTATTTTTTCAATGTCCAAGGGAAGGATATTTTTTTTAAACCGACCATAAGAAGTGTATTCGCGGGCAGGATTGATCCGTACAATAAATTAAATTAACAATATTTCTCGCAATTTATTTAATGCAAAGAGGTCGTAGCAATATTATAAGTGAGTCTCAAAAAACTATCCCCACGGAAAAATAAAATTAATTTGCGAGGTCTTCTCATAGGTCGCAAATACTACCGATTCATCACACAAAATTAATATATACTCATGCGAGTGGTTTTTTTTTCAAAGCAGTTCATTTCCGGTATTATTATTTTATCAATGTTTATCAATAATATAAATTACGTATGTTGTTTATTATTATTAATTATTATGATTTTCATGTACAATAATAATATATTGTAAATAAATTAATCATAATAATAAAAAGCATAGTCATTTTGTTAAAACAATAAAGATCAAAGTTATTGTTATAGTTAATCAAGAATGAATTGCTTTGAAATAGCTTTGTAAACAGGGCAAGTGTAAAGTTCTTTATTCTTTGACTCGCTACCATTATCTGCTACTTACCGTAGTATCATGCTATGAGTACCAGTGAAAAATCAACGACACGACACAAAAACCGTCATTGATAAAAAGCTTACACATGAGAAAAACTTATGCTAGCTACAATGCACACGGAAATTTCATATCTACAAAATCTGATCCCAATCGAAGGATATTATTTCTTATTATTATATAATAAAATGTAAACGTTTAAATCAATGAGTTCGCCGCCCACCGACGTGATCCCCAAATATAAATAATAGCAGATGTTCTAAAGCTACCCTAATTTATCCCGCCTTCTTTCACATTCGTCATATAAGTTGCTCTAAGTGTTTCAAAGCAGAATATGGTTTAGCTCAAAATAAACTATATATTCAGTAAAGCGCTTTTGTTTGCATCAAGTGAGTGAGATGACTCCTGCCCAGGTCTGTATTGCATGATATTTTTTACTATTACTAATTAATATCAACAAACAATTTTTAATTTCATTTTAGAATTTAAAGTTAAGGCAAACGAACACTTTAACTTGTAATCAACTCGCTCGTTATAATTTATTTAGTGTTCATTTTCATTCGCTACCTACAAAAAACATGAATAAATGCTTGTTGATTATTTTTTTGTTCAGTGAGCTACTTTTTGTTCCGAACAAAATGATTATTTAATAGTTAAATTTATTGCCGGTCTGATTATTTTTATTACAATTTGTTCAGCGAACAGAGGTCGCAAATACTCTTATTTAGTGATGTCATATCCTGTAATTTTACCACTTCCCCGGTGTAAGATAAGACATGCACAAATTTCATTCACTCATCTATTTTGTGTAGAGTATATTGGTTAACTTGGCCATCAGTCACCCAAAACTGTCAACCAATAGGAGCTTTTATTGCAACCTATTTAATGAAAGTTACAGCTAAGTAATCAGCTGATGCTATTTTTGTATCAAATAAACAACTTGAATCAGTAAAAGGTCGTGTTGTAATGGAGAGAGCTGTAGTATTTCAGAAGATGTCACAACTCATGCATGGGCTCTGACTGAAGGAAATATTGTTGTGAAATTACATTCAAACATAATTTGTTTGATTAAAAACTTTATGACATTATTTAGAGCTGACAGTGACGTTGTTGGGGAGTCTCATTATTCCTGTAACAGTTTTCTTGTCCAGGAACCAAATATTTTGATGTTTAATCCACAGGCAAAAGGAGCGTTATCAACACGTGGAGCGTCATCAATGCTGCAGAGGTAGTAACGGCTAGGTATAGAGAACAATGGATATCGTGGACATCATTGTAAGCAAAATTAGTTGTGGAAAATGCATCAAATAACTTCAACTATGGAGAGGGCTTGCAAACATTTGAAAAAGATTTTATATAATATTATTTGCTTCAAAGGCGATCATTCTAATTCAATATTTTAACTTTGCTTATAATTTGAACGTAAACCCTTTCTAGCAAGATTATTCAACTGCGCAACAGTCCGAATAAAAGGAAATTAATAATAGCAATGTTTTTGGGAGTCCTAAAAATTTGGTTGCGCAAATAGTTAGCTAGTATATGACAAACTAATGAAATAGCTAAAACTTGGTTCCTGAAACAAAAACTATTCAGAGTGTACATGGTCTTCGATTATTCTTTTAAAACCGACCACACAAGTGCTTCTTGCACCACACAAGTGCTTCTTGCAAACAGTGGGAGCATGAACATGTTATTTTTGTTTTTGATATAATAATCTATTGTAAGGTAGTTTCAATGCACTGAATTTGTGCCAAATTCCTTATTTCACTCAAGTGCTGTAGTATCAAGCAAATGGAGAAGGGGAGAGGAAATAATTTATTCCCCAACATGTAAGTGGTCAGAATAAGCAGCAATAAGAAGGCAGACACAGTTTCCGGAATCTACACAAATGAAGTCACCACTTCCTAAGACAAACACCAATGATAACTGGTGTTACACTACAGACTCTCATGTGTAGAATAAACACAGTGACTGTAGAATGAATTGAGAAACAAAAGAATGCTTTCAAGTTTCTTCATGCAAGTGTAGATATAAAGGAGCAAGTCACACTCTACAGTCTACAGAAGCTCAACAGGTTAGGATTTCAACATCGAGGCTCATTCATCAACTTCCTCATCAAAGAATGCAGAGCATTCATGTGTATCCATTGAAGTGCTCATTATTAATTGATAGAAAGCCAGCCTGCCCCCCTTCCTATTGATTGCTCTACAGTCAAACATATGTCAAAGCTAGTGTGAGTCAAGGAAAACAGTTTGACTTCTGGGGGTGAAATGGAAAACTGATAAAAGTGTGTCAGGTGATGTGTAGGATGGAAAACTCAACTTTGAAGCGAAAAGATAGTCCGGCCATATGCAAATGTGATCAAAACATTAAGCAGCTTATGAATTATGTAAAACCCGTGATGATTAGGAGAGACAATTACTGTTGACAGGGCTTTCATTAGTAATGAAAACTTGTAGGTCATTATAGCAAGCCCAAAATTGACTAGGAGTGAAGTTTTGTGCAACATACTTGTTTCTGGTAAATTAATATAATAAAAAAAATCAACATTGTGAGACAACGATAATGTTTTGCATTGCTCAGATTTTATCTCACAGCTGTCATTCTGACACACCAATTGCACACTGACCAAACTTAAACCTAGCAATATTGCATCTAACTCGCATTTCCTGATCCATCATTAATGCTAAATAGTCAATTAAAGAGGAGTTGCTCCCCCTCCACTAAGTGTAAATAGCACAGTATAACAAACCATTTTGGAGTTTCCAAAACCTCATACTCAGGAATAATGGTAATTCCCACGATGAAGGCGCCAATTTAAATTGAATGACAAATAGCCTGAAGAAATTTGATAACAAACATCCCACGGGATGGAGTATTCATGTAGTTATTACTAAACAACAACAAATCGCTAGGATTTCATTTCCACGAGTCATAAATTGTGTCGCAGCCAACTAACCTGAGCAATTTTCCACAAACAGTACAACGAGCATTATGTCTTGTCATTTTCTACAGAGATGTACAACTTCTGGCTTGGATGAAGGAGCAGAAAGCTAAAAATTGAAAGCAATACCTGTTGAATGTGAACTTGGGCGCTTTTATATGTAAAAGACATGATTGTGTAATATACCACCAATGTGACGTTTTTTATATCAAGTAAGATAAGAAAATAAAAATCTGTAAGAACCTTTGGAGTTTTCTTGTCTTGTGAAAATTCAATTCGTTTGGAATTTCCAAGAAGCAACAACCATTCTGAAATTTCCAAGATGCAATTGGAATTTCCGAGATGCAGCAAATACTTCGGGATTTTCAAACTGCAATAATTATTAAAGGCATGACAACCTTTTTCAAGAGATGACTGGCTAAAAAATTAAACGCGAGTCAAAATAAGGAAAGTTTAGCTTCAGAGTGAGTCAGTTTCCAATTTGACCAACTAATAAACAAAAGCAAATTCTGGAAAGAATGAACAGTGAGTTTGGAAACATGGAAATACCTGTGGCACGCCAGTTAGGATACATTATTAAAACGGAAAGGAATGTTTTCTTCCACAAATGCTATTGGAGTGGAGAAATAATTATATTATATTTCAAGTCAGTTATACATAAAAATCACTCAACCATCTAACACAAAAATTGGTTGTATAACCAAAATAAACATAGCAAACATGCGCAACAGAACAGCTAAATGCTGTTTCAACAAGGACATGGCTGAAGTCCACTACAAAACACCTGTACAAACTATCTATGGAAGTTGTGTGCTCTTTGAACAGACAACTTCCATAAAAACGAAATTTATTCAGCTAGTCAGACTGAGTTTTTAGGCCCTTGCAGCTAAGATAACGCGAAGTGACAATCATGACAAATAAGTAAATTTTTGCTGTGCCAGCGAGTTGAACACAATTTTTTCATGCTGTGGCTTAGCGTAACTCGTTGCGTGAATGTGACAGTGAGAAAAAACATGAGTTAAAAAATATAATTGTCTTTTCTGGACATATGCGTAAGGAATAAAAACAGAGCTGTTTTCTGCCAGGCTGAACAGTGAAAACAACAACAACAAAAACAACAAAACATCATCATGCAAAGCCAAATAAGAATTAAGAATCAGAAGTTTTACTACTTATGATGATGTCAACTACATGCGTGCCATAATAGTGATGGAAAAATAAATGTTTCTTTTTTTGCAGTGGGTTTTGGTAGTAGTAACTGTTATTTATTATTATAACAATTATTATAATTAAACTATTGAATTTCGGCTATTCAATCCGTGGGACATGCAGCTATTGTAAGAGAACAAAACTCCTTAAGTTTGTTTTTTGCACAACCACATTTTATGATAGATTAGCGTTAACAGAAATTACAGCAAGATTTGGGAACGATATGAGTAAAGTTCTGTTTACTGCCTCTCTAGACACAGTTTGTCACAAGCTCACCTAATGTGAGCGATTGTAACATTTGTTGAAGCTATCAATTATTTCTAATGCTAACACTTAGCTAAACTAGCAAACAAACACGCCAGGCTCTGGGCAGGTCATCACACAAACACCCTGCTCTCTTTAATTACGTAAATATAAAGCTACACATTCGTTGATCAGCTACTAGGCAACTGCAAGGAATTTCCATAATTAAACTGGAGTTTTCCTCTCTCATATACATAACATAACTCCAAGTGAATAAACAGTTTTAAAATGGTGGCATTAATCCAAAAAGATCAACAGTAAATTTTTTGAGGACTTGCCGATGGGTCAAACTCATTTTTACAGGGATAGTGAGAGAAAAATAATACAGAAACTATGAGAATGGTAACCTGGGGGTTCTAAAAGGGAATTCTATCTATGGCTGCGGTCAACATATCAACCAACTACGCGGTAGAAATTCATACACAAATACACATCGATCTATGTATAGTGCATATATCACAATATGGAGATGGGTAACACGTCTTTTAGTAATCGGTGAGTATTAATAGTGCAATCATGTGTATCTGGAATGTCTTTGGTAAGTGATATGATAAATTGCAAGACACAAATGCTGGTTTGTACGATGTACAAAAAAAGTAAACTTGCAAACTGAAAATGAAAAATCAAGTTATTACTGGATTTTAATACTTTTAAACAGAGACTAAGTAAAACTTGCCACATGTTTTATTTTATTTAAGATGGTCAAATGGCATCGTTGAGACAATCGTAGGTAAACACAAAATATTTATTAAAAATGCAAATGTTTTGAGATAAACATGGCCGTAGTGAAAACAAGCTATGGCACATCGTTATTTTCATTACTAAAATGACCAAAAAAATACACCATTGTCACAATTCTACATTTACACAAAGAGTTACGGGGTATTTCTACTAGTACACCACCATGACCAAAATTATATTAGCTACAACAGGAGAATTAAATACTGTATGCTTTAATCACGAAGAGTTCATTTACGACACATACTTGTTTACACGCGTATAGTTGGCAACTCACAAATCAATAGCGTAGAGATTCTCTGAACCTCTACGTTTATAAAGTACTTGGGGGGAGGGCTATACTGACATGTGTTTCGGTTTTGGAGTTATTCCCTCAATATTTTTCATTGCAATGATTCTTCCATTTAGATTATAGTTCTTTGGTAGATTTTTTTTGATATTGATAAATATTTGCACGATATGATGAATTTGAGTTGCAATGAGACAAACGAATTCTATAATTATAATATATAGTCATTTACAATTGACCTTGTTGGGACCAAACTCCATACTGTTATTGCGATTCTCACCTAAAAGCATTTTATGTTTCTATTACATGAACGCGTGGTGCTGGTAAAAAAACACCATTTTTTCTTTGAGTTTGCCAGATAATTTTCCATCTTTTAGCATAGCATTTTTATGCAATGTTTGCAAATTGTAGATTTTACTATAATGGTGGCAATATTATTATGGTTTTCCCTAAACTATTGACAGCAATCAATTCATATTCTTATGATTATCGATTTAGTAAACTACCACCTCTTGCATGCATACATATAGATAGCATATACATGCATAAATGCATATGCATACCATAACACATGCATACATTAATAATAGCGACAGGGTTTAGTAAATACAATGTGTTTGTGTATTAGTGATACAATTACATTTTTGAAAACAACAACAGCGGTACCAGCAAACAACAACTACATAATTGACAGAATCAAAAATTCAAAAATAACAACAAATAGGTCATTCACTGAGTTTCTATGCTACAAAGTTTAGGCCTTCGAAGGAACCTTCAAAGCATGGGGCCACTTCCAAAAATGTTGACAGCACCCTTCATATCAAAAGTAAATACGATGGTTTATTCTCCGAAGTTTGCCCAATACGAAAGTCTTTTGAAGGATAGGAACCGACTATTTGAAATTTAGCGCAACTCTCTTATGCGAGTAATAACCCTCTGTAATATTTATTTATTTATATAATTATCAAAATAATTATTATTTATCAGTAAAATAAAACCATTATTTATTCATAAAATTGTGCCAGGACTTTACCTTGTATAGTTTGACTGGAGCTATTAGTAGAGTTAACTGACACAAATGCAAGTTACTGCAGACTATAATGTTACTAACTAACAAGCTGGAAATCATTTATTTGTTTTCTGAAACTCACTCTTTGTTAGATCAGAAATCAAGAAATTTATGACAACTGGAGCATGGTTGCATGATGTTTTTGTGGGGAGATGTCCATTATTTATATAACCCACGATCTACACAACTGTGAGATACGTTTTATGGGATTTCGGCAAAAATACAATTTTGAAGAGGACACAACACCTTTGTAGGATAAACTTCTTAGCATAGAAACGCAGTGAATATTACTATCCAGTAATAATAAAAAATGGATGTCAATATGGTGTAAAAAAATACAAGACGCTGTTGCTCTGTCTTGTATTCCTTCAGATCATAAAATTACTAGTTCACAACAGTCCAATATAGAAATAAATTTTGACTTTAACAATTACACGAAACAATTACAATAATGCTATTATGTTACATCACAATAAATCATTACATAGACATATCATATGCTATTAATATTACTAATTAATAAAATAAAAATAATCTATGATGATGATGCAAACAATAATAATGAAGCAAGTAATAAAATAAAACAAAGCAAATTTATTATATGTATTATATTTAATTCATTATTAATTTTACTTGTATTAACAATCATCATAAAAATAACTAAAATAATATAATCCAGGGTAATGAACTATTAACTATTTTTGTTTTAAAAGAAACTTTTTTCACCAACACACATCCTCCTTAATATTTTCGTAATAATAAATAGCAATAATTATTGTTATTACTGTGTACAATAAATAACTAATAAATAGTATATAATACTACCTACCCTCTTTGCTCATGACCTGTTGTACCGTCAACCAAAATCTATACTTTTTCACCCCCTGCATTGATCCACTTTGAGCCCGTTCTACCTCCACCCTCACTCGCCGCCCTTTCCCCTTTCTGCTTTATTTCACTCTCGACCTTGCTCTACCCTCGTTCGGTTCCACCTTGCTCTACCCTCGCCCAGTTCCACCTTGCTCTACTCTCACCCACCTTGCTCTACCCTCGCCCGGTTCCACCTTGCTCTAACCTCGCAAAGTTCCACCTTGCTCTAACCTCGCACGGTTCCACCTTGCTCTACTCTCGCCCAGTTCCACCTTGCTCTCACCTCGCCCGGTTCCACTTTGTTTTACTCTCGCCCACCTTGCTCTACCCTCGCCCGGTTCCACCTTGCTTTACCCTTGCCCGGTTCCGCCTTGCTCTAACCTCGCCCAATACCACCTTACTGTACCCTTGCTCGGTGCCATTTTTGCCATGCTCTACCTGCTATATCTACATTACTCTTTTTCTCAGTGTTCAATTTTGTAAAAGATATAGGAAGATACTGTGCTAGTACCGTAATGACTACCACAGACACATATAACCAAAATCAGTACAATAAAAAATGATGCAATGAGTGTAGACAAGAATTAACGATGACAAGAATGAATACAGACATTGCAGGAATGAATGTAGATACATCCTGGAATGAACAATGACAGACCTGAAATTAGTGTCAACTATGCTAAAGTGTAGAAATTTCTTAAATTTATTCTCAAAGTGTCATCATATAAACTACCATTTCGACGTTTTATCAAAGTAGACAAACAAACATCAAAATGATATTTCATGCCACCGGGAATGAATTTTGACACTTCCGGGAATGAGTGTCAAGTTTTTCTTCTATAAATAATATAGTCAACAATCATTCCAGGTTTGCCAATGTTTGTTCTGGGAGGTGTCTATGTTCATTTCAGCTATGCCTGCATTCATTCCTGTGAACGTTTATTTCTGTCTACATTAGAGATGCTCCAATTCACAAAATTTTCACCGATCCGATTTGATTCCAATTCTACCGATATTGCCAATGAATCGATTCGATTCCGATTCAAATCGATCTGATTTACACAAAAAATTGTGGATAAATTTGTAGCATTAATTACAGCATACTTATTCTAAACCACAGATCAATCATTTTATAGTTTTCTAGAATTGCAAGCTAACTACATCGCATATTAATGCCTCTCCTCATCGTAACAGAGGTCCAAGAGCAACCTAGCTGTATTGGTATTAATTGTCATTGCTATTATATGAGGTCAATGCAGTAACAAGATGGGTAGTTGAAGCTAATCTGCCTGCTATTCACTTTTGGTGAAAAGATCTGTAAACCACCACAAAGCAAGCAAACCGATTTCGATTTTTTGCGGATTTAGTGAATAGTTGATAAAATTTGCTGATTCTGATCCAGTGAATCTGAATCAGAGCATCTCTAATCTACATTCGTTCCAACTCTTGTTGCTCCCCCATCTATGCATACTGGAAAAAAATATTGTGAGTTATAAACCAACACAAAATTAATTACTCAATACTCCTACTATCTGCTGTTTGCAGAACTTGTTTTGTGAGTTTTCTTTTGCAGGATCATTTAAAAAACAATTTAAATTACAAAAATCTGAAGTTTGAGAGCACATGGCAAAAACTAAACCCTGACTTTGCTACTAAGTGGTACAATAGCTGTTTGTACAGCAGTTTTTAATTTTATCAGTGTGGTAAAATTGGCATACATACCTAAGTCGCAATTACGGATAAACAAACAGATATTTTTTTCACTTTTACATAGTATATAGACTAGCAGTATTACTCATAGTAGTTAAATTACGTTTTCCGTTTTATTCCAATCCTACCCAGCGCGATTCCTGTTCTTCACTCTTCCTGCCACCCCGCTCTATCTCCCCCACCTCCCATTTCGGCTTTTACCCAACCATGCTCTGCCCTCTCCACTTTTGCCTTTTTCTCTCTACCGCTCAATTTGATAGAAGCATGGATGAAACATACTATGCTGCTCAATATAACTTTAAACACAACTCAAATGTAGCTGCTTTCCAGAAAGTCGCCACGGAGGTCAACCTTTACGATACTGCCGGGTTCAAATTTTCAAAATGTCAACGACTTTATGTATACATGTAATCATTGGTCGTACAGCAAAAGCCTCGAATAAACATTGTAGGCTCGTAATATTTTTTATATTTCATCTACAGAGCTCTCTCAGTATAACATTTATCACGATTCAAATGCAGCAGTTTTTAAGTGGCCATGATTTTCAATGCATTATTTCTAATTTCTGGCAATCCAGGTATATATAAATTGTCTATAGATAGAAGACACAGGAAGGTAGTGTGCTGAAACATGTCATTGAGCGTCATGCTGAAATTAATTCATTGTGATAAATATATGAAAGAATGCTGAAATTTATGCATACTGGAAAAAAAACAATACCAGTCATAAATCACCAAAGAATAGTTTACTCAACATTCAAACCCTCTGGTATAATCAAAATGTATTATTCGTGATTTACTGTTCTTACTATACTAAAAAATAATTAAAATGAGAGGACCTTTAGCTATAAATATTGACATACGGATTGAAGCACAGCGATTCTGATGGTAAGATTCGATTTTGTCATATTGATGCAATTTTTTTTAGAAAAGGCAGCGCTTTTAAAATTTAAAAACTAATTCAAAGTTTGAGTTGTCTCCTCTTGGTGTTTGGAGTGAGCTCTTTAGAAAATTAATACAGACAAATGAGCAGACTACCTCAATGATCTATTCATACCCGTTATTTATGAGATCATCATGACTTTGGGATGACTGTTACAACAGGAAGAAAACTTCAACACAAGTTACAGTCATTCAAAGAATTGACTGCATTTTTTGCAACTATACAGTGCACTAGAATGAGAAAGGATGTCTTGTGAAATACATCAAATAATGCAAAAGTGGTCAGTCATTTTTCGGATTTTCGTCATTTAGCTTGAGTCTAGAGATTGTTGATTGTATAGTGGGCAGCCAGCGTATCTTTGCATGAAGTCGCTATCTCTCCTGCCTTCTCTGATGAAAAATACTGATCATTACTAGCTGATGGCACTTCCAGCTGCTTGAATCTACGATGTTTCGAAGAACACTTTTTGAAAATCAACTGACTGATAACGACCAAAAGTATCAATGCTCAATTTTTGCTTTGCGCTTAGGATAAAATTGCACCTAACTCTACACTTGGTTTTTTTCACCGGTAATTATCATTTGCATTTATTGTTATGAACAAATGATGTTCTTTAGCAAAGAAATACTGTGACGGACGGCGGCCATATTTAACCGGTATGACACTCTATGCATACACTCAATGACTATTCACTCTATGCACACTATACATTTATTTCACTCATTCACCTTGTATGCAATTTTATATGTAACACATGTGGATGCACCCAGCCGTAGCTGCAAGGCCAGCCCTATCTTTTATATACTTATTCTTATTTGTCTAGCCTTTCTTAACAGGCGTGTCTTACAACTTTCCTTTGTCCTTGTTTGTTTACATATTTATCGGTTATGTAACCTTTTGTATAAATAGCCGTGTAAAGGCAGCAATAAAGCAGAGTCAGATTGCCCCACTCTCAGAAGTTTCTTTGTTCTTTAACAATAATAACTTCACAGCGCTAGTACATGCTCGTACACCGAATGCTCTATTACTCGAGTAGTAATATATAAGCAGATCAGCCTGAACCTCTGCTGGCCGAACCTAGCCCTGACTAGTTCGCCTTCAAAGTTCGGTCACTGAACTGCACACTGCAGAATAGTGCGAACCTCTGCTGGCCGAACCTAGCTCTGACTAGTTCGCCTTCAAAGTTCGACCTCTGCTTGCACACTGAAACAAGCTAACGCAACCGGCAGTTAGACTAGTAAAATAGGAATGGTTACACACCATTCCCAAGGATACTAGTCGACCTGTGGGCGGGTTGTATTGCTCAGCGATAGACATAGTTGCCAACTCAGTTCGGGAAGTTGTGCAGGTAGGCCGAGCTACCAACTCACACAGTGAAATCCTGCACATTGGTGGCAGCAGTGGGATTGGAGACACCCACAAGCGAAACCCGACTGAGCGATGGCACAGAGGAGAAGAGCGCTCAGCATCGACCGAGATGAGCCATCCGGCATGCAGATGATGAACACCCTCACTCACATCTTGGACAGGATGACCATGACCTCGACCAGAAGCAAGTTCAAGGTGCCGCAGTTCGACGGCACAGGAGAAGTCGACTACTTCTTGCAACGGTTCGGAGAAGTGGCCAACGCCAACCAGTGGCAACCAGATGACCGAGTGATACACTTGAGGCAGGCCTTGACAGGCAAGGCCGAACAGTGTGGAAGAGGAGAAACAGTGGAGGAGGTGACCATGAAGCTGAGAGCTACCTTTGGGCTCACACGTTCCGAAGCGCAGGCGAAACTACTGAGTACCGACGGACGACCAGGGACAGCCTGAGAGATCATGCGACCACCGTGGAACGCCTCATCAAGGCAGCCCACAACAACCTCCCCAGACAGAACCAAGAGGAATTGGTACTCCAGACGTTCCACAGCACGCTGGGACACACTTATCTACAGCGACATCTGCTAGCTGTTCGCCCTCAGAGCTTGGAGGAGGCGATACAAGCAGGCAACGAGTTTCTGCAGGTTCCACACCAGCCACTAGGAGGACCACACATTCGAACAGTGGAGACCGACCTCTACGACTTAGCACCGACCCCATCTGGAGAGACTGCTCATTCACAAGAGGTGCAAGACCCTCTTACGCAGCTCCTCCGCACGGTGGAAGGACTAAGCAAGGAGGTAGCGGACCTCAGAACAAGGAAGAAGGAAGAGGTTCCCAAGAGATGCTGGGGTTGCCAGCAGGTTGGACACCATCGGAAGGCATGCAAGACTGCTCCATGGCCCAACCACCAGGGAAACGATTACCGCCCGCAGCAGTAGGGAGACCTGCTGGCTGCACACGGGCACCTCAAGAGAAGGCGCAGGCACCTCCGAGGAAGCGGGACCAAGCACGACGGGTGACTCCTACTTTGGACCTCCTGACCAGTCCTCCGATCGCTTTACACAACCGATTCTCCAGTCTGTCGACACTCGACAGCCCTGTCACACTGGAATCGGAGAGCGAGGAGACTTTCAAGCAGCAGGAATCAACCAGGCCCAAAAAGAAGGATAAGCAGACCCAGACGCCACCACCCAAGGAGGAACGGTTCACACCCAAACCTGTAAACCTTCAGTCAAACCAAGTGGAGCGACCTTACAGCTCCAGCTACTACCTGCCAGGGCGGATAGAGGGAGAAGCAGTCACGCACCTCATCGACACGGGATGCAACACTAACCTGTTGGCAAAACGCGTCTTTGACCGACTACCCTCTCACCTACAGCAGGCTCTACAGCCGTACGACTCGCACGGTCTCATGGCAGATGGAACAAGGCTACCCTTTTCCGGATTGCTAACCCTGAAAGGACGAATACGGCATGTCAAGTTCACCGAGACCTTCGTAGTGAGTCAAGTCAACGAGGACGTCATCCTCGGGATGCCATTTCTGACGAGCCAGGAATGCCAGCTAGGGTTCGACCGACCTGTATTGATGATACAGGGGAGAGAGCTGGCCTGCACAGATCGGCATGGAAGGAGCCTTGTCTCAAAAGTACAAGTTCGGCAAGACACCAGTCTACCCCCACAGACGGAGGTCACCATACCCTGCCACCTGAGTGCCAGGGAAACCTGTCCTCAGGGAGTGATAGAGAGCCTGCAGGGTGGGTTGCCGATCGCCACAAGCATCAACAGGCCAGACGCAAGAGGAAGAGTGTTGGTACGGTGTTTAAACCCAACACAGGACACGCTGAGGCTGTCGGCAGGAGAAGTGATTGGCACCTTCACCGGAGTAGATGAGGGTGGAATCCAGACGCTGAACGAGCCCAGGAAGACGGACGAGCGAGCGGCGGCAGGAGGAAGAGTACCCCCCCACCTGCAAGAACTCTTTGACAAGGCCAAGAGAGGGTGTCAGACACCCCAGCAGGAAAGACAGCTCAAAGGGTTACTGCTCCAGTACCAGACGGTGTTCAGCAGCCACAACGGAGACCTGGGCCGAACCACACTGGCCGAACACTCCATTCCCACCATAGAAGGAGCTCGACCAATCAGGTGCCCCCCACATCGGCTGGGACCCGAAAAGGAAGCGGAGGCAGAGAGGCAAATCAAGGACCTTCTGGAGAAAGACTTGATAGAGCCAGCAGATGGAGCGTGGAGTTCCCCCGTTGTTTTGGTCAGGAAGAAGGATGACTCGTGGCGGTTCTGTGTCGATTACAGGCGACTGAACGACATTACTAAGCAAGACGCTTACCCTATTCCCCGCATAGACGAGTCTCTGGACGCCTTGGCCGGCAGCAAATACTTCACAACGCTGGATCTGACCAGCGGATACTGGCAGGTGCCTCTGGACGCAGACGCTCGGGACAAGTCGGCCTTCACTACACGCAGTGGACTGTGGAAGTGGAAGGTGCTTCCCTTTGGATTGACGTCGGCTCCCGCCACCTTCCAAAGGCTGATGGAGAAAGTGTTGAAGGGTCTACACTGGAAGACGCTGCTGCTGTACCTCGATGATGTCATCATCATCGCCCCGGACTTCGAGACACACCTGCAAAGGCTCGGAGAAGTATTGGGACGCCTACAGCAAGCCAACCTGAAAGTGAAACCCTCCAAGTGTGAGTTGCTTCAGAAGGAAGTGAAGTATCTGGGCCACGTGGTGAGCGCCCAAGGAGTAGCCACCGACCCGAGCAAGGTCGAAGCAGTACGGAAGTGGGAAGCACCTAGAGAGGTGAAGGAACTGCAGGCATTCCTCGGAACGGCCGGATACTATCGACAGTATCTTCCAGACTATGCGACGATAGCCAAGCCATTGACAGTACTCACCGGGAAGGAGATACCCTGGAAGTGGGGAGGAGAGGAACAGGCAGCGTTCGACCAGCTCAAGGCACGACTAACGCAGGCTCCTGTATTAGGATACCCCGACCCCAGTCTACCCTACACTCTCGACACGGACGCCAGTGCAGTAGGAGTCGGCGCGGTGTTATCGCAGGTCCAGGAAGGAAAGGAGAGAGTGATTGCCTATTTCAGCAAGACCCTAGCGCCTGCTGAAAGAAACTACTGCGTCACTCGGAAAGAACTGTTGGCAGTAATCAGAGCGGTCAAGCACTTCCGCCCCTACCTCTACGGACGGGAGTTCAAGCTCAGGACCGACCACGCCTCCCTACGCTGGCTGTGTCGACGGAAGGAGCCGTCGAATCAGATCGCCCGTTGGCTGGAAACGCTAGCTGAGTTTCGCTACAAACTGGAACACAGAGCAGGAGTACGCCACGGGAATGCTGATGGGCTCAGTCGCCAAGGGGTGTGCACGGACTGTCGGCAATGCAGCTCCATTGAACGGAGAGACGGAGGACCCTCACACGCAGAGCTCGCTCAGGAAGTCCAGTCGGCCCCGCCAAAGAAGGAGAGAGTCAACATTGCGGTGACCAACCCAATGCAGACCACTAGGGACTTGGCTAAAGAGCAGCAGGAAGGAGGAGGACCAGTGGCTCGGATCTACGCCGAAGTGAAGCGGCCAGGGAGCATATCCGAGAGAGAGCTGGCAGAAGGAGAGCTGGAGCTGAGGACCCTGTACGAGAGGCGGGAGGCCATGAGTATTCGGCCAGATGGCATACTCACCATCAAGCTCGCTCACCCCACCAAGCCGAAGCAGTGCGTGATCTGCCCCCCCCCAGCAGGAGAACACAGGTTGTCTGGGATACACACAAGATGGCTCACACAGGGATACACCGAACCAGACAACGAATCCTTTTGGATTGGTACTGGCCGGGTATCTCTCCGTTGGTGAGGAGACTCATCAAAGACTGTGAGGTGTGTCAGGTGGCGAAGAATGGCAGAAGGACAGAGAACCCCGGGAGACAGCGAATGTACGCAGGACGCCCCTTTCAGAAGTTGGCAGTCGACCTGGTCGGCCCCTTGCCACTGACGAAGAGGAAGAACCGCTGGGCCCTGGTCTTAACTGACCACTTCACCCGCTGGCAAGATGCCATTGCACTGCCAGACGCAACGGCCCCCACGGTTGCCACAGCACTCGACGAGCGAGTATTCGCGTACTGGGGACTACCCGAACAGCTGCACTCGGATCAAGGAGCGCAGTTCGAGTCGGTGCTCTTGGAGGAACTATGCAGCCTCTGGGGAGTAAAGAAGACCCGTACCACACCGTACCACCCGCAAGGAAATGGAGTCGTGGAAAGGCAAAACCGCACTCTGGGAGACGCCCTCCGCACACTAATCCTGACGAAGGGACAAGACGAGTGGGACAGCCTACTCCCCCAGATTATGCGGGTATGCAGAGGTACCCCCCACTCAGCCACTGGAGAGACGGCCAACATGATGATGATGGGACGAGAAATACGCCTTCCCGACCAGCTGACGGGAACACCCCCCTCGCTGGATCCCCAGAACGTTACGGAGTATACGGCCGAGATCCAAGAGAATCTGCAGAAGGCTCACAACTACCTTCGGGAACGCCAGCAAGAGATAAGGAGCCAGGAGAGTGAGGAACCCCCCGTGTTCCAAAAAGGAGAATTGGTGGTGCTGGAGAACAAGCGCAGAGTCAAGGGAAGCAACCCCAAGCTCCAGCCACGATTCGTCGGACCATACCAGATCGCCGAGGTGTTTCCGAATCATACATATAAGCTAGAGAGGAATGGACAATGGTCAATCCAGAACGGCCAGCGACTACGGTCCTACCGCACCTGCGAGGAGCCCGTAGGGCGAGCACCCACGTGTCGGGAGCCAGCTCTGATGCCAAACATGAAGGGGGCCAGGAGAGGTCGACCACCCAAGAAGAAGCACTTCCCAGCAGGGCCAGACGAAGCAGTCGCCCCATTGCCAATGCCACTACACTGGATAGAGCGGCCACCCGCCCATGAAGAGCGTGCGCCAACACCTCTACCCACGTATGAAGAACGTGCGCCGACACCACCACCCACCAATGAAGAAGAACCCCCAGCGGTAGTCACCGAAGAGAGAAGGGTGCCAGAGAGCACCGACACCATAGAGGAAGAGACGTTGCCAGTAGAAGAGGAGCAACAACCAGCGGAGGAAAGACGGAACAGGACGCCTCCCCCCGAGGTCACCGGAAGGTCAACAGTGACCCCTGACCTGGATGTCAACGAGTGGCCACCACTCAACCCCACAGGAACGACAGCCTCCCCATTAAGCCGGCCTACAAGGGAAAGGAATCGACCGAAGAGATTCGATGACTACCAGTGTTATCAGACGGAAGGTCATCCCAGCCCAAAAACACCAACTGGCCGAACCCAGGGAGGAGAGAGAGGCGAGACACCAGGAGACACCAACCCAACCATCAAGACTGCAAAAGATTGCGAAGAAAACGGTTGGGTGCTAGTAGAAAGGAAGAGAAAACGGAGAAATTACAATCAGAAACAACAAAAGAGTGTAGACGAAAAAATCAACGAAACACATGGGGAGATAAAACCCACTGACGATTTAACCATCCACCCCGCCATACCACGTCACGAAGAAGTAGTACAGGAGGAGACAAACCCCAAGGAAACCGTCGATGAAAACTCCTTAGCAACCGCGGAGTTACGTCACCCAGAACTCGTCACGTGGGAGGCGGTACTAAAAGAAGAACGCGTGAAGGGAGAAGCCAATGATGTAAAAGAGCGAGGCAGGACCCGCCATCGCTCACTACCCAGCCAGCAACAGGAGGAACCACACACAGCAAACAGCAACGCACAGTTAGAACTATTACTTAAAGGAATGGCAATGCTAGCCGAACGATATAGCCAGGTCGACGTCGTGTCCACAACGGAGGATGAATTACCAGAGGATTCGGTACAGACACTGAAACAAGCGCTCTTACCTTATTAAGACAAGCCGAGGTCATCAAGGAGAAGATGAGGAGAGAACGCATATTAGGAGAACACATTACCGATGCCGCCGACGTTGATTAATTGGCCACCATCGCCAATGGGGCGGAGTGTGTGACGGACGGCGGCCATATTTAACCGGTATGACACTCTATGCATACACTCAATGACTATTCACTCTATGCACACTATACATTTATTTCACTCATTCACCTTGTATGCAATTTTATATGTAACACATGTGGATGCACCCAGCCGTAGCTGCAAGGCCAGCCCTATCTTTTATATACTTATTCTTATTTGTCTAGCCTTTCTTAACAGGCGTGTCTTACAACTTTCCTTTGTCCTTGTTTGTTTACATATTTATCGGTTATGTAACCTTTTGTATAAATAGCCGTGTAAAGGCAGCAATAAAGCAGAGTCAGATTGCCCCACTCTCAGAAGTTTCTTTGTTCTTTAACAATAATAACTTCACAGCGCTAGTACATGCTCGTACACCGAATGCTCTATTACTCGAGTAGTAATATATAAGCAGATCAGCCTGAACCTCTGCTGGCCGAACCTAGCCCTGACTAGTTCGCCTTCAAAGTTCGGTCACTGAACTGCACACTGCAGAATAGTGCGAACCTCTGCTGGCCGAACCTAGCTCTGACTAGTTCGCCTTCAAAGTTCGACCTCTGCTTGCACACTGAAACAAGCTAACGCAACCGGCAGTTAGACTAGTAAAATAGGAATGGTTACACACCATTCCCAAGGATACTAGTCGACCTGTGGGCGGGTTGTATTGCTCAGCGATAGACATAGTTGCCAACTCAGTTCGGGAAGTTGTGCAGGTAGGCCGAGCTACCAACTCACACAGTGAAATCCTGCACAATACATTCTTTTATTATAATTTTATTAATCAATAGCAACGAGCCAGAACTATTAAATGTTTCACTTTTTATTAATTTGGCCAATCGGTAATAGTAGAAGATATTTGAAAAAACTTTGAAATTTTTTTAGTAAAGATCTAATCTAAAACTGACATTTTTGAAAACAACCATTCTCAAAATAGTTATTTTCGAAATATCCATATTTTAACTGTCATTTTTTAAACATCTGTAGCCCACCCCCTTCCCCCTCCCACCGCCAAGTCGTTACGAAGCTGCTTTAGTGTTTTTTGTTACGTGGTCTGTTTTTGTATTGAGATGAAGCTTCAAAGGCTTTTACAAGAAACAGCTTTATACATAGTGTTTTTTAATGTCTTCCTGTGTCCCATGCTTTAAGATTAAATAATTTTCAGAGATTTCATAAACATCATATTTATGAAATGTATTGGGATATTAATTTTAGATGTAATTGCATTATTAAATGATGCCCCAAAACACTTAATGAAATTTTTCATGAAAAAAATGACTAATTAGCAAATACATCACCATAATCAACAGAGCAAGGAGTTAGAAGTTAGTTAGCATTCAATTTGGAAGAAATAGTTTACCTGGCTCCACCTCAAGCCAGTTTTTCAACTGGTTACACCAAATGTAAAAAAGTGTTGTATACCAGCAATGGAACACTATGCCATGTAAAGCATGGCCAAGCGTTATATAATTAATAAATGTTTTTTCCTGCATAATTAAAATTTGAAAAATTGTTAAACACTGATGTGCACTGGGAGCACCTATTTGTGGTAAATTCACAAAACTAGCAGAAATTTTTCTAAATCAAACCTTGTTTCATTTTTTCTGAATCATAACAGAAACCTAGTCTAGACACAAGACTTATAATCGTGAAAAGAGAGAATCCTTCATAATATTAAGTTTCTTTTCATATATATTTATGATCCTTTTTGGTTTCATGCTTGGTAAAGCCGATTCCCAAATCTACAGCAGCTTGACTTGGTTATTATTGTATGAGACACGGTGATGCTGAACAGCTATTCGGTACTGAATAATATCTGGTGTGTTTGTTTGAGAGTGAAAAGAAAAACCATAAGTATCAAAAACGATATCATTGAAAAATATCCCATGTAACTAAACTATCAGTGATATATGTTAATGAGTAGCTCTAGCGCAACAGCTATGATTATCTATCAATTTGGAAAAATTTTACATCATATTTTGGCTGTTGTTTCTAAAACAAACATTGACCTCCATCTCACTACCTATCATGACAAAAAAATTTATTGCAGCAACATTCAATATACTAGGAAGGTTCTTGTGACTCACTGCACAGACAATGAGTAGAGGTGGTAACAATACATCATTTTTCTGTTTTCTCTTTTTTAAATATTTTTTTAAACTTTTGAAGTGTGTAAGATGCAAACCACAGAGACAAACCTTTCAACTGATACTTACAGTGGTTTAAAAGCAAGTAATACTTATAAGATTTAAATTCTACTACAAAGCTGCAACGCTGTAGACTTGGCGATAATTATTTTTATAGCCTGCTATCTATACCGGTAGTAGGGCATTAATAATGTGGCCAATGTAACATGAAAAATATTATGGGGCTACAGTTTAAATAAAAAAGTTGTCTGTTCAACTGCCTCAATCTAAATTGAAAAGACATACGAGCTAGATGTTTAAGCAAATATCCAAATAGTTTACAGTAAGTCAATTTTAAGAATGGGAAGAGTTCAATCACTAATCACTGTCTAATGAAATTGTAACTTATGTAGAAAACTCAAAGATCCTACTCTCACTTCAAACTTTAAAAAATCTCCGGTTTGAAAGCATATGACAAATGTAAACCCTGGCTATACATCTGAGTGGTTCAATAGCTGTTTGTACAAGAGTTTTCAGCTCTCTCAGGCTATTAAAAAAGGTATACATACTTTGGCCACACAGAAAAATTAACAGAAATGCATACAGATATTTTCTAAGTTTACAATGTATGTTTTAAATATTAAGGTGTTAAATTGTGAAAGCAAAATTTATTGGGTATTAAAGTAAGTGTTCATTACTAATTCGTTTCGAGCGATAAATGGATGTTTGCATTCTTCAAACGAACTTCAAGAAAATGCAAGATGGTGGGATTATGTGAATAGCCAGTCTGTAAAACACGAAGCTGTATAGGCAGTGGATACTGAAATGTATAAAAAGTATAATGATTATAATTGGCTGCATTATATGTCCAAGGAAATTTTTTTTTCATGTTTGGAATCCGGCACTAGTTCGTTATGACTCATTTTTGGATAGCGAATGACATAAAAATGTTTAGTGAGGCATAGGTTGCACAGCTTTGTTGTTGTGCTAAATGTGGCTGCATGGTCTATGACGCTCCATGTGGTGATATATGTCGTATTGCTCTCTTTCATGGTCCAGATGTAATTGCTCAACGCTGTCGAGTTTCTTTTGTTGATAATGTTTTTAGGGTTAAGGGTTAAGGTTTTTAAAGCGAGTTTTAAATGTACCTTCTGTGAGGCCAATATAAGGGTGGGGGTGGTTTGGAGTTGTCATTAGTTGTTACAGTTGCTTGATACATAATAGACTCCTTTAAGTATTCGATATTTAATGGGCATCGTTCAGGTTATCTACAGTTGAAGATCGTTGTTACAAGATCAGCAAAGTAGTCTTAGCTGTTTCTTGCTGCATTCGCTGATTATGGATTTCACGTTTGGGCAACAACTGTAGCTAATTTTTACTAGATTATATTAAAGATTTTATGTAGTTTGCTGTTGCTCGAAAATTGTGAGTTTCAGTGTTTAAAAAAATTGCATGCTGATATTTGAGTAAATGCTTGAACTGTAAGGTGGGACGTACCAAATTATGTTGCATTTTTGTTTCCTGTTGGGACTAGTTGTTGGTTGGACTGTTTTTTGTTATATGTAAGCTTGAAGATGCGTCCGCTATTTTTAGTGCATTCTAGTCTGTTGGTGCTGTTGTTCAAACGTGTTGGCATTAGATGAAAGGTTAGTTAGTTTTTTGTTGATGGCTTTTGGAATGTTTTGTATGGTGTTGCTAGGGTGTTGCATGTTGTGTTGATGTATAGCTTTTTGTTGTTTGGTTTTACAAGAGATTATTTTCGCTGTGGTTACAATTGAGTGCAATATCCAGAAAACCGACTATTTTTTAAATTTGCTCTCATGGATATTAGAAGTCCATGTTTGCGAAAGATGGTGCACAAGTCTTTCTTTATTATGTTTATTTTTTTGGGGCTGTATCTCTAATAACTACAAGTTCTTCACCTCTGCATAAACCAAAATTATGTCCATGTTTTGTTAAAATAGAGGGTAGAAAAGACAATCCTACTGGCTCACACATCTCTGCTCCATCATAAAATAGAATGGTAACATCCAACTGATTGTTAGCATCTCCCTTACTCCATGGTTTCTGTGAATGGTATAATATTGACTTCTTTGCATCATGTATTCTGCACCCATCTTGTTTGATGTTTGTAAGCATGGCAGCAAAGTTTAAGGTTAAACCTAGCAACTCTTTGGATGTTGAAGGATAAAATTCGATCACATCGAAAGCAATGAATGAACGTGGTTCTTTAATTCTGGCGTTATTGAACATGTTATGACAGCCGCTGTTTTTCCAGATGTTGAGGTTCAGTTTGGTTTGACTTCTGAGATCATTTGCTTTGGTATTTTCTGGCTGATAGTCCTATTGCAGATTTTATCAGCTTCATTAACTTCCAGGTGGATTTTTCTGAAAGCTGAGCCTACGGTCGTTCATTGTAATGAATGACTCACGTTTTGCTGTTGTTTTTATGACATCATATATGGCGAATGCTATTGCTATAGCTTTTCTTCATTTGTGATCTCAGATGTAATTGGTTCAGTTATTTTTTGTAGTTCTCCACGATGGTTTTGTACCATAATTGTCGGTACTTTTTAGTGTCCATTCTATAATAACTGGTTGTTTTATCAGCAAGTTTCTGTTAGAACTCACAGCTGACAGTGCTGAACTTAATTGATTTGGATCATATTCTGCATTTTGTTCTCAAAGCCTGCCATTTCTAAAACAGGAGATTTTTTTGCGGAGTTAAACCCACATGTTTTAAGGTGCTTCTGTGATCCTACATAGGGTTCAGGTGAAAATATGCCATCCATCTCATACGCCCGCAAAAATGTTCGGCCTTCTCGATGAGTATCCTTATGTAGTGTTTTCTGTGCGATGGTAAAGGTATGCATTTAGTTAACACTCAATGATAATAGCTTCCTGCTTTTCTGGTATGCTAAGAACTGCTCGACTTGAATTAACAACTCTTTTCATTAATAATAAATAACAAATGAATGTTTTAACATATACATCACATATTACTACTCTAAAATATGAATACATACATCGTACATACATCGTACATACATACATAGATATTAATAACTAATAAAATACCAAATTATGGGGATATTATTCACCGTTATTGTTATGTGTTGTAAGTATTCATTGATTGTATTGGTAATAAAATCATTACTACTACTTATTTATTACTCAAACTCAGTACTACAACATTATTATTATTTATTATTACTAATTATACATACACAATCAATGGTACATACACACATACATAGTGACACAGACACATTCATATATATACAATGATGATCTTTGAGCAAAAAGATGATACACATCATTGATTTTTTTGGTGATGATGATAATAATTACTATTATTATAATAATAGTCCATGATGATGTGTATTTTTTTGCGCAAAGATAATAATTATAATAATAAATTAATAATAATAAATAATATTATTATTATCATTCATTTATTTAATATTATTATTATTATAATAATAAATAATAATAATTATTATTATAAAAATAATAAATTATTATTATTATTATAATTATAATTACTTTTGTCATTTTATTTTTAATTTGATAAATACAGCAACAATACAACAATACCTAACTACTACTATATGTTTCTATTATTATTATAATTATAATAATATAATAATAATATAATTATTAATAATTACTACTATTTACTATTAATTATTATTAATTATAATTAACAATAACTGAAAAATACTATCATTATTATCATCATAAATAATAATATTATAATAATAATGAATAACAATAATTATTATTTATTATTATTATATTATTATTATTATTACTATTTTATTAATTAATAATAATAATTAATTTAATCGTCACTACTACTACAACAACAACAATACCAGGAGGAATAATTTTGATGATTGGCCCACCACATAAAAATAACAGCAATGTTAAAAATTGAAAATACTAAATTATTATAATAATAAGAAATAATATAGCACAAAAGGAAATGAATGACAGGAAAAAGAGCTCATTGCCATTTGTTTGGTGTTTTGTTCCTGTATTTATCACAGTGAGCCATGTATGATTGGTAACAAACAGGGATTGTTGTGTTAAAAATGATTAAAAAAAAAAAAATATAATAATAATAATAATAATATATATATATATATATTAATAATAATAATAATAATAATAATAATAATACTGAGTATTATATATATTATTATTATTATTATTATTATTAATACTGAGTATTATATATATTATTATTATAATTTTTTTTTTAATCATTTTTAACACAATCCCTGTTTGTTACCAATCATACATGGCTCACTGTGGTATTTATTTACCTTCTGCAACGAGGAAATTTTACGGACGATTACTATGGGTAGCCGGTATAAATGGCACTCGCAAGCGGCTGCTTTACAAGACAAAAGGGTTCCGGTCAAATTAAATGCTCGCACAACTCGTCTGCACTTAACCATCTAATATTTGACAAATAGACTTGACCTCAGTCCTTATACACCCACAGTTGCGCCTCTCACGCGTTCTAATCGTTGTAAGGTCCTAAAAAAAGGGGTGGAGCCTATTTTTTATATAAGTTTCAATGGAGAAACTTTGTATAGCCTACTAAAAACTTATCCGAAGGGAATAGCATGACAGTTGAGTTTTTATTGACCACAAAATGTGAAACAAAACCGCTTTATCTCCACAAGCGCACAAATTTTCAGTTTCTTTGAGCAGCCTAAGGAAAGATAATCACATCAAAGTGTCAATTTTTTTTAATAAGAATTTCTTATTTCTCACAAAAATGGCCTCCATGAGTTGAAATAATTTTGTAGCTAAATCTCATAAACAACAATTTTTCCATTGAAATTCCATACCAAAGACCTTGCTTGCTAGTAATATGAAACAGTATTTCAAATATTACTGTAGCTAAATGCCCATTATTCATATCGCCCATGCTCACAATGACAATCGGTTTTGTTCAAAGTAGATAATTTCCTGTATTAGCTACCAAAAGCAATGTAATTGGCTATCGAGTGTGTCAAGTAGGATCTTTAGCACACATATTTGTGAAAGAGTGCAAGAGATGACTAGTATTTGTATGGTGAAACGACGTTTTTTTTTTTCAGAATATGTCAACAATTGTTTATGGTAAGTAATATGATTGGTGATAACTATTTGGACTTGTTTCCATGGTAACAACTTCCGTTTGCGCAAATTTGTGTATATGGTATGACTGTGGACTCGACAAGAAAGACGCAAATGCAATCGTTTCGGCAATGATAGCTTGCCCGCTGTTGTGCAGTGCAGCTGGGGAATTTCCGAAAGGCCGGCTACACTTGGGTGTTTGTAAACAAAATGTTATTCGCTGTCATTTCTCGTCAAACATTCAACTTGCCACACTAACGTGGAAAAGCCCACTGTGTGGCCGGGCAAAAATTACCAGGGATCTCAACCATTCGTTCAAATTTTATCCCCATTTTATCCAAATCACTCACATTTTGGGGGTGTTAAATTACATTGGGGTGGATTTGTCATATGTTCTTGGTTACCGGGATTTACTAGTAAAATTAATACCTCACTCACGCCGCTCAAGCCTTTCATACAATTACTTACATATATTTCATTTATTCCAGTCATGTGTTCTCAACTAAGACCCTAACAAAACCAATAAATAATTTAATTGATTATTTTAATACAACTACCATCATCTCAATTTGTTATGGACTTGTAAAAATTACACTGGATCAAGCTGGCTATTATAAAGCTAAGCTTGTATTACTATTATCCTTTCCTACTCTAGTTTGTGTACAGCTATTGACAACATGAAGCCAAGCTTGTTCACAGCTATTTGAACACGTTTTATATATAAGGAAGCACTTTTGTAAGTAATGGATGAGTAACATGAGTGCGTATAAGCAGAGATAGAGTGAATCTCCACTACTTTTACATGTTAACTCATTCTCAATACAGTAATAAACTGAGTCTGAATCTACAAACATATACTTTACTCTGCACAAATGCATAAACCATGTAAACATTTCACAAACTGTTGTCATAAAGTGATCAGTCAAGGAAGAAAAGACATCAGTAAATTCCAAATGAGTCAAGGTCTGTTCTTCTTTCACTTTTAGGATAAAATATTATTTTAGAGATGGATGATTTTACTATACTTTCAGACACTGGCCTGCTAAATTGTTTTTTTATTTTTTTTTTATGGAAGCTTTTATGGTAAATTACCACTATTGCTTGCTAGCAGTCGTCTATGACAAGGCTAAAAGGAAGCACTAACAAATAATTTAGTAGGAAGTCTACTAGTTTAGGACATAATTACAATCATATGTAGTTCACTCGCTGCTTCCTGATATTATTGTAAAGTAGAATCAAATTGTACATCAGATATATGCCACCCAAATAGCCGCCTCTCAAAAATATTGTTATTTCTGGCTGCCTGCCAAGTAAATAGATAATATCATCTCATCTAAGCACATCCACTTATGCATATCTTATTTACAGTTTCACAACAAACTTCACAAAATAATTATATAAGTTTGGCACACGAAAATGATGCTTCATCATTACTACCACCCAACTCATATGCTGGTACTGAGAACCTAGGGTGCTGTTGGATAACCTACGGGTAGGGCAGTCATTGAACAGTTATTGAGGGCTCATCGATGACTGTCGTTTAATAGAAGTTGTTTGCGCTTTAAACCATAGACATTTTTATCTATGAAAACAGTATAGCCAAAGCGAGCCCACTTTAGTTTCTTTGCAAACAGAAATTAATTACGATGATGTTATCATCTGATGCATTTTTTTATTCCATTATAACGCATTGTCACGACTTAAAACGGGGAGAAACAGTGATAATAAGTTGACTTGTTAAAATTGTTGGTTAGGTGGAGACAAGTCTATGCCCTCAACGACGCTACCCACCTCGCTTGTAACTTCCATCGTTGAGCCCAAATTGCCCATTGCCGCCATGTTTTTTTTTGCCCTCACGGACGGGGTTTCCGAATGGTCTCGTTTAATCCCATCGTTAAGCCCTACGCGTAGGGTAGCCCAAAGTACCCTTATTCAGCCTTCTCAAGGCAGTTCACGTAATTTTGATGAGCCTTTTCCTCCTTTGTACCATCAGTGCAATTTCACAGATATGCGTCAAAAAAACTCTCTGGACCAATTGATGATACGGAGCAGATAGAAAAATGAACAGAAGTTTCAGCAGCTTGTAATCTACGTAGAAGAAGCAAACTCATTATGCTTAGTGATTTACCAACATAGTACATGGTCAAATATTTCAATCCAATCACATTTTATGTATCGCAGTTTTACGCCAAGCATTTCCCACACTTGTTCTTGTGTTGTTCCTGTTTTACGATTTTTCAAAGTCCGAGGTTGAGATCCTTGAGTAAGTGTGCATATTTTGTCGATTTTTCCTAGCGACTGCCAAAGCTTCTAAAAAATTGGCCGAGTTTTTAATATTATCCATTTTTCAGCGAATTCGATCAAGCTCGCTGTTCCAAACTACAAATTATTGTTGTTCGTTGATAGATCGGGATAATGCAGATGACAAGACACTATTGAAAATGAGGGTAAGGCATTTGTGCACTGTGATTGGTTAATAACGACTTCGGCTAGCAATGTTTTGATCTGGATCAAAACCTGGCAATAGACTCAAATAAAATGCTAGCAATTCCTTTGCGTTTTCACCGGAGACGAAAGTGATCGTTTGAGTACACGCGCTTTAACGTTGATTTATTATATCGACTATGAATGGGTTATATTATAACTAAACCAGAACATACAGATTTGTATTTGGTATAAATTTGCCACTTTACAGCTCATAACACTTAGCATAAGACTTTTATGACAATAAATTAAAACAATAATGCAATGTCAAGATGAAGCAAGCAACACACACAACAACAAAGAGAACTTTGATATTCCAACAACGTTTCACACTTTTGTTGCATGTGTGAAATAATAGCGCAATAATTGTAGCTATTAATGGCAGCATTGTAAAAACCAAATGACTATATTTAGAGGTTTATTCAAGATTGCTTTTATTGGATGCGAAAGCTTTCATGCTATTGTTCTTCTCTATTATGATGACTTATAGCTAACCGAAAAAATAATTACTTATCTCCTTGTTGTTTGCATATACAAAATTTGTATAGTTCTTGATCGTTGAAAGATTAATCAAGTTTAATATTGAGTACACGTGCCACTGAGCAATAGCCTTGACCCCTATGATTGTCAAAGCTGATACTCTCATGTTTACCAAAACTTCCAGGGTGGACTCCATATATATCGACATGGAGGGAAGAGCTTATAGCTGCGTCTAGCTGCAGGGCTGGATAAAACCTGCTGTTGAATCTGACTAATGATATACAAAGCATCTGAATATCTGAATCTCATTAGCTACTTTCATATTCAACAAATATAAATGTTGCATAAATAAATTTTGTCTTTGAAGACTCTGCATGTATATAAAAACCAATAATAGGTTTATGCAAATAAGTTAAATAAATTAACTCACCATTTACTAGTCTCTCTCTTTGCCCATCTGATGTACAAACACTGCCTCGCTTTTTTGGATGTGGCAAGGGTACAGCAAGCACCTGTAGCCACTTTTTATGCAAGTGCCAGTTTGATTATTTTATCTCGTGAGCTCACAGCTGTAGATTTAACAGGTTCTAGAAGCTGCTATCTCTAATTGCTGTGCAAACTTGCATGTCACTGTATAGTGCCGCTATGAGATTACGACCAACCCTGCTACTTCAATCCAGACGGTTTTGAAAATCATTCAAACGGTTTAAAAAATTACAATTAAAATGTTTGCAAAGCGCAAGGCAATCGAATCAATAATAGACGCTTCAATCTTCTTGCATAACTTTTATGCAAAATATCAAACAAAAAACAGATCATTTAACCGTATAAACTATTGTTAGATATTGTCTCCAAAACTGTCTTTAAGAACATAAATAACTTTGATTGGAATAATAATAATTAAACAATAGAAATGATTTTTTCATTTATTTCATTAAAACTTCTGTTTAGTATTTAGTATTATTAAACCAGTCGGAAGTGGACTAAAGAGAGATAATCATTAAAAGTGGACTAGTGTTAAAATTTTAAAAGATATGAGTGATTTGACAAAAGCATTCGGAAGGTTCGCAAATATTTCAACATATTATTTGAAAGTATTTAGACGGCTTGGAAAGCTTTCAGACATTTTGAAATGCTAAACACAAAGACGCTCTGAGCCAAGATAATTGTAGCCTGAATTGATAAAGTTGGTGTAATGTAACTATGTCTTTGAAAAGTGCAAGGGTTGTATGTATGACAACATTAATTTAAAAAAACAATGCCGATTGTGTAACAAACAGTTGTTGGAGGAATATCCACCAATAGAGAAAGTTAGTGATCTATACGTACTGCATTCTATTGTAAGTATATACATGAGTAGTATTTGATAGTAGAAATATTAGGAAAAGTCTTGCTGCACAGATCAAGCTACTTGCACAATGTTTGTGGTTTGAGGAGAAGAAATACCGAAACTTCAAGAAAAGAATTGCAGTACTTGGAACGTGCTTTAACCTTCTGGTAGTTGAGCATAAAGTGAACAGCTTCAGCTGGAAAGCTGTCATATTTAGCCAGTTATCTAGCAAGCACAGCTATGTGAAGGAAAAGCAGCTTTTTTTACAGCTACTAAAATAACACAATACGATAAATATGAAACATTATTGCAATGAAATTTTTCTTGTAATTTTGGTGCCAATATCATGTTCAGGAAAAAAATTTCAGGTCTTTACAATACGCCTTTTTTAATTTTTTACATTATATCTATGCAGAATCAAACTTTTTTCTGAGATAATTTTGTTTATTCTTGCAAAGCAAAGTTTAAAAAATTATATCAAGAACAAGCTAGAAATAGCAATGTTGAGGATAAATTTTATTCTCTAGCAGTACCAAAGTTAAGACTAAGAACCTAACTATTTACAGTTTTGTAACGGGGCTTTCTTTGAAAACCATTAAGTTGTGGAAGTTTCCCAAAAGAGTTTTGGTTTATATTTATATGTATAATATTTTCAACAAAAACATTACGAAGTCCTTTCCACATTTTTTTGCTTTTGTGCGGGTTGAATATCAGAAGTAGCTTGCATGTCGCCGAAATGGTGTCCCGGCAGTTTTTTGTGCGAAGCTAGTATTAAAGAAACCGGAAGCCAGCTTTCCACCAACAATATTATTAAAACGAAAGTCACTTCATTTTAACAATTACTAAAGAAACATATTTTTATTCAAGGCAGCTGATAAGTTTGGGGTATATAATACTGACGGTGCGCCATCAACATAACTTGTAACACTACAACGGCACTGTGGAAGCAAACCACAGTAATCTTTCAAGGGCGCGCTTTCATTAGTTTACGTTGGCAAGCTTAATCAAACCCAAAATACTAAACTATGGTTCTACCTGTGAACATGATATTTAATTATTTTTTTTCAACTGAATAAACCAAATTTTTTTAAAAAAAGAATTTCCAAAGGCTTCATTGATTTTTTGAGTTTTCTCAACAACATCATTTTTGTCATATTATCTGCTCAAATTTCCTCACATCAG
The DNA here is from genome assembly GCA_945261195.1 of Cryptosula pallasiana. Classification (NCBI taxonomy): domain Eukaryota; kingdom Metazoa; phylum Bryozoa; class Gymnolaemata; order Cheilostomatida; family Cryptosulidae; genus Cryptosula; species Cryptosula pallasiana. The sequence continues at coordinate 8,215,262 of OX183135.1, forward strand.
AATAATAGTCAAGTACGTCGTGATTTCTAATGATAAGTTCAACAATCGACTAAGCTACTTCCGGTTGCATCGCTAAAGTGAGACTACTCTGCCGGGACCCCATTGCCTCCTCAATGATCTGATGACCATGTAATACCAGTAGTGATATTTTTATTGGTCTCTCCTTTTATATGATGAAGTTTTTGTTACTAGGGAAGTTTCCGTGATCAATCAGACCTGAGTGCTTTTTGCAACTGCATAGAAAAATGTCTCAGACCGGATTGGGGTGCGAACCTGAAAGCTTTTTATGGCAGCACTGCCTATCCCAGCAATCAGACTCATTAACTGCTGCACCGAACGGGCATGCTTCAAGAAAAGACTTCGCCAGTGAAGGTACCTGTTTGCTGGACCAAACGTATCACCTCTGGGCACCTAGCCACTTTATATAAAATTTTCGCTGCCCACTTTTTTTATAAGATGATTCTGCAGCTTCTGTTTCCGCAGTAATCGCTCGCTAGCGTTTTATTTGAAGTTATCACCAGGTTTTGAATGAAATCAAAAGGTCGCTAGCCGATTTCTTCATAAACCAATCACAACGCTGAAATATCATGCCACCATTTTCGATAAGATCACACAGGTTGTATCTTCCCGGCCGATCAACAATCATATAATAAGTAGTAGGCTATAACTTGTAACAGGAAGTTTGACCAGAATCGCTGAAAAATGGACAGTAGTAAAATATTGAGCAACTTTCGGAAGAAATTTTCTCTATCGCGCGGGAAAATTGCTAGCGCAATCGCTATATGTGCATGCAGATTTAAGGTATTGAGCTCACACCCTGGTCAGGTATGAAATGTTTTTCTGCAGTTGCAGAAAACACTCATGGGCAAAATTTGGCTCATTTACCATGAAAGTTTTCCTAGCAATGAAATCATTTGCAATGTTACTAGTTATGATACACTAAAACACGCTATTTAAAAAAAATTAGTCGCTAGAGTATTACATGATTTTCAGCAGATGGAAATGCCTTTACTTCAGCTCAGAATAATGTCCTCTGGGTTCTAGGGTTAGGTAACTTAAGCAACATTTGGAGTTATGCTCACAATTGTATATTACACATAAAAATGCACACTCACCCCCATTTCTTAAGCCAGATAGAATACAAATGCACATAACATCAACAATATTTACCTTTGTCAATTATTCTCTAAAATACACGCATTTTATTTGTTATAATTTAGCAGATGACATATTGATTAATGAGAGTACGTCGGTCTTGAAATATATATAGATTTAGACTGTCCTTGCAATCCTTCACCAATTTATTTTTTAAAAAACAATTAATGCGATAGAGATTTGAAATTTTACTTTAATTGATGTCACATGGAAAAAATTTTGTGCAAAATTTTTTCGAGAAATTCAACCTCTAAAATTTCTTTCTGTAGGACTTTCTTTAGGGAGCCAATTAGATGAAAGCTAGCAGATGCTTATATAAGACAATGTGGCTGACTATCTACATTACATCAGCTGGTTTAATGCTTACTGGCACAATTAAGACTGTAGCTGATTAATAAGTTGTCGTTAGTGTTTCACAGCATCATGTTGAGAACAATTTATTTATTTCTAGCAGTGCTGCTAGTGATTCTTGAGTCAGCTATAGCAATACCACTTGGCTCTCTCTTAGAAACATACAATGACCAGAGGACTATGGGTAACAATATGGTAAGTCATTTAAAATATATTCTAATTATTAATAATGCGCTTCAGCTGTAAATTTTTTTTTAAACAATTATTATCTTCATATCTAATTAACCTAAAAATTTATTTACACACTTTTTAGCTGAGAAAATTAGCGGAAATAAAAATTGATATTTTGCCTTGAATAAATAAAAGGTTGATGGGTTTTTGTTTACCAAAAAATGTAAAAAATTATACATTACATAAATACTTTTGATCATGTCTCTCGATTATCATTTTGGAATTTTTTGTTTCCCTTCAATTGTGGACAAAAAAAGTTTGGCGTGAGTAGCTTTCCAGTCGCTGACTGAATCAGCTCGACAGAAGTGCTTCAGCGCCTTTGTAACTGTTGGCAGACTTGGACTATTACATCCACTTTTGATCTTTCTTCAGGCATACATCAAGGCAGCTAGTGCAGGAACCAAGGCTAACAAATCGATATGGAACCAGGGGATTGATGAGAAAGATAAACCCAAAGACAAAACTACAGAAAATAGTGAAGTTTTCAAGAAACTTCTACAAGACATCGAAATGAATGAAATGCTAGCAAGTCTATCGCAAGTTGACAATAGAGGAAGTATGCAAGAATTGAACATGGACACAAATATTCCAGCAGACGATCTAAGAAGTGTGTCTAATAAAAGAAAATATCGATGTCTAGTGAACATTGTAAACTGTTACTGGGGATAGCTCATCATCTCATTCAACTGCTTGATAATATTTGTCTTTTTAAGAAAACAGCATTTTGAACTTTTTTTGCGTTTTAAGCAAAAAATATGTCACTGTGCTAAATTATTCCTGTCTGTTATTTATTTATTTTCTGTCTTGGTGAGATCTCTGACATTCCATGAGTTGTACCTTATTTCGTTCTTCGTCTACTTAATAAATCAATATCTTTTATGAAAACTAAACACAACGTTATACCATTTTATTAATTAAATGCCACTTGAACCTAAATTTGCAGGGTATGAGAATGTGAGGTGGAAATGGCAGATTTTAATTTGCACTTATAAATACAAGAATATTCCATGGCGAGTATCATATATTTTCATGTATATGCCAAAGTGCGCAACGGTTTCTATTTATACTAATAGTACAGTGTTTCACAATAGTCCATGACGTATTCGCATCTATTGACTTTATTTTACAAATAAATGTTCAAGAAAGAAAACAAAAAAACATTATTACTTGATAGATTTAAGCATTGATATATGTTACAAGAAATAAAGAACAAAAATGAATTTTTGTTTGCTTTTGGTAGTAGCGTTGGTAAAAGATGGCAATTGAGGTGAATGATAGAGGTGAGGCCCATCAACCAATCAGCTTCTTACAGAGCGGACGTTATCTTCTCGTCTCCATTTGAGTCTTCTTCATAAGCCTCATTGCTAAATGAGGTTTCGGCGGATTCGTAAACATTTACGTAGAGCGAATTAGGAGGAGCTACAAAAGATGTCAGACGTACTTTCAATTATAATATAATTTGCTGACTTCAAGTTTGCACATTTCTTAATCAATCTTTAATTGCTGTTCGCCAAGTGCAAACAAAAAATGCTGATGAGCTAAAATCGATAAAGCGGAAAGCTTGCACAATTCATAAATGTCGTTAATGGTAATCTCATCCAAATCGCAATGCCTGCAGCAACATATTTAATTTCTTTAGAATTATCGACAAAGCATGCAGTTTATCGAGGACTCAAATCGCCACAAGACAAATTTGTCACTTACACATGAATAAAGAATGATTGAAATGGTTGGAGGTGATTGCGGAGTTACGCAACAACCTGCAATCGTCAATTTCTTATCAAAAAGTGAAGTCACAAAAGTTAACAAGAATTTGATGTACTTCATTCTGCCAACAATATGCATAGTTTATGATTTAAAAAGTGGCGTATTTTCACGTTTATACTGACTTACCAAATGTTGATCAACAAATATGAATCCAGATATATCTCTATTCACCGAGTGTAAGATTTACGTAATCAATAGCAGCCATCTTATAGCAACAATCAGTGAGAAATTGGCAGCAGCAAAGAAGCAGCAAATTACGCAACTAATTTTTATATATATAATAGAATATACATATAATAAAGTAGATATATAATAGAGTACATATTATAAAACAAAATAACAATAACATGTCCAGATCTCAGTAATATTGGCAATGGGAAACTTGAGATATAATAATTTTAAGATTAATTTGAAAAAATAGTAAAAATCTTCAAGAATAAATTGAATAATACGTGTGGCAGCAGTAATTAATTACGTTGCATAGCGACCGCTGCCAATAAAAGTAAAGAGTATAGATTGTCGAAGATAAAACCGCTCTGAGATTATTCGAATGATTGCAGTTTGATTATATAACGCTACGAAAGAAAAAGTGCTAATATAGAATTGTTAAAGTGAAAATCAGCGACCAGCACCAAAGCAGAAGAGATGTAATGAATGACATGATGCAAACGTTGGTCAGACAGCGGCTGATACAGAATACGTTGCCTGTATTGAACCATTTAATTGAAGCGAATCAGATTGTCGATGATTGTAAGCTGGTAGAGAGCTAGCGTCAGCGCAGGCATACTGACCAAATATCTGATCCATCGCTGCTTCCACAGAGTCAGCGAATTTTATCTGCTTAATTTTGGCAGCGATAAGAACATTCTTGATATCATCCTGCAATAAAATCAAAAAAAATACTCTGTAAATTTTCGAACCAAATATCAGATTAAAAAAATGATTTAGAAAAAATAAATACGATGATTTGATGACAAACCTCAAAATAACTTATCAAGAACAATTGTTATTTTTGGTGCAGGGTTTAGCGTAGGACGCACGGCATACGTAATGGAATCATCCACGCTAATGCTAACAATTTCAGACGATAGAAATTTTGACGTGCTGATGGAGAAAGAATTCAATAACGTCAGAGAGTTCAAACAAATACCAGTATTTATATAAAAGATGCGATGGCTTTGATGAAAGCACTGATATACCCTGTAGACAACTGATTGGCAGCTGTCAGCATTCGTCAGCCTATCACTGCTAATTGCCTTACCTAATCAACTATTTTAATCTTCAACATCACAAAAATGATAAAAATTCAGTTAAAGAAATTTTTAAATGACATTTTCGCAATATGATTAATTTGTAGATTTTTCAAAAGTTGATTAATAAAGATGCTAGATTTAAAAACATAAACACAGAAAGCTCTAAAAAAAAACTGTTTGCAAGTCCAATAATTAAAATGAAAATTGGCTCTGAAGTCCGCAAGAAAAAAATGATTAATTTATCTATGATACTAACTAGTGCTGTCACCTGCTGACAGTTTTTAATAAGATTAATCTTCACTGCAACATTTTCAACCTTCTATTAACAAGTTAATTGTTCTCAGGTTGATTAATGTCTATGAACAGCACATTTCACTCTTTTACATACATTTAGTTTAGAAGACTGCTTGCATGTTGTAAAATATGTGCCAAATCCCTTCAACAATAGAAAAAAACGCACAACCTGTGCAAAAAAATTATTAATGGGGAATCCCAAAAAATAATTATTGCGGGCTTATATAAAACAATGGTCAAATTCTGGAAATCCCGGTAATTAATTGGGGTTTCCCCGCTGTTTGAAAACTTTCGCAGTCTGCGCGTTTTTCTCTAATAGCTAAATGTACTCGCGCTGTGATTGCAGTCCGGCATAATATTGCAAATAGCGTACGCTACAAAATTTTCTATTATAAAAAAAAATTCCCACGCAGCATCGATTGATTTGTTTCTTGCAACGATTTCATTTTCGATAGAGCTCACATTATAACAGAGTTCTCCCTAAAAACCAAAAAGTAGATTATTTGCATTTACGAAAATTATCAAATTTTATCTTTTCCAAAATGAGAGAATTTCTTTCATAAAATAACTTATATTTTAAAATGAACACATTTAATCTAATAAATCAAAAAACAGCGTTAATAAAAATAGATGACAAATATTTTCAAAAGAGATATGTAGCGCACAAGTGTAGTTGGACTGCTGTGCACTGAATACTGACCGGACAGCCAGCAATGATGAATATCAAGTTGTGTTTGTTGAAGTAGTCACAGATCTGCGTTATCCCTTGCACCATTGTATAGTCACAGTTTGAGTAATGAGACGCATCCAGAACTATTGCTTTAGGGGGCTTCTCATACACCCCATGTTTCATCACTTTGTCCTTCATATACTCGACGCCAGGGAAGGTCAGCCCTTGCGCCAACTCTAGCACGACGACCTCAGACTACAAACAGAGCTAGACGAGCTAAGATACTGTAGGAGAAGTGCTGTACGACCCAGGGGAGTGAGGACACGAGTGATGTTTTAATTTCATTAGCAGATATTACTTGTTGGTACAATATATTTGTACAGCAGTAAATAGAAACAAAGGTGGGCGGCTGGCCGTATCTTTATAGCCTTAGATCTCAATTAATTAAAAAAGTATTTCATAGCCCACTAAGATTACATTTAATCTTTTCGTTTTAGATGACTGCCAACTGATGGAAGCATATGGGGGAAACAACTCCAAATATCCTCAGACTCCTTGATACTGAAGGTGGTAGAAACAGGCAAGGAAAGTTACTTTTCTATTTAATGTAGACGCCATTTTCTCCTGGGCATTAAAAAATGTCGATAAGCTGTATGCAGTGAGACCTCATTCTGAGCTTTAAAATTATTGTCTACAAAAAGCTTTCTAGTTTTGCACAAACGAAACAAACAAGGCTACTACTATTTTTATTACCCTATTAAATAGTTTCACAAAATGCATTCTCTGTTTTGAAAATAATTTATCGTTTCTTTTTATTTTAGTTCAACGCAATCTGTTGGCTGGTTTAGTTTGGGATGGCTTTGGCTGCCTATTTATAGTCTTATGCTATTGGTTGGTTATGGCTGCCAACTGCCCCCCCCCCCCACCCCACCTACCCCGCAATTGTCTGCAACTGCTGCTATAGCATAACTCCAACAGCGTATTCTATTACGTGCATTTTAGAGCGCAACAATGTGAAATGTTAATAATGATAATGTGAGAGAGCCGTGCGGTGGGCGTCCATATGTAATACTAGCCATTTCAATGCATCAATGAATGTGCTGATCCCAAGTTATCACACAACCAGTGAGTTAATGTTCTACTTACATCCTCCCCCTCTTTAAGAGTCTCTGATCCGAGATGTGACGATGCACTCACATACGTAACCTAAAACGAGAACATAATAAATAAGTAAAGAAAAAGCACAAAAAATCGAATCGAGTTCTATATTGGTTACTAGAATCCAGTCATTGTTTAAAATGGTACTAACGCAGCCCAGCATCCCACGGGAGGAAATGACATAATTTGATTAACTAAACAGTGAAACAAGCTACACATACGTCTGTGTCAACCATACTCGTAGTAAAACCGTAACAAGGGTGAGAAGTGAACAGTTCGTCTGCACTCGAGTCATATGATGCAATACTAGAAGAGTAAAATTATATAGATCATTTAAAGAAGCAATATAGTTGTTATTTCCGCTCATTTCCAGCAAGGTTCCATCAACCAATTAAATGATAGACGCGGGGTGGTGTCCAGAAGTGTAAGGTCATTTGAATAATTCAAAACTCCCACTCGGTGACTCAGTTTCACATATACAACTAAAAGTAAACAACATCAGTCAGACAGTATTTGTAATATATGCCACAAATGCCACCTGTCAGTGTCAAAACAAGTAACACCTGCCAAGTAACATCTACCAAGTGACACCTGTCACTTGGCAGTGTTATAACAAGTAAGCTAAGTGTCACATTTCATTTATTAGTGTGAAGAAAGCGAACATGGCACCTGTCACCAGTGAATGTCAAAGCAACGTGACAAATGTCACCTGTCAAATTACACTAATAGATTGTGAGAAGAGAGGACATAGTGACGCACAACACCTGTCATATAGGTAGCAGTCCAATTAGTAACCTAGAAAAAAATTGAATAAAAAAAATCGAAAAATTTTCCCAGCACCTAATGGTATACAGAGATGTTACAAAAAAACTGGGATTTACGGATTGTGTTTTACTTACAGTTGCAACATCTGTCTGACATCTGCCAAGCACCTATCTGACACCATTTCTATTGACAAAATTTTGGTTGGATCAAAACACTCAACAATGGATCAAATCAAATAAACATTGCCAACTTTAGGTTCATTATTGAGCAAACAAACCACAAAGTTTTTTTAGGGCAGATGTATACTGAGGGAGCTACATGTAGTTCTGAGTTTATTGTGACATAAAATGGTTCTTAAAACAGGAGGGAAATCTTGTACTGCAGTAATAATTCACATTAACATGATGAGCAGTCGAACAGACTGACCCAAAGCCTTCTGAGTGCCAAACATCAAACAATCAAAGTGTTTTGCATTCTTGGAAAAGTTACAAGTCAGTAAAATTTATCTCTAGGGATGAATTATAATAAATACTGGCTTTGAGCTGAATGACATAATTTTAGGAAAATATTGCAATTGGGAATGAATGTGCGCACTGTCCATCGTTATTTGCTGCAAGTGGGCAAGTAACGTCACCACAAATCTCAAATCATCAGCTTTCGAACTCCTAATGCATATATTAAGCGTGTGAATTCCTGGATCATACCACACTTTAACAATAAAACATGCTTGCTGGTGCAAAAATGTCTCCAATGGTCACAAAATACTTCAGCATTTCCACCACTAAATAAACCTGGGTATTCACGTACACTTTCATAGAAAATAAAAGAAGCTATTCCTTATGTGGCTACCCTGAGCTGCCGCACTAACGTATTAATTGCTATTTCTATTTAAACAAAACATTTAGCTTTTAATTTTAGAGTTCATAAATTAATATTCATTCACTATGATTTCTCTAATAATGTTTTCCGTAAAATAAATAATTAAACACAATTAAAAAAAGTAAACATTAGTAATTTGATAGATCTCTTAGACAAAAGAATTTGGTTAAAAAAGCAATGTAGGTTTGACCAAATATAATAAATATGGCCGCCAGATGAATACATATCAGCAAGGATAACTCCCACTGCTGACTAGAAGCAAGGATAACTCCCACTGCAGACTAGATCATGTTCTTAAACGAACTGAGATAAGCTCGATATATTGAAACATCTATTTGTAAAACAAACCCTTTATGACATTGTAACATTATTAAACTGAAGGTTATAGGTCAAGGTTTGTTTGCTATTTCTTAACCGATCTGTTCACATTAAAAATTGTATTGTTTATCTGATGAATTTGTGTTCAACTTCTTTGGTGATTTTCCAAGAGTATAAAATAATTTATTTTATTCCGTCAGCTAATATCTAAAGATATTTGAGTTTCAAAAAAAAAATTATTTCAAAACAAAATTAAAAACCTATAAAAAAAATTTCGCAGTATTTTGGATGGCGAACAAGATTTGAAAACACTTCAAGTGTCGTCTAAGCTCTATTTCGCTGGGAGATCGCTAAGCAATGGAAATATTTGGCAATATTCCAACGAAGAAATATATAGATATATGGTTTCAAGTCATCAAGTTCAAATAAAAATGGGCTTGTATGAACTTTCTATATAAAAGAGCACAAAAATATAAGGTTACCTTGAGACCAGGTCGTGCCATTGGAACAAGCAGCATGAGAACAGAAAAGCCTATACCAGCTATGATTCCAACCTAAACAAAAAGGGCAAAAAGTAGTAAAATCAAATGCTTGCAGGAGAAGACAACTTCTCAAGAGATAGCACGACTACAATGACCCTCACCTCGATGTTCATGAAAATACACACGAAGAAAGTGATGAGAAGTGGTAAAAGGTCCAACTCTGTAATAGAACAAAAAATGTGCTAAAAAGACGGAGAGATGCACGGAGAGGTCACATGAGGGGAACAGCTGATCAAAGGTCACAAGAATGCACACAGTCATCCCACACGTGTGCATAGCATTGTTTTATGTTTATTCTCACAGGCAGACATCCTTGTCACAGGCTACGTGACGTAATGCACAGCACAAGATGACAAACAGCCAGTGTCACCGATATACATGTTGTATATCACGCTGACTTTTCCTTATATTCTTAAATGTTCAGAGTAACGAGAAACAAGGAATCATCTGCACAGCTGGAAACTAACCTTTATAGTATCATGACAAGCCTGTTTAGAAATACTGATGTATCGGCAAACTGAATTTGCATGATTGGAGGCTTTTATTTAAATAATCCAAAAATGGAATAAAATTAATATGGGATTGAAGGAGGGTTGATTGGTGTCAACAATTCGCTAGTAACTTCATTAAAAGCATGTTAATTGCACTTATTGAGGTCAACTTAGCAGTTTAGGCATCGTATCCTTCATTGCTGTTGATAACTAAACAATATTAAGAAATAATAAAAGCGTGAGTCACTAGAATTACAAGCAGAAATGATTTAAAGTGAAGAGTATGTGACTCAAAAAATAAAATGGCGCATTAATCCATATTTTTTTTATTTATTATTGGGTTAATCAAAGCTCATTTAGAAAGTTCACATACGCTTTTGGCCTGTATTTAACTCAAACCAATTCCGTATATATTTGCTACCTATGACCTTCAAATTGTAAGAAACTTTTACAACTAGAAAACTTTGAAGTAGAATGATATGGTTATGTGTTTAATAGATTCATATTAGAATTAACAGCTGCTGTGGTCACCGCAACAGGTGTATATATACAGCTAATATTTCATGAGCTTAATAAGCCAGTGTAATTGGCTAGCTGCCAGCTTCTTCTGGCTTTATTGGCTTAATGCCAGATGTTACAGCTAATTTACACTTGAAAATGTCGTATTTTAATTTCTATGCTGCGGACAGACAAAACCTTACATAACACAGCAACTATAAAAATAAAAAACTATCTATCAACAAAACCAAAATAAAATAAGATGAAAATAGATCGAGAAAAATGGGATGGGACAGAAAGAAGTTAGGAGAATGTAATCAAAGAGAGACCACAATTTCCTTCCAGTCGGATGTTGACAGCTTGGTATATTACGGCAGCCGTTTCATAGTGCATAAACAGGAGATAGTAGGATACGGACCAATCATCTTTTCCGAAGCAAAAGCGCATTAAAGGATACAAGTAAATTGAGGACGCTACGATTTGACAAGAAGATCCAGCGATTGAATACCTGGTCACCATAATCAATATTTTAACGACGATTTGAAAAGAACAATTGTTATAGATGAACTTCCGCCCCGATTGACATGTAAGCAAGTGAAGTCTCCAAGGACTTGCGTATCAATTTCTCAGCACTGGACCAAACTATAATAAAGCTTTGCTGAGTCATTCCAACAGCTTGCGTCCAACTAGGCTCAAGTCTATAGGACAAGTAGGCAATAAATCTGCGACATTTCGCAACTTGCTGTTGGTAATAAAATCTTTAGAAAAATTTCCAGTTTGAAATCGACCGTAACTACCAATAACACTTTTTGTTTTAGCCCAAAAATAATAGTGGCTGTCCTATATCACTCAATTTTTTATTAATAATTTTGTCATTTGCGCTTCCTGTTAAATAATAATTAATGGGGTTGTGACATTAAGAGTTATCTCTCTTTGAACTTTCTACATCCAACCGGAAGTTACCATCGTTTGTAGTATAAAATATAGTTACTTCATGCAGACTCGTGACAGTTTTTTCCTGATAGCTTCCACGCTGTCAATCGTATACTATAATGACATATCCCTAAAACAACTTTAAACTATTTTAAAGACAGCAGCATCAAATCTACCTGCAACAACAGCGATTTATATTTTTTTACAGTTTTTTATGATTATTATTTATTATAATTGTTATCCGTGGACCTACGGGGCTTGCCGAAAAAAGTAACAGAGACGATGTGTCCTGTAATAAAAACTATTCAGTAGCGATAGCTGATAGCAATATCCGGTTGGTTGTGAAAAGTTCAAAGAGAGCTGACTCTCAATATCACAAACCTGATTCATTGAAACTGAGTGAAGACGCTAGGTTATTACTAACACATTTAGTAATGGGCGCATCGTCTCCATTACTTTTTCCGGCAAGCCTCTGATGCTCGTGTTATCAATATTATAACTATATTTTTATATAGTTATTTAACTTTATTTTTTTAACTTTATTTATTATAGTCGTTTATAATTATGATTGTACTGTTTATGATTGCTATTGTAATTATTAATGGTTATTATTGAATTGTTATTACTATAATAATAATTATTAATGTGATTCTTCTTATAATTTTATAATAATAAATAATAGTAACTTATTATAGTTATAAATTATATTAATAAATAAGTTATTATAAAAAAATGAATAATCGGTTTTATTATTATAAATGATTATCACCACATTAAATTCTTATTGTCATTTATAATAATAGTTTCATAGAGGTGTAGATAGAGGCTAATGATTACTTGTATTATTATTATTTTCCCCAAAGATAACAGAAAATCCATTTACACATGAACGTTGCATTGCGTTATATAAATTATCGTTGGTGTCTTATCGTATCTATTAACTACTGTACCAACGATCGTATATAATCACTGACCGCATCGTGGTTATTTAATGATTATGCTCTATAGCTACACTTGTGTGATTAAAAACTTCTGTACGTGCAATCTATTATAGCCCTGTGAGCTCCGTGGCTTGTTCAATTATATCAATCGCATTCTAATAGCCTGTTTATTCTAATTGAAACATCAAAACTCCGTATTCATGCATTGTACTCTATATAAAACTTTTAGCATCTTCCGGTTGGATGTGCATCAGCGCCCTCTATAAGTGGGGATAACCCCAATCACAACCCCATTGTGGGATTTTCGCAACAAACTATTGGCTACAAACCAAGATTTCAATGCTAATAATCAGAATGACAAATAAATAGATTTAACCAAATTCTGAGAGCATGCTCTTTTCAAATAATTATGAACATTATTATTAAAATTATTAATATTTCACTTATCATCTGCTATATACTACTTCAAAATAATTATTGCATATTTTTCAATTATTAATTAGTTATATTTGAATTAACCTATTTTTTTCAAAACTTTCAGGACTTTTCTCAAGCCAAAAGCTAAAGTTATTATATTTAAAGCAAATCGCTTAAAATCAGATATTGAGTGCATAACGAATAGTTCACTGATCTTTTGTCTAGCAACATAATTCTCCTAAATGATAGCACTACTTGCGCATTACACTACTGCTCTTGCAAGTTCAAGGATAACTTACTTTTAACTCTCCATAGAGTTATCACTACGTCGTACTCAACCATCTGAATAACGGCAGCAATGATGACAGCGGCCAGAGCTGACTTGGGTATAAAGGCAAAGTAGGGGGTGAGTAAGATGATGGAGAGAATGACTAGAGCTCCTGTCCAGATGCCTCCAGATGGGGTCCTCACTCCAGACTGAGAGTTAATTGCAGTCCTAAACGACAACAGTTCTACCCAGCAACCGAATACATGCGGTAGGATTGACAGGCAATGACAACAATACAGACTACTGAAATAATGGTTGATACACCTAGAGATATTATTTTTATAATAAATGTATAGACGTGTCTCTTTTTGCAATAAATTGATGTAATTTCAGCGAGCTTGCAATGTTTTGAAAACTCCAGTTCAAAAATTGGCTGTCTGAAAATTGTGCCGCCGTAAAATGGTTCAATTTCATTTTGGTCTACAGAAAAAATTGTAGCTAATAGATTACTCAATGTGTTTACCAGTATTTATAATTTGCACTTCCTGTACTGAATAAATAACTTTTAGAATGATCTTCTAACAAAAACACTACACTCTATTATTATGATATCATAAGAAGGAATCGGGAATTCAACAATACACACTTCGTGTTCATCATTTCACATAACAAAGGCCCCGAATACTCTTATTATAAAAATAATTAATATTTTTCATTGCTTATGATTAAATGCCCAATATTTTATAATTATTAATAGCAACATTTAGAGTATTCGCGACCTGTTCGTCGAACAAAATACAAAAAATCATAGGTGTTCGTAATTCACTATGTCGCGTATGCAACGGAACGTTAGTTTAGAACAACACAATATTCAATGAAATGTTATAGGTTACCGAACAAATCATAAAGAAGATAACTTCCAATTTGCAAAATAATCACGAAAATAATAAAATTTGAGCTGCTACAAACTGGAATAGTTTGTCAAGCTGCCCTTCAATTTAGTAAATTTTAAACGCTTGCAATTATTTTGAATTATTTTTCGAGGCTATAAAACCGGTCTATGAAAATGAAAAAACCAACTCGCTCATTATTATTTATTTAGTGTTCAGTTTCATTCGCGACCTATGAACAATATAAGCAAATACTTGGTGATTATTTTTTTTATTCAGTGAGCTACTTTTTGTTGACCCACGAGTTCCGAACAAAATGATTATTTATTGATTACATTTATTGCCGGTCTGATTATTATTAATGTGTTCGGCGAACAGAGATCGCGAATACTCTTAATAACAATAGCTAGTTTTACAAAAAATTACATTGTTTCAGATTAAAAAACAAATTAAAAAGTGCCATTTTTGCAAAAACGATTGTCTTTGAAATAATTTTTTTAAAGCGTTCATTTTTGAAATGCTCTAAACCGTATCAGTATCTTGGTGGGCCAAATCTGCCACACACCCAAATCTGCCACACACCCTGCTCAATACTTCTCTGCTAGTTCAGCGAGTTGCATGACTGGATGGCTCACTAACACTCAGACCTAACACTGAGCTAATGTCACTGAATACTCACTCAGCTCTTTTTTCTACTAGCTACTCGGAAACAACCCTCACACAATGATTCAAAATTGGACCAAAGCAATACTCATCATTTCCTTCTAATGTCAATGCTCGACTCCGCCATAAAACATCCCGTAACATAGCGCATACCAGTTATTTCTTTGTATATCACACACAACACAATAAGAAGTTATCTCCCCATATATCCAATACATCAAATGAGTTATCTCCCGCATATCACATACAACTAGGATTTATTTCCTCCTCTTATAATTCACACTAGCCCAATTAGGAGTTATCATCTCTTCTTACACCTATTTAAGAACTGTGAGTTATCCCTTTCTAATATATGCCACTAACAACTAGGAGTTATCTCACTAAAAATACCATATTCAGGAGTTATCCCATCCATAAATCACTCACTAGACGTACCTGGAGAAGCTGCCAGTGACTGGGTATGAATGAAAGAAAGAGCTGACTGCATTGGCCACTCCAATGGCAATAAGCTCTTGACTAGCGTCTATTTTATATTCGTTCCTTCGTGCTACAACACAGGGTCAAGGTTATACTGAATAGCGGATGCGATAAACAGCAATTGGGGAGGAGTCGATAGCTACAAACCCAGGAATTCACAGGAACCTCACCCAAATCTTATCTATTCCCACAGCCATAATACTTCTGATAAGAATTAAGCCTATTGGTTTTAAATATTTGCATTTCTACTCAATTGCGTAACGCACATTTTCAGCACACTGAATCACGAAAACAATGAGTTGAGAAAATCAAACATTTGAGATAACAAAAACGATTAACCAAAATTGATCGTGACGATGCATAGTTCACAAGCGTCGATGAATTTCTTTATCCTAACTACGAATTAATCTGTTGAACCAATACTGAGAGGAAATTTTAAGACGATTGTGTAATATACAGTAAAGAGAAGACAACTTCTCTGTTTGTATATACAGAAAATGACTCACCGAAGGCTTTTGCTATAGCTATACTTTCTAGCATACCAATTAGTGTGACTACTACAAATCCTTCGCTGATGTCCTACAAAACAAGTTGTCTCCTGTATACTAACTACAGTACACATCTGTTGTGTACACCAACTACACTACAGTACACATCTGTTGTATACACCAACTACAGTAGAGTACACGTCTGTTGTATACACCAACTACAGTAGAGTACACGTCTGTTGTGTACATCAACTACACTACAGTACACATCTGTTGTATACACCAACTACACTACAGTACACATCTGTTGTATACACCAACTACAGTACAATACACATCTGTTGTATACACCAACTACACTACAGTACACATCTGTTGTGTACACCAACTACAGTACAATACACATCTGTTGTGTACACCAAGTACAATACACATCTGTTGTGTACACCAAGTACAATACACATCTGTTGTATACACCAACTACACTACAGTACACATCTGTTGTGTACACCAACTACAGTACAATACACATCTGTTGTGTACAGATCATTTCATTGGAACTTATTTAACGTTCAAAAACTTGCAAAACGCGGTAAAAAATAATTTTTAGAATTTTGAAAGCCATTTAAAACATTTGGTGATATTTTTTGAAGCTCAGAAACAACCACTGCCAGTTCTCTTGAAATAATACTTACTTTTACCAGTAAAAACAAAAAAAGTTATCAAGTACCATGAGTTAGCAAAAGAGTTGTGCACTCATGTAGTGTAAGAGAATGCCTCAATGCTTGGAGAAGAAAACTCCAACCATGGAGTGTTACACTGAATAATTTCCAATAAGGCACGCATCTACAGTCTGTAACATTGTATTTTGTGATTCAACTAACCGAAAATATTTCTCCGGTAGTTCTGGTGATGGTTGTATTGGTGTGCTCATCAAAGACATCTAGAGTGAACTTTGGTACAGAAGGTACAGGCATGCCAGCCTTGATTTCTCCAGTTAAGGAGAGACCATGGAGACCATATTGATCGAGCACTCCTGCGATGCCGGCAGTGATCACAACAATAACAGCATTACGAGCTACAATAGAAACCAATGTATATAAACATAGATGTCAATGTATACACAAGCATAGACATCAAGGTCAGTATAAACAACTTTAAACAGTGATAAAAACTTACAACTATAGACATAGATATCAGAGTTTACATCATAGATATAGAGATCAGTAAATACAACCATAGACACCAGGGTTAGAATACACAACCATAGACACCAAGTATAGAACACACAACTATAAACAGCAAGGTCAGAATACACAAGCATAGACGTGAAAGAAAAAACAGACCTGTACAAATGAGCCAAAGCAGTTTCAATCCAGCCTTCCTGGCTCCACTTGAGCCCTTCATTCTACTGTCGGCCAGCTCTTTGACTTTCTTTAGAGCGATGAGTGCCACTAGACATGTGATACCCATGGCCATGTCATACAGGCTGTGACAAACACAATAGAGTTATCTTTAGAGCGATGAGTGCCACTAGACATGTGATACCCATGGCCATGTCATACAAGCTGTGACAAACACAATAGAGTTATCTTTAGAGCGATGAGTGCCACTAGACATGTGATACCCATGGCCATGTCATACAAGCTGTGACAAACACAATAGAGTTATCTTTAGAGCGACGAGTGCCACTAGACATGTGATGCCAAAGGCCATGTCATACAGGCTGTGACAAACATAAAATAGAGCAACTAGACATCCGTACATCATAGCAGATATACCTGGCCGTCACAGCTATAATATGGCATTTAGCCAAGTTAGCTAGCTAACATAGACCTACAGCAGAGACTTACAGCAGAGACCTACAGCAGAGACCTACAGCAGAGACCTACAGCAGAGACTTACAGCAGAGACCTACAGCAGAGACCTACAGCAGAGACCTACAGCAGAGACCTACAGCAAAGACCTACAGCGGAGACCTACAGCGGAGACCTACAGCAGAGACCTACAGCAGAGACCTACAGCAGAGACCTACAGCAGAGACCTACAGCAGAGACTTACAGCAGAGACCTTTACAGCAGAGACCTACAGCAGAGACCTACAGCAGAGCCTACCTGATACAACTGACTACTAGCTTTCCTTACTACTACTCACTTGGTTTCTCCAATCCTTCCAAATGTCTGTTCAACTTGTTTAACAAAACCTCTGGGCACATTCTTTATTCCTAATAGTTTCTACAAAAAAACAATCAATAATGACCCAGGGGAAAAGCCAAGGCTAATGTACACCACAGGTAAAACGTTAAAAAAAATTATTAGTATCTATTACCCCACGTCAAAGTAATACAACAAATAAAAAAAACCACTTAATTCGAGACGGGTGGCACTGCAATCCAGAGTAGCATTCTTAGCCAACAGACTAGTTTTATTAGACTAAGAACTATGTAGAGTGCAGTAAACAAAGATGGGGCAACTTTGATGTAATACTTACGTTGACTTGTCCAAATGCAATGAGTATAGCAGCAGACGATGTAAAACCACTGATGACAGGAAATGAGATAAACTGCACGATGAAACCTGTAAAAAATACAAGACATAACAGCAACTGATTATTTACATTTGGAGTTGCTCCCTCAATGCTATTGGATGCGTGCATTCTGGGCCATCGATTTACCCATCGCGAGCAAGTATTCAATATTGAGTCATTGTTCTTTAAACCTTTATTATTCAAAAGCTATTGCTGCTACAACCTAACTGATGACTGCAATAAAGTCAGCAGGTGATCAATAGCCACTCAAGGCTAGAGCCTGAGAAAAGTTTAAAAAAATCACTCTGTTAGTAAATACCGATTGTCACAACTAATCACAAACTTACAACTGTTGATTCTGACGACCGATGCCACAATATCATATAATCAATATCACTATAACTGCCATACTATAACCATCTACCATTCATTTACTATTTCGACAAGAATCTCTTCCTCTTCAATCTATATACAGCTGCCACAGAGCAAGGCTCTTTTATCTGACTCAGAAATCATATTTATCAGAAATGATTGCGTAACAAAAACTTATCATTTTCCTAAACATAACAATGGCGATTCTGTTACTGCCATTGACTAAGATCAGCTGACAATCAAGGATTGTCAGAGCTAGATAAGTGCTCGCTCAAAACATCCCTGACACCTTGCTAATTCCAGGAGTGTTGTTTACATTTAGATATCCGATTTTTTACCATTGTTTTTTTGTACAAATAAAATTTGAGATGGCATCTGTACTGCAGGAGCGCAAATAAAACTGCCAAAGCTTCTTGTAGAAGTTAATAGATAACCATACAGACCCGTGAAAATATATTTGCGGAAGTCACAAAAAGTAAACTGACAAATAATTACCGGTAAGAAAATTGAAGTAAAAAAAATATTATTCTTTTATGTATAGAAATAACATGTTTAGCAAAAAAGGTTGACAGTTGTCACCAAAAATAGGCTGGAAAATATTACTTATCGAAAACGGTAAATAAAAGGCGAGTTTAATAATTATCCGTCGAACGTAATTTCCAAAAAAAGATATTAGGTTTTGGTCAATCATTGATCAGTCATTTATAGCCTAAAGACGACTACATCAAAGCAGTGCGACCAATTAAAATTCTTCTTACAACCAATCAAAACAGCAGATGTAAACTGCTTAAAACCAGTTACCACCAAAATTGAGATTCATAAACACCCAGTTTACGTAATAAATAGTAATAGTAAAAATAATTATCTTGAACTATGCTAGACCCAAATTTATTTGTTTTTTTTTTGGTTAGATAACGATAACTCGATGTGATTGAGGGACCACAACGCAATCTTACTAAAAAGTCAAGAACTCAAAACATCCGTCAAAAACAACAGACAATAAATCGATGATTCACATAATCCTACCATTCCCCCATCAGTAGCGCATAGCTGAATGCAGAGACTACGGTTAGGCAAAGGTCAGGTCACATACTTGTGATAAGAATGAGCATTCCTTTAGAATTAATTTGTGAAACTGAATAGAAATATTTCATCATGGAAAAGAAATGGAGTATATCCAATAATGAGGGGCAAGCTGTAGCTGTTAGATAATGATTAAAATGTGGCTAATTTCTCTCCTTATTATGTGCGGAATGTCAGCAAATGGCGATGATTATAGATAACGCAAAGCTTCGAATGCTGATAAGAAACTGGAGATGACGTTAGAGTAAACCCATGAGATTGGGCCTGGGAATTTGTAAAATTTAATTTGAATGAATAAAAAAGGTTAAAAACTGAGCCGCTACATAACCCAGAATCATCATTTAATTTTATGAAACAAACAATAATTATTTTTATTATTAATAGCTTTTTAACATAAGGTATAAACAGGAGGCATGAGTGGTATAATGGTTAAAGCGCTCGCACTTCAACAAAGGATCTGTGGTTCGATTCCCAGCCTGGTTACCTGGGGGCGAGGTAATTTAATTTTTTATGTAGTTCTGTCTGGTTGAATATAAACATCAAATGAAAAGGCCTCTACCTTGATTGCAACATCCAAAATTCCTATAAAGTCACGCAAGTAAGAAAACCCCTTTGCCTTTTTTTGAGAGGGTTATCGGCGGACACGGGTACAGGGCGATGCTCACACAAGATATTAGGTTTGCCCTCAGGTCACAGCAGAGACAATACGATGAACCAAATCATGTTAAAACATAATATTATCGACACTGTAGGAAGTGAAATCTTTCACAAAATTTCCGCAGACCTAGTAATATTATTAATTTCAAGCTTGGAGTTTTTAATTAAATCAAGAAATATTGGGTTAAATTCAAGATTATTGGAATGAAATGCGAAATAAATTACTTGGCAACTAAAGATGCAAAAATAAAATAGCTTTGGATACACAATTTTGGACAAAATTTGGGGAAAAAATATTTGTACCTACCCATATTGAGCAAACCCATGAACATCTGAACTAGCCCAGTGAAAAGAGTTAATATTATGGCGTAGGTGGGGTCCAGATGGGCGGCCTTAGGCGCTCTCTCGGCTCCAAACTCTGCCACCAATAGCGACATGATAGCTGTTGGACCTAAGGTGATGTCTTTAGATGTGCCCAAAAATGTGTAGATGAAAACGCCCATGAATGCAGAGTAGAGCCCATACTACAAACAGACAGGCAAGGTGAAGAACACAATAGATATAGACATAACATGGACATGGGAAGAGATTTATAACTTACCTGTGGAGGAAGTTCTGCAACGACAGCATAAGCAAGGCCCTGAGGTATAACAGTGAGACCAACAGTAAGACCTGCTACCAGATCTCCTATAAAGTGTTTCGCCCTAGCAAACATATGAACATCGCAAAAAATAAATTATGATTAATAAATAACTGTTTGTAAATGAAGAAAATCAGGTTTATCGATGCTAATCAAAGCTAAGAGACACCTACAATTAATCTTTTAATTGCTATGCTAATAAAACACTAAATTTCTTTCCAAAGTTTTCGATCAACACAAAAATCAAGTTAAATATTTTATCAAAGCTTTGCAGAAATTTTTTTTAGCACTTAGTGAGAAAAAATTATTGGCAGCATATGCACAACGTACCTGTATTTAGGCAGCCAATTAATTATAGGAAACTTTCGGCGAGCATTTTTAGCTGTACAAAATTCTCTGCCGTATCTGGCGATGGAACTGTCTTTGAACTCAGACAACATGACTGCCACTTCTGAAGAGACTTGGCTAACTGAAAGAGATGTGACTTGATTATTACATAAAGAATGAGCCTGATCCAAGATAAGAGTAATCTCAAGATGTGGTGCCACTGATGGGTCGGGTGCAACACGGTAGTGATTAGACAGATAAAAGTCTCGTTAAAAACTAAGGCTAAATAGCTTATCAGGGAATTGAAGAAACCAGCAAACGCGATGCTGCGCAAGGCTAAAGTGAAAGATCACGCTCAAAAGGGTAGATAGAAGAGGATAAGGTGAGAGATAAGAGTTGAAGAGGTTGGGTGTGACAGAGATAGGCTATCGTGTCATTGGATGGCTGCCGGCAAGGCAGCTTTTCAAGGAGCAGATGTGCATGGGCACTGCGACTTTCCCTCTCTCAACAGCCATTTGGTCCCAAAGACAACTTGCAAAAAACTCTAACAACTATATAAAATAAACCCACTTGGTTTTATTATGTAAATATAAGTATTTGTTTTCCGAAAAGTTTGACAAAATATAAATTAAAATACTAACACCAAAGCTGCTGTTGCAGAAATGAATTTAAACTTCTAAACTTCGTCGACTTCCTGCTAATTTATCGATTAACTGGTTGTACATTATTAACGACTGCATTTAGCAAAGTTGTTTTCTCTACAGAAGAAAGTTTTGTTAAAACTTTGAAGATGTACTCTTGTTTCATTCATCTGTAACTGGAGCACACGTGACCGCCTGCTGATGTACTCTCATTGCTGTGGAACCAAAAATGAAAACATTTGTAGTCGTTTACAAATGCTAACAAAAACTATTCCTATCTAGTTCGCATTAGACCACGTAAAACAATGTCGCTAAAACCAAAATGTGATTGGAAGAACTTTTTTGAAGAATCATCGATATTGCAAGTTGCATTTGATTCTGAGAAGTGCAAAGGGGAGAAAACTCCTAAATGGCTAAATACATAGCGCTACATATGTGTATAAGGGCCACGGTATAACCCCCCTCTCTTCCATCCATTGAACGCACCCCCAGGTAAACATCATGCACAATGCACACACAAAAGCAAGATTTACGTAGATGAAAGTTTCATCAGACATAACAAGATTAGCGAAAGTCAGCAGTTCACAGTTCATGCTGCCATGCAATGCAATAGCATGCTGTCATTACAAACTTCATGCGGCAGCAACAGAAACAAGGCAGTGGGTTAAGGAGGTTGGAGCCATCACTGTCTGTAGAGAATTGTGGCAGGTGACCCTCTCCAGCTGGTTCAATATTTGAATAACCAATCGTAATTATTTCCTATAGATATGTCACTGGAACATATTTTTGGAGTTATGGCCACCTAACTATAACAGGAGTTGCCCACTCTTTCATCACTGTCAACTGTATTACAGCAAGCACTAATATCTATGGACAACAAACTTTGTTCTGTTTGTGACAACAAAAATTTTCTCTAGAGCTCTCCATCAACCTTATTGATTTGCACGTTTCATAAAGTTATAAAAAAGAAAAACTGAAAAGCTTCGTATTACAAATGCAAAAAATATTATAGTATTTTAATTATTCATCATTTAAAGGTAAAGTATTTGTTTTTGTTAGCTAGCAATTCTTGTATAAAACCCTGAAAACAAAAAACTTGTGAGAAAATATTTTGCAGAGTTGCAAAAATCAAGTTGGTATAAACGGCTGTAAGCTAATAGACTAAGTCAATCAATAGAGATATTATATAGCTTCTCAGTGACGTAACTTCGTGTCAGAATTAAGCGTAATCTTATTACAGAAATTAACCAATCAATATTGCCTGCAATGAATCCTCTATCGTTCACAGTCAGTAGAGACACAAATTTAATTGGCCCACCAATCCTCGGCCCATATTTCCGCACAAAACCACAATGTTCATTCATAAAACCAACAATAAAAGAGCCGAGACAATGCAACAGTAGACTGCCCAAAGCATTGTATAAAACGTTTGATTGTTTATACGTGCATAGGAGTGGGTGGTTGGTATTTCACTTAGGAATGCGTGGTCCCTGTTTCACTTAGGAATGCATCAAAAGACTAAATTGAGTGCAGAGCGTGTTAAAAGACTATGTATAGTAATATCCTTGGTGATGCTAGGAAATATTCCATCCAGTAACATTTCTGGTATACAACAATGATTAATGCTGTTAATGTAGAATCTATGGAAAAATTAATCTACAAATATGGTTTATAAAGGGTATGTTAGTAGAGATGAGGTGTAGACAGAAAGGGGTGGGTGCCATAGCCCCTAATCATACATATAAGACCACAAGTAGGTGGCTGGGGCTACCTACAAAGCAGCCACGGTTATAATTCGTTGAGGACCAATCACATGCCAGAGAAGGGGCGGTTCTAGTAATAGCTCTAACTATAGCAGCATTGCCTGCATTCCCATCACCTCATCTCAGCATCCTGGGAACAATTAGCGCCAGCAAACTTACCATTTCCGTTGCTATAGAAACGAGGATAAACAATGTGAATAATAAAACAAGCATTTTGATAACAAAAACGAGTATTTTCACACCAATTGGAGGTAAAAGAATCGGGCCACATGGAGTTCAGCACCTGTCAGCATAGTAACAACAACAGGGATGTAGCCATAGAAACCTGATCAGTTTATTCGTTTTGTTATTTAAGTCTATGTTACTTGTTGAGCCATGACGTTATGCTTCACAGAGTTATCAAAGACTGTAGACATCACACAGTCACTCTAATAGCTAAAGTACAGCATGATGTAGATATTACTTCTAATACAACATCATATCACTGTAATAATGTTTGCCCATCAATTAAACTTATCGATCCAGATATTACATACTATATACTAACTAGGCCTTTATTACCTAATTCTTTGCATAACACACAAGGCTGTACATACTTGTTCTACCACAACTATGACAGCAGTCGCCATTCAGCTGACTCCCACTACCAGAGGTGCTGTCTTTGCAAGGTTTGTCATCATCACTGCAGAGAGGAATGATCACCTCAACCTCAGCAGGCTGTTTTGTGTCAGCAGTCATAGTGGCACCTCCCTGTAAAACAACAAGCATGGTGTGTAAACCCAGCTCAAAATACTTCAGCTCAATGAGACCAAGTATTATATGATGAATGTGTCATTGGGCTGAGCGCGGTTGGGTTGATTGTAACACAACATTGACAACCTCTGACAAGCTGCCATAAAGCAGATGAGCGGAATAGCATCTTATAGAAACAGCTGCAAATTATTGTGTTTAAGGCTATCAAACTTGGATGGTAGAAACATTGTTTAGACTTGCAGGTTGATAATTGTGACTGAAAATACATCGGATTCCCTAGAAGAAAAAACTCAAAAATTGGAAATTTTGAGAAAAATTGTTAGAAACAAAAACTATTGCAATGAGTCGAAAGATGATAATACAGGATTTTTCGCCAGTGAGCGAAATGAGACTCCATACAATGTGTAAAAATGACAAAAAAAGCAAACACAATTATAACAGTACATAAAACATATTTTAACAAATGTTCATTATACAAACTGGCTTGAAAGTATGGTGGCTCAGAACGTTTTGTGTTTTGCGTTTTAAAACGTCTGAATGATTTCCAAACTATTTGAATGCTTTTGAAATAGTCTAAAATTCTGCAAATCTTCTGAACGCTTTGTGAAATTGTTCATACACTTTGGAAATTTGAGCTGATTTGCTGGCTCGCTCTATTGATCATAGATCTCTAGTCTATTTATGATTGACAATGTTTTTACTAAACACTGATCAGTTAAATTTTCTTTGAATAAATAAAAAATATTATTTGTTTTATAATATTTTAAATAATAAGTACAACCTAATTATAATTGTAATGAATTAATTTTAGAGATTATATTCAACAGTTCTATACAGTTAATTAATTAGCTCTGTGTCTATTAACCTACATCCGTGTTGGTAAAGTCTTGTAGAGGCTATAAAGAATATGATGGCGATCGTTTTGGTTCGAAAGCCATGTGCTTTGCAACCATTTCAAAATAGTTTAGATTATTTTAAAACAATTTAGTATGGTGGCTCATAACGTTATACTGTTTCGTGTTCGAAGCGTATGAACGGATTTGAAATAGTCCATACGGTTTGCAAAGCGTCTTTTACATTTAAAATAAGTTGGTAGTTGTAGTAAATTAGCCCAAGAAACTATGTTTAAAAATGCGCTTGTTGGTTATAATAAATCAAGTTGAGAGATTCATGCTATAAAACTGTATTTTGGGCTATTTTACTACAATTACTCAATTAATTTCAATGTAAAATACGCTTTGCAAACCGTCTAGACTATTTCAAATCCATTCATACGTTTTAAAAACCAAACCGGCCAATGTTATAAGCCACAATATGAAAGTGTGTTTCTTTTTTATTTTTGTTCATCTGGGATGTTCGGCCAAAATTATTTAATGTGCCTCACCAGCTTCTAGTTATGTAGATAACCAATAAGTAAGTCATCAAGCTAACAAATTTCAATAACTGATTTTTGCAACAACTGATACAACTACTAGTACTAGTAGTACTACTAGTCTTTTCCATTAGAAAGAAACATGATTAAAGAAGAACAATTAATGTCATTGATTGATTGATCATTATTATAACTAAAGGCTATAGCATCAACAATCAAGCTCTTTGCAGATGACTGTCTGCTCTACAGGCGCATTGAGACAAGAGCGGACACAAATATACAACAGACAAACCTCTCCAAACTCTCCGAGTGGAGCGAGCAATGGCTCATGAACTTCAATGTGAAGAAATGCAACGCCATGACCATCACTACTAAGAGGAAAGTCCTTACACCCGGCCAACCCTACAACATCAAGGGTACTCCTCCCGAGCGAGTTACTGAGGCTACATATCTAGGAGTGACTATCAGCTCAAACCTCAGCTGGAAAAAACACCGAACCACAACTATCAGCAAAGCTACCACAACTCTACACTTCTTGCGAAGAAATCTGCAACACTGCTCTCAGGAGACCAAAGAAATGGCGTAACTCAGCCTTGTCAGACCATTGCTAGAGTATGCCTGCTCCGCTTGGGACCCACATTACGACTGTGATGTGAGGAGCATAGAGGTGTGCCAACGAAGAGCAGCCAGATTTGTAAAGACGGACTACTCCAAATACTCCAGTGTGACAGCCATGCTGAACATGCTGGAGTGGTGTTCCTTAGAAGAGAGACGACGCAATGCCAGACTTGTGCACCTTTATCAAGCCAAGAATGCTCACTCAGGACAACAACTACCTGACTATGTACGTCAATCCACCAGAGATGCATCAAAGTACATACAGGCACAGTGCCACACAGATATTCATAAGAACAGCTTCTTCCCCCGCACCATCAGGCAGCAATGGAACGCACTACCACCAGAACGAGACTTCAGAACCGTTAACCAATTCAAGAAAGCCAATGACCAGAAATCGAGTTTGAGCTCGGTTGCACCTGGGTCCTTGTAGCTGAATCTCCTGAGAAGTCCAGTAGCTGCGAGCTGATGCCAGAAACGGTTCTTCGCAGTATACGTCGTAAATGTAAGGCTACCAACCATTTCTAATTAACGTGAAATAATAATCAAAATAAATACATGTATATACCGTATAATAACAATATAAATAACAACACAGTAATACTTTTTGCTTATTAGATAGTAATTATTATTATTAATTATTATTATTAATTAATTAATTAATCATCATCATCATTCATTCATATATTATATATCATATCTAAAATTATTAAAATATTAAATGATAAGTCAGTGTATGAATTATTCATTGTTCAAAAGCACGTAACAAAACTTCATGCACACCACCCACCAAACGCATAAGCTTCAATGAGCGACTAATTCTATCAACTATTGAGGGATTTCCTCTGGCAATCTTTCTCTAGCGATCTACACATTGGATTGGCTGTGAGTTTCATTGACAAAAATGCTTATCAATACAGATAGCCCTAAATCTTTGTGCCCAATAAGTAACAAAGGGTATGGCTTACACCCTTTCACCTATTGCGGAGCTCTGGTAAACAACGACTCCATTGGTTGGTGTTTTTTCAGTGAATAAACAAACATTACACCACCACCAGCAACGACAATCGATCGATGATTATTATTATTATTATTGCTAATGACTTAAGGGTTGGTCCAGTTTCATAATTTGTTAGAATACATTTGCACACCTTGTTAGCATTACCACTGATCTATTTCTGATCTGTTAATTTGTCTTGCTTTACTTTTTTCCTGTGATAGGTATGTTGAAAACGTCTGTGATGATGGTGATGGCGATCGATGATGATGATGATCAATAATAATTATAATTAATAATAATCATCAATTCAATAATAATTAATTACAATTTGTTGATTATTATGATGATGATCGTGATGACTTCGATATGATGACGATGATTGCCATGGTCATATCATGCGATCTTTAAGAGAAATTATTCTGTGTTACTACTACTACTAACAACTATTATAATTATTATGATTATTTTTTGAATATAAATAAATAAATGATAATAATTATTATTATTAATTATAATTTATTTAATAATAATATAATTATTATTGTTATTATTATTATATTATTGCTGTTATTATTGTAAATATTATTATTGTTTGTTTTGTTTGTCATTGCAGTTGTTCTATTAACAGCATCATTATTATTAGAATTATTATTTTATTATATTACTAATGATAAATAAATTTAATTAATACATACAAAAATAACAATAATATTATTATTATTGCTATTATTATTATGTTAATTTAATACATAATAAAATAAATATTATTATTGTTATCATCACCGCCGTCATAAATAGCCATTTCATCATCATGATCAACATCACTGGTAAGGATTTTGCTGAGTTTAACCATCAACCATCATCAACCACAGGTGTCTTCAGTCTAGTGGCCTGATGATGGTGGGGAAGATAGCTTAAGAGAGTATAGACAATCAAATCGATTCACCCACTACCAGGCCAGTGGATCAAAGCCACCTGTGCCATCAACACGGGCATTCAATTTTTTTTAATGAAGACTATTACAAAAATATTGTATTAGTTATACATAATTTACAGAGGTGTTTACTTGAGTACCAAATACTCCCCAAGTGCCATTTCCTCAATACTCCAATGTACTTGAGTATTTCTGTGCAGTACACTCCCATGGACTTGCAGTCGTCTTGCTGGTAGTCTTGCTTAGTGCTCGCTTAGTCTTTGTACTTGCTCGCATTTATTCGACTAAAAAGTACCATTTGGTGCCTAACTTTCTTCTACAGACTGGTAACAAAGTGTAGTGAGATTTTGTTTATTTCGTGCTTTGTTAATCCAACGAATTTGATTAGATCTAGCCAAAGACCTTGGTTAATCTATTTTAAGCTTGATGGAAATTTGCTGGTTATCAACATTTATTGTTATCTTCATACTTCATTCGCATGTAGATGTATTTGATTGTTAAACACATGTATGCATTTCTCAATATACTCACTTAATACTTACTCAGTACTCGTCAGTTTCATTTTACAACTCTCAGTATTTCTACTTGAAATTAAATGAGAAGTACTCAGCAAATATGTGAACCTGCGAAATTATACTTGGAGACAGTTCTGTTAATTTATTTTAAATTTACATAAAAATAATTACAATAACCAGTCATAACATAACATGTTGTATTTTTGTGTCCAATTTTATGATAAAGTTGATAATCACAGCCCAGGGTTGCAGTTACTTTTTCTCAGACTAAAGACTCCCTGTTAGCTGTGAAATAGCTACCATCAGACTGCACACTATACCCCTTAGCTCAGCAGCATTTGCTGGACCTGTTCAGATAGTTTCTGGCAGTCGTCAGGCTGAGCAAGGTGCTTGACTTTTCTGAGTGGTCGGTCTTGTAATTGTACTGTAGTATTTGCAAGTTTTTTATATAACTGTAAGCTTGTTTGCGGTTTATTGAAAGACTTTAAATGTGTACAATGAGGATGAGAAGGCTTGATTGAGAATATTTTTGGTTACTCGATCTTTTATCTTTTGGCTGAGTTCGGCCTACTTCTCCAAAGTAGGAGATATCCTCAGCCAGCTTTTATACAAAACAATATTACATAACAGTTCTTTGAGACATAACAGCAGCATACAAAAGGTTTAGCTGCTGGGAAAAAAATGGAAGTCCATATACATACAAAATTTGACTTAGTGGTATACAAAGGTTTGTCTACTAGAAGAAAAAATCATGCATTTGTCAGAATAATAGCACTACTGTACAGCATCAATCATAGTAATTAATTTTTATAATGCAAGCATCTTCTTATCTTTTCAATTTAAAACAGTAGGATATGTCAAGAATATGTAGGAATAGAATAGCTCAAGCCATTTCCTGTACATTATTGTTATTAATATTATTGAGTATCGACTTTTCTCATAATAATAACCGGTTACATATCCGAAGTGCAGTGTAATAATGCTATTACTACTAGTATTACTAACCAGATTATCTAATGAAACTATTGTTGTACATCGAGTTCGATGAACTTTATCAAAACTATTAGGGCTTTATTCACTATTTGAATCCTTCCATCGCATCTATGAGCGATGAATAGTTAATTACTCTCAATTACACAACACTATTTGACAAAGCATTTCCGAAGTTCAACCAATCACTTCCCAGTAGCTGAATGCTCATTGGCTAATAACTGAAATTTTAGTAGTACACAGGTTCCAAGGACGTCACTATATCGCTGCAACAATCAGAAATGTTTTTCAACCAACCATCGAATGCTGGTGTACAAAAATAGCTGCCACATGGCTTGTGATGGAGGGATTGACTTAAAATTTGTGGTCAGCACACAAAAGACACTGGAAAATCTGATGGTTGGGTTAGCTTTTCAATGTCAGACCACCCCCAAACCAAATCTTTAACTTTTCTGATAAGGTATCAAACCAAATATTAGATGAGAAAATCAAAATGCACACAGTTCTATGCAACTGT
This sequence comes from Cryptosula pallasiana, assembly GCA_945261195.1. Taxonomy (NCBI): domain Eukaryota; kingdom Metazoa; phylum Bryozoa; class Gymnolaemata; order Cheilostomatida; family Cryptosulidae; genus Cryptosula; species Cryptosula pallasiana. The sequence continues at coordinate 8,245,416 of OX183135.1, forward strand.
GGTAACAGTGGTTCATGAGCTGGCTCGATATGATAAATTTCAATACAAGAATCAGAAGTACTGTGTGGAGTGTTATTTGAGCCAATACCGCAAGGTACCATGCCTAGCTGACGCTGTTTTCCGCCATTTCGATCATGTAGCAGAGGGAGTGATATACAGCATCAAGCACTTTTCTGACACTGTTTATCACTACAAGTAATAAAAATCTTGTGTGATGAATGCAAGGCATTGCAGGAGCGATTCATCAGGTTGTCATCCAGCAATACCGATAGATGACAGCATATGACTATAGTAAGCTAAGGAAAGTTACCTTCAAGGAAAATGTTGAGCATTAAAAATTGAAACTGTTAGTGCTCTCACTGTTTAAGTAACAGTGACTTGAAAAATAAGCTTGAAGAGCCATGTTGCCAAAACTGACAGCGCACAACAGCACATCAAAAAAAAGCATATCTCATACGGGTTTTGTCATCATATTATGCATTTGCTTCATGAGACCCTTACTAGGCTGAAGGTGATGAAATTATTACAAGTTGTCCAAAAAATATCCTCTAGATTCGCAACCAGTGAACATCTCAGACAGAACAATGGGTGTCGTTGATGTGTTCATTTTCGTTGACTGGGATTTACTGAGTTCGTTTGTTAAAGTTCATCAGGAAGAAAATAGCTATGCAATTGCCAATGCATGTAACAGATGAAAGACAATAAGCTTGCTCTAGCCTATGCTTCCTCGACTGCAAGTAGTACAGCTAGCTTTTTTTCTCAGAATCGCCAGGCAGTCGATTTCACTGCCAGTCATTATTGGATCTCCCACAGAACCAGTCAATATACCACAGCCTTTGGTTACTTAAAGGGATGGGAGTATTAATTTTGATCAATGTTTGAGTACAAGATTTACCAACCATTGGTAGGCATTAACTGCCTAGACATAACACCGCATTATCGGAGCGGAGAGGCTCCGATCACAATGCCACTGTGTGAATCTTTTGTTTTCAACATACATAGCAAACATACACAGGATTGAACTTGTTAAGGAACGGTTGCAGGGCGGACTGAATGTGGACACCTCTTAGGGCACTACGGACAAACCAGTAACAAATGCCTATTAGGAAGTAAAAATATTTTTCGTTATGTTTGTTCCGGGATTTGTCTAGTGTTTTAAAATAACAGAGGGCATCCCTCCCTTGAATGAACGTAAAAACTTTTCTTTGATTTTTAAATTTACTCAAGATTTTTTAATGTTTGTTCTAGGAGACTTTTTCTTTACTTCAGATTTTTCTGTGTTTTTTTTTATAAATTTTTTTTCTTGTCTAGTTTCATTCCAACATCCTTTGACTATTTACCAACAAATTGAGTGATGAAAGTAGTAACAAGCTGCCTTCTTATATGGGAATTATTTTTGTCACCTTTTCTGCTAAGCTCACTCATCATTTAGGCAGTAATAAAATTCTACATTACGAGTAACAAAGGTTGGCCCTAAGGTGATCGTTGTGTTTTTCCAAAGTTTATGGCTGTGCTAAAGCAGTGTTAGTCAATGAACATAATATCAAAATCAGTTTTCTCACTAAGAATTAATTTGGTGTTCTCCTCCTATTTGTATCTAACATACATGGAATCCTTTTACTTGTACCTAGCATACAGGTAATCCTCTCACTCGTACCGAACTTACAGGTAATCCTCTCACTTGTACCTAACATACAATACAGGTAATCATCTCACTTGTACCTAGCATACAGGTGATCCTCTCACTTGTACCTTATATACAGTTAATCCTCTCACTTGTACCTAACATACAGGTAATCCTCTCGCTTGTACCTAACATACAAGTAATCCTCTCCCTTGTACCTAACATACAGGTAATCCTCTCACTTGTACCTAGCATACAGGTAATCCTCTTGCTTGTACCTTACATACAGGTAATCCTCTTGCTTGTACCTTACATACAGGTAATCTTCTCACTTGTACCTAACATACAGGTAATCCTCTCACTTGTACCTAGCATACAGGTAACCCTCTTACTTGTACCTAACATACAGTTAATCCTCTCACTTGTACCTAACATACAGCTAATCCTCTCACTTGTACCTAACATGCAGGTAATCCTCTCACTTGTACCTAGCATACAGGTAATCCTCTTACTTGTACCTAGCATACAGGTAATTCTCTCACTTGTACCTAGCATACAGGTGATCCTCTCACTTGTACCTTACATACAGTTAATCCTCTTACTTGTACCTAGCATACTTGTACCTAACATACATACAGGGAAAACTGTGAAAATTGTGCTCTAGACTGAAAACATTTCTTAGCTCAGACCTTTCATGCAAGTGTTAACACTAGTGATGAGATCAGCAGTCTTTATTTGTAGTGGTACACAGCTCTGCATTAGTTGTGCTATGTAGCAGTACATAGCTCTGCATTAGTTGTGCTATGTAGCAGTACATAGCTCTGCATTAGTTGTGTTATGTAGCAGTACATAGCTCTGCATTAGTTGTGTAGCAGTACACAGCTCTGCATTAGTTGTGTTATGTAGCAGTACACAGCTCTGCATTAGTTGTGCTATGTAGCAGTACACAGCTCTGCATTAGTTGTGCTATGTAGCAGTACACAGCTCTGCATTAGTTGTGCTATGTAGCAGTACACAGCTCTGCATTAGTTGTGCTATGTAGCAGTACATAGCTCTGCATTAGTATGTTGTGTAGCAGTACATAGCTCTGCATTAGTTGTGCTATGTAGCAGTACATAGCTCTGCATTAGTTGTGTTGTGTAGCGGTACATAGCTCTGCATTAGTTGTGTTGTGTAGCAGTACATTGCTCTGCATTAGTTGTGCTATGTAGCAGTACATAGCTCTGCATTAGTTGTGTTGTGTAGCGGTACATAGCTCTGCATTAGTTGTGTTGTGTAGCAGTACATTGCTCTGCATTAGTTGTGCTATGTAGCGGTACATAGCTCTGCATTAGTTGTGCTATGTAGCGGTACATAGCTCTGCATTAGTTGTGCTATGTAGCAGTACACAGCTCTGCATTAGTTGTGCTATGTAGCGGTACATAGCTCTGCATTAGTCGTGTTGTGTAGCGGTACATAGCTCTGCATTAGTCGTGTTGTGTAGCAGTACATAGCTCTGCATAAATCGTACTATGTAGATTTTCTTGTAATGTTGCCAAGTACAGTTTTTCATTCGCTCTATTACAAAAATAGCCAAATCGACCTTTTCAAAAGTCTGGTTGATTTTTTTCAACCATTACAGATCTCTTGCGCTGATTAGCACAGAGACTGTAGACAACTGGACAGACATGTAGTTATTGTTCCACCAATCCAGACAGCTAATGACTTTCTCAAAAGTTGTTTGGTCCCAGAGACAGCTAACAGTCAGCTATTGTGCTGTTAAACTTTGTAAGCGTAGCCCTAATTTGGGTTTATTATAACAAATGGCAATAGTTACCTTTTGATTAAGGCTGTGACGCTGTTAAAAAATTTAGTCAAGATTAATGTTATTTTCTTATTTATTGATCTTGATTAATCGAAAAAATAATCTCCTGTGATACCTATAATTAGCTCCGATTCTCCAATATATAATTCGGCCTTCTCTGTTCTTACTGAAGACTACAAGCATGGCATTGTATCGTGGTGGATTGGGATTCCTTCTCAGTCATAGAAAGGGTAAACTTGAAACATTACAAATAGCAATAATAATGGATGCCATTAGTTGAACAAAATTGCAAGTGGCAAGTTTAAAAAAATAAGTCCTACCAGTAGCGATTAATTAAAAGATGGTTTTCGATCGCGTTAATCGTTTGTGGAAATTGTTCGCGTTAATCGTAAAAATAACTCAATTAAATCACAGCCGTACTTTTGATCTGCGTGACAATGCAACAAATTAAAATTTAAAATGCTTAACCCTTGACCCTGTTACTGATTCGTCTTTTTCCTGCTCTAAATTTGTTTATTTATTTTGCTAAAAACAGTTATATATCATTGGTGTCATAACAACCGTGTATAACAGAGTTGGTTTTTTCTGCAGGAATTAGCTCTGTCTAAAGTTTGGAGCTCTTTTAAAAAGAGCTAATTTTTTCATTCATGTCGTAGAAGCAATTAATGCTACTTTCCGCTGTTGTACTTTTATTTGTATAGTCACCATTGCATAGAACTATCTAAGATTCTAGAAGCAATCACAAGCACATACACAGCTTGAGCATCTTTTTATTACAAGCACTATGAGATAAACCTTTCTCGGTATTGTTTGAAATTTGTTGAATAGGGGCTGAGCTGATGACACATGTATTATTCAGACAATCTGTACACAAACGTATTGTGTTCAATCATTTGATTTTATAGCGATAACAAATTTATTGTTGAAAGCTTATCATGAAAAACTTTATTGACATGTAAGGCAATAGGTTGGTGTTGAGATAGCTAGATCCTCACACAGATATGGTATAATTGTACACAACAAGAATTACAGCTTGAATAGCGTTGCAGACGAATATTGTTTTGACAAGCCTTGAGATATGTATTGGTCGTAGTCAAATACAGAGAGAGTACAGGTTATTTTTGTAATTATGATGGAATTCTATACATGCTACAATTGAAATATTAGTAACTGTTGATGACTGATGCCAATAGAAGGGAAAATTTTTTCTTATGGTTATGGTATTGACTCTGGCTGCAAATAACTATATCAGCATTGACCATCTATTTGGGCTAATCTATCAGCATTTCATTTTCAGTTCAGTTTTATTTTTCATACTTCATAATAGGTTTGCTTAACGGGAAAAACGTATAAAAAAGAAAGGGAAACAGCAAAAACTATTTCGTTTATTCTGTATTGATACCTACACGATGTACATCCATATTCTCAAAACCGTTAGGCTCAGTTTGCATTTTTTTGTGAATAGTTATTACTTATGTTAGATTATTGCTGTTTTTTTAACACAAATTACCAGTTTTTATCCAATCTATCATCCGACACCAACTCTTTCAGTTGTTTTAGCTAGGTTTCAGCTCTTTCATACCTTGCGTTGTAGTTTTCTGCCCATGAGGACACTTATAAACATTGCTTCGATTGTGTACATTTTTGGTTACAGTAAGAAATGGCTTCCAAAGGAGGGAAACGCAGGCCGAGAAGACAGGAAGATGGCGGACACAATGTCAAACTTTCCAAGCTTCTCTCCTACACGCTGCGCCACGGTGCCATCAAGGATGGTCTGAAAATTTCAAGTTCTGGCTTTGTTAGAATACGAGACATTCTTGCACACCCAAAGTTTGCGGGTTACAGTGTTAAGGACATTGAGGAAGTTGTCAATGAGAATGACAAAAAAAGATTTTCCATTGGTCAAGGCAATGATGCAGATGATTTGCTAATACGAGCCAATCAGGGCCACTCATTGTCTGTTCCCGATTTAGAGCTGGTTAAACTAGAGCTCAATGAGCTGCCAACAGCCATACATGGAACGTACGAGAAGTGTGTAGACAAGATAAAAAGGATGGGTCTATCAAGGATGGGCCGCAGTCATATACACATGGCTGTAAGTGAACCGGGAGAAAGTGGAGTCATCAGTGGAATGAGGAAGTCATGTGACTTCATAATAGTCATCAACATAGCGCGAGCACAAGCAGATGGCCTCGAGTTTTTTCGCTCAGCCAACAATGTCATTCTTAGCGAAGGAAATGCTGATGGAGTTATCTTACCGAATTATTTTGATTCAGTAAAACCAAGAAAATAGCATGATAATTTAGTGTGGTCTTTTTGTAACTGTGATCTTTATTTTAAAGCAATTCATTTAGGTCTTGGATGAAAAGGAGAAAATAACTCCATATAAATTTATTATCGATTTATTTATAATAATATCGTGTATTTTCAGTATCAAGCAGTTATCAAAGCAGTTGCAGCAGTTTTATAGTATATATTTTTATTTGGCTACACGTAATGTAATGATATGTATTGCTAGCTATGCAAACATAACATTTTTGTTACATGGCATTTTCACCTCATTAAATACGATCAACATTAATAAATATTATAATAATAAATATCATGATCATGTGCAATAATAGTAATATTATAAATAAACTTACCATTCTGTCAATACGAAAGTTTAATAATAAAAAACATAGTATTAATATAAATTAATTGATAATAATTATATATATGGAGTTATTCCACCCAAGACCTAAATGAACAGTTTCATAACTTGTACTGGCTCAAAATTCCTAATAGCCCTTCCTGATTTTATTTATTGAATTTTTATGATGTACTGTGCAGAACAACTACTTTGATTTCTCAGGAAAGCCATGTTTGTTTTACTGGATGATCTCACAGATTAGAACTATATATTTAATTATTTGTATTTAAATGTCAAATATATATAACTGGTAATTAAAAGGGCAGTTGTTTATGTGGAAACTGAGTGGATCACAATACAGGTTTAGGGATCAACAATTGGGGCAGTCAGTTGGCATAGGTCCAAACTGATAGCCCAGCCTCCCTCTGCATCGGGCAATAAGTAGTTCTTTTACCTGATTGTGTCTACAGCATATTTCTATACAAAGAAAAGACAACTCCCATATCTGATATATACTTCACCAATTACGTGCAGATGTAGTGTTCCGCTTAGATGAGGCTTCACACCAGCTGGCTAACTGGAATAGAATTACAGGAAAGCTAATAAAAAACCTGCAAAATCTTATTCCCTAAAACTTCATACAAAAACCATAAAATGAAGGATTAGAGTTGCAGGGTGGCAGTAACATAAATGGTTACAATAGCTGCTGTACACATATCCATTGAGATATATGATGAAAAAAATGTTATGGCAAAAGTTATTTCATGCTTTGAGCGCATCGAAAATATCTCAACAAAAATATAAATATGCACACAACTGTACAACAACAGAAAGTATACAAAGCCCAATTTTCACTTTCAGCCGAGCCTTTTTTTTACTGATTTTTTTTTCTTCGATGATGAGCTACCACTATCGTCTTTTTTCTCTTCTAGGCTGCTGCTTCTTTTATCTTTCTTAGTCGGTGAAACATCAGTGTAGTAGTCACTCGTCTCTTGGCTCTCATCCACCCGTGACCTCTTCTTGCTGACACGATCACTTTCTTGATGCCTACTATAACTGCTGTCACTGGATGCTGTGTGCTGTCTATTGTCAAATGATGTGCTGCCAGTGAAGTCATCACGTTGGTAAGATTTGTTATCATACTGGTGTGAGTGTTCACGGTGGCGATACGGTCTTCTGCTGTTATAATACGGGTCATAGCCACGGCTGTATGCACCCTGCTGTCGGTTATAAGAATAGTCATCATTGTAGTAGGAGTTGTCCCACTGTCTTCCGTAATGTGAATAATTGTCAACTGAGTCATTGCGCCAGCCGTACCCATCATTCCTCCTGTCATAATATTGGTATCTGTCCCCACCTGTGTGTCTTTGTGTGTTATTCTGTGGTTTCGTATTCCATTGAGGGGCGTCATACTCAGCATCGTGATATGCCCCTTCTCCGCTTCTGGTCTAAATGACAAGAGAAACAACCGCTGGCAATGTTGTATATTCGACATGGATACACCAATGGAGTAGGCAACAAGGCAACATAACACAAAAACTTCACAATAAATGACACGCTTGCCAACAGGATGTGGGCACAGCCCACCAGTCGACTCGTGTAAGTTACAATAAAACAAAAATTCTCTTCTAACTTTTCCAGCTGTTATTAATGCTAGCAAACAAGTGATTTCTGCTGATATATACAACAATGGCATGAAAATTTTAAATCCAACTGCCTTGCCTAGCATGGGAATGATAGATACTGTGCTATAAGTTTTACATCAACTATATCAATAGGTTATCTTCTGTATTATATTATTATCATTATCGACATTAATAATAAAATTATTTTTTATACCTTCATGTAATATCGTGAAATACTAAAATATGTCAAGTAATTGAATAATTATTATTATAGCCTTTTTATTCATAATATTATATTACTGGTATTCACCATATTAAACAGCAATTAATCAAAGTTATTAAATAATATATAATAATATAATAAGACACATTTTACCCATTTCTCTATATAATTTTTGTTTAAATTTCACTGTTATATAGTTTATCCCGTCTGGTTGGAAAAGCCGAAAGTACACAATCAGGTACCTACACGCTGCCAGATAAATAGAATATGAATAAAAAGGACAATTTATAGATGTTAAATTTGATCAAGCTCCTACTAGTACAGCATAGATCGATAAAACCATCAATGGACGAGATTTGAATTTTGTTACAAGATGAGACCATAAAACAGATTTTTAGATAAGTTTAAATATTTGAAATCCACAGAGACTTTTTTAATGTAACAATCAATGACAATTCCATGAAGATATTCTGTTGAAGTAGCTTTTAGAATATTAGAAATTTTGTTTGTGGTATCATAGATAGGAATGGTAAGCTTGAAGTGTGATTACGCTAATGCTTAGTTTAAACGGCCGGATTTCAGCCGTATTATGTAGTGTTTTCTCAATACGGCATCAAATCCGGCTGAACAAAGTAGTCACATTTTAGTCGAATTTCCAGCCATAAGTGCGCCAGCGGTTGCTTTAACTCCGACATAGAAATGGCCAGTCGTATTTTCAGGCGTGTTTAGAGTGAGATCTCATGAGACTACAGAACAAACAACAACAATGACCGCATGGCAGCCCACGAGGTGATGATTTTCTGTATTTGTTAACGCCATCCAACTATGTAATAGTAGCAGCAGTTGTTCTTGTAGTCATTGATTGATGAGAGACAGCCTGCCAATCAATCAAGTGATAACAATCCGCTCACGATGTCAAGTGGTCATAATAGGCTTGATAGTAAGGATAATAATAAATAATAACAATAATAATAATAAATAATTATTATTGTAATTATTAATATTGTAATTATAATAATAAATAATAATAAAACACTGCTAAGAGGCCTGATCGTTTAAACCAGGAGTGCTTTGCAGCGGAATCTCCAAACCGACTATCCGATCCGCCTCCACTCCTGCTGATTAAACTGGTCGGAGGTGCAGTCGTTTCTCAGCCAGATTGATAACACGACTGTCTAATACGGCTGAAAACCAGCCGTTTAAAATAAGCATAATTTGGCTATGCAACCATTTTGTTTACTCCATTCATTTGACAGAAACAACTAGTCAAAGTGAAACTCCTTAAAGGTACTATGTCACCGATTTTGGGCTAAACCTAATTTATCCATTTCTAGTGACTTTTGGCACAAAATTTTTTGCAGAGTGGTGCTTTCGTTAATTCCATCTATAGTATAAGCGCAATAGATGCTGACTTGTTGGCAATTTTTTCCGAGGCACAACAACTTACATGTATGTAAGGTCAGAAAGCGAAGTAGCAAAGATTGGCTTGTTTGGATAGAAGGAGGGCTTCCAAGTCATGGTCATTGTACACAGACTTTCAAGAGCATAAAAAATTAGGTTTGCAATTATTTTCAGATTTTTTGGTGGTGTTTGAGTTGAGTCAGCATTTTTTTTATTGTTGATAGGTTTGCTATTGTGTACACACTGGCATTGATAGGTTTGCTATTGTGTACACGCCAGTATTCACGTTATAAATTATATGGAAAATATCTCAAAAACCAAAGCAATATTACAGTTAAAAAAAAAATCATTTTTACTTCAAACAATATCAAAAGGTTCAAATTATCATTCTTTAGAATTTATTTTTGAAGAAAAAATACCGTCAGATTTTCATCTGTGGCGTCGTTGTTGTAAATCAACAGCAACATTAAATCAGAATTACATGTTATTCCGCTGAAAAAATATTAAACAATATTGATTTTAAATCAATAATGTTTTTTAAATACAATAAAAAAATAAATGGGAACTCACTGTGATTAATTTTAGTGTTTTGGTTGAGACCATGGATGAAATATAACAGGATTGCCAGCTACGGCCGTTCATTATAACTTTTACCACGATGCAAGTGAGGCCTTTTATGGGAGTGGCCATGACAGTGATATTTACGCAGTATCCGGTACGTACATGGGCTTTTCTTGAAGCAGTGCTCAGTTGTCTTCTCATTAAAAAAGACAACTACGCCACTCCACGCAAAAAACTGGAGAGTTTCCGGTACATTCATATTATTTGGCGTTTAAAAAATTGCGGCACTCGCTGTAAAATTATTTTATCACAACCTGCGGCCCCTTACTATAGCGTATGTCACAATTTCCTTGTAAAAGCCGCGCAGTCACGGTCTACATCCGGTACCAACTTCGCCATTCAAATTGCTTCACCTGATTGGGCGCAGCTGGCAATCCTGTTATATTTCATCCATGGTTGAGACTATTTAGCACTAATTGACACTAAAGAGGAGACAACTCCGTCTAGAGAATTGAGTATCAATCGATGACACACAACCTTTAAAGACTCATCTAATACATATATCAACAATTTTGTGACAGAAATGGGAAAACAGTTGTTTATTTTATCGTCGGCGAACCAATTTTCCTTCGTTTGCCGCGAACGTCTAGAATCAAGAGTGTTTGGTTTTCGCGGGCCGGTCTTACGATTATTGAATATTCCTTGGCGATGATTGGTCAACTTTTTCCTACTGTTGATTCCTCAGCCATAACTGCCAATGCGCTCATATAAACCGTTAATGGGCACCGACATGTGCATAATAATTGCATGTGAAGTGCAGATATGGACTACGGGGGGAAAACTTCTCTCAAAGTGCCAAATTCGTGGCCGAAAAACGCTGTGTGCGGAGAGGCCTTACCTACTGAACTTCTATGATTTATTTTCTTTGTTTACGGTGACGGACAAATAATTATGAAAACTGTAAGTAATCAGTGACAACAAATTGTTTAGACGGTCTAACTGTCTTAGACCAAACCATTTTGCCCCGATCGACAGCGGACAATTATAGTACTCTACCAATTTTGACCTCTTAGCTATTTTATATACGAGTTTTAAATTTCAGATTTAGTGAGTTGCTAATAATTGAAAGCTGTTGTATTCAAAAATAGCCATAGGATTCAAACCAAATAAAATAAAAATATTTAACTCTGGCTCAGGCCATTTGTTCAGGTAATATCATGATCGGGTTGTAGAGCATCACACTGTACTTATAAATTTTGATGTGCTCGTAAAACATGTTGAGACAAAACTTTGAAAATGAATCGTTGACTCGAATCTACTGACACAAATATTCTACAACTCTGCATCCATTGACACGCACGTGATGTAATAACTTCAAACAATTCTCTGTTTGAAGTCTGAGCATACAGTAGCTGCCAACTCAAACTCTATAGCAACACAAATCACAATGGAGTTGCCCCTCCACGTTCAAGAGGAGAAAACTCAGAACTTAACAACAAGGTTTGGTGAATAGACATCATGGATGAAGTATAACAGGGTTGCCAGATACTAAATTTGAGTGCCTAAATTTATCGATTGTGTAACGACTAGACGCACGTCACTTTTACAAAATAGCTACATTCGACTTGTGATAAATTTAGTAGTAAAGTCCGCCATTAAAGAAATCTAAAACTTAAAGTTAAACCGATGTCATTTTACGGCTTTTTCAATAGGAGTATTCGCGACCTATGTTCGCTGAACAAACTGCAATAAAAATAATCAGACCGGCAATAAATTTAATCAATAACTAATCATATTGTTCGGAACTCGTGGGTCAACAAAAAGTAGCTCACTGAATAAAAAAATAATCAATGAGCGTTTATTTATATTGTTTGTAGGTCGCGAATGAAACTAAACACTAAATGAATTATAACGAGCGAGTTGACTTTTTTCATTTCCATAAAAAAGTTTTACAGCCTTAAAAAATAATTCAAAATAATTGCAACTGTTCGAAGTTTACTAAATTGAAGGATAGTTTTACAACTATTCCAGTTTATAGCAGCTCAAATTTTTTTTTTTTTTTAATTATTTTGAAAACTGGGAGTTATCTTCTTTATGATTTGTTCGGTAAACTATAACAATTCATTGAATAATTATGACGTTCTAAACTGATGTTCTGTTCCATTCGCGACGTATTGGATTACGAACCCCTATTAGTTTTGTACTTTCTTCGACGAACGAGTTGCGAATACTCTTATTATTACAAACAATTACAGGTATATTATCAGTGACCAGGTCCTTTTTTGTAAGAACCAGAAACTGTAGGCATAAGCAGCATGTTTGAATCCTCATAAATAGTAAAGTAACGCCTGGATGTTGATGAAGATTAAAAAACTAAGAAGCACACGATATTGAATTACGGAGTATAAGGATACACATTTCCAGGGGTGGGCAACTGCTCAAAAATGGCGTTAACATGCGACTCTCACAAATGGCTGGCAATCATGTTATACTTCATCCATGATAGACATTGATGCAACAGGTAGCTAGTACATACATGTGACCGGTGCGCAAATTGTTCAGGTATGCCTCACGCTCTATCTCATGACCTCTGCACGTGTTGAAGAGCTCAATGGCCTCATCAGCATTCATATTCTCCTGCTCTACCAAATACCTGCACAAAACAAAAAGCATTTATGGGAGGAATTGTAATAGCGAGTATAAATTCAGCGCTGATGAGTGCAGAAATGCTACAAACAGATTTGAAGAGTTGTCTCCTCAATAAAACTGTTAAACCCAGCTTGCCACCAAACGATTGTGTGAGGAAAGACTAATTTGTGGCATTACTTACAAACATTCATAAAAACGTTAGTGAGCAAAGCAATTACTTCAGACAGGGGAGTTTTTAACTCAGAGATTTCTTGGCAAAATCCATCACGATTATAATTATTATCACAGGCAGTCAACAAGGGCTGATGCTGACATCAGCACCGCTGTCTGTCGCACCCACATAACAGGATACAGGCAGCATCAGAGAGTCAGCTGTCCACATAGACATTTTATGTATCCAAATGACCCAAACTTGGGTAATAAAAATACAACAATAGTAGTCAGATGGGCCGAGGTAGCCCACTAACTCACTTGCATATGATATAGCCAGTCCTGTTGACACCGTGTGTGCAGTGCACCCCAATAACCATATCTACGAGAGAAAACAATTCACATTCAGATCTGGCTAGTTACTATAGCAACTAAATTCATTATTAAAAATAAAAAATGAAACAATGCGATGAACGGCAAGAAATGTTGGGCTTACCATCTTGGTTGCTTTTCTTCAGAAAGGTTCCCACAGTCTCATTGAATCTATAAACAGGTCAGATGTATAAATCATACAAGATGCGACTTGTTGGCAGCAGTCCAAAAACTAGCTCATACAATAATTATGGCTGCTTCTCTTCCTTTCGGGGAAAATGGGGAAAGTTTTAGCTGATGATGCAATCGACTATGACGAATGGAAAACTGCTGACGCTATCTATATTAATGCATACAGGAAATCAGAAAAATTACAGGATCAAAGTCTAACGATTGATTTCCGTCACCATATCGTCATTTATGGGACAATGAGGGAAATATTAGGAGCTGACGAAATACAATCTTAGAAACATTGAGATGCTTAAATATTCAAATTATTTTAGTGCCACTCCAGCTCATAGCAGCAGGTGATGTACCCGCTTTTCAATTGTATAATTTATGCATTTGACATTTCAAACAATGCTGCGGCTGGCATGCCTAGAAATCACTTGATCAGAGGTTATACGCAGGAATGCTTACAGATAATTGTTCTCCGGCAGCACATTTATGGCGTATGATCGAAGTTAGAAATCCCATTTGCCCTAAAATTCAAGCTGGATAACCATTGAATGCGCAGTAGCCAAACGCAAAAGTTTGCTCCTAACTTTATTTATTGCTAAACTATCACAAAACATGCTTACATTGAGTTATGTTGGCGATGGTGAAGACAAACCAACCACAAACAATTCGATATATTGACTGACTGGAATACTATTAACTCTACCAACTACCATACTACTAGCCACAAGATGGATAGCTACAGAACTGAAATAGATGGACCAGTCAGTCCTGATATTAGTTGTAACTTAATCTACAGGGGAACGATCAAGTGCAGATTTAATGAATTTAAGGTTTTCAAAGCTTTGACCATCGCCGGTTGTACAACGCTTGAACTAGTCACAAGAGATGCGACCACAAAGAGGGAAGGCTTGTGAGTTATGTAACACATTGCAGAAATGAAGACAGCGACACGAATAATACAAGGAATCCTGGCTCATGCCACTGCCTCCATCTCACTAGGCCAATCTATATAACCAGACAGAACTTATTTGGTTGTTGGTAGTTATCATCTTCTGGAATCAAAGTCTAAAACGTTTATTCACTCCGATATAAGATGGAAGGTGATAAAAATTTAATGAATGAACTTTGGATAGTAATCTGTAAAATTTAATAACAACTACTTATGTGTGCTGAGCAGAATGTTGGTCCGTGGGAATTTGACCTTCAATCTGCCATCGTACACTCCAAGACTGACTAGCTGGAAATTTATTTAAATAAAAAATACTGTGTGGGCACATTCTGCCTGTTCCAGTGTCAACCCAATGCCATTAAGGTTTTGGCAAGCGTGAAAAATTCTCAACAGGAGAATTTCTAACCAAAAAGGTTGCCCTTGGAAGCAGACAGTTTGAAGAGTCTACTTGAACAAACTTTTTGCCAATTTTGTTTGGTTACCATAGATAATGAACTTTTCACACATACGTATTTCCGTATCTGTAACGCTAGAAGACCACTAAATGTTACATTTAGGAATGAAAAATATCTGATAATCAATAAAATATGTATTGTTATTGATGATTTTTATTTCAAATTTTCAATAATTTCTAATGCACACATTTGTATTGAGTACTAATGGGAACTGTGACTGTCTTTCTCAAACATCATTTGGTATTGGAAACCGCTTCACGAAAAACGGTAGCGCTATTAAAAATATGTATACAATGCAGATTAGGCTTTACTATAATAAATACAATAATTGTCATTGGAACATAAAAAATTATTTAAAGGAAATTTAAAATACTCATCTCAAGATCTCAACAACAAATTTTTTGTCATAGAGAAAAAAATATACTTTCACAACCCTAGAAGTTCTTGATGATTTGCAATTTTTTTACCAGAAATTTTTATGCGTTTAATTACGATGGTAACAACTATTTTAGTAGATTTGTCTTCCTGTGGGAACACAACTGTGTTGTTCAAGTCATTTGGTGCTGGAATCACTAGCGTCTCCTTGCGTTTGTACTTGTACTAGCGCAGGCCCCATTGACCAAATAGTACGCAGCTATTGCGTAGGGTTGGGGGTAGAAGCTGGGTGCAAGGTCCACATGCCAGCTGGGAACATGCAAACTTCATTGATAATAAATCGCTACCTTGTCAGAAGATATAAGCACAAATTACATGACAGAGCAAACAAGATCAAAATATTACTAGCGTCCAAAGTGTATTTACCGATAAGAAATAGTTTTAATTAATGGTACACCGAGTACACGTCGAACCAAATCGGACTTTCAACAGTTTTTTCTCGTACTGACGGCATTCCAGTAAATATTACAGCTTAGTTGTACAGTATGTTATCTTTTTCAAAATCTGTCAAGTAGCTACGAGTATGTAGCAATGACGATTGCTAAATTCTAGAGCTAAGGCTATAAATGACATCTAGAAGATTCCAAAATGAAAACAACAGAAATATCCCCACCCAGTGTGTATGGTATTGGAGAGACCACACACTACATACATTGGCCGTGCGTGCGCACACATCAGTCATAATCGGCTGACTTACCCAAAATGCACTTATAGATCTGGTGGAGAGATATGGCATTGTGTTTAATGAGTCACATTAACAGTCGTAAATCAAGTGAAAACTTTGCGATAAGCCAGAGCATAAACATATTACATAGCATCACAGTCTTGTGTGTGATTGAGGGGCGGTTACATACCAACCAGTTAATGAGGTGATAAGCGTGAGGAACCATGGCACAAACAGGATAACTCCATGACTAATTGAATTTAACAAGTTACATTGCAGTCAGTTAGCCAATCATATAGCAGTAAATACATGTATGAGAAAGAGAAAGCTGCATGAGGAGCAGACGTGTATTGGAACACATAGCTGGTTGGATGTGTATAATTTATAACAAGGTAAGATTTGATGTTGTACTGGTTAATGTGAGTATTTATTGGTTAACTTAACTAACATTAGTTAATTCACTAGTACTCGGGTAGCGACGGTAGACTAGGGGCAGAGGACGGGTAGAAACAGCTCATCATTGTTACAGATCGTTAGAAGTAGCACATATCGGAATAGTCACAGTTAATCAGCACATTTTGCAGACGAAATCATATTACACGTCAGTGATACCTATAGAGCGAATGCGGTGGAAGGTAGCAGGTACAGTTAGCTATTGAGATTGATATTTCAACTGATTACAAGCGTGTATGAATATTTTGAGACAGAGTATGTCTACGGTTACTGATCAGATGGCTATCTCCGGCTGTGCAAACCTCGTGCCTTGGAAAATATTGGGCTGATATAATACATATCATCGTTACTTTAAAACGATAAATGTGAAACTCGGCAAATAAAGAATAGTAATCTACGACCCCGACAGTATTTTGAGGCACATTTTCGTTTTTTATTATCAAAAATGCATTTGTATTATCTGAATTTCAACTTGCAAGACATGTGATGTGATAAAGTTTTAATTATTTATGAAGGCTTTTTATTTCAATGTTCTATATCTTAGCGCAGGATTTGTGTGTTAAAACCATAAATACATAACATTGTGTAGCAGACCGCAATACTCCAGGCCAAATGGACAAAACTAGCATTTCTACTCTTTGGCTAACTGAATGGTCAAATTCCAGTTGATCATTATTTGGTCGCCAACAAACTGTTGGGCTGTATTATGTCGTTAATATGGCGTTTGTTTGTTGTTAGTTGTATTCTCATCGTTTTCCTGTATAGCTTTTGGTGGGTGGCTATTGTTGATGCAAGCGCACAAAGGATGAATGGCACATGGCATTCATTGAGTACAGTAAACTCTGTACAAAATATTTTGTTTTCGTGCCCATTTGAATAAATTCATAGTGTGTCAAAGCAGTCAGTAGTTTGATTTATGAGACAAAAGAACTCATTTAGAAATGACAAGCTAGTTTGGTTAGTGTGGGGTCTTTGAAGTGTATTGTCTTGTCTGCTGGTATTCAGCTATCATGTGCATACAAACTAACCTAATTTTGAAACAGCGATCACTTGAATCATATTAAAAGTTATCTTAAATTTGTCATGTAAATAGAGGCTTGTGAAAGCTGATTACCGATTACAAAGAATGACAAGCTTTGCTCATGTTACTTTTTGTTTGCCCTTGTTAGCTAAATAATCTCTCGATTCACAGATTATTCACCAGACAATTTATCGGCTGTAATACAATATTACTTTCATGTGCACTGACTTGTGATGACTTTTAATGGAACGCTGACTGCTTTGTGTGACTCACTATCGCTACCCCTTCCAATACCAATAGATCTCATCTCCTTCATTTTTTCATTATTACCATCAGTTTGCCAGCAAAGTAGATCGTTTGAAAGCCCAGTCAGCAACTGCTGGTGGATGACCTTTCTACTGGTTTTCCCAAGTTTGAACCTGGGACCTCAATCTCAGAAGTTCTGCACTCTACCCACTAGGCCTGAATGCTTGCCTTGTGTGTACTCCTAAATCACTCAAGGTGGTCAATTAATGGATTAAAGGCAATAATAAATGGACTACCGGAAATTGTCAATAATAAAAGTCTAATATCACTATGGCAACCACATTTTTTTTCAAATATTTCTAGATGTGCTACTGTGTCTTTGCTGTAGGCTTGTTACAATGGCGAGAGAAGGATTCTCAGAGGTGCAGTCTCTGATGAATGCCAGCACAGAGAAGCGACACAGTACAGAGAAGCGACACAGCACAAGGATACCGTTGGATTATAAAAACTCAGGAATACTGCGTCAGTCCATTGCAAACTACCAGAGACAGCCGACGAGCATACAAGAGGAAATAGTCACGCTGGAACAGGCTATAGTACAGCTAAAGACCTATATGTCGGCTGTACCCACAACACTTCCAGTAGAAGATGAACAGATGCATGGAATAGAAAGATACATGAGGAGTATAGGTTAGTTATCTTGGAACATCATTTTCCTTGCTAGTAAAATTGACAGTCCAAATCTGTTTAGCATGCCTATCTGGTGGAGCTGATCTTCTTGTGGCTATGTGATGTATAGGCAGATATCAATCAACCCCACGGTGGCTGTCACCTCGGCTTTAAGCTAACAGTCTTAACATCATCACACAATAAGCAACAACAGGAGCTCTTGCTTGAAAAATATAATTAATCAAAGATCTATGATTTCACTTTAGATGGGGTAGCAACGCTTAGAGACAAACGTTGTCTTGTTTACTGTTTGCGAAAATAGAATTCTTTCTCAAAGTATCAGATGACAACGAGGGTTCAACACAGACCACAGAATTTATTGAGCATTGATAAATATTGCCATGACCAGTGAATGTGCTCAGTGTACACCAGTGTACACCAGTGCATTGATAATGAAAGTTTAGATTGTACTCCGCATTTCAATTATTTCCAGCTTGGTCCTCACATTCTCTCCCATTTTCATTTCTCTATACCCTTTCTCTACCTTTTACTTTCTACTCTCCGCTGTTTCTCTCACCCCTTCCCCGCCATTTTATCACTTCGGCCTTCCCTTCCCCGGGCCTCTTACTTTTTTATCTACACCAACAATATAACTGGAACTGCTATATTTACAGGATGCAACGCTTGCAAAGTACGATCCAAGTTAAAACATCTCGAGCCGCGATGTGAGAGCACAACAAATGTAGAGTGCTCACAGAGTACTATGCAGAGGAGAGGTAGTTACTATAACACCAGATACACACAGTACAACACACTAGCAGTGACTGTATACAACGCCCTAGCGCTCTATAAGGAGACAATAGACATCTACTACAACAAACTCGTCTCCCACTCACAGCACCGACCGATGAGCTACTGGGTTGTGGCCGAAGATGAAGATGACTCAGCCGCAGAAACTCCACTTGTCGGCAGCGATTTAGCCAGCAGCGTGCTCAAGATGAAACAGAAGCTGTCGTTACAAGAGCATGACATCAGTGAGAGAGAGAAACGAATAAGAGAGTGGCACAAACTGCTTAGTTCCACGTTTCATTCAAGATTCGAGTCGGACGATGATACAAGTAGCAGCTCTAGTCCCCCTAGCTATGATATTGAGGCTGGCTTGGTAAAAGTCCACGAGTACGCAACCACAGAATCCAAGAAAAAACTTAAACAAAATTCAATCTCAGCAAAAAAAGTTGGTATGGCGATGTTGTTGACCATAGCGTTAGTGATTGTTCTTGTGGGTGTAGTAGCAGTGGTATTGTACTACCACAGTGGATTCCTAACATTGCATAACCAAAACGTTACAGCTATTGATGATAATTCAACGCAGGATATCAAAGCTACAATCATTCACAAAAAGGTAACCTCATCAACAGTTCTGGTAAATAATTTGACCTTGAGTAAGGTCACATACGCAGAAGCTACACCCACTTCTAAAAAAACTATTACCAATAATGCAATGGACCTATCAACAGCCCCAGTATTGCCTGACCACACAACATCAAAACTGGACACTTCTACTGTTACAACAATAGAAAGATTAGCCGAAACCACAGGTTGGTCAACGACTTCTACAGAAAATGTGTATCATTCAGAGACAGTAGGTTATGCTGCTACCACACCGACCCTGGAAAAGACATCAAATGTAACCACAGCCAGGGACTGGTCTTCTGCACCAACTAATGAAAGCAGTAATATTACTGGTGAGTCATCGACCAATGGAAACGATAATTTGGCATCGATACAAAACTTTCCCGCTGCCGTGACTAATGTCACAATTAATGACATAACCGCAGCGACTAACCAATCAGAAGTCATACAGGATGCCACAACTACCCCATTTATAACAGTTACGCAAGTTCTGTCCGCTGCAATAGACAGAGAGAACAACGCAGAGTCAACTATATTGGATGGTACAAAGCCTACCGGACATTTTTCGATGGCTGAAAATAGAACAGAGTCGAATCCGCCAATAACAAGCATGACAACATAACATAACCACATATATAACATTTCCTTTTCTATTGCTTTACACTCTGATGTTAGACTATTAATAATAATAATATATATTTGTAGAACATTTATGTTAAGGTTGCACTAATCAAAGGCAGGCATACATTCATCTCACAAGATATATTTACTATTGGTGCTAATACATTATATTACTACTTATGCTGCACTCCATCTTCTGCTTATTATTCAATTAAACTTTATGTTTATTGTTTCCTGATTTAGTGTACTGATACGATAGTGTATAGTTTATTACTGTATGACCTTGACCTTTTATTGTTAGTGGTAGGTCATACATTCATAGTGTGGCCAGGCAACGATGGACAAAAACATTGGTAACCAATTAATAATTTTTTCCAATCGAGCTGACAAAATCTGGGTATTCAGTGAGTCACTTCATCGCCTCCATGCTATGTTTATTGGCATGGGTGGCAACAATGGGATAAGCAAGCATTTTACTTCAAAGTAGAGGCTGGCAACTTTGGAATTAATGGATTAAACATTACATGATGGTGGAAATTTGTAATGATGATGATGCGCTGACAAGTGCTTAAAACTAAAAACAGGGGTGTAACTAATACACATGAGTAGACTCACTTGTCCACCCTAGGTCTCCTTGGTATCACCTGGCCCTCTATTGGTATCTTCACATGCTGTACACCAGCCTCAGTGAACTCCTAACAACAAGCACAGCACATTGATGGACAATCAACAACTACCATATCGCAGTATACAATAACTAGTGCAGTGTTTAATAACAATTAAGAAGTCATCTTTCCCCAACAAAATATAAGGCAGATAACTCCAAATATTATACATGCTTTGAAACTTTTGGAGCTGCATATAATATTGTGGAAGGCCATGACAAAATACAACACTTTATTGTTGACAGTTGTATGCTTGATACTTCTACTACTTATCACAAATAGATTTGTTCAATGAGCTAGATTATCTGCATCATCTATATCATCTTGTATTCACATAAAGCGGGAAATAACAGCGACCTCGTTGGAGTTATCTCCCTGCATTTGGTGTGAGCAGAGAGAGTAATTGTTTAAATACAGAAAATTTTGCATGTGATCCAAGTCAGCGAGTTAGAATTTCCACAAGGTAGTTTGCCTGAAATACTCCATATATAGAATCTTCAAAAATCACGACTTTCAGTATAAAACTGGTATCGTTTTTTACAGAAGTTGGGTTGAAACTATATAAGTATGTAAAGATAACTCTTTTTTTAAATGAAAATCAAGCTGCCTAGATAAAAAATGCAAGACAAAACTCATCAAGCGTTTATTATAATTACTATTTTTATTCTTATGTTATATTCAAATGTACAAAATAAATATCAATTATCATTTTTAAGTAATTATTATTCTTCTTCATTAGCCAGATTCAAGATTTTTCTCGATAATAATAAACAAAACTGGCCAATAACAATATTTGTGCTATATACCTACTAATATAAATGCTATGTATTAACAAATAATACTAACAATCCATTATCATTATAAATATAATCAAATGCTTCAAGTTTAAAAAATGCAGCAAGAGTGAACCATTTTGACATTTGCTACGCAATAGTTACAATTGTGTGAAAATTGCTTTTCTTCCCCTAAAAGCAAAGGTTTTCCTCATCTTAACCAAACGAGAAACTGCAAATGTGCTAAAAAGGTTACGGAAAAAAGTTGGAAATTTGATTGTCCAATGACCATCTATATAATAAAAAAATGGTTTCCAATTAGATCAAGTTTATTTATGCCACTGAAAGACAATCACTATGTTCCCATGGTTCGAATTCGTTCGGGTTGAACTCATAAATCATCCATTCGGATCATGGGAATTGCGACTCGTACGAGTTGGTTCGTTTGGGTTGAGCATTCATTAGAATCATAGGATTCGTTGGTGCTGATGAATGCGAATTCGCTTGGACTGCTCTTTTGTGAAAGGGGCTTAAACTGGCGTTTTTTTCTGTAGATCAGCTTTGGTTATTTTTCAACTGCAGTTGTTTTTTTTTACATTTATACAATAACGACTCTTTGCAATTTTAACAACAGCTTAATAATTAATTATAAAATATTTACTATTTTTTTGGGAAACTGACAGTTCAGAGAATCATAGGCTCTGTTTGATAAGGGGGCAAACTAAATCATTATCATTTTTATAATAATAGAGATTCATTATTTTATTATGATGATATATAATTAATCATTATATTTATTAATAATCATTTATGATAATTATTATTAATTGTTGTTTTTAGTGTTACTCATCTACTTACTATTACTATTAGTAAGTGCTGTAAACATTCCACAAATCTGTCTCGTATTACTAATTAGTAATACGAGTGTGGTTGTTTACTACATATACCGATAGGTCTATGGTCTACTATCTCACTAACGATACAATAATTATTGCGCTCACAATTAGCTGTAACGGAAGGACAACTCCTGCATATGATTTCAATTCGAATTATCATAGGAACGGTTAGCAGTGCCAACCCGAATGAATGCTAACCAACACGAATGAACGTCCAATCCGAACGAATTCGAACAATGGGAACACAGTGAATGCCACTAGGTGACTACTGGAGGAATGAGCTATAGAAGTTGTTACAA
This sequence comes from Cryptosula pallasiana, assembly GCA_945261195.1. Lineage (NCBI taxonomy): Eukaryota > Metazoa > Bryozoa > Gymnolaemata > Cheilostomatida > Cryptosulidae > Cryptosula > Cryptosula pallasiana. The sequence goes on from OX183135.1 coordinate 8,268,196, forward strand.
ATTATTTTTGTTAGATGATATGTTACCTTCTACTCATTTCTCTTAAAATTCAACAAAACAACACTTTTATGTTTCAAAGATCACCTCCGAAAAAAAATCTGTTCGAATGATGTAAATTGTGAGTTGCTGTCAATTGATATATAAAATAAGAGTTATCCTCCCATACCAAAACGATTTGGAGAGGAGGTAGAGTTTATCTGACAACCCTGCAACTACCGTAGTGCAGATAATTTCTAAAAAAAACTATCATTTTCACCAAAATTTTTTACTTAAAACAAAAACTGTGTATTAAGCAAAATTTCGTTTTAAAACATTAAGTGACACACAATAAAAGTATTTAAGTGATATTTGAGCATGAAGTTGAGTTAAAACTCAAAGTTAATAAAATTATAATAACAAAGATTAATATTTTTCAAGTTTATATACCAAATTATACTGCATGAAAGCTTTCTAATTTCTTTTAACAGCACTTCATATGTTTTAAAATTATTTTATCTATTGATAAAAAAATATCGATTAATAAATGTACATGTTCAATTTATTATTAATTTTATTACATTTAAATTAACTTGTTTAAAGGAAATTGTCTCCACCACGGTAATTTCAGGGCTGTCAGATAAACACTACTCAGTGTTATGCAATTGATAGAGAGAACAACTCCACATAAAGTTATATCACTCACAGTGGGACAGTAATATCTTTTAGTGAAGGTGAGATCTATAACTAGTCCAAGGGTGTGCCCAGATTCCTTGCACATATCCATCAGTTGGGAAGGAGTGAAAGCATCACCCTCATCTCTTGATTGTGTCAGCTCCTACAAACAGACATCAGTATAATGAGTTGTATAACACATGTCTATGACGGAGTATAGTAGAGAGCACGTATCTCCAAAAAATCTTAAATAACTACAGAATCGATCAACATCACATTGCTTATAACTAGTGTTGTTTTTAACTGAATCAATTAAAGAGTAAAAACGGTCATTTCAGAATTAAGATCATTTCATGAAACTATTTCATGTAAAATTAATCAAACTTTTTATAAAATAAAATTGTACAACTTACATCGTTTGTAATATTTTGCTCAAATTAGCTGTCATTAAAAATAAAGGCTCATACTTTCAAGTTACTAGCTACTAGCAATCTTCTAAACTAAATGCATGTAAAAGAGTGAAATGAGTTGTTCATAGACATTGGCTAACCTGAGAACAATTAAAAAATGTTGCAGCGAAGATTAATCGGATTAAAAACTGTCAGTGGGTGACAGCACTAATTATAACCAACAAAAATTAATAGAACTTGTTTTAATTCTCTAGAAAAATATACTTTTAAATATAAAGCTTGATGGATAATATATGAAAAATAAATTGATAATAAATAAATACGATGCGTGGTCATCAAACATAAATGTATATTACCGGCTTCAAAGGCACTTTAAATGAAATAAACTGTGCCTTTCCAAACTTCATCGGGGCCCCAAGTTTAGTGTATTCCAGCCATCTATAAACAAACACACAACATGCATTGATAGCAGTGAACTTTGGGAAAGTGCAGCAGAAGTCGTCAATACAAAACTAACCTGTCTGGGATTCCTCTACCCATCCTAGACAATGATCTAACACCACATGCCAGGGAGACTCGAGACCAATATGGCTTTAAGAAAGACGTGGCTAAAATGGAAAATAAACATTTTAAAATGCTGGAGCCATCAACATACTCTCGCAGTTATAAGTAGTTATGTGGTATAATAATAAAAATGTGTTAAAAACATTCTTTTGAAAAAGAAATCCAGCGAAAAAATTTTAAATAACTTAAAAAATGAAAACTTTCAAGTGATAATGTGCTTTTTCTTCTTGGTGCAATTGTAAGAATTTAATTATCATTTTGAAACATGAAAACAAATAATTCAGCGGACATTCAGTGATGACACAACATTGCATGAGAAAATGCTGATGTAAACAACACATTTGGTAATAAAGAAAAAATAGGATAAGGGTTTGAAACAACGACGTTTATTACTCATTAATAATAAATATCCTAATTCAAAACGTGTTTCTCGTTATTTGTTTGATAGAAAAATAAACTTGAAGTAAACGTGTTAGCCCAAATAAATCACTAGTTTTCTGGTGCATTTGGGCTTTTCTTACTTCATAAAGACATTATTTCTTCCGTTTTACTTTTGAATACAGAGTAGATTAAAAAGTTAAATTAAAACTGTCCATGTCGTAGCGAAGCGACGTGAAAGGAATGTTGGTAGCCATTAAAGTCTCCTCCAATCATTAGTGGAGTGCAATATTTTGTATGTGAAAACCAAATGTTCATCCTCACAGGGCGTTAGTATTTACTCACTCGTTTATTTATATGTATTTTTTGACCTTTACTAGCATAATTGCCCATTTAATCAAAATTTCTCATGCTATCAAGGCCGTTTTTATAAAGACAAAAGGCTTAAATAATAATCATTATTAATAATATTAAACTAAATCCAAAGGATCAAGGCATATACAAAACACAGAGTTAACAAACTTTAGTCAAATAACTACAAAAATACATGGAATAAAATAAATACATTGCAAGGTTACAATAAGAATGAGGAATCGATGAGGTGGATGGTTAAATAAGTGATTAAATTGAATCTAAAACACTTATGTTTGCTTTTACAAACAATAATAAAAACGACAGAATGGAGAATGATGAAACGATTTTTTTTTGTTGACTACACAACAATAATAGAAATAGTAACAATAGTAATTGAGACGTAACATGCTAATCTATACACACACAGCGTGTAATTGATAAGCAAACCCAACACCACTATTGATATACCAATTGACATCCTATTAAGCAGCAAGGTGGATATGAAATCAATTATGTGGATTGTTTTTCCTTTGATTGCGGACAAAAAGCGTGTCTTATGAGAAATAGTCTTTCAGTAATCCAATCATATTAGGAATGAATCCAGATTTTATTTTCTACTACATCAAAGTTTTCTTGGCTTTAGGAATGTGAGGAATCATCATTGGTGGGCGATGACTGGCCCTGACTGGGTATGGATCAGCTCAAGCTAATGGCTAAAACTGCAGAATGGAAGCAATGTCCAAATGTGCTACCCACATTCTTTAGACATATAGAGAACTTTGAACTAACCAGGTTCGGGCATGTTATTTCCGAAATTACATCATAGAATGCTAACTCTCTCAAATATTAAACAGTTATATGAAATGGTGATTTTTCCTAGGACTTGCACATTGAAAACATTTCTGCCAAGCCCTTGCAAACTACATGCATGTATGTAGGTGTGTTTTTATGGTTACAGTTCATGGAAGTATCAGAGGACAAATTATTCCAACGACCACACCATAGCTCAAGCATGCTTTTGTCATACAGGATCCTTGATAGTGTGAAGACATCTTGTACTTCTGCATGTAATATTGGTGAAACATTTTGTCACAGATTTCTTTCCAGAATGCAATCAGAGAGCAGAGGGGCTAATTAAAAGATTTCGGCTCCTTTGTACGTCTTTTAGTTTTTGCCTCCTGCGTAAAAGTAAAATCTAAAGGTTTCCCACGCCTTGGCGCTTCCTACTTCTAGAATGCCCATTTTTAGTCACTTCAAATGAAAATAATCGAAGGCCATAATGTCAAAATACTGCAGAATTGTTTCTCAACAGACTGACAAAAACCAAGTGGGTAAAAAAGTTAGTAGTATATTTATCAGTAACAATTGAACAAACTGAAAACTTCGCCAGTTTTTTAGGTAAATAGTATCAGCAAGTGGTGTTTGAAACTACACATATATTACCCAGACCAGCTACATCAAACTCACCTCACTTGTCAGCGATGGGCTGTTGTTTTTTTTAATTGTTAATGGCATGGTAGGAAGCATAACTCAAAAATCTTTTTGTTTCTGATATATATCTTTTTGTTTCTGATATATTTGATTGACCATAAGAGAGCAAAATAGTGTTACCTGGTATCAATAGCATTTAGATACCCGACAATATTGTACTCTAGTAGGCTAAATGTAGTGTTGGTGCTATCAGGATGATCATAGGATGGAAAGAGATTAAATATATTTTACATAGCAAGGTTTTCAGTATAATGGATACGATAAAATATCTGCATGCTAAAATCAGTGTGGTCAGGTACAAAACGTTGCAAACAGGACTTAGAGAATTTTGGGGCTTCTGGGTACCACACTTCACAAGGCTCCAGATACAGTCAAACTTTTGACATAAAATAATATATTATGTTTTCATGTTTTAGTAGTATGCGTCTGACTCTGATGTTTGAGACCCAGTTTTAAAGAGAAACAATTCAAAAGTTGAAAATAGCATGAAAAGGTCAGATGTATAAAGAATTGAGAGGATCACAGTCCTACTGCAGAAATTGGTGGGTGTTGGGCCAAAACTCACCAATTTTTTGCAGTAGGACTGTGGAGAGGATTCTGCAGTAGTAATAGCGAATAAAGAGAACGGCTAAAAGCTGAAACATGAAAGAAGAGCAAAGAACAATTTGAGAGCAAAACAATAACTCTTCTCAGACTCCTGGTTTAAAAATCGCTTTGAAAACCAATTTCTTAATATGTAATAACAATCATTACTGTTATTAGGAATAATAAATTATAATAATAAATAAAAAATAATTATCATAATAATAAATAAATTATTATTATTATTATTATATTTTCGTCATCTGTAATAATTATTAATAAACAAATAATAATAATAAGCATTATCATTAATCAATTATAAATACTAAGAAAAAATATATATTATTATTATAATTATAACTGATAATAGTTTTATTACTTATTTATTTATTATTATAATAATATTATTATTATTACTACCTCCGCAGCCTTTCTTTGGTTTTTTTGAAGTATCATTATTATAATTATTATTATTATAAGTTACAATAGAGCAGTAGTAGTAGTAAGTAGTGTTATTAATTTAATAATTATTATCATTAATTTATTATTATTATTTATTGTTATTATTATTTATTTTATTTATAATAATAAAATAATTATTAATTATTATTATTATTTATTATTATTATTATAATTATTATGAGCTAATTATAAAAAAAAACAATAACAATGGTTCAATTTCTAGATTTCCGTGTATGTAGTGATAACTACACTTCGTATTAACAACAGTTATGAATGTAGTATCGCATCATAGCCATACAATAACGTAACCATCAGAAAAAACTAAAATAGGAGGAATACAATGAAACTACTCGTGGAAAATTGGTGTGAATAGGAAAATCCAAATGTTGTAGGAAATAGCTACTAAGAACCAAGATGGAAAATATTTATCGGCACTTCATTCCATCGCTCGAACTGACTGCGTCAAATGATGATGTAAGGCTACAGGTGACAGAAGACAACAACTCTCAAGTTGATGCAAAAGGGCACATAGCTTCATACTTTTGTCGAATAGTTTTTGCCTTGGGGTTTTCCCCATGTATAATGCTCATACTTATGTACCATCATGATGAACAGCGAAAAGATAAGCTGTTGTTTATCTTGATAAGAAATGGGCGTCGCTAGAATGATATACGTGCACTCGCTTCGGCTCAAATTGTTATTAACATAGTCAACTGCTGTTTAGCAGCAAGTATTCAAATATTACTTCACAGGAAATAGCGATGTTTAATGTAAAGCTATCATTAGATAGGTAACAATCACATGATCAACAAGGTAGACAAGCAGTTCATTCAAAATTAAAGGAATCTCCAATTAAAGCTGAGTAAAATAAAAAAACAAGTTGAATATTCAAATTGACTCAAATTTTGAGAAAGAGAGAGAAGCATAGACTTGGAAATATGTAAAATTGTATTCAAACAATATCAGAAATAAAAACATGATTAGTGAGCTCAACAAAGCGTGAGAACAACACGATGCCAGCGGTATTGATATGAGTACGAAGTAAGCGCAATCGAAGGATACAGGAAAGAAATCAAAATACAGTGAAGAAACTACAGTAATTATACAAAAACTAGCAAAAATTATTTGGGATACAAGAGCAAAAAGCATTAACTATCATGATAAAATAATGTGTTTATATGACTAGCAATTCACTTCATGATGTTACCGGACCACCAAATTGCCTTAGATTTTAAAACGAATGTCATAGACAGCTGATATAACCCATTAGAGGGGACATTAGAGCTGCATTAGAGGGGACATCACTTGAAAGCTAGTTGTGAATGTATTGAACTATAAAATTGAGTTACTCCAAATAACCGTTTATGATATGGTAGGCGGACAACTTGTAATTACAGTTGGTGAAGTCAGATCCGTGGCTAAATGTATTGAAGAACACAGTCTGCGATGCATTATTTACAAGCCTCTACATTCGTATCTCGTACTCCCAAGGTGAACAAGGGCAGGTAACAATCTCGCTGATTGCACTGCGCCACCACAGAATGTTAAACATGGCGTCAATAATGAACATAACTGAAGCGACGAAAGATGTAATCTACAACAGTACAACACAGGATGTTACACGTTGACCAATATGTATATATAATATATTCATAGAGGATATCTAAGACGTAACACTCACAGTAGATATAGCAAAGTTTGGATGAATGCTGATCTTGAACTGAGGCCAAAGTACAGCACAACACACACAGATCCCTATGGTCAGTAGAGCCAGTACAAAGTGATACACAAACATCTGCAAGACATAAACAGTGGCTAGAGTTTACTAGATCGTTTTGCGAGCAATAACATGGTAAGGTAGAATACATTGCGCATAATATTACTTACAAGAACGGGGAAGAAGTCGGGAAACCTTGCATTAAAGTTAAGAAAGAAAAGAATAACCCAGGCAAAGCATGTGGCCGCGCCCAGTGCTCCAACTATCTGTATGTACATGATGGTGGTAGGCCCTGTGAAGGCGGAGCATAGTACCAGAGTGACTATTAGACACGCCTACAAGTACAAATGGCAGAGGCATATGATATTATGTGACTGCTTGAGTTATTTGATACAAATAATCAAAATCCGTACAGGATTCCTCTCTCTCTATACACTGTGGCCAATCCTGTATTTGATTTTCTAATTTATTCTGTAAGAGGTGACAAACTGTGTTTTTTTGCATAAAATGAAAGAACCCCGACAATGCTTGTTTTTCAGAGATCTTGTGTGGTATGCAATAACATCGATGAGTGCTAGAGAAATATAGTACATTTTCAGGATGCTAGTTATAATAATTGTAGAGTTTTATTTTTCGTGAAATTTAGTTCTAGCAAAACAATACATCGATAAAAGTAAGAAAAAGGGTCTTAATTTTTACCCTCGCACTCGCACTCTCACTCTTCAATGTGTAACTTCTAGAGGCTACAATATTTACACGCAAAAATAGTTGGATAAAATAAGTTATTAAATATTATATCGCTATTCATTCAGTAACAGTTTGCAGTTATTCACAGGCAGAACGAGGTGACATGTTCATTTTTTTCTAGTTCTATTTACAAAAATTATTCGCAGGAGATAATCGATTTTTGAAGACTTGAGCTTACAAAATTTACAAATTCAAATTTTGCTGCAGTGGAAAGACAACTCCACTAAACTACTGAAATTAACCTCCAAAACTAAGCTTTCCAAGAGTAATGCTTCATGTACATATAGCGATCGTGCTAGCGATTTTGCTTAGTGATTGGGGAAGTCCCTCCCCCAAATTGCGCAATTTTCCACTACTGCCAATTCTTCAGCGATCCCGGTCAAACTCGCTGTTATACAGCATAGCCTTCAGTTTATTACAAGATCGTTAGTGGATCGGAGCGCTGAACATGACAAGACATATTGGAAACAAGGGTAAATTTTTTTTTACGTTGTGATTGGCTGATCAAAGAATCCGCTAGCGATTTTTTGATCTCGATCAAAACCTGAAGAGAACCTCAAATAAAATGCTTGAGATTGCTTAGCGATTTTGTAGGAAACAGAAGTTGTAAAATCACGCAATCGCTAATGAAATCGCTTGGTAATCGCTATATGTACATGGGAGTTAAGCCAAACTCATGATTTTCAATAAAAAAAATTGGCAGAAAAAACTGAACTTTACATCTTCCATCTTTAAAAAAACTAATTTAATATCATTTAAAATTGGGTTGCCAACAAAATAATTTGGTTCAACAATGATAAATAAATTCGAATCACAAGCAATTAACCTAGATGATTGGACCAAATCATTAGCATTTGAAAACAAAACAAGATGTATGATTTTTAAAAAAAAATTTCTGAATTGATCATCAATTTAATGATTGCCATTAACTTAAGAATCTCGTTGAAATAGACAGAATACTGATTGTGAGAGAGCGGACCACTCTTTCGTGTAAAACATTTCAGCTACTTTCTTTGTCGGGACATAGGAATGCGCACAGAGAAAACAACACTGCATATCTAAAACTTAATGATGGGCAAAAATCAGTATCTGGGTATGTTTTGTGGGTTGAAAACGAACGCATGACCTACTTTAACAAAAATGAAGGCAACACACGGCAGCTTTTGGATTCTGAGTGTGCTAGCGGTCATACATAGCTGCTATTGGTGAAACTTTGGGATTGCATAGAGAGTGAATGACTAACAAGGGTAGTAAAACCAAAGATAGTTGCTTGGATGTTGATGTAATGAGCCAACCCAGTGATTATACATGATTGCACACAATTACACGTAATCACTGTTTCTAGCCCACATATTCAAACGCAGAAGCAGATCACCGTGCTGAGAGAATTGGGTCAGATTTAGTATGGTGCTGAGACAACTGGGTCAGATTGAGAAAGGTGCGGAGACAATTGGTTCTCTTCCCACATGACAACAATGGGATTTTCATCCATTATTACATTATCCATTATCACATCAAGCAAATATATCAAATCCGCCCAGTTTCGGAAAAGTAAATTGTAGTTCATTTCGCTGTAATTGGTCACAACGTAGACAGCTATTCCAGTTAAATATGTGTAGGTGATCTAACACCAAGAGTACAGGTATTCTCATAATAAAACAAGAAATGCGTCACTTCTACCTACTGGCCAATGACACCAGATAATAAGGAATGACATAGGAGACTGTAAGGCAGCTGCATACCAGCTGATATAAATGTATTACGACTCTTTCAGGCACGAAGTCAGTCCCTATAGCCACTAGTACATTGAATTACAGCAGTAATCATATTGCGCTTGCTGTATAACCAATATAGTAAACTTCCACATTCAACTCAACGCATCGCCTGATTGTGATTAAATGAAATCATATGATTGTGTAGTTGCGGAGAACTAACGAGTGAGTCACCAAATGCGTGTAGTACTAACTGTAGTGTATAGGTGACCTCAATGCAGCAGTAGATATTGCCCAGAGATAAGTAAGATGTTGTGGCGCTATATCTATGTACCACAGGCTAGCGAGAAGATATGATACACACTTAAGTGCTGCTACTCACTATTTCCAGCAGTTTGAAGACGAGAAAGTTGTAAGAGCACAAGTAAGCTCCATTGAACTTGATTGGAGGCTTGGGTGGGGGTCCAGCCATGTTAACCAGCTACAAGTCACTGATTAGCTCTAAAACACAAGTATATAAGTTGTTAGTGAGGGAATGTCCTTGGAATGCTGCAAGCGCCTCTGACCCATCATACATCTATTTATTCATCAATCATAAGTACACTAGCTCACTAGATAATTGATTTGTTGACAATAAAACCAGTCAAACGTTTCGGGTATAAGAGACACTCTCTACCTACTTAGTAGTATATAACCTACCTATATACTACTATATTATATAACCTACCTATATACTACTATATTATATAACCTACCTATATACTATTATATAATATAGCCTACCTACCTATATACTATTATATAATATAGCCTACCTATGTACTACTACATAATATAACCTACCTATATACTACTATATAATATACAACCATGGAATATACAACAATGAAATGTCTATGCTCTGTGATAGAGCAATGAACGGATTGAACTATTCTGGCTTTTGTTGGAGATACAATGCAGTTTTATGATGGCAGCTCAAGTGGTTGAATGTAAGTGCACCGCCCAACAGCTGCACTACCAAAACTACTACAACTGCTACTGCTATTCCTACTACAATTGATACGAATACTACTGCCGTTACTCCTATTACTATTGCAACCAATACTATTACTACTACTATTACTCTCTACTAGTGACACAGAGACTCATCATTATGATAATCTTCCAGTTTTTGTTTTCTCATGAGGCGACTGCTACTTACTAGTTCTACTGCGGCACACTTGAACCACGATCTGTCTAACCAAAACATGTTGAGAATAAAACGTCGCGAAAGACGGAGGGAAAGTCTTTAAATTGGAATAACGCAAACAGTGGATGTAGCCATGCCATTACAATGATGACACTTCCTTAACTGAGACCGCTTTATGATTGGGATGGGAGAAGGGCTGTTTTCCAAAATTAATTCACAGGAGCTGCAGATGTAGATACACATATATATATTGATAATTCATCTGCTTTGACTTACTTCTGTCATCATCATGCGATAAACGATGTTAAAAAATGGAGTCAATGCAGAGTTGGAATTTCTGTTTGGAATTGATTATTGTACGCTACGTAAATTTTGCTCTTTTTTCAGATTTGATTTCAGACAAGCAGCAGACTTAAGAAGTGTGGGAGAGGCATTCATGACTTTTATTTGTCAAACATTTCAGAAACTTAGTACACGAACGATTTAGTCTATTTATAAATTGTATTAGAGGTGTTCAACATCTATTCTCCACTAAATTAGCGAATAAAGGGAATAGCTGGGCTATAATTTAATGATGAAAGTGGTAAACTGCAAGAGAAAGAAACGTGAATTAGAATAATTAGTGATTCAATGTTTTTTTTTATATTTTCAACAATGAGTAGTCGCTAAATAATACGCGATTTTGTGATTTTGAGAACAGACCCAAAATATTATAAGATAGAGAAAAGTCTACTGTGGAAAAATATTCCCACTAAACTATAACCAAAGTTTTAATAACAAATTTTAGAATTAATGAGTTACCTTCCATATTTCTATTTCAGCATGGTTTTACATTTATGAATCAATTAAATGTCATTAATTTTCCAAAATGTTGATTTGCTCGATTCAACAATGAAACAAATAACACTAACAACACAATTTGAGGATAATAATATTTAAAACTAATTACAATCACCACATTTGTGTGTTGTTGAAAGCAAAATCACAAATAAAAGAACACAGATTTATATGGCCAATTTCCTTCATTACAGCTACTCTCAAAAGTACCATTTGTATATTTTGTTTATAGATGAAAACAGCTTAATTACTAAGGTGGTAAAACTTTTGCTATTGACAACTCTCTCAAAATTGAATTAACTCCTATCTTACCAGCTAAACTTTGAACACTGCAACGATAAACCGAGTTTGTTTGATTGTCTATATGTCAAAGATATTGCGATGTTTAGTACATTTTAGTGTACCAATGTAACAGATTTATCAACTCCACTTTTTTCTCATTTTGTAGAGCATTTTTTGTTTAAACATTCCTCGACAATTAGAAACAAATTTTTGTATTTTCTAAATTAATCTGCATTTCTTTAAATATTTCATGACTGAAATCTACCTAACCCATTGTTAGTTCAACTCTTTCACTGTTGTAACATTTATTTGAAACAAATACAGATGAGGAACTGTGAAAACCATAAATCATCAACATAATTACAATGTTTGTAAAATTTAGAACAGTGTCACTAGTATTTATTAGTCACAGACAATCAAATTTATCATTACTAATATTATTATTAAAAAAACTGTCTTTACTAAAAGGTGTGTTTTTTTTATAAAATGTGCTCTTTTGTCAAAACTCACTGAAAATAAATGGAACGTATTGTAAAAGAAGAGTACCAATCAAGTCTCATCCATTGTGAGCAAATGCAATTTTTATTATTTTCTGTCATTGCGTACATTTATATTGAACAATAATTAAGCGTTTGGCGCATATTAATGACCAGTTGGTATATTTAACAATTTTGCTAGATTCGGGATTCGCTAAAGTGATTTATCTCTTTTATATAGTTAAAATTTAGATATTTTAGGAGGTAACTAATAGCTGGTTAAAAGTTGCTACTGGTTGTTCTCATAACTTGTTACAAATAATAGTGAACAAACTCTTACTTATTCATCCTATTCACCATAATAAATGTTTTTACTGTGGACAGTTTAATATTAATTACATTCCCTAGAATATAGCCAGTGCAAATGGATTTTTCAATTTTTTTCAGATCAGCCTAGAGACTTTAAAAATCATGTTATGGCATAGAATCATATCTTGCCGTCACAATAGTGGTAAAATTTTTCTCTCTGCACCAAAATTACTTTGTTTCATGTACGCACAGATGAGAGTTTTACGCCTCATTATTGATACATTTGAGTGAAATCCGTGACGCGTGACCAAGCATCTACTATTAATTAGCGGCTAGTTACTAATTACTTCATTGTAATGTATAAAAAAAAATTACGTTTTTATTTGGCGAGGGAATTATTAAATGTATTTTCATACCTCCAGATGTAAATGATCTAGAACAAGTAGTATATCAACAGGTCGGTAATTTGATAGGCTAGTGATATGAAATTGACTAAAATCATGAGGGCCGACGGCGCAGTAGGAAATTTCCGGTTTACAATGTGATTTCCAAACAGTTTTTCCCAAAGCTACAGAGATGTAGGAAGTACAGTGATTGGTAAATCTGGTCCGGACTAGTGTATCTTATTAAACCCTTTTAAAATTTTGTTTCTAGCAGCCTGTGGTCCCAAGTTATTAAAAATTTAGTAATTCCCGAATTTTTGGAAACTGAAAAAAAACGGGTGATACAAATATTTATATCAATGCTTTTGACGCATGACGTTATATTTCGTGATCAATTTGTGGACGCTATAGAATATCATCTACGATCGATCAATTATCAGAGCTGTGACCAAATCACCGAGATTCAAATATTTGGTGACTCAAATATTTGAAAAATGATTTGTTTCAAATATTTGATACAACTGGTGATTTGATTTGGTTACTCTTCATCATTATTTGAATTGATTTGCCTCTTTTCACACGATTTGACCAAATATTTGCGAAAATACAGCAAATCATCACAAAAACCAGTAGTATTCAATTGTAGCAAATAAATAAAAGCAGTGAAAAAAAACTACCTAATTATTAGCCTATAGTAATTAAGGATCATGGAAAACTATGCTGCTTTTTCTTTTATGTATTAGTTTTCATCAGCAAAAGTTGAATTATTAGTTGACTACTTTCTTTTCTGACTTGAAAGTGGTGAGCTGAAAGTGTTTATGAATGGCGACCAGGTTATTTACTTATCTGTAGCGAGTAATGCATTAGTTGATGACGTACTATAATGATAACTGCTTTGATACAATGCAAACTAATGCTCATTGTTTGCTATTATTTATCAATTATCTAGTATCGCTGGTACTATTAGCAATATAGGCTACCACAACGACAGTCTTTTGACAATGAAAGAACTCCAGAAAGGTATAAACTATAGTGGTTGATTGTTTTGTTTACCGGGTGTGCATTTTATCTATTGCATGGAACTGGCTAGTTCATTTGGCTAGTCTAAGCATTATTTTGGTAATGATAATATATATCGGTCGGCACACCAATAAATAAGTTCCACTCGAAAGTGTTAAAAGGAAAATGCAAGTTTGCGAAAGTAATCAAGTTAGAATATTGCTTTCTAGAGGCCAGCTAACCACACATTGTGATCTAAATTTGGGTCAATTTGTTTAGGCAGCCTATACAAAGCTGAAGGTTTTTTTTTATTACATTTCTAGTAGTTTCAGCGATGATTTGAAAAATTTGCTGCAAATGACGCTCCAAATATTTGATTTGATTAAACGCATGATTTGACTTGATTTGATATTTTTACTCACTTGTAAAAATTTGATTTGATTTGAAGGAAGATTCAAATGATTTGATTCATGAAAATCGTGATTTGTCACAGCTCTGTCAATTATTGTTATCACCATCATTATTACTACTATATAACCATTTTAACTTTCGCTTTAAATGAAGAGGTAGGTCTCGTTTATCATTTGTTGTTGACAATGATGATGATGGTTAACTGTTGTAATTAATTATTACAATTATTATTATTATTACTTAGGGATGGCAAACAACAATAATAACAAAAATGCTAATAATAATAAGTACCACCATGACAATGAATATATAATAATAATTATAATAACTATTCAATAATAAATTTATTATTGTTAATAATAATAATTAATAATAAATAAATGATATTTAAACAATTATAACCGATTATTAATAAATTGATAATAATAATAATCATAATGATAATAATCGTCTTAATTAATAATTATAATAATAATGTAGTTAAAATTACTACAGCAATGATGATGCAAGCCAATCATCATCGCTCATGATCATTCATTCATATTCATAATTAATAAATGATATAATAATAATAATTATAATAATAAATAATACATTATTATTAATTTCTAATTATTTATTATTATTATTAATAATATTAATTCTATTGTTGTAACTAATTATTTTAATGATAATATTATTATTATTATTTATTATTATATAATAATATATAATATATATATATACTAAAAGGTAAAATAGTAAAAGATGTTAAAACTAATTTATTTGATTGTTGTTTCTATTATTTAGTCTAAGCCCCTGTGCACATCTTGTGCCCCAGTCATACTTTTACTTACATATATATGTATATATATATATATATATATATCATCATCATAATCATTATTTATTTAATTTTATCATCATCATCATATCATTATTTATATTAAAAGAAAACGAAAAAAACACCTACCCCTACCACCAACCAAAGAACAGTTCAGCAACAGCTACTCCTCAAACTTATTAAATTAATTTTATTATTATAAACTTATATTATTATTATACATATATTTATTATTATTATTAATTAATAATAATTATTATTATAATTATTAATTATTATAATAAATAATAATAATATAATAATTAATAAATAAATGAATGTATGTGTAAACTTTTTAGTACACATATAACTATAATAAGCAATACGGTTTTCACCAATTTAATATTCATAATAATAGTAGTTAGCTACCCTAACTATTCACCTTTATAACTAACTTGCTGTCGTTTGCAAATGTAAACCGGTAGTACTAGTTGTTAATAAAATAATAAGGCCGCCAGTTCTGTGATTAACTCGTACATTTACAGGTGCTAAAGTTTCCAGCAAAAACTAGCAGGCAATAATGTTATGAAAATACACATTGAGTTTTTACCTGCAATGTACTCATTCAAAGACATCGGGGAAAAGTTGGATTCAGTCTTATAATCAGTTTTCCACATATCAAGCTGTTCCGGGTTGCGCATCAAAGTTGATAGAGTTACAAATGTTGATAATCACTCTATATGACGTCGGAATTGTAAATGATAGCAGTTTCCCTTCCACTTCTGTGCGGCTCCTCTTGTGCTGATGCGTTTCGCTCAGGTCACACATTCCACAGTGACTCTTGCATAACATCATTCAATGAAATAAATCTAAAGTTTATTATTGTGCTGTGGCAACAACAAACATGTAATCATGCATTTCTTATTTGTTAAATTTTGAACCAATCAATAATGATGATGGTGGTGGTGCTAATAATAATAAATAAATAATAATCAACAATTAATAATAATAATAATAATCAATGAGAAAACTACTCTACTACTACTAACTAACTACTAAACTAACAACAATTAATTAACGAACTTCTTCAGACTTCTTAGACTAACAATTTCAACAACAACAACAACGTAATAATGATACAGTACTAAATTTTAATAAATAATAATCATCCTAATAATAATAATAATGACAGTTTCTACCTCTGCCATTACTATTTTGTAGCAGCGAGCATTATTATTATTATTTATATATATATATATTATTATAATATTATTATTATATAATATTATTATATTAATATTTTATTTTTTGTTGTTTATTATTATTATTATACACTACTATTATTATTATACTTACTTACTACTACTAATAACTAACTAAAGCTACTGCTACACTACTACTACTACTACTTCCTCACTTTTGTTTTATTTTTTCCTACTACCATTACTACTAGTAGTAGTAGGAATCAGAACTGAGAATCGGAATGGGTTTTTTTCTAGTAGTAGGTAGTAGTCGATTTCAACTACAGAAACAACTGCTACTGCTAATAATTATTAACTATTATTATTGTTATAAGTGAATAGGATTATATATCGACGTATAGGTTGGCAAAACTTACTAGTATTAAGTGTGATAATTGCAAAGGTCGCTAGAGCCAGCTCTTAAAAACATCTCGTGTCCGTAGGAATGAAGACCTTGACCTCGTATAATGTAACATATCGGCATTAGTCGATTTATACTAAATGCGAAGCATAAACACTATTATAACATCCCCCCTGAGCTCATATAACGAACAGTCTATGAGAGGTGAGGTAACAACTAAATGTGTAAATATACAAACTAACTAAACAATAGCGTATGCTTTTAGTGTCATCTACGACCTGTAGAAGCACATAGTCATCAATGTTAATATAAGATATTATTCTTCCTCGATAAGTCGAACAGGCGGTTTCACCTGACGTCCAGAACGTGTAGTAACGATGGCCGATCGATTTCGTGTTAAAGTATTCTGTGCATTGTCCGATCGGACCCTGTGTTGCCCCGAAACATCGTTAGGAGGGGAAATCAGTGTTCCACTTGTTAATGCTTTATCTGAATTACTGCTTCTAAACCAGACTCTCTCTCCTTCCGATAGAGGGCGCCGAGGCCTAACATATCGATTGTCATGTTGTTCCTTCATTTGCAACTTGTACTCCTCATTACGTTGAATGAAACCGTCATGATCCACAGACATTGGGAGTAAACTATCTGGGTGACAAATTACTGTTGTCCTTAACCTCCGACCCATCAACAATTTTGCAGGAGAATACGAACTAACTACTGGAGTTGCTCTGTATGACAGCAATGCCATCTGTGGATCCCCAACACTCTTCTTAAGCAGATTCTTGACTGTCTGAACCATACGTTCAGCTGCACCATTACTTCTAGGGTAATGAGGGCTGCTAGTTATATGCTTGAAATTGTAGCCGTCAACAAAGTCTTTAAATTGTTTAGCTGTATATTGAGGCCCGTTGTCTGAAATCAAATATTCAGGAATGCCATGCCGAGCAAATATGATCTGGAGTTGTTTAACAACATTCTGTGCAGATGTATCAATGCCTAAATTGACTATCTCAGGGTAACGTGAATAATAATCTACCACCAGCGAGTAACTATCACCGTCTAGATAAAACATATCAGAACCAACCATCTCCCATGGTCTGCTCGGAGTAGCTGTTGGTCTCAAAGGTTCTTTTGGAATTCTATCTTCCTTGGCACAAACTCGACAACACCTAACCATCTCTTCGATAGACTTCCTCATTGACGGCCACCATACTGCCTGCCTAGCACGATCTTGGCATTTAGATATGCCTAAGTGTCCTTGGTGGACCTCCTGGAGAACTTTACTTTTCTGACATAGGGGAATAACAATCTTGTTACCTGACATCAGAATATCTTTGTTTAGAGTCAGCAAATTCCTATGTTCAAAGTATGGTTTGAGAAGAGTATCCGTTGATGACAAATATAGTGGCCATCCATTCTCTGTATGATATCGAACCTTGCTAAGAGTTTCGTCATTTTTCTGATCGGTCCTCAATATCTCCAGCCGAGTATCAGAAGCATTCAACTGTACTGTCTCTCCTACATGATGTTTCCCGTCCTCGGTAAAAAGCAAGTCTCTCTCATCAGCACTTCTCACAGTGTACCTTGACAAGGCATCAGCTGATGTGTTATCCTTGCCTGATATGTGTCAGATGAGATAATGGAACCTCTGAAGTCTCAGCTTGGATCTCTGAATTCGAGGGGGTAGCCGGTCCAGAAACACATTTCCCAGCAAAGGAATTAAAGGCTTGTGATCAGTTTCGATGATGACATCAGCCATTCCTAATATATAGGTAGAAAACTTGTCCATCGCCCAGCACACCCCAAGAGCTTCTTTCTCTATAGCAGCATATCTTGTCTCAGCATCCAACAATGATCTACTTGCTGCAGCTACCATTCTACGAAAACCATCTGGCTGAATCTGACATAAAGTTGCACCAATTCCACTACCGCTATCATCTGAAGTAACAATAGTTTTAGTAGTCTTGTCATATGCAGCTAGAACAGGAGCATGCTTGAATTCCTCTTTGATAGCAGAAAAAGCATTCCTTTGAGCACTCTCCCAACACCAATCTACTCCTTTCTTAAGAAGCAAGTGTTTAGTCTTCTTATGTTCTTGATTATAATATTTGGAGTTGAATTTTTTATAGCGGTTTTCCTTGTGATACACACATTGACCACACAAAATTCACTTCTTTATCTCACAGATGAACAACCTGCTCAATTTTTTTAGTAAAATAATGGCCTGAAGTAGTGATGACAAGTTTAACTAGTTCACATCAGTATCGAAATTGTTGGAAGGTTAGATATTGGCTCCATGTTTACTGGGACTTGCTGTACAATGTAGTGACCAGAAGCTACAAGATCACCAGTTACATTCGCATGGAAAACCTGATGCTTATGATAACTGTAATAATCGATATCTTTTTTTTCTTCAAATATATCATATTAGTACTCTGGTGACATCATTCATGTGCTTTCATCTAAAATCATTGAACAAAACAGTCGATAAACTTTGTGTTGTATCCCTTCTCAGAATTTGTAGATCGGCATAAAACTGCCTTACTGGAATTGTCAAGTAGAAGTATTTGCGGCATGTGTGTGAAACAAGGGACAAAGAATAATTTGTTTGTAAATCAGTAGGTCCCGTATGAAATGAAATCTAGTTTAAAACATCGTTGTTTAATAAATTCTTACAGACTGCCAAACAAATCATACAGAAAATAACCCCCAGCTTACAGCGTGTTTAAGAAAAAATAGAAAAGGTATCGTTATAAAAAATATAGTTGAAAAAGTTGCCTTTTTATCATAATTTTCCAATGTCTGCTATCATACATGATGTTCTTGAGAATATAAAGCTGGTTTATTAAAATAATCAATTTAGGCTCACTTTTTATAATTTATTCAGTGTTCAGTATCATTCGCAACCTATGAACAATAATTTTTTTTACTAATTTAGCTATTTCTTGTTGACCCTCGAGTTCCGACCAAAATTTATTACTAAATTTTATTGCTGACCGGGATTACTTTTATTGCATTTTTTTCTATGAACATAGGTCGCAATTACTCTTAGCTGCGTACACACTAGGACAACTCAGAGGCCGAATGTGCCAAAGTTTTAAAATGGCCTAATTTGAATGTAATAACAGCCAATTTTTCTAATATCAACTGGGCTTCATTGGTGCTTGAATATTGCTCAAAATTATCGACAGTTTTTTTTTAGCTAGTTCTCAATAAACCTACAACACAAGATCAATGCAAAATTTGCTTGTTGCCATTTACCCAAGAACAATGATGAAATAATACAAAACCATCAGATCTTTCAGCAGTAACAAAACATTAATGATAATCATTTTTAGGTACAATTCATCAAAGACATTTAACATTTGTGAATTAAAATCTATATATTAACAATTGTGTTTCAACCTGGCTTATTATATAATCATAACCATTATTTTGAGAACATAGAAATAGCTTCAGTCACCTAAAATAAATATTTGGTAGAACTGAATTAATAGAAAAGATTTGGTTCAAAACAACACATTAATAAATATTATTTGTATCAACACAGCAACTACCGCGTACTCATTAATAAAATTCATAGGCATAGTATAACACTGAATAGTTGTGCAATAGTTGTTGACAATATCAGTAGTAATGCCATAATTTTTAGAAGTCTTTTACCGAAGAGCAAATGATTTTCAGGCCGAAATTATTACTAGTGTGAGCGTACCTAATGGCAGAAAAAAGTTTCAACTCTAACATGAATGTTATTCTTTTCAAAAATTGTTCTAGTGTGCACTCAGCTTTGGTATTTGTACTTTTGTCACTTGAGCAACCACCGCTAACAAGTTTTTAATAATAACTGTACAAATGCTCCTCCGTTTCTCGGACGTATCGAGTGTGGAAGCATAAGCTCAGTGCTTTTGATTGTTGAATGGTTTGTTGTGTATGAAAGAACCAGAAAATATTTTTTCATGTAAATTTATCTGCCTAAAGGGGCCAACTGTTTGTTGTTGCACAATCTCAAGCACACATGATTTAAAACATACTTATGGTAATCTATAATGAGTAGAAGCACTGGTTGATCTGTTTCGATGTAAGCATTTTCATACAGATAATGGACTTAGCCAAGTCCAGGATTTGAAGCTACGTTCAACGACAAGTTTTATTATCGATAGTAGCATTTAAATCATTAGAAACCTATTATCTGCAAATAATACAAAAATACATAACTAAAAAATGGATTAAAACAGTCAAATAGAACAATGTATTAGGCTAATACAAGGCTAAATGTATGGTAACTTTTGGTTCATTGACTTGACTTTTCCTTATTATATCCTAATCCAAAAATGGGGCGACGGTTGTCAGTTTCACAGTAAAAGCTTATTTTTCGTTTTCTCAAAAGTCAACTTTTATTCAAAAAGCCAGACACGTTTTGTCAGTTTTTTGTTTTTTGAACTTGTTTGATATTTACCGTGTCATCAGTTCAACAACCTGAGGACAAGACTGTTTTAATACAATGGAGTATGCAGTAACCTGCAACTCTCTGATATCTATTACAAACAGCCCTGTGCTTCAGTCATGTCCACACTTGAACTAACAGTGCAGCCTCTCAATTGAGAACAACAAACGAGATATCGTTTGCCGGATTAGCCTCTTCGCAGCCTGATACCTCCCATATCTATTGCTCGACAAATCTTTTAATCATATATGAAAGTTTTCATCTGAAGAATATTTAGCAAAAAATCTGAACAATTGCAGCTCTGACAATGTGAACAAAAACAAGCGTTTGCAATATGTCCAGGGTTTAGCAGCTACAGATAGCATACTGAATTTATCCTGCAAATTTCTTAAACTTATCTGTCTGGCATCATTTACCCAAAAAAAATGCACCATCGTTGTTTTTGTTCTGTTTTTAATATTCTATGAAAAATGCAGTTACTTCAAACCCACAACATATGGGAATAGCCGTCTGCTGCACGATTGTTGAAACATGAAAACATTATAACACTGTAACAAAAATTCCATTTTTTGTGGTTCTTTTTTGTCACGAGTTGTTTAAAACCAAACGACATTTCTTGGACCACAACTTAAGGATTTGGCATCATCTAATAAGTATTAGTTTTTTTTGCATTTAGGTAAAAAATTAAAAACATGTTTTCAACTGATTGTGATTTGATCTCAATATTCCACAATTTCTTTTACTTTCTCGAGAAACTCTGGATGAGGTTTTTAACTAGTCAACAATAGTCACTGGTGTGATGGGTCAACTTCGATAGCTAAACAAGAAGATTTTCCATTTCCTTTGGTGTTCATCGTCGTTTTTTTTGACAACTACATTAAATGTATTTCAAACAATTTTTTTCAAATCAATGGCTTTCTGACAGACTTATCAGCTCTTCATTACCTAGTTTATTCGTTTTGTTTCAAAGTTTTGCGATGTTGTTTTGATTGAAATCGCAGAAAAAGGCGTGTAATTTCATCACATTTTGTAATCTAAAGCATAAAACAGACGACCCTTTCATGCACATTATAGTTAGTACTAGTACTATTCTCTCCTACTAAACAGCCACAGCTGCTCTACCTATTACTGCTTGTTTTGTTCAACAGGATATGAAAGGCTCCACTCATTTATTCTCTCATTGGATAGAGTAAGGAAAGAGATTGCTGAGATATGGGCAACACCTCATCCAGTTCAAGTGAGTGCAGCGGTGTACATGGCAGATGGGTACCAACGAGTGTGTAGTTTGGTTGTGCATTGACGCTCAGTCTTGCTTTCCTCTAGATCACAAACAGCTGGTCAATCAAACAGAGCCCCTCACTTTTCACACAACACACAGCGAGCACATTCGTCTCTCTAGTAATAGAAAGATAGCGAGCAGAGTGGAGAGCTTCTGCAAAGGCATATGTTTCAGCGCTCGACCCATAAGTGTGGGGGAGGAGGTTTCCATAAGGTGCTCTGAGGTAAGTTACATCATACCATGTGTGTTGTGGCAGTGTCCGTTCCATCATACCATGTGTGTTGTGGCAGTGTCCGCTCTATCATACCATGTGTATTGTGCGTGTCCGCTCTATCATACCATGTGTATTGTGCGTGTCCGCTCTATCATACCATGTGTATTGTGCCTGTGTCCGCTCTATCATACCATGTGTGTTGTGCCTGTGTCTGCGCTTTCTGTAGCCAACTCAGGCCTCTGTTTAGTAAATGGCACCTACTTTTGACTACATTGAGATAACGTTGTGCTCACATCACTTTTGTCGGCCGCTGTCAACATTTTTGTTATTGCTCGCAAGGCATGAATACGGGTATATTATACTTTTCTATGGGATCAAAAGGTTCATACAGCTCAAGATAAATGTTTTGGGACAAGCAGCAGCTCAGTATACATATCATATCAGCTGTCGCAGCAAAAGGAAACTTACTCAAGCCTTGTGTATTATATTCGCACATTTCAAGGCATTGTTTTTGACTTCACCATCATTCGTCAAACATTCAATCACTCTGTCAATGTACGTGTTGCCACAGGCTTGTTTATGAATGAGACACGCTGTAGATATGACTGGTTATTGGAATTACGGAGAGTTTCTTAGAATTTACAACAAAAATAAGTCTTATCTCTGAGCCGTCTCAGCCCACCCGGAGGTACTAAAGACTTGGTGATTTAGGGCTAGGTTACCATGAAGTGCATCATATGCCATATCGCTCTACAATCTCTCTATATTACTATTACTAGTGCTCATTTGGCTTTGTTGACATTTCTTAATGCCATTTTAAACTGATTTATCTAATCTGGAGTTATGTAACCATAGTTTTCCGAAGTTACATAACTGACTACTATCAAATTTCTCCGCCAAGTGGTGTATTAAGACTGAGCTGCAAGGTTTTCTGTGTATCTTTATATCAGAAGCTTGCCAACAAGATGATAACCTCAGGGACTGTCCTTCATATTTTGTCGTCTGTGCAGCATGTGTTAACCATTGTTGGCTCTTTGCCAGGAGCTACTACTGCTGCTGCTACTATTACTGCTACAGCTATTACCATAACTATTACTGTGACTACTACAACTACCACTAAAACTACTGCCACTATTACTGCCACAGCTACTACTACTACTGCCGCTATCATCACTAGTATTACTACAATTATCACTGATAAAGTTCATAACATAAAATGGCTGTATTTCCTTTCGGTTTACCATATGTAAAGCGCGTTGTAATGGCATCAGAAATGTCTGTTTACAGTACTCAACAGCTGTCAGCCAGTGATATTGTAATGCTTTATGTAGATCTCGACAAACTGGAGTGGATTTCTAAGGGTTGGATTCACCGCCCACAACCCTGAAACTCTGAACCCCCACAATCTGCCACGCTATGCGTGTCCCGATATGACTAACCAACCAGGTGAGCTTTTTGAGAGAGCTTTACTTCCTCGAGCGCTCTGTTTGTTAGCTTTTTCTATGTATAGTTTTGTTTTTGCTACATATACTTACTAATTATCTAACTAGCTTTTAGTCGTGATTTGCAACAGCCCTAATTTGCTATTTCTAGAAAAAATGAAAAGTCATCGTTGCAAGTGCCGTTTAGTGCTAAAAAAATTTATAAACCATTTTTTAATAATTTCGAAAGCTCGTTGTCTGGCCTGCGCATCAGAGGATCACAATTGGCTTAAGCTCATTATTTTAATGTTTTGTCAGAAAAAAAAGAGGAATATGTAAAAGTTGTGTTTTGCTTTTCTCTAACAGAATGATAAATTACTTTGGTTAACCTGTAGTTCAGCATTTTGAATGCTATTTATTACGATTTTTGTTGTACGCGGATAATTTATTATTATTTTTTTGCTCTGACGATTTATTATTATTTGGTGTCTGTTGCAGGTAACTGGGCCAAAGCATTACCTGAGAGATTTGGTATAGTCAACTACGTGATAACATATCATGTAAACAGGCAGGGTGACGTACACATAGCGTTGAATGGTGACAATCTCCCTGGTCCTTTCTTCTGTGGTGTCAACATCTCATCTCCGTTGTGGGCACTTATAGACATCTATGGCAATGCTACTGGTGTAGAGTTCATAGGTATGTTCATTTGATACCATCTATTTACTTCTGTGTGTGTCGAATGTGCTCACTGATAGTGTAGAGTTGTCTCCTTATAGGTACTAGGTAATTTTTGGATCAATATTTTGTGTTGTTTGTTTACCTGTGGCTGGCATAAAGCTACTTACCTTGGCTTGTTCTCGAAGTCCGAATCACAACAATTTCTCAGTTATGTTTTTGGAAGAAGGCAATTTTGCAATATGTGACTCACAGCGGCTGTTCGCTGCATAAACGTGGTTAAGAGATTAAATGATACCATTCAGAAAGCCCGTTGTTAAGGGGTGAAAAACAAGGAAGCAATTTGCGCTCAACGATACGTAGCATTGCTGATGAGCTGATATGACCTTGACTCAACATGCGAGCCAGCAGCAATCAAACGCAATTTTAACGAGTCAAACTAGCAGCATTTTTATTTTTACGCTGTTAAATCTTGGTGATACATTATAGCGTATATAAATAACAGAACGAACGGTAATATCGTGGTAATTAATTTTTATTAAGAAAAAACGTAAAGGCTTTTTCATTTTAGCTAGGGTTTCCATAGATGTTGTGAGAAGTCTATATGTCTAAGGTTTTAAGCACAAAAAAATTTGCATTAAATTGACGATCATTGACGAGGCCTCAACGACTGATCAGCAACTGCCTCATGTATAGTATAGGGTGTCTGAAAGCACCCTAATATACAGCAGGCGGGATATTTAATGTGAAAAAAATCCATTTAGTATCAAGTTTATATTCTAAGAGTGTTAGCTTCACCTTCGTTATGTTTGTTTGATCAAGCCAGTTACAAATATGGGAATAGTTTAGTATATAATGTATCAGCTTTTCATCGCTCAGTCACATTGTGATTATCTGTGTCCATTTTATGGTGTCTGTGAAAGAGGTGGCCCCAGTCCCTACTGTATTGGTTGTTGGTCAATGTTTGTTACTCTTCAGAAAAACTCATCACAATAAATTTAGCCAATTTTGGTACAACCATTTATTGAATTTGGTTACTGAATTATATAAAATTGTTGCTTGCAGCAATTTGACTTGTCTGATAACTCTTTTTTATTCTGTAGTGAGTAACCTGCTGTGGATTGTTTAAATCGTTTGACACAAATTGCTGCCGGAGGCATTTCTGTCAGCGCCCAATTCTCCTCTCAACTGATTTGCAGTAATAGTGGGAACTGAAGTTTACATGCGCATATAAAATGGCAATGTCTGTCATTTTATTGAAACCAAATGGGAAAGTCGATCTTACAGCAATTACTCAAATATTAGCATACGATATATTGTTATGTTTTGGCCTTCCCGTGTGGTTGATCTGCCTGCTTTCTTATGCATAGCATTTCCTCCATAAGCTCAATTTCCTCTTTCTATAAACTGCCAACTAGTTGGATATTTATATCCCTTATCACTGTATACTTACCACTGTATACTTACCCCTGTATACTTACCCCTGTATACTTACCACTGTATACTTACCCATGTATACTTACCACTGTATACTTACCACTGTACACTTACCACTGTATACTTACCACTGTACACTTACCCCTGTATACTTACCCCTGTATACTTACCCCTGTATACTTACCACTGTACACTTACCCCTGTATACCTACCACTGTATACTTACCACTGTATACTTACCACTGTATACCTACCACTGTATACTTACCACTGTATACTTACCGCTGTATACTTACCACTGTATACTTACCACTGTATACTTACCACTGTATACTTACCACTGTATACTTACCACTGTATACTTACCACTGTATACTTACCACTGTATACTTACCACTGTATACTTACCACTGTATACTTACCCCTGTATACTTACCGCTGTATACTTACCACTGTATACTTACCACTGTATACTTACCACTGTATACTTACCACTGTATACTTACCACTGTACACTTACCACTGTACACTTACCACTGTATACTTACCAATGTATACTTACCCCTGTATACTTACCACTGTATACTTACCACTGTATACTTACTACTGTATACTTACCACTGTACACTTACCACTGTACACTTACCACTGTATACTTACCACTGTATACTTACCACTGTATACTTACCACTGTATACTTACAGATAAGCTGGGGTCTCGCACACTACCTTCTGTGATATCCAGCTCTCCTGATCAGCTCCTCAGTAAACGCATGAGAAAGAATACATCGGGCTCGCTCACCCCACCCTCAAGCATACCCATCTCAGCTCCCAGCAAACACCACGCCAGAGTCAACTTCAGCCCACTCTACTTTCACACGACTACTGGCAAGTGTGTCGGTCTCAACCCTGAGAAAAATGTAGCCACTCGTCATGAGGCTGAATATGCAAACGCCTATGTGTTCTGTGAGAGACCAACAACCCAGCAGGAGAAGGTGGTCATACAGGTGCGTGCCCATCGTTTGCTCTATATTTTTGCTTCATAAAAACATAACCCTTTCACTTTGTGGCATAATAGTAACGGTAATAATCGTCTTTTTATTTTTGTCAATGCTTTACTTTGTAGTGACTCATTGTAGCCTTGTGATTTTTTTTGATAACTATGCGCAATATTTTGGTAATAAATCACAGCTTTTGCTAGAGTTGTTTGGAATTCACAGCTGTAGTAGCTTATAGTTGCTGGCAATGAGTGTCAATTACCATTTTATTATAACTATGTAAACTCTTTGGCTGATCTCATGTAGATGGTTGACATAGCAGCTGACTGTAATGTGACTATTGTTTGACACGCAGGTTGTGGGAATGGATGCGTCATACACAGGGGGTCTCACTGTGGGTATGACTGCCTGCGACCCAAGCTCCATTGTCAGACAGGAGCTCCCTGATGACTCTGACCAGCTGTTGGACAGGCCAGAGTACTGGGTGGTGCACAAAGACGTGGTTACATCCGCAGAGGTTGGAGATGAGCTCAGCTTCACCATGTCAAACGATGGTAAGTTCTAGTGCCTTTGTGATCTGTGCCTTTGCATCAGTTGTATGGCCCCATTGTATCATATTTATAGGACTTGTCTTCTCTCTCACTATTGTACCATTTATGGGACTTGTCTTCTCTCCCTATTGTACCATTTATAGGACTTGTCTTCTCTCCCTATTGTACCATTTTAGGGTTTGTCTTCTCTCCCTATTGTACCATTTATAGGACTTGTCTTCTCTCCCTATTGTACCTCTTATAGGACTTGTCTTCTCTCCCTATTGTACCATTTATAGGACTTACCCTCTCTCTCACCCTATTGTACCTTTTATAGGACTTGTCTTCTCTCTCCCTGTTGTTATTTATAGGGTTTGTCTCCTCTCCTTATTGTACCATTTATAGGACTTGTCCTCTCTCTCTATTATACTATGTATAGGACTTGTCTTCTCTCTCACTGTTGTATCATTTGTAGGACTTGTCCTCTCACTCACTGTCGTATCATTTATAGGACTTGTCCTCTCTCTCAGTATTGTATCATTTATAGGATTTGTCTTTTCTTTATCTATTGCTCAAGTTTGTTGTGTTTTGTTAGCGTTAGACTTGCAAAACCATAATTAGATGTGCGAATGTGATATATATGGATGGGAATAATAAGAGTAGAAACTCCAGAAAGTCTAGTTGTTTTGGAACGTTTTGTTGTTTGCAATTTAATTGTTGTTATTTTTCCAACTTCGATTTCTTTATTTATACTTGAGGCTTGACTTGTTTAATTAGTTTTGATACCTTACCAAGTGGGTCAATGGCCAATTGCATCTAATGCTGGGCAGGCTTCGGAATTATCGACCGAAAATGATGTCGGTAACCTGGAGTTTTGGTTAAAAGGATAACGGATAACATATTCTACACATATAACTCAGTAACTCAGATTTCAGTGTTTTTGGTAAATGGTTTACAAAATAATAAAGGACAATTGATTTTAAACTAGCATAAGAAAACAATAATATCAATTTCCAACAAATCAATGTAGTAATGCAACCAAAGAAGTTATTACAATTGTTAAAGTGCAACTTCAACTGTATTGCACTGTATATTAATTGATTATTATTAATTTTATAATAATAGTCAATGTAATTAACTAATAAATAATTATTATAATAATGGTTATTTATTTATTATTGTTTGTTCAATTCATAATAAAGATTAAATATATTTGATATCATCAAATGATGTTTAAGGTTTTCTCATGATGTTATAGTTATGATTTTTATCAATACGTTTAAACGAATATTTATATTAATTATTTATTTCAAGTAATAACTCATAATTAGTTAATAATAATTATAAGGTTATTTTCATTTTGTTTATTATTATTAAAAATAAATTGTGATGAGTTCATTTGTGGTATAATGTGGAGAATATAATAATATTTCATTACAATAACTGTGTGTTCAAATGCATGTTGTTGTGATTCTAAGCATGATATTCGTATTATTAATGCTAACAACAACATTAATGATAGTAAATGTCTTTATTACTTTATTATTTATTAATACCAAAAATACCGAAAAAAAGGATTACCCTGAAGTGTACCGAAACTCTTACAAACTGAGGTCAACGAAAACCCAAATCACGACCAAAATCCGAGGATATCCGTATCGACTTTCAAGTAATTATCCTGCCCAGCACTAATACGCAACAGTATCAACCATAAAAAAGAACATTACGCGCTCTCAGCTAAGTTTACGCGAAGAACTTTGCTAATTTTCAAGAGTTCTCAAAACTGGATGCACGCGAATCT
Organism: Cryptosula pallasiana; assembly: GCA_945261195.1. Taxonomy (NCBI): domain Eukaryota; kingdom Metazoa; phylum Bryozoa; class Gymnolaemata; order Cheilostomatida; family Cryptosulidae; genus Cryptosula; species Cryptosula pallasiana. The sequence goes on from OX183135.1 coordinate 8,297,355, forward strand.
GGCGAAACGTGTAGCCATGCATGAAAGCAAATTTATCGAGTTGTCTTCTCTTACAACAATTATACGTCGTACAGGCTAAAAATTGAAAAATTAATGATTATAAAATAATATTTATTATTATTAACATAATAAATAATTATTTCTACTAAAACAATGGAAACAAAAAAATGATTACTCTTAGCACCTCTAATATATTGCTACTGTTATTCAAAGATATTTGACACGATAAATTATTATAATTATTTTGGCCTTGCATCAACGATTGTTGCACGCATGATGACGAGTTGTTGTTTCTGTTGCTGTAACCAAACCAGAAATATTGATCGCCATAAAACGATTCTGTTTTTAATTGGTTAGCATAAATACAGACAAGACAACTCCTGATTTTCAAACCAGCATTTTCGTGCTATCCATCTTCACTTGGAATTTTTTGCGAAGCCACAACGTGAAGAAATTCTATTTTGTACTCGCCAAAACAAGAGAAATTCGCCGATTTGTCACGATCGTACCTTCATGCGAACTTAGCCGAAAACGCCTATTGTGTTCTATTTATACTATACGTTTCATATATATTATATAAAATTTGTTAGTACCTAGTGAGAATACAGTCACTATTTCTATTCAGTTTTGCCATGATGCACACACTTTTAATTAATTTTCATTTTTGAGATAAAATTGATTACCGTTAGGTTCTGGCATTAGTTTTTTATTTCTTTCTTTTTACGTTAAAACGTTTTCATGTACAATTATTTTTCGATTTGTATTTAATAATGTATAACAAAAATCTGATTAGTGTTCCATACGGGGTTCCTTTCATTATAAGCTATACTTTATAAAAAATCAAAAGGTCAGAGTATTGCATTATAAATGTGACTTGTCAGTCAGTTATGGCAGGCATTTGTATGTTGGTTTGTTGGCAACAGTTCTGACACAGTAAAGTTTTGTTTACATTAGAACGGCAGCTTTTGTGTTCAAGTTGTTTTTCCCCACAATTAGTCTGCTGACTTTGAACTTAACCATTATCTCAACTAATGTAGTTACAGTGAGTTCCTGCCGTGGATGAAATATACTAGGATCGTCAGCTGCGGCTGCTTCATATAACTTAAAAGAGACGCCATGATGGTCTATTAAACTCTATTTCCGAGCCAAATTGTCAATGATGATATACATTATGCATGTAGTAGTTGATCATGTGGAAAAAGCTGCAATTAAGTATCAGTTTTTTATCAGTCCTTTTATATTTCATCTGTGGTAGCCCCTCGCTATAACATGTAGCATGTACATATAGCGATTGGCTTAGCGATTGCGGGATTTTGCAACTTCTGTTTCCTGGAAAATCGCTTAGCAATCGCTAGCATTTCATTTGAGGTTATCGGCAGGTTTTAATTCAGATCAAAAAATTGCTTGCCAATTTCTTGATCAACCAATCACAACGCAGAAACGCTTTATCCTTGATTCCAGTGGTGTATCGTTATCTGCAGCTCTCCGAACTCTCAACGATCATATATTAAGTTCCACGCTATGGTTTGTAACAGCGACCTTGACCGGAATCGTATATTAGTAAAATGTTGTGCAATTTCGGGAAGGGATTTCCCCTATCGCTAAGCAAAATCGCTATATGTACGTGTACTTTGAGAGTGGCCATGATTTCTGGGTCATAATTTGCAATGCAATATGGCGAATTTGGTTGCAGTCGGTTTGGTTTTCTGGCAATCCCAGTATATGTCATCAATACCTTCTGCGTAAGCAGTCGAGTTGATCAAGTCTAATTTCATGCGTCCAAAATATTTACTGCAATAAATATTTTTACTCATTATTGCATACATGAAATATAAATTTATTAGAGGAAAATTAACTAGAGTTTAATAACTGCAGCGATATTAACTAGTCTTATAACAATCATTGCTTTCACGATATCTGAATAAAAACCAAAAGTGGATACGTGATATCCAACAACTCAATAAAACGCATCACTTACTTGTTACAGTAAGTTACGGTCGCAAGATCCGTCCTAAGATCCTTGGTCAAAAATTGATAATTTCCCCCTATTTTCCGACACTTTTTAATAAAATAAAATTGTTATTCCAAGTTCTAAGAGGTCCCTTTGCAGCTTGTAACCGTAAGAGCTATGAATGATTGATTTTATTCAAAGTGGTTTTTTTTGGTGACATTTTGTTTTGCAAAACAATATAATTTTTTTCAGTTTTTCAATAATTGTTTTATTAGTTTTAGAAATAAACAACTATTATAGACTTTTTGTTAAAATTAAAAATAAAACAACATGTTAATTAATATTGAAATTAAATTCATGCGCGACTTTTTTATAAAGCATAATGCAAGGATCTTTTGACGGATTTTGTATCCTTTTTTGACCCGCCTATTACATGAATTTGCTGAAACTTTCTACTTGACACCGTCGTGGCTGGGTTGGTGCAGGTCGCCCCCGATACTCTTGTGTCTCTACCAAAGTTGCATCAGTAAACACCAAACGAAGATCGCTTCATGTAAACACTATTTTACAGAAAGGCATGGATTCGTTGCTTGTGGAGTTGTCCGCCCTTTTGTAATAGACCATAGAGCTGTCCACTATTTGTGTAGTAAACTTTGTAGTTGTCCACTCTTGATTTAGTAGATTTGGGAGTTGTTCTCTCTAGTTGATTATGATAAATGCAAACAACTGCGCTAATTTAAATGGTAGCTCCTGTCACTATGATAGCTAGACGTAACTATTACACTCAAAAGTGAGTGACCCTTATTTAGGTAGTTAGGTGTTTAGTGACTGGGGTTTGCCCAGACACTGATTGTCATTTATTATATTATAATTGTGTCAACAACCTCATCAATGCAATCCTATACTAGATGATTTGATATGATGGTCTATGGTTTAGCTATTAGCTACCACTTCCTTTTGTATGCAGAGTTTATTACACCCCCTGCTTGCCTTACATAAACCCTTAATCTACATTTCTCCCTGTCACCATTGCTTGCTTAGCAACTTTTGTTGTCTCCTCAAATGGCTGTTGCTACTAGCTATCAGCTAATACTTCAGCAGTTGGCAGAGATCCTTATTTGTGTGGCGCAACCTCCCACACAGAGTACGCAAAGCCTCTTTCTATATCAGATAGCTCAGTTTAAGCATTCTCTGCTACTAGCAATGATTACTGTCTATTGAGACTGCACAAGCTGGCCAATTAGTAAATACAACTGTTTTCTTGTGTTGTGTAATATGCACTACTGTCAGTGGCTTTTATACATCTATGGGTTGTCTATGTGACTGTCAGTGCAATCTACTTGTCTATGCACTTACTAACAGGGCAATAAATGTGTCTACGCTACTGCTCTCATTATAAATATCATCCAATCTATCAGCGATGAATGCATTGATAGTTGATCAATAGATGATTGAGTTTATGCTGTTCAGCACATTAATTGATTGATTGTCATGCTTGCCAGCTCTCCACTCTCTAGTGACCTAGTTTTGACTTGTCAAGTAAAAAATGCACTAGTAGAGTTTATTGCAGGCAGAGGGTGGGCTGGACTGCTTTTAGTTTGGCAGTTTGGGTGCATCTGCAGGTTGTATTACATTTCAAGCAATCATCTGCCTGTAGAGACCACACAAGTAGACAACACAGAATGCCTACTAGCTCTGTAGACCACCCTCAGTGACACTGTAGTGTTTCTGGGCACTGATATTTGACCTAGCTCTGTGTGCTACAGCAAACAGCATTATTGATGCTATATTTAAACTAACAGTTTATTAATAATGCAATTATGATAATCACTTTACCAGGGGCAATATACTCCAGGCTGGTCCATTTTACTAGCTGTTAAGTCCGTTCAAGTTCATTTGGTCATTTATTTTATGCATTTACTGTCTTACTACAAAGTGATCGAAGTGATCGGGCATTTTTGTAAGATGTTCAATATTTAAATGTCATTCAGAGGCATCGGTAAATACAAAATGTTATTTTATTCTCTTGAGTTACATCCTCTTCACCCAATATTATTGTCTTTACTCCAGCGGCTCAAGTTTGTGCAAATTTCGTACATCATAGATATTAAAGTTCGCTGGCTATCTCTGTTGGCCTTCATTTATTAGCTACAAACTACTACTGTACTGTGGATGTTTTGTGCTTACATCCGTTCGGTTCGGTCAGCTAATGCATTACTTTTTGGTTCCTCATATCTTGTTTTTCTTCTGCAAGTCTGGGCGATCCACTACTTAAGCCTGGTTCCCAATTGAATCTTGTCAATCTTAGGGAATCTTAGCAATCTTAGGGCTCTAAGAATCTAATCTTAGAAATCTTGGCACTGATCTTAGTATAGTGCACAATTGTAGAAATCTGCCAAGATTTTCCATCTTGGGTGAAATCTTAGCTGCTACGATCCGGTAAGATCCGTAGTTCCCAATTGTTTAGTTTATCTTTATGCCTTGACCTACTAGTTGATAGTAGCCAATGAAAATAAATCACTCCCATAATTATTAATGATAATTAATTTTATTATATATATTTCGTTATTTTGATTATTTATTATTATTAATAATATATCTATACATTTATGTATTTATTATAACAATAATTTCTCATTGATTAATTTGAGTTTGATTATAATAATAAATAATAATATGTATTATTATAATAAAAATAATGTTATTAATGAAATAATAATATAATTTGGCTGCTTCAAAATATTATTAATTATTATTTATAAATATAACAACTATTATAATAATAATGATAGAAAATAATAGTAGTGAAGTGAGGGAAAATCCATTTATTATTAATTATAATAATTATAATAGTGGTAGTAATAATTTGTAGGTCAAGTTAATCAGATCGTAGGATATCGCAAGACTAGGTTCCCAAAAAATAATAGCCACGATCTTAGTCAGATCTTAGTCGTGGCTGTCGTGAAAGTTTGGCAATGCCAAACTCCTACGATATAGATCGCAGGGGCACACGACTCTTACGACTCCCAAGATAATGCAAGATTGACAAGTGCACAATTGTAGGAGTCGCAAGACTCAAAAAATCGTACGATTTTTGCTCAATTGGGAACCAGGCTTTATATCCCCGAGTGATTCATCAGCTGCAAATGTATGCTTTGTTATTTCATGTGGTAAAATTTTGACCTTTTGAGTAACCTTTCAGTGATAAGTAGCAGGAAGCTGGGGATGATTCAGTGAACGGCAGGGATTTAAGAAGAGATGATCTCGATGTTGTTTACATTTATAATTACGTTCTAATAATTACATATTGTGCAAATGAATAAATATTAGTTGATTTTTCTAGCAAATAAAATAATTTTTTTAGCACTTTTGCAAAAATATTCTCAAAAAAACCTTGTAAAACAATAACAAATAGTTTTTTTTCAATACCAAAGTTTTCTACTTTATATTTGATGGATTTTAGAGTAAAAGAAAATTTTAATTTAAAACTATTAGTGGTGTGCAGTTTTATTTGACATTCCGCTAGTCTGAAAGGGTTGTTGATGTAAGAAAGCTAGCAGAGGGGAGATAATAGAGAGGGTATATTAGCATAGCACTTGTAGCGCTTAAGTGTCTTTGACACTGGGTATTGTCCATAGACATACTAGTAATATCTCCCAATGCTCATTATATAATATGTAAATCGCTTTCTTGTGGTCCCTCAAGGATTCTGCAATTGTCAACACTTGTTAGTACACTTGCTATCTTGCCCATCCCTGTTGTAGATTACTTATCACTCTACTAATACTTGGCAGCTGCTCTAGATTGGACATGAGTTTTATAATGCAGCAAGACATGTTGAGAGTGACTGTACCAAAATGTGTTTTAAAACCATTGTATTTGGAGATATTTTTTTGTTCTTTTTAAAAGAAAGTTGTGAGTTTTAATTCGTAAATGATGGTTGTGTTCAAAACACAATCTTTGAAAAGAAATACATGCCCATTTTATTGTTATTTATTAAAATTGGTTTGAATAATCAGAAGCTTTACTTGTTTTGCAGGGGAGATAGAGTTCAGCAGAAATGCCAACCCACCAGTTGTTATAATGCATGTGGACAAGACAATACCGATGTGGATGTTCTGGGATTTGTATGGACAGTTCAATCAAATAAAACTCTTTGGTAAGTGAACGGCCTCGACAAAGGTCACTTGTTAGTCATTTGGCCACAAATTTTCCTTCTTGCTCCCCACCTATATTGTCTTGTCATGGGATCAGAAGTTGAGCAATGAAGGAGTGGTAGAAGTGGTGGTAACAACAGTGAAATATGCTGGCAGTTGTCACTGAAAATAGATGTAACTGCAATGATAATAAATTATCTAGTTATTGCATTGGAAGTTGGGCGAACAAGTTATTTTTATTATTTTTTTTAGAAAATTTGTGCTAGCTTCAGTTACGACCTTAACAAATAGTTATTATTTGGTTTCTGTGGTAACTAGTAGATGCTCCGAAGGTTTCTGCAGGTTATTGATTCTTCTTATTATTTTTGTCATCCAAAGTAGAGTGAGTTAGTGGAGTTGGAGAGATTTACTCTTTACTCACTGCTAGCAGTCTAATGGCGAAAGGAACTAGCTGTGGCTGTCACATTGAAGGGCCATAAAAGGAGACACCCCAGAGAGTAATGCCGACTTGTAATGAGCTCTGTCTCCGTGGTGTCTCACAGCGTTTACCTGTCTCACCTGTGTTTGTGATATAAGCTAGCTTGAGGTGCTCCTCTAGTAGATAATGCTTGCCACCCTCGGCTCATTTTATTGAAGCAAAATCTCTCTTTGAAATGAGCTCATAGCCTGAGTGCTTGAGAGTTTCACATGGTCGGCTGCGGTGTTTTAATGCTGACGAACTACAGATGCTGCCTCAGGCTATGTTTGCTGCCACAATCAAAGTTGGTTGCCAACAGGAATTGTTCACTCGGTGGTTTTTTCATTAATCTTGTTGCCATATGGTGACCCAAATAGCAGTGGTGGGTTGATTGATGTGTGACACTTTTCCATTGCTTGTTGTGAAATTGATATACTTGATTTAAATGCGTACTTGTCACTATGCTATGCGCTATATAATAGTAATTTAGAGGAGGTGTTCATGTATTAGCCTACAGGCTTCCAGTGTACATTCGTACCCTCCGGATAATGTTCTGTTACTGTGTTACTTCCTGTTGCAGGTGTTGTTGGTTCCAAACCAAAGGCGAGAGGCCCTCCAGTTCCTAAACCCCCCTCGTTCTCTACAAAGACTTCAGCAGGTGCCAGGACTCTCAGTCTATTAGACTCTCCCAATCCTGCCAGTTCCGGGCTCACTGTGCAACTGCCGGCAATCAAATCGCTGCGTATAGCAGATGCTCCTCCTATTCCTCCCAGGCTGCAGAGAAGTAACACCGTTGGGGGTGCAACCAACTCGCCCTCATTTAATGCAACCAACTCGCCCTCATTTAATGTTGACTCTAAGGGCGCTGCCGCTGCTTCCTCATCCGAGCAGGACATGGATGAGTCGGCTGACAATATGGCTAACGAATGTACGGTTTGTTTTGACAAGCCATGTGATTGTGTGATATACACGTGTGGTCACATGTGTATGTGCTATGAATGCGCTATCAACGTTAAGTCCAGTTCGGACCCACTCTGTCCCATCTGCCGGCAGCAGATAAAGGACATCATCAGAATATACAAGTCATAACCACCTGCAGTGGCTAGGTGCCTCTAGTAGCATTTATCTAGCTAGCCAACTGTTATACTTTTATAATAAATACACAAGCTCTTACGAACTGTAAATTATTATTCCTTGTAACTCGTTGTTTGTGCAAAATGCCAGCCGTTCAATCTGTCTCTTCTGCAACCAGATATTGTCTGGACCGAACAACAGAAATATGGTGGTATTAATACACGAGTTCTATTTTGTTCACTTTTTTCAAACGTTTGGCTGGTCTGACTGGCGCTGATGTAATAGTTCAGGTTGTTATTGCCAAAGAATGGTGCCTCATTACCTAATCAGCATAATGCCCTGCTGCCTAGGGCACCGTGTTACACCAGCAACAGGGTGCTCCTGCTTCTTTTTATCTTCTACTTCTTTCTGTGTGAGACTAATGAATAGAAATATATTTTTCCATGTATTGAAAGCAATAGATTTATGTACAGTGCAGGAGGTGTTGTTACTGACATGCTATTAATATACTTGTAATAGGCCAATAAATGTATGTGAAATGTATCAGCCGATCTGTCTATTGTATATGTCAGCCGATCTGATAAAGTATGCATTTTACTATCACACGGCTGGTTTATTGTTTGGTGAATGTTTGCTGATATCCTGTTATGATATCCATTTTTAAAGTGAGCTCGGGACTAACTTCCACAGTTGTTCAAATGTAGGCCATCACCGTATCAACTGATTCATCCCCCAGTTGTCTTTATGTATCATTAATCACTTTACCATCAATGGTAATTAATTGCTCATAGAGCAGCTGGCAGCGGCTGTCTAACCGATGACTGCGGTTTCTTTCTGGTCCTTTGATGAGTCACAAGTAATAGTAGGTCACACAGCCTACCTTACTACTGCCTGGCTTTGTCCCTACAGCGGTGCTTTTAACATCACCATTGACTTCATTTTTAACAGTCAGACCACCACAAAGTTGTTCAAATATTGTGGCATTTCTTATTTCACACATGTTGAAAGTTGTCAACTATGAAAAATTATATTTTAGGCTAAACTATAAGGTGTTGTGACCGGTTATTTTAACTGATATATATATAGATGTCTTCGTTCAAAGATTACGCTGACCTTTATTTACAGGCTTCCTCCTAAGTGAAGTGATTTCTTCACTTAGGCTTCCTCCAAAATTACTGATTTTGGAAAGAGGAAGCAGCAATTATGTCTATTAGCTAACAAGAAATGTCTATCGTTGTTCACGTTCATATTTTGGTGCAGTTTTTTTTATACAGCCAAAGGCTATTTTCGGGAGTTGGCTGTTGGTTTATTATGTACCCGTCGCAACATATAAACTCCGCCTACTTTTAAGTCATATATAAACAAAATGCAAACGTCCAAGCGTCGTTCCTGCAAGTCGTCATTGAAGCAATAGTTCTCTTTGAAACCATATACGTATCGTGAGTATCACCACAGTTCACAATTTTAAATCAATGGTTGCAATGTTAATGATAACGATAATAAGTGTATGATCACAAGAAAAGTGTTCATAGTAATTTTCTGCTGATCATAGATACGTCAATGATTCAATGCCAAGCAAGTAGTCTAGTCTAGTTTTATTATTATTATGATTATTATATTTAATATAATCGTTATATTATTAATAATATAATATTATTATTATTAATAATATAAATATAATAATATTACCTATCATCATAAGATAATCTATCTACTAACTATGTGTTGATATTTCCAACTGTTACTATATTATATAGTTGAATTTTACAACAGTCATTGTTGTTGCAATAGTTGCTGTATTTAAACTATGCCATTTATTCAAACCACGTTTTTCCAACCATTTCAGGTGGTAATACATCATTATGGGTGACAAACCAGCAGTAGAAGAAGTTACTAAGTTTGACAAGAGCAAGTTGAAAAAGGTTGAGACTCAAGAAAAGAATACATTACCAACTGCTGAAGGTAAAAAAATGTAATACGCTAGTTGCTAGCTGCCTTATTATTGCCCATTGTCAGTACATGTATGTGTGCTTTTTGTCACTGACTGGCTTGCAATTTTTTTAGTGTGTCATTTTTCATCTTGGTGTTGATCAGCTTTTTTCAGTTTCTTGCTCAATTGTAGTCATGGAGTCTTCTTCAGTGATTGATAATTGAAGTTTTATGATATTTCTCTCATTATAATTGTTGTGGACAACAGACAGTAATACGTGGCATGCTGTGACCACAAACATTTATTGCAAAAAAAGGGTCTGAGTGTGAAGTACTTTTCTCTGAAGTGGTTACACAATGATTGCTTCACCCACCACATAAATGTTAGTCGTACCACAGAGCTCTTCACCTAATTCATGCCCTTCTGTATTGTAGTGATAGAGCAGGAGAAGCAAGCCTAGACATTGTACAGACATCTTCCATAATAATAATTAATCTTTTATCATGTTATCATTATTCGTATAATTATTTTCAATATTGTCAATCTTTTACTATTATAAATAGGAATTTTGCTCAACATTCGGCATTGCCCTGCTGCAACAACAAATGGTTTCATAGAATAGAGAAAGCCTCGATGGATGCATTAGCGTGAACAAACAGAACAGCCTTCTATACTAAACCAGTGACCTAAATACATTATTCTCCTCAGCGTTCTATATTGTTAGTAGTGCATTCATCTAATTGTGGGAATAGCTTGCTTGTTCTTTTCATTCTATAATTGGATTGGAGGGGACCCTGTCTCCCGTAGCAGTTTATTATTAAGGCTATGTATTGATCTGTTATGTTGGCAGCTGATATAGCTGTGTGTAATAAATTGATAGCACCAAGGCAGTATAATGTGTATTTATTATCACATCCTCCCGCTAAACTAGAGCATGGTGCAGATAACTCCGAAAGAGAGGTTACTGTACATACTCACCAGGGAAATATGTACATTTATTAATCGGAATTGATAGCTTTACATGACCTGTGCACCACCCAAAGATATGTAACTCTATGGCTACCCCCACTACAAACAATAAATATTGAAGTTACCCCACTAATGCATTATTACAAGGGGTGTGGGGACCTGGAGGTGGCAGTTACATCTTCTTGAGTAAATACAGGATTTGTGTCACATGTAGTCAAGTACAGTTGCAGAAACGATAAAAGTGATAAACTCATTCATCAGCTCCAAACAAAACATGAACACGATAACAGTGTTTTCTTTAGCCATTTATTGAAATATCCATAACCTATGATAGATCAACATCAGATCAGCGTCTTAAAAAACCTTATCTCATGTTGTCTTTCCATGTGAACACTAAGCATGACAAGTACTCTGCAGTAGATAGTGCCAAAAGCAAACAGTTACAGCCATAACTGTACAGTAAATAGCGCTTAGCCTGGGTGCATACAAAACATTACCCAAGCTAAGATATGGACATGCACCTTTAGGAAATAGCCTGAGGGGCACAACTAGCGATTTGCCGCCTCTAGCTCCTCCAGGGTTATGGACAAACCATGCTTCTCGATATATCTGATTCTTGCTTCAGTCAGCATGGCGTTCTTTCTCTCACTCAGCGACATCTCTCTCTGATTGGACTGTTTTGCAAATACTTTTGCAGCGTATGTGTGGGAACCACCCGACCTAGTTGTGTCCATAGAGGGTGTCCGCACTCGTGCAGGCTAGTAAATAAATAAAATAACATGAGGGGACATTCCGATTACTCATTGTAATATAGTGTGAATAATAAAGTTTTCTACGAATTGGAGGAAGAAACAAATGTGTGTGATTTTGTCTATCAAGACATTGTGCAAGTAGAAAGAAGAAATGTTACATTTTACACCATGTCGGTGCAATATACCGCACTGTGTTGGTGCAATAGACCACACTGATAAGATGAGATTTAGTAACTTCCTTCTTCGCATACTGGCAGTTCCTTTTCGCAGCAAACCTCAATATTGAATCTTCATTGCCCCAAAAACGAAGATTTGCGGCAGAGACAAAACAAGCCTCAGCTCCCAAAATGAGAGATCAAGATTACACAGTGTTAGGAATCAATGACAACAACCATCATCTAGTCTCGGGTTTTTCAATTATAAACTGGAGCATCAACTTTTTTGCAATACATCAGGAATTTTCATCAAATTGGGACCTTAGGCTAACCAATAGAAGACGGAGGAAGGGGGTTTTACTCAAAGCTGTTCACTAAAATAATATAATCATTCAAAGCTGCCGTGTCAAGTCTAAAATTTAAATAGCGTACGTTTATACAATACAAATAATTGGACAGAACCAAAGTTACTCCAGAGGTCAACCCCTTCAGAGGTAGACATGCAAGTATGTAGCGAAGGGGAAGGTACAACGTGAAATGCTGACAGCACAAAATGTCGAGAACAATACTTATTAGTCCATCTGAAGCTGACAAACTGAAACAAACGACTTCCTGCAAGTACGTTGCATCTATTGCAGTGGCTTTGATAAAGTGAAATTATATGGTGAAACACAAAGCTGTTACACCTAGCCTATTCAAACACATAGCTGTTACACCTAGCCTATTCAAACACAGAGCTGTTACACCTAGCCTATTCAAACACAGAGCTGTTACTCCTAGCCTGTTCAATACATCCTCCCAAGCCAATAGCTCATACAAAGACTGCCGCCACTGCAGTGGTTGTTTCCGTGCTCACTACCCCAAACAAACGGCCAATCAAAGAAATGCGGAGTGACTAAAGAGGGTTTTGTGACCAGATTTGCTGCATGTGTAATTCAGGAGGAGATAATTCCACGAGTGATATAAATAAGGAGTGACCAAAGCTATATCAGGTGGTGCACCCAAAGGAAAGGAAAGCAAGGTGTAAGATTGCAAGGCAGCCATTGAGAGTGACATTCAGTAGACAAAACAACTTCTCAAAGTATTGAATGTATGCCTGCAATTCATTGATTCCAGCCGAGCACGTTGTGTGCATATTAGATTACTAACCATCTGCATGTAGTTAATCTATAGACTGGCCAATCTTAACTCAGTATGGCCAGACTAAAATAGAAGTTTTAGCAGACGAATGTAGCAGACAATTGTAGCAGACGATTGTAGCAGACGAGTGTAGCAGACGATTGTAGCAGACGATTGTAGCAGACGATTGTAGCAGACGAGTGTAGCAGACGAGTGTAGCAGGCGAATATGCAGCCAAATATGTAGCCGACTGCTGACATACGATATCTCAATAAAAAAATAGAATTTGAGAAGTCAATGGCTAATATGAAAAGCAATTATCTACTGCGTTGAGTTGCGATTAGGGAGCAGCAGAAGAAACGATTGCAGAGCTCTATGAGAGAGTTTATGGGAAGCACAGCAAATAGATTTACTCACTTGGGCTGGCTCAGGGTTGGGTGTAGACTCAGGCTCATAATGCAAGTTTCCTTCGAATATATTACTGAGGGTTGCTTCAGAGTCCTATGAAACGTGGTAATATAATATGCAGGAAGCCAGGCTAACACATGTGAAGTCCTAACTAGCAGAAATACAGCTGATTTGGATAGTATTAAAATATAAGCTCTGTAAACTGACAAAGTTAACAAATAAGTACTAACCTGGGTTCTTAAAATCTCGGCTCTAAGTACATCTACGGGAACCTGTGGTACCACCTCCTTACAATATTGTACCATAGCCTCAAGATTGGGAGCTAATGGCTGACTGTTTGATCTAACTGTGGAGGTGGCAGGACCTGAACAGTAACTTACAATATGGGGAAAGCAACTCCTAAATACAGCTAATAAATCTAAGTATTGGAGTTGTTCTCTTCTAGAATTGGAAGCTTTGGCTCATAATAGTAAAAACATAAGGATAGCTACAGCATAACAAACGGACATAAATTGTCAGCGTAGAGAGCTCGACAGGAAATTATGGTCAGCATGACTTCCAAATTAAAACTCTTATTGTAAGAAAATCATCATATAAATAAACTAATTCGTTAAACCATTCTTCATATGGCGCAGAATCACCAATTGATACGCAATTAACTAGTCGGAGTTGTCTTTTCTTTAGTGTAAACGAGTGCTAATTAGTCTCAACCTAAATGCTAAAAATAATTATTAACTAATTGTTTGTTTAATTGTTTATTGTATTTGAAAAAAATTATTTTTTTATAATCCATATTGTCTAATTTTTTTCACTCAACTATTCAAAATCTTAAATACATTCATTCAGGGCAGGCATTGTTTTTTCACACTTTTAGATCGGCGATAGGTACCTCATAAGAAAACATTTACTTAAATATATCTCGCACAGTTTGAAAACTTTCTTTAATAACAAATAGAAATATGTTTAATTAATTTCGTACCAAAGACCACTTTCTCTTTAATAACATTATTTGGTTTTATCACTTCAAAGTGTCTATTATGACAAATATTAGTGGTGAGAGATCAATGTGATGGCCACCCATGGCACCGTTCCACGCCATTACCAGATACACCTATTTAGTATTTACCACTTGATCGGTGCAAACATGAACTATTGTCTTTAGCTACTATTACATTGAAGCTGTGGCGAGAATATACAAGATATCTGATGTGTACTAAAGGAGAATATACAAGATATCTGATGTGTACTAAAGGAGAATATACAAGATATCTGATGTGTACCAAAGGTTTAATGTCGACTTTAGCTCTCCAATTTATTATGTGATGATATACAGTTTAACTGCAGACTAGAAGACGCAAGATGATTCTAGAAGAACTAGACTCTCAGACCAGATGTTGAGAAGTGATAGACATCGATAATATTGTAGAGGCATTCGTATGGAGGAAGCGGCCGCAGAGGTTCAACTAGTAAATAATAGCAACGCTCTATGTTTTGGTGGCTCTATGTTACGATGAACAGACAAAACAGACAAAACTTATTCTGGAGCAGTGAGTCACGCTTGAGTAGGTTGAGGCTGAAAGGATTTGATGGTGATAGTTTTATGATTATTGAAACAATAAAAATGACCTTTCTCATAAAATAAATAGGCAAAGTCAACTTGTGGAAATCAGTGTCCATTTTTAATGAGGCTCCACTGTAACATTGTTTTATGAAAAATAATTCACCAAAAAATTAACCCACCGGAACATAATGCCAACGAAACATACACCTAGATACGACACTGTGAACAGACAATATCAAACTTACTAAAGCCATTTGAGGGTTGTTTGCTGTTGTATAAAAGTCTTTTCACTAGCTCCCTGCTGTCGTGTCTACTATATTTAGAGCTTCCGATTTCTAGAGCCACTGCCATTTTCACCCTCACCTCTTCGCTGAAATCTTCTGCTGTTTTTTCTTCACTTTTCATGGCCACTGGCAGGTATCTATGCATTGGTTGGTAATACAGGAGTGGATACAGCAATACAGGAGTGGATACAGCATTACAAGAGTGGATACAGCATTACAGGAGTGGATACAGCAATACAGGAGTGGATACAGCATTACAGGAGTGGATACAGCATTACAGGAGTGGATACAGCATTACAAGAGTGGATACAGCATTACAGGAGTGGATACAGCTTTACAGGAGTGGATACAGCTTTACAGGAGTGGATACAGCTTTACAGGAGTGGATACAGCATTACAGGAGTGGATACAGCAATACAAGAGTGGATACAGCATTACAAGAGTGGATACAGCATTACAAGAGTGGATACAGCATTACAAGAGTGGATACAGCATTACAGGAGTGGATACAGCAATACAAGAGTGGATACAGCAATACAAGAGTGGATACAGCATTACAGGAGTGGATACAGCATTATAGGAGTGGATACAGCAATACAAGAGTGGATACAGCAATACAGGAGTGGATACAGCAATACAGGAGTGGATACAGCATTATAGGAGTGGATAGACCATTATAAGAGTGGATACAGCATTACAGGAGTGGATACAGCATTGCATGAGGGGATACAACACCATGACGATAGGCTTATTGAAGAGAGCATTACAACACAAGAAATACTGCAATCAAAAGAGAAGTACGATGGGAGACTAAAATAGGAGAACATACTAGAAGTGAAGAATATACTAGGAAGTACGAGAAAATACAAGCACCTGCTAGCACTTGTTATAAGTGACACAGATTACTCACCTGACAGTGAACAGTGTGTATGGAGTGAATATAAACCAGAAGATGTCAGACAGTATATTGCTTGTCATCGTGGTCTGAAAATAAACGTCACATAAACCGTTTGTGTTGTGATCAATAAAATAATAATAATAAACAAACCGTATTATTTATGTTATCGTATTATTTATGTTTTAGCCGGGGCAGCTCTCAAGGTGTGGGATTTGTAGCAGTGGGCGGGGTTTGGGGGGAGAGAGTAAAAGAGAGGCGGGAATAGATTGATTTGAAAGTAACATTCTGTAACAGAATGTTACATAGTCTGAGTTTTCCGTCTTTGTTTTAGTGAGCAATCAATTCCAACACAGTTTGTTTACGAAGGCTATGGGGTCACTAGTTTAGCAGCTGAATGCCATGGGCCCACGGGCAGCTTAGCTCTGCAAGTTGCTGTCGCATATTGTATTGACATAATAATATTAAACTTATATTGTGTAATAATTTCCTATCACTGACTATCAATTAGTATCAACTCTCAGTGCTACTCCTAGAAAGTCACAGTAAGTACTACTATTACTAGCAGCAATTATTATTATTACTGCCTGCCCGAGTGGAAAAAATAATTATAGTTAGTAACAACAACATCATTATTATTATCATTCATTATTATTATTGGATTTATTATTACATTTTATAATATTACTTAATATTTATTATTAATTATTATTTGTTATTATGAACAATGATAATAAATAATAATTACCATGACAACAAACAAGCAGTTTTTTTTAAATATTTACTATAATAATAAGACTATAACATCATCATCAATAATTAATTAATAATAATCATTGTAATTGGAATAATCATAAACAATAATAATGTCATAATAATAAGTAATAATTACTTCACTTATTAATTTACTAGCTTATTTATTATTATCATTATTATTATTATAGAAGTAGTGGTAGTGGTGGTGGTAGTAGGGGTAGTAGTATGAGTAGTAGTAGTGGTAGTCATTAATTATAATAAATGATAATAATTATACTGCTGCTGCTGCTACTGGTGCTACTGCCGCTACCACCACCACCACCACAACCACCACCACCACCACCACCACCACCACCACAACCACCACCACCACCACCACCACCACCACCACCACCACCACCACCACCACCACTACTACTACCACTACTACCACTACTACCACTACAACCACTACAACCACTACAACCACTACTACCACCACTACTACCACCACTACTACCACCACTACTACCACCACCACTACTACCACTATTACTACCACTACAACCATTACTACTACCACCACTACTACCACTATAACTACCACTACAACAACTACTACTGCCACTGCCAATACCACTACCAATACTACTACTAGTACAACCTAGCTACTATAATAATAAGTAAGTAATAACAACCAAAGATACCAGCTCACGAACAAGGTTGAGAGCAAACACCTTCTTGATGCTCTATAGTAATATAGGATCTATCAGTTACAAAGATTTATAATAATAGCTCTTTTTTATTTATTTTCTGTTTAATTGCCGATCTCATGCCCAGGTAGCCTTTTTATTTCATGTACTGAAACCTCTAAAGGTCGCCTCTATTAGAGGATGTATCGCTGGCTCAATTTAAAGTTAATATAAAAAAAAAAAAAAAAAAAAAAGAGAAGCATCATTGGGCTAATGAAACAATACTAGCATGTATTATTAATTGTTATGACATAATCAGAAATAATCATATAATGATCTAGATTGTTTTTGCTTGACTAGCAGGAGGATGATGCTCAGACAGCTTTTTTATTTGCTGATGTTACCAACCGATCATCACTTTTATTATGCTACTTTAAGATTTGCAATTATGGCAATCGTAGTTTAAACTTATACAAATGGATCCTTCTAATGGAATTTCGCGCATTGAAATGCGTATATAAAATTGAGTTATTTGATATGAAAAGGAATACTTTGAGAATCGTTGAGTTTGATGGCTGACAAACAAACCGAAAATCAACAGAAGTTGGATTAGACGTTGCACCCTCATTTTCGCAAGGCCTACAACTTCCACTCTTCCTGCTTTGAGGTTACTTAGATGGTCATGGTTATATTTTTGTCATTTTCAGTTTAAACTTACATCTCCATGTTACGACGGGCTACACCAATTCTGCAATCAGAGCAACATATTGAGTTTAGTATTACTTGGACTGTCGGCTTAATAAAACTGCAGGTATAATAGCTTAGCTATTCACCACTTTTGTAACATAATTATTGCTTGAGCGATTTTCGGTAGATGGCTGGAAGGTGTTAGATGCTAGTTTGAATATCTGCAGTATTGTGACTTGTACAAGCAGACTTCATTGTTACATTTGCTATCTCTGTGCAATTGACATCGGCAATCGCTGTAGGAGAATGCAGCAGTAAACCTTTGGTGGAATAATCCCAGCACATCTTCTGACAATTACTGACAAGATGTGCTGCTTTATTCAGAAGAACCGGTATTGAGAAGAGCTCTTGTATACAACCTCCTTGCCACTTTGCACCATTGATCTACCACCTCTTATGCAGATAGACATCGTGATTTGTTTGAAGCTGAACATTTGGAGCTGAAGAGCTGAGAAACATGTGAATGGTGAAAATATTTCACCATTCACTGGGCAAACCTCACTCTTTACATTTCTTGTTGATTAGTGGTGGAAGTTCTCCGTGCTATACCAAACTGTGTACTAAAGATGGCTTTCATTTTCATTTTGGCATTTCTCTCAATTTGTTGTTATAGTTATAGTTGACAAATAGGCTACGTATGTGAGCAAGTATTAAAATTGTCATTTGTTTGCATTATATAATTCAAGTGGAGTTTTTGTTTGAAAACAAAATTATTTCATTTTAATATAACAGAACACAAACTTATAGTGTACATTTAATTCATTTGTTGCACTATTTTTTTGCTAATTCATTATTGCATCCTGTTCTTTGTCTCTATAAATTGCATGTACATGTAACGCTTGTTCTAAAAATTTGTTCTAATTATTATTGAAGCCGTGTGAAAGAATTCTATGCTAGAAAATTATTATCATCACAGTGGAGTAAACCTCAATGACTGCAGAGCTTTAGTTTTTTTGATAAATTGTTAGCAATGACCGACAATTGTCCAGCAATGACAATCGCTCTCTGAGGATGTTGCTCCGGTTGACTTGTGACTAAGGTAAGTGTAGAATCATCCAAGATGGCGTGCAAACTGGCGCATGGTAAAGTGTACTTGGCTTTTATTGGTTATTACGTAGTTTTTATGCATCAGTGGCTGATATTTCCACTGCAGTAGTTGTGCTTCCTCTGCTGTATAGGCTGTTTCAATTTTCGTTGTTTCGGTAAGACGATGAAAAATATAAGGGGCTTATGCTCAACTACGGTTTAAGCTCCGCCCACTGTGTATCAATGGCTCTCATTTTCTCTCCTCCCCCCCCCCCTCATCAGATTTGTGATAAAAATGAGAAGTTTTCCTCTCTCAATAAAAAGCAGACAACTCTACTGAGGTTTATTGAGAAGAGGTGTATTTTAGGAGTTGTCTGCTCCTTTGTGAATAAAGCTATCAAAGCCGAGCATCAGACCACAAGTCTAGTGGATGAAGACTAGGAGTCATGAGAGATAAGAGAGAGAGAGACCAGAGGAAGACTCACCAAAGCCACAGGCATGGGTCTGCTTGTCTCTAACACCACCGGTTGTACAGAATCACTGATGCTGAACTGCCATGTGCTGTACAATGTAATCATATAATCTCTGTACACTTGTGCATAAATACATATATATACTTATGCATACAAATGTATGTACATTGTAGGATGTACATACGTAAGTGCATAGATGGCAACATACATACATGCATGCATGCATGCATGCATGCATGCATGCATGCATGCATGCATGCATGCATGCATGCATGCATGCATGCATGCATGCATGCATACATACATACATACATACATACATACATACATACATACATACATACATACATACATACATACATACATACATACATACATACATACATACATACATACATACATACATACATACATACATACATACATACATACATACATACATACATACATACATACATACATACATACATACATACATACATACATACATACATACATACATACATACATACATACATACATACATACATATACATACATACGTACATACATACATACGTACATACATACATACGTACATACGTACGTACATACATACATACATACATACATACATACATACATACATACATATACATACATATGTACATACGTACGTACGTACATACATACATACGTACGTACGTACGTACATACGTACATACATACGTACGTACATACATACATACAAACATATATATATATAAAGCTGATTGCCAACCAATTGGGTTGGTGACGAGCACAATGAGAAGGAATAACCGAAGTCAGCCATCAGCTCTGGCAGCGGGGTGGTTAGGGTTAGACCCCACCACAAACGAGGTCAAGGGTTAAAGTTTGCACTTGAAAAGACACCATACAGCAGGTTTCTCTTAAACAGTCAACAGTGAAGCTGTCTGCAGATTTGATCATCGATTAATATTTTTACCTGAATTTGAGCAAAGCATGTTTTCCAGATGTGGGAAGCCCTTCTGGTCTCATGAACATTGGCAAACTGGTCTCTGCAACATGCCAAACATGTGTTAATACAATCACTAGTTGCACAAAATTTGCTTTGAGAGCGAAATTAGAAAAACACGTTACAACATAGAATATATATTGATGACAAAAATAAAATCATCAAAAATTAATAGCCATTGTCAAGGCGCTTTCAATTATGAAAATTAAACATTTATTATCAAAAGAACGAGTGAGAAAGAAAAGATTCATATGGCTGGTATACTGGGAAAGATTCATATGGCTGGAATACTAGGAAAGATTCATATGGCTGGTATACTGGGAAAGATTCATATGGCTGGTATACTGGGAAAGATTCCTATGGCTGGTATACTGGGAAAGATTCATATGGCTGGTATACTGGGAAAGATTCATATGGCTGGTATACTGGGAAAGATTCATATGGCTGGTATACCGGGAAAGATTCATATGGCTGGTATACCGGGAAAGATTCATATGGCTGGTATACCGGGAAAGATTCATATGGCTGGTATACTGGGAAAGATTCATATGGCTGGTATACGGGAAAGATTCATATGGCTGGTATACTGGGAAAGATTCATACGGCTGGTATACCGGGAAAGATTCATATGGCTGGTATACTGGGAAAGATTCATATGGCTGGTATGCTGGGAAAGATTCATATGGCTGGTATGCTGGGAAAGATTCATATGGCTGGAATACTAGGAAAGATTCATATGGCTGGTATACCGGGAAAGATTCATATGGCTGGTATACCGGGAAAGATTCATATGGCTGGTATGCTGGGAAAGATTCATATGGCTGGTATACTGGGAAAGCATTTTATTCATAGTTAGAGTTTAAGACAAAATCTGGAGCAAACAAGTACGAGAGAAGCGTCAGAAGAATTACTCGTTAGTGCTTGTAAGCTCACTGATCTGATCTGATGTTGGGCACGTGCATACAATGTAACGCGCATTCATCGTACCTTGACAAAAAGCTTTGGCATTCTGAAGAAAAGTTTCCCTAGAATTCTCTATGTTTAGGTCTTTCAATCCCAACAACCAGGAGAGAAATGGGGGAATTCCCCACTCATTTGCCTGCAAGTTGAATACATCACATAAAACTCAATACTAGTCCAGTAGAATTACTGCATATAGAAGTGTGAGATTGAGCCAACACTATACTCCAGTAGAATTACTGTATATAGAAGTGTGAGATTGAGCCAATACTATACTCCAGTAGAATTACTGCATATAGAAGAGTGAGGTTGAGCCAATGCTATAGTCCAGTAGAATTACTGCATATAGAAGAGTGAGGTTGAGCCAATACTATAGTCCAGTAGAATTACTGCATATAGAAGTGTGAGATTGAGTCAATACTACAGTCCAGTAGAATTACTGCATATAGAAGTGTGAGATTGAGTCAATACTATACTCCAGTAGAATTACTTCATATAGAAGTGAGAGATTGAGCCAATACTATAATCCAGTTGAATTACTGCATATAGAAGTGTGAGATTGAGTCAATACTATAGTCCAGTAGAATTACTGCATATAGAAGTGAGAGATTGAGCCAATACTATAGACCAGTAGAATTACTGCATATAGAAGAGTGAGGTTGAGCCAATACTATAGTCCAGTAGAATTACTGCATATAGAAGAGTGAGATTGAGTCAATACTAATACTCCAGTAGAATTACTGCATATAGAAGTGAGAGATTGAGCCAATACTATAGTCCAGTAGAATTACTGCATATAAAAGAGTGAGGTTGAGCCAATACTATAGTCCAGTAGAATTACTGCATATAGAAGTGAGAGATTGAGCCAATACTATAGTCCAGTAGAATTACTGCATATAGAAGAGTGAGGTTGAGCCAATACTATAGTCCAGTAGAATTACTGCATATAGAAGAGTGAGATTGAGCCAATACTATAGTCCAGTAGAATTACTGCATATAGAAGTGTGAGATTGAGTCAATACTATAGTCCAGTAGAATTACTGCATATAGAAGTGTGAGATTGAGCCAATACTATAGTCCAGTAGAATTACTGCATATAAAAGAGTGAGGTTGAGCCAATACTATAGTCCAGTAGAATTACTGCATATAGAAGTGAGAGATTGAGCCAATACTATAGTCCAGTAGAATTACTGCATATAGAAGAGTGAGGTTGAGCCAATACTATAGTCCAGTAGAATTACTGCATATAGAAGAGTGAGATTGAGCCAATACTATACTCCAGTAGAATTACTTCATATAGAAGTGAGAGATTGAGCCAATACTATAATCCAGTTGAATTACTGCATATAGAAGTGTGAGATTGAGTCAATACTATAGTCCAGTAGAATTACTGCATATAGAAGTGAGAGATTGAGCCAATACTATAGACCAGTAGAATTACTGCATATAGAAGAGTGAGGTTGAGCCAATACTATAGTCCAGTAGAATTACTGCATATAGAAGAGTGAGATTGAGTCAATACTAATATTCCAGTAGAATTACTGCATATAGAAGTGAGAGATTGAGCCAATACTATAGTCCAGTAGAATTACTGCATATAAAAGAGTGAGGTTGAGCCAATACTATAGTCCAGTAGAATTACTGCATATAGAAGTGTGAGATTGAGCCAATACTATAGTCCAGTAGAATTACTGCATATAGAAGACTGAGATCGAGTCAATACTATAGTCCAGTAGAATTACTGCATATAAAAGTGAGAGATTGAGCCAATACTATATTCCAGTAGAATTACTGCATATAGAGTGAGATTGAGCCAATACTATACTCCAGTAGAATTACTGCATATAGAAGACTGAGATTGAGCCAATACTATAGTCCAGTAGAATTACTGCATATAGAAGAGTGAAGAAGGTCACACTAACCATAACATTGGGTTGTATCAGACACAACACAAGTCTGTCCACGGGAGAGACGTAGTTAGATATAATGACTGGACACGAGTCTCTTCTATGCTGTTCGTCCTTGACCTGGATTGCCAGTCCACACAACATCAGCATAACCCTGATTATCGATCTAACAATAGAGTATAAAAAAATAATAGCGAAGTTCAATTATCACACAACTTCTTATTAATGAAGTGAACACAGTTTGAAAACCATTAACTTATCTGAAATTAATATCATTTTTCATCGCTAAATGAGCCTGAAACACACTTGCATCATAATAAGATTTATATAAATCATAACAATAGAGCATAACTAAAATATTCTCTCATATACCATGTTTGATAGAATTGTTACTGAATATACCATTTTAAAATGAATATTAAAAATCGACGTTTTTATCATTCGGTTCCATTTTGCTTTTTCTTCAGTAAAATAGCGCAACTTTGGATTCCATTATTAATATTGTAGTACACAAAAAATTCTTGTCTGTATTATTAGTAAACATACAAATAAACAGACAAGCGTGCAAATTTCACTGTTTAACAATATTTTATTTCAGTTTAAAATATTTTATAGAAAAAACTTTTTAGCTTTCAAGTTGGTTGTCACAAGATAAAGGCATCTTTAAAAAAACCCGAAAATTTAATTGCGCGGTCACTTTTGGAAATCACTGAGTCCCTACGCAAACACAATTAAAAGTTTTTAGAGGTCCAACCATCATACAAACAAACTTTTGTTTGACGTTTCACTATAATTAGTTTTTCAGAAAAAGATTGCGCCTTTGCCCGTAGAGACTGCATGTAAAGGAGTTGTCTTAAAAATGAGGAGGCAACTTCGCATTGACATTTCTATCTTTTCAGGATTACCTATGAGAGTAGAGATTAAAGGGCTTAGGACTGGCTTTACGAAACACACTCTGAATGTAGAGTTGTTCTCTCATTGAGTACAGTAGAAGTAGAACTAGGACGATTGAGATCTATGGAGGTTTAAGGCTCCATGGTCCACAGAAAGGGCTATTTGCGAGTCGTACCTCCATTATAATATTATATAATAGATTTTAATATGTAATTGTGTTATTTTCATAAAGTTTTCAACTTAAAATTCACTTTCAAAAATTTTCGTAATTATTAACTAGTGCTTTTTAATTTTTGACTCACCAAAACAGATTAAAATTTGTTGCAACTTCATTTTTTTGCAATTACACAAGTCTCTGCACAATGCCAATACTTGGTAGGCCCTACTTCTATACAAACAAGCCTAATTTTTGAAATCTCGTTTTATAGCTATATACAAGTTGTATTTGTACTCGTAAATTGTATCCATGTTACGCGAGCTCTGATTGTGTCTATAGGAACCAACTTACTAACTAGTGAGAGGGCAACTACATATAACTTTTTAAACTCATTTCCCGCTAAAAAAGTTTAAATTAAATCAAATCCAACTAAATCACATGCCCTAAGCCATTAAGATCGGCGAAATAATTTTGGTTTTGGGAATGCTTAAATTTTTGAATATGCGGGCAGCAGGTATAATGTTATGTAGTGCAACTATTACAACTCACCTGAATATAGGAATAGTAATAGGTAAGAGACAAGAAATAAGATAAATATGCATCAACATGAAGAGTCGTACAAGAGAGAGAATAACTCCAAGCGGCGAATACAGGAGAATGAGAAAGTAATGTCCTACACCTCCACATATTCTATAAGAGATGGAACACAAGCTAGATGTACAATTGATAAGGTAGATGCGCTACTTCTAGCATTATAAGATATCTTGCAGGAACTTTGATAGTGAAACATGTCTGCAACACTAAAAAATTGATGGGAAGATATTCAAGGTAAAAATGATGAGACTCAAATACAATAACAAGATGTTGGAACTCTGAAACAAATGCCAACCAAGAAACAAAAATGCATTTTGATGTTTGTTCTGGAAAGTTCAAGAATTTATTCCTTTTCATTAAAGGTGACAACTCCTGCTACAAATTCCAAAGTGATGTTTTACATGCAACAGTGAGTGAGCATCGAGTCTTTCTAAAGTAAACATCAAAATATTCTTCCTTATCAGGTAATAGCAGGTTTGCAGAGGTGCTGCAAATTATTAATGATTCGAATACTTTGAGTTGCAAATACTTGATTTGTGAATTGATTTACAATCTATTCAGTTTATTCAGCCATATCAATTAATCGACTTGAACACCAGTTGATTTGAAGTGATTTGAGTCCTAAACAAAATTGATTTGAAAAAGGGGGATTTCAAATCAAATCATTAATTTTTTATAGTTTGAACACTTTATATAATTACTAAAATAATGAGAAACAATGGAGTATCGTTGATGGAGCGGTGTCTCTTCAGACAAAAAACATAAAAAGCGCTAATAATAACAGCCGTATAAATGGTAGGTAGGGCTGTCAAAGATTAAGAATTTTTAATTTTAATCTTAATCTTTTCCATTAATCTTAAATTAATCTTTTTTTTAATCTTATGTATTCATGTGATATAAATGCAATGATGGGGCAGTAAAGTCATCATCCATCTACCTGCATGCTTGTAGAATGAGATAAGCAAACCTCAATTTGGATTTGTCAGTCCAGGAACAAATAACAGATATAAGATCACAATAGTGTAGTATCACAATGATAAACAAATATGTATGTATGTATGTATGTATGTATGTATGTATGTATGTATGTATGTATGTATGTATGTATGTATGTATGTATGTATGTATGTATGTATGTATGTATGTAACTGTGGACAAGACTTTTTTTGAATGCAGAACTGAAAAGGAAGGAAACAAACTAAAAGTAGTTGCTGCTTAAAATTTTGATATTTACAGGTACAAAGTGTGGGCACACATGATTGAAAGAAAATAAGATGGTCGGATACGCGAGCTAACGGAAGCTTGAATATCGAATGTGAACAAAGAATATACTTTTATCTTTGGCATATATTGATATAGCATAGAAACCTATTATTTTTTATGTTCTCACAAAACTTTTACTTTCCAAAACTTCTATAGGAAAAAAGAAAAAACCCTTGGATATACCAGGATAAATAATAAAAACATCACAGATGAACTTGTTTTAGGTATTTTTGATAACCTGATTAATTGATCATGATATATTTTGGCGATGTAGCTCAATAGTTTATAGACAAGTAAATAGCTTTGATTAGAATAATAAATAAATAAAACTGCGAAATCTAGTAAAAAATAATTGTTTATTGTTGTAATTTAAAATTATTGTTATAATTAATAGATAATACACTAAAAACAGTGATATGCCCGATAAGTTTCAATTTTTTAAATAATAATTATAATATGTGATCAATCAATTGTATTGTTTGTGCTGAATAATAACAACAATAACGATGAAAACAACAGTTTAATAAAAAAAATATAATTTTTTATTACTACAATGAATAAAAACAGAAATATGAAAATTGAAAGTTTATTTTAAAATATAAACCTTATTACATCGTATAACATGTTATTATCGTATAAGTTGTTTTGTTAACTATTATTATTGGTCACTTTTACATATCTATTATAGTTTTTTTTATTATTATTATTACCAAAAATCATCATTTTATTAGGAAGCTTCAACTATTATTTATCTATTACATTCCAGGTGTTTTATAAGCATTTCTGAGCAGAAAACTTTCTATTGGATGGAGGATAATGAGATTTATCGTAGCAAAATGTGTGCCAAAGTAATGATGTCAATCTGTATCCCTAAATTAAAACATATCCCAAAACTAATCTAGTTTAAAATCATAGCAACATTCAAGGTCTCTCCATTGCACTCCAATCGACAGAAAAATAATAATTTGAGAACTAGTGATAGTTTACTCGTTTTGCACCAACACCCGCCTACAAACGTCTTGATTCACATCAAGTTACATTGACTTGTTCAAAGTGACAAGACGGACATTTTTATGATTTTTTTTCAGGATAACATCATTGAAATTTAGTGACAAAGGTAAGGTTATGTGATGAAACACTCAAAAAGACATCTCCCTCTTCATGTAGACACACTGATAGCTGTGTTTAGCATAATAAACATGATAGTGACGTAACTGGGGTTTCTTTTTATCAGATTAACTGAGTCATAAAAGGTTAATCTTTTTGATCGTAAAAATCAATTAATTTGATTAATCTTTAAAATAACTCGATTAATTTACAGCCTTAATAAATGGCCACTTATATTTATGTTGTAAAGAGAATGTTATATAACCCCCCATTGCTCAGATGCTATGCTAAGCCCAGCAGAAGCAAACGCCAACTACAATAATAATGATCACAAGTAACACATTATTTCAATCAAAGCTGAATTACAGAACTCGATTGCTGCACTATTGTTCTGCTGAATTAATTTTATTGTATAAATATATACTTGTTACCGAAAAAATGCAATCCAGTATCTCATTATTTTTTATTTCCATCTACTAATTATTAAGTTTTTTAAAAAATATAATTTATAATTAATAAATATTATTATTACAATAATAGATAAATAATAAGAAGTAGTAAGAATAAAATATTATAATTATTGCTGATAATCATAATGGTATTAATTTAATTATCATCATCGTTATTGTAAAGTTTTGTCATTGATTTAATTTCATTAAATTCTCATTAAAAACTAATAATAATATTTATCATAATTTTAATCACTGATAATATTATCATATCACGCTATTTATTATTATTATATTTTGGTTTTATTATTATTGTCATTATTAGCATATACTATTCTCTATTATCATTAATTATACTGGAAATTTTATTTGACAATCGTATTAAGCTAAAACTGGTGCGTAACAATCAGAAGCTTACTATCATTGTGGGTAATGTGTGCAAACGTGTTTTGTAAACATTAGCGGAATTTTTATGCAAAAAAGTTGTGTGAGAGTAACAAGGAGGACGATTCTGTTATAGACACACCAACTGGATTAGAAAGATGCCACACGATAATCATGTTAACAAGAAATACTAGGACCATTGATACGTTACCCTAATAATGCATTAACGACATGACATTTGTTATGTTGCACACATCTACGAATAATGAAATGAACAATACTGTAATAACTATAATATCAACTGACAATTTGATGTGTCATAGAACAAAAACATTGCTGATCATAGTAAAATTAATTCCTCAAAAGGAAATCAGATAGTAAGCCATGACCGAGCCTTCTACAAGAAATACATAGGTGTATGGTAACAACCAGTAGAGTGCTCCTCCCAGAGTTGTTTGAGTAAATGCTTGAGGTGTTACAGTACTTGGATAACATATAAAGGAGGCTACAAATTAGTTTGCACCACCAAGATTGTTCAGGTAACGCTTATTTTCCTGTATAAAGAATCAATTTCAAATCATTTCAAATACTTGAATTGATTTGAAAAGTTTACATTGCAATTGATTTTGATTTGCCATTGATCTGGTTCGGACTTGATTTGATTTGGTTTTTGAGCTTCATGACTTGTACTTGAATTGATTTACGAAAATAGTGATTCGCAACACCTCTGCAGGTTTGACAAAGTTTGTTTTAAAATGTGTCCGCGTTTATATCAAATTGGCCTGCATTGGTTCCAGTAAAGGGTAATTTCTGCTTAATCTTTCCAATACTTTGATCGTGACATCTTCTTAGATGGGTACGTAAATTATTAATATGCTTGTTTATCTGTCATCTTATCCTATCTACTAGATACTATTATAATTATAGACAAAATGGTAACACTCTATTATCATTATTGTTAATAATATGATATTATCATTATGATAATATACGTAAAAAACTAGTAATTAGTTAGATAGACAGATATAGGTTAGAAGAAGAAGAGTAATTCAAATTAGTAGGCTAATAATTGTAGTGAGAAGCAGTAGATGACAATAAATAATAGATTTGATGAGTACTATCATATTTATTATAGATAACAATATCGTAAAATTATTACTAAACATTAATAAATAATAATAATATATATTACTTTTATTACAACTACTTCAAGTTACTGCTGCACTAACTATCGTATAATAATAATAGTAGTAGCATTATTATTATAAGTATAATAATAATAAAAATAGCAAACAACAACTACAAGTTATTATTAAGATAAATTGTTGTAAGAAAGAAAGTAGTCTTAGAAAAAAATAATTATAAACAATAATAATACTTACATAATTATTTATTTATATTGTTTTATAAATAATAACAAATAATAGTAGTATTAATAATTATTATAATAATAAATAAGTCCTATGTATTATAATAATAAATAAGACTGATTATAATAATTATTAATACTACTGTATATATTAATTATTATTATTTATAAAAGAATATAAATAAATAATTATTATGTAATTATTATTAGTTAGTATTAATAATATTAATTAGTATTCTAATTCTTATTATAAGAAGAATTATTATTTTTTATTCATTTATTGTCGGTCAGTCCAATGACTTAAGTTACAGAGCAATAATAATAATAACCGATGAATGAATGATGATGTGATGATGATGATTATAACAAATTAATTACTACTATTATTATTATTACTACTACTATTACTACTATTATTATTAGTAATTTTTGAATCAGACACCGGTGTTTATTTTAATGAGCTTGAAAAAAACTTAGTTTTATAAATTTTATTAGCTAATTTTTCAGGGAATCATTTTGTTTAAAAGAAGTCACATACATGATGATAATTCTGCAGCAAAAAAATTATTATTATTTATTACTACTACTACTACTATTATTACTACTACTATAACTATTACTACCACTATAACTACTGCTATAACTACTACTATAACTACTACTGTTACTACTACTATCACTATCTACTGCTATCACTACTGCTATCACTATTACTGTAAGTAACAACTAGACTATTATTATCACTACTATTAATTATCACTACAACTACTATCACTACAACTACTATCACTACAACTACTATCACTACAACTACTATTATCACTACAACTACTATCACTACAACTACTACCACTACTGCTACTATCACTACTACTATCACTACTACTATCACTCACTACTACTATCACCACTACTACTATCACTACTACTATTATTATTATTATTATTATCATCCATCCATGATGATGATGAATGATCTGATGATGATGATCATGATGAGCAACAACAACAACAACTTCTTGTCGATTATTAATTAAGAAGAACGCTGGTTAGCCTAGTTACCCACCTGGAGCGATCAAAAATCTTAGTTAATTCACCGTCAACATTGGAAGACAATTCAGTGGGCATTTTTTCAATTTTAAAAGATACTTTTCTGGTTAATTAGTCTTGTTTTATAATAATAAAATATTTTGGCTAGAAATAAATCGGTAGTTGGCAGCATGGACCTTTGAGGCTTTGCCGGAGTCTATGATAAAGGTGCGCTCTTGACCAAAATGCGCCCTCGTATCACAAGTATGTTATCCAGGCGCATCACAAAAATTTAGGTCGACAAACTTCTAAAAGTCTCTTCGCAACGACCAAAAATCCGGAATGAAAAGCTAAATGAAAAATACAGAACTGAAAATGGGCATGAACAGAAACGTGCCAAAACAAAAATGTTCGTTATTGCAAACAAGGACAGTTTGCTCGTAGAACCGAACTAGATCAACGAATGACCCTTTTGCCTGCTCAGGAGTTGTCACACCTTGAACTATCAAAAGCCGCAAAAACTGTTTCCTGCGGTTTTGATAGTTCAAGGTGTGACAACTCCTGAACAGGCAAAAGGGTCATTCGTTCATTTAGAACTGAACCTAAGATAAAGAAATATACAATGGTGGAGTGCTTCCATGACTCTCCATTACAGACAGAGTCATGGTTAAAAAAAATCATCTCTTGAGTGCCATGATTCTTTCCATTCTTTTCAACGATCAGTATAGTTTTGGCGTGTGTAAAGTTGATAGACAGTGGAAGGGTACGAAAAGTGAAACAAAGTAATAATATTTCGTTGTTCAATAGATTTCTGATCACTCGTGATAAAATGCAAGAGTAAATCAAAATTTTTGGCCCAATGGCTGTATAGTGCCACAGCAAATCATAGTGTGTGTATCCTATATTTTTCATGCTAATATAGCTAATTTTTTGTGGCAGAAAACTGCAGTAAGATTTTTTTCACATTTGATTTTATAATTCTCAAAGCCCGCTTCACTCTCTCCCCGCTATTGGGATGGCTCCTTAGCAAACCTCCTGCACCGATTCGGCTCCTTCAATTACACTCTTGAAGTATTATCATGGTTAATTAAAAATGTTTTACCACTACCCCACTGGATATATATATCACTCTATAACCACTAAGCATACCTTTTATATCTTTTCGTTTGTCAGCAACTCTCTTGAAATTTATCTAAGTGCAGTTTTCCCTGAATGAACTACCCTAAGACTCTTGCTGGTGAAGGTAAGAAATATTTTTTCTATCAGTTGCTTTGCTTGATTACATCTCGGTTGGAGAGCTTATAACAGGAAATTGACTGGATCCAAAACTGCACAACAATGAGACTTCATGTTCAAAAAACAATTTTGAAGGCAACTGAATATCAAGGGTGATATTTCCTACTCCTCCTCCATATTTACCGTGAGAGAGCAAGGTAAAACCATTTATACAAGGATAATGTAGAAACAATGTACTTGCTGCATGAGCCATCTCAATGTCTGTTTTTGCTTGGTAAAGGAATCAAGATTAAGTTCACTGGGGATTTTAGGGAACAAATTAATTTTCCACAAGTTTTCAGTAATGCTGGCATACAATCGAGTTTATTGAAGATTGAGAGAAAAATCGTTTTATGAAATTATTTTATACAACTTTATTCTCATTTTAAAATAACATAATGTCATGTTTTTAGAAAAATAAATATTCTATCTTGGTCTTTTACCATTTAGTGAGAAACTGTAATGTCAGCGTAAATAAAATCTTTGTAGAAAGCAAGTCGCAAATGATGCGATGCAGAAAATTTTTATATGAAAAAATTGTAAATGTTGCGCTGTTGCCTATATCATTCTCAAATGCTATGATCGTACAAGAATATTTAGCTAATGTGTAGAAATAAGGGCGCACATTTTCAATTTAAAAATGACCTTCTAAACTAAATGAATGTAAAAGTGTGAGATGAATTGGTCAACCTAAAAACAAGTAAATCGTTAATTGTAGATTAAAAAATGTTAAAGTGCAGATTAATTTGATTAAAAACTGTTTGCAAGTGACAGCACTAAGTTACGAGGGGTTCTGAAGTTTTTGGGAGATGAGTGAAATTGTGCTGAAATCCCCGGAGGGTCCCTGACAAATCAGCAGACATGACAGGTATGCTCCTGGAGTTTTATTTTTCCTTAAAGTCTCTTGCGTACTAAGTTTTTTGTTGTTCTATGAAGTTGAATAACTAGACTTTAAAGCGTTTCCCACGCAATACATGTCGATATCATGCTGTCCTTGGGTACGTGGTTTAGCTTTTTCTCTTCAGTGATTTTCCCACTCCTTTTTGTAATTATCATTCATTTATTTTTCTTATTATTTTTTGAACTAACAAACTAGTTACTGTTTGATCTTGCATCTACGCATTCATCCCTTACAAATCCTCAAATCTGTAGGGCTCAACCTGGTATACAATATCTCATTTTCTAACACGACCACGATGTCATCAGGGCTATAGAATAAAATGAGCTACAGCATGATACTTTTGCTATCTTGAGACCAGCTGGAAAAAGATTATGCATTTAAGAAAGTACATTGTACAGGTGTATGCGGTGATATTTAGCATAAAAGCTTGCCCTGTGAGGCGTATGTAGAGTGTGTATGCTGAGGAAATTATAAGCTGCTTCATAGCCGTGTCATATCTATAGTTAGAATCAAACTTTAAAGTTATCTTCTCTGTTACAAGGAGAAAGCAACTACAAGTTTTCTTGATAAAGCTTTCCCGGATTGTTATTCATTAACACAGTGATAAATATCTGACAGATTCACTATTTTATATACCTGCGACAACTCTTCAAATGGTGACACCAAACATCATAAAATGACTCTGTTGTAAACTACTCCATTAGATTATGTCGTTCTTACTATTGCAATTGACGTCCCAAACAAGGTTTCATTGTTACGGCTTTTTTACCTGATGTTGGTCCACTATCACTGTTATTTAATGGAGTGCAAGGTATTTAATTTTATGTTGAGCAGTTGCAAAAGTTTATTTTATTTTTGTTAGACCTGTTAATGGAAAATAAAGGCTCTTTTGTCCTATACCCATTTCTGGTAGAACAATTTTATTGCATAAGAAATCTTATTTTTCCTTTTTTCCATCATTCACTACTGCTTCTAGCTTTAATGTAATTATGGAAAAAAACCAGTGCAATTTGTACTTTATAGTCGAGTCACCAAAAATATTGGGTGAGTCTCAGCTTTAGATTATTTCTTTTTTATTCGATTACGTTAAACTAAACAATTATTGAATCTAATGGATTTCAAAATATTTACGCAAGGTGGTAACAACCATCTCAGTGTCACAAGGGAAACAGTCCATTAAAATAGATATGGCAGCTTACTGGTGTGTTTGGTACAATAATGTCAACAATATAGATAGCTGTAGTGTCTAGCACCGCCCACGTTGTATGCTTTACATATAACAC
Organism: Cryptosula pallasiana; assembly: GCA_945261195.1. Classification (NCBI taxonomy): domain Eukaryota; kingdom Metazoa; phylum Bryozoa; class Gymnolaemata; order Cheilostomatida; family Cryptosulidae; genus Cryptosula; species Cryptosula pallasiana. Next base: position 8,331,306 of record OX183135.1, read on the forward strand.
TACGTCTCAAACATAATGACTCTCTTTCTCAGATAATTGACTTTTGTGGAATAACCTTCAATAATAAAAGGAGATTGTTACAGTTTCTTTCATTGTTATCATTAATGATTACCGATATCTACTGCACTGTTTGCCTTATGTACATGTGCGTAATCGTTGTTGATTTTTAGCCAGCCTATTATACTAAACTTCTTGTATGACAACATTCATAAACTATTATTTCTTGGTACAACATGGCTTCTATCGCGGATCTAATTCTAGGATCAGGACTGGAGGTTACACAGATTATTGTGGGGATGGTGGTAGAGACCACCGGTGTGGTGACACAGATTCCTGGCTACGATTTTAAACTTACAATTCATATTGTGACTAAGGATGACAATGTGATGTCGCGTCACGAGATAGTTGTACCTTCTAACGGGCTCACTTTAGCTGAGTTTAGGTTGGAGTATATGGGAAGGTACGTCCTGACAGTACAGGATGAGCAAGGTAGAGCTATTTCACCAATCAAGGGAAGGTGTACGTGGTTAGAGAAGAGGTGAGTATGTGAATAGCATTCAACTTCAAAGATGAAGTAGAATACAAAACGTTTTCTTGTATAATTTGGATGGAATGAGCTTCACAACATTTGTTACACCAATTATTATTATTTTACATTTTCAAAATTACAAATAAAAGCAGAAGCGAACCCTGAACATTGGCTTTTCTCAAAGTTCATGAAAATTTGTGGAATACCGTTTTAAAATTCATTTTGGTAAATTGTCCATAAACGCATCATTCTGTAAAATACTTGTTTAACTTCATAAAAAACAAGATTATAATTGTGAAACCTATTTAGATCAGCAGCTGATCATTGATGATGCCGGGCAATATAATCAATATCGGGTCTGAGAAAACTATGAAAGTTCTACATACTAGAATGGTTACAAATGTTTGTATTGGCGTATATCTATCTTCTTTTTGTTTTGTTTGTTTGGTGTATAAACAAAGAGGTAAAACGCCCCCAAGCACAGTGTGTACTACAAACATAACACAACAGTTGTGTGTATTAGCTTGCCCATTCATTGGAAACAGATCATTGTAAATGGCTACCTTCATACATGCTGGAGTTGGTCTCAAGCTTTGTTCAGAATTTAAACATTTATATGTTTATAATCTATGACAATGCCTGATCACAAAGATTGTAAAAATCTTCGTTGATCTTGAAGTGTCACACAAAGTTTGAAAGTTTTTAACTGCTTAACGAGTTGCCCTACTTGTAACAAAACATAAAAGTTAACAATGTTATTTACATTACTTGTAACACTACTTGTGACATTACTTGTGACATTACTTGTGACATTACTTGTAACACTACTTGTGGCACTACTTGTGACATTACTTGTGACATTACTTGTAACACTACTTGTGGCACTACTTGTGTCATTACTTGTGACATTACTTGTGACATTACTTGTGACATAACTTGTAACATTACTTGTGGCATTACTTGTGACATTACTTGTGACATCACTTGTGACATTACTTGTGACATTACTTGTGACATTACATGTGACATTACTTGTGACATTACTTGTGATATTACTTGTGATATTACTTGTGACATTACTTGTGACATTACTTGTGACATTACTTGTAACACTACTTGTGGCACTACTTGTGACATTACTTGTGACATTACTTGTGACATTACTTGTGACATAACTTGTAACATTACTTGTGACATTACTTGTAACACTACTTGTGGCACTACTTGTGACATTACTTGTGACATTACTTGTGACATTACTTGTGACATAACTTGTAACATTACTTGTGACATTACTTGTGACATTACTTGTGACATCACTTGTGACATTACTTGTGACATTACTTGTGACATTACTTGTGACATTACTTGTAACACTACTTGTGGCACTACTTGTGACATTACTTGTGGCATTACTTGTGACATTACTTGTGACATTACTTGTGACATAACTTGTAACATTACTTGTGACATTACTTGTGACATTACTTGTGACATCACTTGTGACATTACTTGTGACATTACTTGTGACATCACTTGTGACATTACTTGTGACATTACTTGTGACATTACTTGTGACATTACTTGTGACATTACTTGTGACATTACTTGTGAAATTACTTGTGACATTACTTGTGACATAACTTGTAACATTACTTGTGACATTACTTGTGACATTACTTGTGACATCACTTGTGACATTACTTGTGACATTACTTGTGACATTACTTGTTATGATTTTTTACGTATTTTTGTTGAATAAAATTGTAAATCATTGCTGCCTTTACTAGAAATTTAGACTGGTTTGAGAACTGATAAGTTTTCTATTTTTTTCTGGACTCAACAATTGATTGCATCTTTCACAATATTAAATATTCAACGATTCTTTTAACATTTGCAAAATCTACCTCTATAGGTTGGGAGAGCTAGCAGGAGATATGGAGATCTTTCTTTGAATAGAAGCTTTTTCATAGTAGAACAATTATTTTGGTTCTGTCCAAGAGAAAAAGTATTTAAAAAACACAATTGAATTCAGGATGAAGATGCATTGTCAAAATTGAAAAATATTTTGTTCTCAAGTTGTTTTTTTTCAATTCTGTCTTTATTGTAGGAACGTCCTGATTTCATCTGTGGGAGAGTTTGAAATCAAGTGTAGAGGAAGAAATGAGTCAAGATCGGATGTTTACGCCATGTTTAACGACAAGGAGAAGAAACGATTATCTCTTCCAATGCCACCAATGGGATGGAGAATAGCGATTCTGACATTTATGACCAAAGAAGGAGAATATAATTTTGTTGTCGATGGCGTAAAAGAACAACCATTGATTCGCTCTACAACAGCTCCACCGAGAGCAGTTCACAGCCAAAAGCGAGAATTGGGCCGCCCTGGCACAGGAAAGAGTAAAAATTTCAGCAGTTGGAGATAGATAAATGAAGAATTGAGGCCCTTTTGCAGCATTTTTATTGCTATTTAATTTAAACCAGGACACATCTTCCAGCGTTATTTATTATTTCTTATTACATTTTAGTCATCTTGCATTTATTCAATGACAAACAAAAACTACATTTTTGACAGGGGAGATTCACTAACTCCTTATTCTTTATTGTATTGTAAGCTACCCCACTCGTGATTTGCTATATTTGTTACTTTAAAACTGATAGAGAAAGTAAAATGTATACAATACAAAGACATTCGATGATTATGAGCTCAGGACATGAGCGACTGACTGTGTGTGACGATGACAAACACAAGACATTCTGAGTTACTTCTACCAGTGGTCAACATAGTTGAGGTAGCTCCGACCAGTGTAAAGAAAGACAGCACCGGATGCCATACCTGCTATGCACCGGGAGTGGTAGTCTCCAGAACCTTGATCATTCATCAACCCCTATGGAGTAACCAAAAATGAACCTCCTTATTGTCAGAATTGATTTAAAAATAACAATTGAAAGTATGAAATAATATCTAGACCCAAAAAATTTTTTCTCAGTTAAAGAACTAAATCAGTTACCTTGATAAATGCCCAGCTGAATAACGAAGCTATATTGAAAAATAGTGAGCCAGTAAATGGATATATTAGTTTTTGAAATGCTCCGGCGTGTCTGATGTGTCGTCTGCCGTACATGTAGCAGCCAATACCAAAGATGGAGCCAATTGTCATACCAAAAAGCAAGCCATTAGCTGCTGTCTCAGATCCAAGCCAACTGCGGTTAACAAAAAATCTTTCAACATTAACAAGACTCATGTCACTGGAATATACAAGAGTTGGAGTACAAATGAAATAAGTGGATAAGGTTACAATAATAATGCTCACTCTTCATATGTCTCATGAATGGCTACAGTACCAACAGCTGCACCCATGTAAGCGACAACTCCTAAAGCTGGTATTGCTCTATAACTGAACAACTCTTGGGTGGTCAAAAAGCTCATGCTTTTCTTCAAGGGTGGTCCACTGTTAAGACTGTATTTCGAATTATAAGGAACTAATGATTTAGTCATGGGTAAGGGTGGACACGTTTCCTCTGAACTCTCTGAATCTTCCTCAACTTTCATATCATATTCGGGTGGACACTCGCAACCCGCTCCATGCATTGTACTGTCTTCAGATCTTTTAGTATAATTTCTTCTGTCGAAATTGTCACGGCATAAAAATGGTACATCAAAATCATCACACTTGTATTGCGGCCCTTGGTTTCCACCCATGCCAGATGTTTTACCTCTGTACTTTGCCATTGCAGAATAGCTGAATCAGTCTACTTATGTGAGTAGAAACTGCTTGCAATCTATGCAAATATTCTAGCAATGTCTCTTTTGTTAGAAAGTTATGTAACTTAGCTCAAGAATTTTGTTGCTGCTAGTTGGTATAATGAAAGAGTACGTTTCGCTGTTAAACAGTGCTGAAGAGGTCGAACGGTTGAAGAGGGTCAAAAAGGTTGAGAGTATGATGAAATTTTGATTTTAATGACTAGTAACGGCAGCAGGCAGCGTTGAGCTCCATACTAACTAGTTAAATGTCACCTATATTCTCACAGTTTTAAATATCAATGGTAAAACAGTGGCTGGGTCTATGCAGTCAACTATAGAATTAGCGCTCCTTCTAGAATACTAAACTCGTAGTTTTGATGGGTGATTGTATACCCAAGTAAAATGACGTACAGCCTACACTTTGCCTGATGTTAATAATAATTTTATTGGTTATTCCTTTGTCCCTCAGGTTTAGAGAAGTGCTTGCACATGGAAAAGCAGCATGCTTCGTTGAAATCGCGAAACCAATAATAATAATGGAGAAAGCTTGTTCTACGACACCGTTTTAGGGTAGTTGCATACCTTCTGTCACCAACCACTCAGGTCGTATTTGACCTACATTAGCGTTTTTGGAGGGAGATAATTCTTTTGGGCCTTTAAATCTTTCTTAAAATTGATGAACATACAAATATTGGATCATGCGATCAGTTGTGAAAGCATCAATTGGTTTGCTTAGCTATGAATCTATCAGATCTTATTTCACCACTTCTGTCTCCAAAGATCTAGGGATTTACCTTGATTACACACATAGACCTATAACTCCTCTAAACCAAGTACTAGATGATTAGTAGTTATAGGTCTATGATTACATACGATGAAGAGTTAGAAAGGCATTTGAACCTTGTCATTTGTAGGAAAGTAAAATCCTTCTGCGATTTGTAAAATAATCCCGTCGTAGCCTTTTGTGTAAGATTCTTTTGATCAAATCTAATGAGTTAATAACTATTGAAACCTAATAAAAAAAACAAGCTAAGACAACTACCAAATAGTAGGCAGACTCGTAGATCAGCAACCTGACCACTGTGTAACATATATCACTCTTTGGCCTACAATCATTTACAGTGGTACACAGGCTACGGCGTACCTAAGGCCACTGCAGCTCTTTGGCAATCTGTCATTGAGAATAGAATACCAAAGCGCAATTAGCTTCTAGGCTGCGGCAGCTGATCGATGACAGCAAATAGCCAGTCAAGCTGTCTCTGTATATAAATTATGTATCCTTGCTTGGAAAATGCTTTTGCTAACATAAAACAATGCGATCCGGTTATTTATTGCATAATGATATGCACACTCCGTTTAGTTTATATATGAGTGATGAAACAAAGAAACTCAAATTGTACTAGGTATTTACTAGTCCCCTAAGTTCATGAGTTTTTTTTGTCCTCTCATTGAATTGCTTATTGACAAAAAAATACATTTTGTTGCGAAAAGAATTCAATATTAAAAAGCCTATACTCAACATTCTTATGTCTGTAAAAACATATAAAAAACCATTTTCATTTTGCAAAAACATAATTAAAAATCGTTCTCGTTGCCATCGTTGAGGAGGATGTGCTAAAAGTGGTTTCAATAAAATGAACGTAGTTTGTGGAGCGATCTGTCTGGTTAATTCCGATAACGAACGAGACTCTTGCCTGCTAAATAGACGGCGCGGATCCAATGCGGCGACCGTTTGCTTCTTAGAGGGACAAGCGGCTTTTAGCCGCGTGAAGCAGAGAGCAATAACATTCTTACCCTCGGGACATCCCATAAACTACTGTTTAAAGCTAGGAGAACAAGGCTCAAAATGGGATTCAATTTTGTTATTATTTATAATAAATCAGTTTTTAAAATATTTGCAATTTTTTGCGCATATGTTGTTTTATAACTTTAAAAAATAAAACACGAAAGTGTTTGTTTTTGGTTCATCAATACTGGGACTATTTACTATTATTGATGATTAATTTAATCTTATCTCTCTTGACCTGATGGTCCGAGCACATGGATTGTGAAAAGCAGATCATGGGTTCTGGTCCTAAAAGGGCCATTGGTGGTATCGAAAAGAACATCAGACCTTAAATCACTCGTGTGCCTTGGAGACTCTAATTGCATGATTTGCTATGAAGTCATTGACACTGCAGGTGCAAAATACCGGTTTTGCACTAAAGAACGTGTGAAAGCAAAGCCGGAAAATCTCCATTTATAAAGGTGTAGATATTTTTAGAGAGTTTCCTGATGAGTTAAAATAAATAAAACTATTACTGACACCTTTGCATTTGCAATGTTTAGAATGTCCTGCTTTTGGTGGGAGTTGTCTTTTTTTTAGAGAAACAACTTTGCAAAGTGAAATTTTCTGTTACCATTTTTTTCATTGCTAAAGTTTTTTGTGAAACTCAATAATAGATTATTACAGATCATTTTGTGTTGCAAGAAATAATCAAAAACAACAAATAAAACCAAGATTTAGCTGCATACTCTAAATCCATTCTTATACCCCTCTCATGCCATTCTAGCCTGCTTAAAACTGCGGTAGAAGGGTCACCAATTCATAGCCTCCATCATAAAGGAATTATCCATCGAACTACATGTAAGAGTTCAATAGAAATGTCGCTATCACAGATCATAAATAGTATCCATAGTGTTTATAATCTTTGGACAGGCTATATTAGGTGGAGGGGGGGAGGGGGTATATTGGTGACCCCAGCCAAGGGCTACTATAAAAATGTTACTACCACAGAGCAGAGGGTCTGTATCCTTCCATGGTCAGTAGGTCTTTTGTGAAGTTATCTCCCCTTCAAAGGGAAGATAACTCTATGATGAACATCAGTGACCTGTGCTTATCCAGATATCATCAATCAAAACTTTATTAATATTTGTTAATAAATTATCCACTAATTATTAATTAAAACTATTTACATCTAGCTATATTTATAGGGATAATTACAGGTAGTGAGTGACCATCATGGATGAAATATACCTATTATACCTATATTTCATCCATGGTGACCATGTATAAAGTCTACGCTAGTGACCAACGATGATAAGATGCTGTATGATTGTTGTAGTATGACCCTACAGGCCCCAGGATCGCCAGGGTCTATAGTCGCCTCTACTATGCGTATCATATATTATTATGTATTTTCCGAAGTTCATCTTTTTTTACCTCTCCTTAGTTAGGTCTATAATTTCAAGGAAGGTAGTTCTTTTTTCAAAAAGGCTAGGTAGCTGAGCACCTATACTTCAGTAAAACTTTCGGTAAAGCAACAATCATCATTGATGATTGATTGAAAAAACAGATTTTATGTTATTATAATTATTATTAATTAACTCCATTCCTACTCATTATTGAAAAAGAAGTTGTTTTTTCGGTGATTGATTGCTGCATATAGTATATATTTATATTTTATCTGCTAAAAAGCAATAGATAGTGGTGTAGTTGCCAGTAGTTCAAGAAGTTGTTGGTGATCACAAAAAAAATAATAATAATAATAATAATCATTATTATTATTATTATCATTATTATAATGATAATAATAGTTACAGTAGTAATAAGTAATAATAAATAATGATTAATAATGATAGTTTGTTTATTTAATTTATTTATAAATAATTATAGTAATTGTTTATCATCATTAGATTATTAATTATTATTACACTAATTTATTTTTAATGATAAACAAAAAAAGAACCCTTTCAACTCTTTATTTATTATCATCATTTCCTTGCCCGTCGTTCGTTGTTGTTATTATTTATTTATTATTAAATTATAAATAATTATTATTATAATAATAATATATATTATTATTATTATTAGTTAGAATTTATTTAAGTTGTTAATTATTATTAATAATTTTTTTATTATTAATTTTTTACTATTGTTAATGATGATTGATAATAATAATAGTAGTAGTAATAATATATATTATTATTATAATTATTATTATTATATCATCATTTCATTACTATTATTATTATTAGTAATAATAATAATTTATTTATTTACTACTGTAACTCTGATTAATTAATATTAAATAATTATAATAATAATAATAATTGCTTGCTGTTGAATTTGTTTTAAGCTTTATTTGTTCATAATTAATTATCACTAATGATAATTGACAACCCATGCTGTGGTACTGGATTTCAAGAAAGCCTTCGACAAGGTGCCCCATGCTCTGCTAATGCAAAAGCTGATAATAGCTATCCCTGATATGCACCCGCAACTGATTAACTCGATTAATTAAGGATTTCTTGGCACACAGGAGACAAAGAGTAGTGATCAAGGGAAAGTCTTCCTCTGAACTTGAGGTGACCTCAGGGGTTCCACAGGGCTCAGTGCTAGGTCCCACACTGTTCCTAATCTACATAAACGACCTCCCACTGAAAGTAGACTGCAGTGTAAGTTTATATGCTGACGATACACTCTTGTATCAGCCTGTTGACACAAAAAAGAAAGCTATAAGATTTCAGAGCAACATAGATGCAATACACAAATGGTCTGTAAATTGGAAGATGCCGTTCAATGATACGAAATGTAAAGTCATAGTCTTCAGGGATCAGAATATAAGACTATCATACAAGCTTGGAGAAACTATGATGTAATATACTGACACGACAACATATCTAGGAGTGGTGATGCAATCAAACCTCAAGTTTGACCAACATATGGCACTCAAGAGAAAAAAAGCCTCCAAAACTCTGGAAGCAATCAAGCACATACTGCATGAAACCCCCAAACAAGGTCGGTCACTAGCCTACACTAGCCTGTGTCGCCCAATACTGGAATATGCGGACACAGTGTGGGACCCATCCCTGACCAAAGACAGTGACTCTCTGGAGATGATACAGCACAGGGCTGTCAGATTCATATCCAGATTGAGAGGACGTGAGCGTGTAACTGAGGGGTGCTCTCAACTCGGTCTTCTACCTCTTAAACAGAGATGCAAATTCACAGACTTGCTCTCCTGATGAAAATTCTGCAGGACGAAGAACGACATTCGTCACTCTCAATGGCATATAATGAAATAATCAATGATCGTCAAAATGTGACAATGACCACTAGATCTGCTACCCGTGGTGAACTGACGTCTGTCTATGCAAACTCACAAGTCTACCATGGTAGCTTTCTACCGCGAACCATTAGAGACACGAAAGTGAACACACATTAACCAACAGAACACAGCATTTATCTGAAAGCAAGATACTGTTGTCCAACCCCCTGAAAAGGAGGACTACCATAACACCATTATTATCGAGCAATTAACAGTGAATTGGTGTAACCCCTGTAGCCAAAACAAATTGCACACTGTTAGCCAAATGAGGCACTCCTCTATACATTTAATGTTATTGAGTGTTCGAAGCCTTCAAAGGTATAATGTGGTGGTTGATTGAATTATTATTATCATCATAATCATTAAAATGATCATGCCATGCAAATAATATGTCATTAGTATGTATTAAAATAATAAATAATAATAATATTATTATTATATAATGATTTATATTAATATTATTATTATAGTGTATGCCATGACGTTCTCCATCATCCCAATTACAATGATAATAATGGTAATAATAAATATAATATACCACAATCAAGAAACGAAAACCATACACAGAAGATGGAGAGAAGTTTATATAATAATAATAATAAATGAAATTTAAAGAAAATTTCCACTTATTAATAAGTACAAATAGTAGTAGCATGGAATTTGTTAATCAATGATGTATACAGTAATGTAGATACAGAAAAATATGTCTACATACAGAAAGTTTATACAGATATGTAATAATATATACATATCAGTCAGTAAATCAATTCTCGTGGCAGATAGTTGTTTGAGTAGAAGTACAACATATCATAGGGTGGGTATTGGTGGTAATATTATAAGGTGATTGAAGCAAAATAATTTAATCAGTAGTCTACTACTCAAGTTGAATGAAGTAAGGTTTTAGTGACTTATTTTGAAGATGTTGAAGGACTTGCACATTCTGTATGTTAGACTTTGGCAGGGAAGTGAAGGCATTAATAGTGAATCTAGAAAGTGTATTGTGAAAAAGTGAGCCAGGCATCTTGTGAGTATTGGAAGTGATGCTTTTGAATGTGGATAAGTTTGAGGATTGAGGATTGCCGTGATATATGGAGGACAACGATGTGATGATCCTTGTATGATAATATAGCAGCACAAGGTGTGGCTAGCTGAAGTGGGAGAGCAATTAGAGAAGACTTCAGCATGATAGGTTGGGGTATGAGATGATAGAAATAGTGCTTACTTTATTGCTTTTTTTGGAAGTATCTTCAGCGGGTCAGTCATTTTCTTCAGAGAAAGTGTGGGTAATAGACATTTCTGCAATAGATGGGGTGGCTATGTATTGCCTGGTAGCGTTGTTATGGAAGTTGAGCGCAAGTGGTTGAGTAAATAAGTGTCTAGTTGCCAAGCAAAGTTGGTTTTGGTGAAGGTTTTCAATCGTAGAAAATTTATGGTGGCGCTCAGCCAATGCTAAGTTATCATTAATAGTATATTCGAGGAAAATTGTCTTGTTTAATTGCACAAGGGGTCTGTTGTCGGTATGTTGGTAGATAAATTTATTTGCTGTTTTACAGACAATAAAATGTGATTTGTCAGTCGTTATGTCCATCCAAATCCATTTTATTTATTACGAATGATAATAATTATTATTATAATTTTTTTTAACTACAGAATTTTTTTATTATTCTATGATGACCCACTTTGCCACTGTTGTTTTTTTAAGATTATTATTACTATTTGATCATTGTTGAATTAATAATAATAAAAATTAACAATTATTTCAATATTTACTGTTCTTATTAGTAATAGTAGTCGGCTACCACTAATCATACCATACTAGTGAGGGAAAATTAGTGGTAATGTAATTACTATAAATTGTTTTTGGTTATGGTAATAATTTTTATTGGTTCTAGTGATAAATAAAAATGATTATTAATTCATCATTGTATTTTATTATAATAAGTTTGATAATTTTAATAAAATTAAAATGAAGTGTTGTTGTTATTTATTTACAGCTATGATAATTATCATTAATTTTTGCTACAAGTGCTGTATATTAGTATGGGGAGACAGGAGTGAGTGCAGACATAGCTGGAATGAATGTAGACTATGTTATAACTTTATAAATTATGACATTCATTCCTGGACGTGTTTACATTTGTTCCCAGCGATATATAAAGTATCATTTCAACGTTCATTCCAGGAGTTGTCTATGTTTGGAAAAACAGTGAATGTTATATTCCTGGAATAAATGTCGAAATATCTTTTATTTATTGCCGGTAATGAATGTAGACACTTCCGGAAATGAATGTGAAAATTTTCTTCTTTGCAGTATAGTCAACATTCATTCCAGGTCTGTTGACGTTCATTCCAGCAATGTCTGCATTCATTCCTGTCGACGTTCATTCCTGTCTACGTTCATTCCAAGCTTCTTGAATGAAATTATTATTGAATAAATAATTGAAATGATTATAATAATATAATAATTAAATCAACTGTACGATTAAGTATAATTTCAGTAATTATAATATTACTAATAATAATTATTGCTCTGAAAGTTGGAGAATTCAGCATAAAGCAACAGTTGTCATTTATTAGTCACATACCAAGTGTTTGGTCTCTCACTGATGGTCATAATTTATTCTTTTGATTAACAAAATATGCTGCCAAAGAATCACAAACATATGATAGGTGTGTAATGTATACCACTGACGATATATCTAAATTATTTATAACTTGCTACTACATTATGGGTATAGAAGCAGGCCACCATAATTCACCGGCAGGCGAATCCTAATTTATGTTGGCAAAACTAACTGTTTCTGAATATATAATTTTTTTCCATGTGTCGTAGTTTGAAGAGTTTTATGGAAAATGTTCCAAAGGCAATGCTGATCCATTGAGCCTTCTCAGCAACATCACTTTTGCCGTATAAGCTGCTGGTAATGTCTCAAAAAAGATAATAATTAAGCTAGTTGGGATTTCTAACAAGTAATTTTACGATCAAGTAAAGTGCTTTTGGTCGCATCAGTTGAGGGAGATAACTCCAACCAGGTTTCCTGTTATACCATTTGAATAATATAACTTTTGTTTGTTTATTACTAGACACAAATAATATATAACTTGAAACTGTTATAGAAGAAAGTTAAGTCATATACATGTATATATATACTGGACTTCTTGCAGTCAATATTGCTATTACATGTATATATATATTGGACTTCTTGTAGTCAATATTGCTATTACATGTATATATATACTTGACTTCTTGTATTGTTGTTTTCTTTATTAATGAATGATTTATTACAATTAAAATTAGGTTATTTAAATTGTTTATAATTTAATATTGTTTAGTTATTAGTATCAATTACTGTTAGGATTGTTTCATTTGTTGATTTTAAAGCAATTGCGTTGTTAAGTAATGAATGGCAAACCAGTTACTTTTACAAAGGAGTTGTCATTTTTTTGTCAAAGTTTGAGATAAACTGTAAGTGTGGACAATCAATATGATTTATAAGTGCTACATAATCAGGTTAATTTTACCTGATTTATCATTGCTTAATGCATAATGGTTGGCTCCAGAATAAGTAAATTACAGTATATTTCAGAAACTGAAATATACTGCTCGAGTCTCTCCCTCTCTTGTAATGCAGCTCAAATGGACAAGCTTAAAAAAAATGCATTTTTCTGCGCATTAGTCAGTGTGAAGCTGGAGCATATACAGTCTGAAGCCGAGTGTTGTTCCTCAGTGGTGGTAGCACGATGGAATTACCTTCGATATACGAATATATCTAATGGTGGGCATCACCTAACATATATCACATGTCTCAAGTCTTTGGATTAAAAAACAGAATTACTTATACATTTCCTATCATGAGTTTTTAGAGTCCGTTTTAGGTGAAGATATCAAATTACCTGAATGTACATATCAAAACGTCATATAAAACAAATTAACATTTTGGTACAGTTGAGAGGGTTGCAAGACGCATTTTGTTTTAGTATAAAAGAAGGTATTTATTATTGCATCATAAGCCTAAACTTTGAAACACTGACTACTTTTATCAACGAGGTCTGACGGTGAAAACTAGTCAATTTTTGAAACTTTGACTCCTTGTAATATTGCGTTGGTTGTAGTATTCTTGAACAAAAGAGGAAGAATGCGCATTGAACCCTTTTTGCTATGATAAAAACTTGAGCAGGAATTCACCTGAATATGTTAATCAATCAGTATTCAGTATTGTCTGCTCACCTATAGCTCAGACACCGTGTATTGTCTGCTCACCTATAGCTCAGACACCGTGTTTCTCTCACGACATCTGTTTGTTTTCTATGTGAAACCTTTCTCATCCCAGAAGTCGGTTGTCTTTTGAGTTTTTTCATTCTTCTCTACTTCTGTGCATACATCATCTTCCCAAACCACATCATCTTTAGTTCATTTTTAATTTCACTAGGATGTTAAAGTTTTTATTCAAGCATTTTCTCAACCGTCATGTGTTTTTTATTCTGGTCTACAGAAATAAAAAATAGAAGTATTTCCTGTCCTGTGTAGTAAAATAATGGAGCCGGGCACCAATAGTCCCTCCCCAGCTCTAGGCGGTGCTGTGCCTCAGATTCCAGCCGAATATGATGACCTCTATATGCAGCAGGGCTCATTCACCAACCAAAGAGATTTCTCTCAGGATATTAACAGAAGAATGAAAGTGAGTAGACAACTCCTGTGTTAAGCTAACTAGTATATAGTACTAGTAGTAGATGCATCTTATATATAATACTAGTAGTAGATAACTCTTATATATAGTACTAGTAGTAGATAACTCTTATATATAGTACTAGTAGTAGATAACTCTTATATATAGTACTAGTAGTAGATGCATCTTATATATAGTACTAGTAGTAGATAACTCTTATATATAGTACTAGTAGATAACTCTTATATATAGTACTAGTAGTAGATAACTCTTATATATAGTACTAGTAGTAGATGCATCTTATATATAGTACTAGTAGTAGATGCATCTTATATATAGTACTAGTAGTAGATAACTCTTATATATAGTACTAGTAGTAGATGCATCTTATATATAGTACTAGTAGTAGATAACTCTTATATATAGTACTAGTAGATAACTCTTATATATAGTACTAGTAGTAGATAACTCTTATATATAGTACTAGTAGTAGATGCATCTTATATATAGTACTAGTAGTAGATGCATCTTATATATAGTACTAGTAGTAGATAACTCTTATATATAGTACTAGTAGTAGATAACTCTTATATATAGAACTAGTAGTAGATAACTCTTATATATAGTACTAGTAGTAGATGCATCTTATATATAGTACTAGTAGTAGATAACTCTTATATATAGTACTAGTAGTAGATGCATCTTATATATAGTACTAGTAGTAGATAACTCTTATATATAGTACTAGTAGTAGATAACTCTTATATATAGTACTAGTAGTAGATAACTCTTATATATAGTACTAGTAGTAGATGCATCTTATATATAGTACTAGTAGTAGATGACTCTTATATATAGTACTAGTAGTAGATGCATCTTATATATAGTATTAGTAGTAGATGAATCTTATATATAGTACTAGTAGTAGATGCATCTTATATATAGTACTAGTAGTAGACAACTCTTATATATAGTACTAGTAGTAGACAACTCTTATATATAGTACTAGTAGTAGATAACTCTTATATATAGTACTAGTAGTAGATGCATCTTATATATAGTACTAGTAGTAGATGCATCTTATATATAGTACTAGTAGTAGATGCATCTTATATATAGTACTAGTAGTAGATAACTCTTGTATATAGTACTAGTAGTAGATGACTCTTGTATATAGTACTAGTAGTAGATGACTCTTATATATAGTACTAGTAGTAGATAACTCTTGTATATAGTACTAGTAGTAGATGACTCTTGTATATAGTACTAGTAGTAGATGCATCTTATATATAGTACTAGTGGTAGATGCATCTTATATATAGTACTAGTAGTAGATAACTCTTGTATATAGTACTAGTAGTAGATAACTCTTATATATAGTACTAGTAGTAGATAACTCTTGTATATAGTACTAGTAGTAGATGACTCTTATACTATTTAGATGCCCAACCGGCTATCAGTTGATGGACAGAATCTTCATGATTTGGAGGTAGAAAACATGCACGCTCAGTCCAACTCATCACACACTGCCGCTGCACGAATGGCTGTACCAGACAAAATAACCATCACAGGTTTGTCAATTCTTTATCATAGACCTGTTGAACACCTTTACTCTTGTTACACTTAGAGTAGGCAACTCCAATATCAGTCAGCTCACTGTTTACGTTCTCATATGATTTTATAGAGTTGATAAACTTTGAAATTCGTTCTCTTCAGCCAGTTTGTGGGTTTTAATTTCTACCACCAAGTTCTAGTCAGGTTTTGATTAACAAACTGGACTAGTTGAGGAGCCCACTAGTAGTTATCTATCTTACCCAAGATAAAAGCGGAGTTGTTTGCTCTTGGAGAGAGCATTTACCTTGTCATACATTCTAAACATTAGTTTGAAGCAGATTCTAAATAAATGGTGGATTGTGACTTCCCTAAAATGGTTGAACGAGAAATTCATACATAGTTTTTTTTGCATGTAAAAACGCTCACTTTTTCACCTTTATTTTGAAGTTTTTCTGAGAAAACAGTAATCTACATACATGTTAGAAATTAAGAAACACAAAAAGTATTGTTGCTTCAAACAAGAAATTTTGAACCCTTCTAAAGTTGTTGATTATCTCGACTTTATTCAATTTTTTAGCCAACTCTTTACAATCTGATTTTGCGTGTTTGTCAAACAGATGAAGGAAACACTCGGTTTATTTTCAGATACAAACCCATACTATATTTATTTGTTACTTTTGTTTGCAGCAATGAGCTGGCTTTTTTATGTTAGTCTTTTCAAATAAAAGTCTACGTTAACCTTATTCAAGATTGGTCACCCCCGTTGTTGGACGAAACTGTAAATGTTATTTTGGCAAGTTGGATTTAATTGGGGAAAACTTGAAATGGAAAAATCATATTTTCAACAGTAAAAAACATAAAAAGAGTGAGTTATTTAGTAAAATTAGTATTCTGTTTGCCATAGACAATTGCATATTAAGGCTCGGTTTACACTAGTACACTATGAAATCTGTTGCAGCTACGGTTTGGTACTGGTCCGCAGTGAAGTACCTGTTTAGGCAATCATTTATATAGCGCATCAGCTCCGTACTCGTATTAAAACTCCTCGGGCCCCTTTCAGTTTTGAGACGATACGGAGTGGCTATTGATGCGAACCTGTTTGAACAGCTGGCGTTTTCGCTGCAAATTTTGGTGTTCATATTTGTATGAAGTGTGCACTTGTGCTACGGTGCGCATCAGTGTAAACAGAGCCTTAGTATCTGGACTAGATAACAGATTTCTCACATATGGTATGATTTTACAAGGGAAAGTAACATTAAATATTAAAAATAGTGGGTCCTACATCTTTGTTTATCATGCAATAGTAGGTATCGTTGATACAGTCAAATATTGTCTCACCAGACAATAAAAATTGATTTCTCGTGAAGATCTCTCATTTTATCATGTTTGTTGGCCATTTAGAGGTCGCAGACTATTTCTGGTACGATTAAAGCACTTTCTCTCCGTTTTTCAATCTTCTTAAATCAATATGTCTTGATTGCTCTCCATCCAATCTTGGTTGGACTAATAAATTATTATTATTGCCAGCCGTCATTTACCGAGATGTCTGTCTGCTCTTTGTTGACAAACTATTAGGAAATTGTCTATTGATTCACCAATGTCGGCCATGTTGGCACGAGTTAAATAAATGTATTTACCCAGCGCAATCATCTCTATGTCATTGCATACAGCCTCTGATGGTTGCTAAGCTGTGGGGAAGACAACTCCAGCTTTTATGTTACGAGTTTCTTCTGCAGGCTCGGGAAATCGAGGTGCTCTGGATGATCAATTTGGATTCATGAATACTGTTGGACCAGAGAATAGAGATTATGTCAATATCACCACCCCACCCCGTGTGCTCACTGTGGACGAAAGATTTCCGGTTATAGATGATGAACAAGAAATGCCTGTCACACCATCTAAGAAGACTGTGGACGTCACTGTAATCGAGGCTAGGTGTGTAATAAAAATATATATTTTCTTCATGTCATTTGAATATTTTGAAAAGAATAGATTTTTATTCAATGTTGCAAGCCTTCCATGATTTCTTTGGTTGTTTTTACTCAGAAAAGCTGCTGTTGTTGACATATTTATGATGCCTCCAATCAGCTAACAAGGACACAGAGCACTATTAGTGATGCGTCCCTGTACCTGGTGGTACCTGATACCTGGTACAGCCGTCGAAAAAAGCTGCTTTTGCTTTTTATTTTCTGGAAAAATGAGAAAAAGCGTAACAGTTGTTCTAAATTATTCATGAAATGATTTTGTTTGAAGCGCGTTTCATTGTGTTTATCACAGCCAAGTTTCACCTGTAGTACTTTTTCCATCGGCTAAAAATTGCAATGTGTATCATTAACAGGCCTGACCAGCTAGAACTCTCCACTGGCAGCACACAATTGGTGTCAGCCTCTAGGAATACAGAGCGGGTACTAGTGGAGCGCATTCAAAACTTGGAGCAGAGAGAGCAGCAAAGAAGAACTAGGGAGATGGTCTTGTACCCTTTTCTTGCCGTATATTTTACCTACAAATTATTCAAGTGGGTAACAGGCAGGTAATATCTGCTAGGCTATTCAACAGGCTTCCATTTTTACTCCTTAGCAACTCGATTGTCAGAAATGTTTCACAGGATGGTTCAAGTTTTTGTTTTATATTACTTGATGTCCTAACAACCGCAATATTACATTTTATAGCTCATTCATTGAAACTTGGTGCGTTTTTGAGATTAGTTCTGATGCTGTGCTATAGGGCTATATTTTTCTACAGTACATATTAGGTAATTGATTATTTGCGCTGTCGTTATGGTACCGGCTGCAATCAATGTTTTGTATAGCAACATGGCAGCCCTTCTGTTTGATACCATTCCGTCTAACAGCAAACGATATTTGTTGAATGATACTGTTTGAACGTGGCGCGGACATCTCTGTTGACAAATCGATATATTCTTATTTTATAGTGTATTTAATAACCACAATACATGATATTAAAATATATTGTGTATAGGGACGGAATCTGTATAAATACACAATTTAACAATATTAAAAAAATATACATATTTTATGTTCTATCAGAATTCAAGGAAGAAATGGACAAAAAGGACGGACTTGAAGTGCTTAAAAGAACAAAAGTGGCACAAAAAATCTAAAACCAGTTTCAGTTGGTTGAGCAGCTGATGAAGGGCAAAGTTGATAAAAATAAAATAGAGAAGAGAAGGGAACAATCAGAAAATAAAATGATAGTTGATATACAGCACAAAGGAACACGCACACAATCAATGTGATTTACCACCTAAAGATACTCTGTCTGCCTGTGACGCTGCTAGCCTCAGACTAGGGTCGGCAGGCAGGTACAGCCGTAACTAGGGGCCTTTGAGCAAATGGTTCAGGCCGGGTTGCTATAATAGCAGAATAAATATTAAAAATCTAAGTCAAGTTTGTGAGCTAGTAATTATACGAAAAGCTCTCAAAAAAGTTCGAAAAAATAATTATAAATTTAGGAATGAAAATATTTTATAATAATAATAACAAAGATAATTCTATTTGATAGAATAATACTATTATACAATAATTCAAAAATATAGCATACGTCCGCGCATACCATGAAATATCATAAATGTACAATTGGCTAGCTGTGATGATGTGGAACAGGCTATGTCTGTCCCCAATTATGGAAGAAATGTAGCATTCGGTAGCATCGGCCCCTCAGATATCGATGTCTGTAGCGGCTGATGACTGGCACTTAGAGTACAGTTGGTACAGCTGCGAATAATACTAGTTGGTGATCGGTTACGTGATAAATTTATATGGGTGGCAGGAAGGCAGCACCTGCATCAGCGGTTTGCAAAATACTAGTATTCGGCTTCTGACCAGAGTCAGGGTTGTCATGGGTGTTGTCTGGGCGTCCTTTGGTCACGTCTAAAATAAAACAACAGCTGATAAAATGGGAACATGAAAGTTTAAAACTGCGATACTTGCTCATACTGCAGCCTATGGAATGACAAATATTTTTTCCCATACTGGAGGACACTCGCGTGAAATGCATTGGTAACCAGTTTGTTGTAGCGTGAAATCAGCGTCTAGGGGGTCTGTTACAAGCCATTGATCTTTGCTGTCAATGGGTCAGCACAGATTCCTCCAGTAAAAACATATTGATTGATGCAATAGAAAATTCATTATAATTAAGACTGGTTAATTAAAAACAAAAGAAAGGATTGATTTACCTAATTTAGCATCTATTGAAGAGATTGCTCGTGGAAGAAACCAAATCAGCGCAATTTGTGTTTGTTTATTTTGTTGCGATAAAAATAAACCAATCATCAATACACACAAATTCAATCAGTTTTGTGTTTGCCTAAACAGACTATTTTGTAAAATGAGTCTTGAATATTTAATAAAAGTTTACCACGAGTCTTTTGTGCAGTGTCATCTATGCCACCCGACTCATGATCTGTGTAGTTCTTAGGATCAGAGGCACCAATTGGCTGAAGTCTCTCCTCTTTGGGCGCAGGTACTGGAGCTGCCGTTTCTGTGGTCTGAGTAGGGTTGGTATGATGAGGTTGCGCCGATTCTTCTTTAATAGTATCGTTCTCTCGCAGTTTGGCTTGTTCAGCAGCAAGCTTTGCCTTTTCTACAACAATATGGGATGGATTCACCTTCCACAGGTCTAAAACATGGGATTTCTATTATTTTCTTTGGGTATTGTTTGTTAGATGCTACAATCTAGAGATAGTGTGGCAGACATCACACATACTACTGTGATATTAGGTACTTTTTATACTACATACGCTGTACTACCACATAAAGCTACATCTGCAGACCACAATTGTAACAATAGCGCCAACGTCACCACCGAATGGCATAATCATGTGTGGATGCCGCCATATTGATTTGAGACGCGGCCCTCACTGCTGCAATGGTGGTTTGCGCCATGGGCACACACATGCTTTGTAATAGCTAGCTCAACCGTAGGTTAGTGAGCATGGCTATAATTTACCTTTGCTTTGACGTAGTTTGTGCAGATGTATATTCGGAAATATCACTATAAATTGAAAGTGGTACGATGCTATACCTGCATCATGTATACTACCTCAGTTGTAATTTAATTTTTTATCAGTAGGAAAAGCTTTTAATTGACACTGCTTCTTGTAGCTTACTCACCTCTCTTTCGATCGTTGGAAGCGGCAGCTCTGCTCCTCATTTGGCGATTCTTGATTTGGATCATGCCTTCCTTTATCCACTCATGATTTAGTGCCTCGTCAGGTTTCATTCTTGTGTCAGGATTCCAACTAGAATGCATTCACATATAATTTCATCCAAGCTTGAGACCCAGGGCATGTATAGTGAGGGATAAATGAACTTCTAAAAAATCACTATGATGGCCATGGAAGATGCACAATGGATGGCTTTTGACTTACTCTAAGCACCTCTTGATAAAGTCTAAAAATTTCTCATCACCAGTTTTAACTGCTTGACTTAGATCCTTGCTACCTGGAGCCCTTTTTTTTCCTTTGCTGTTGGTGATCACCTTTGGAACGTTGGACTTGTCTGTAATGGAAACAGTCAAACAATCATCAACACCAGTCTAAAGTAGGTCCCCAAACTTTAAAAAAATGCAGGAAGATTAATGCATAATCTCCGCCCTTTGTTATGTTGTCAGACCAAACAACGAAAACTCATAATTATCTTGAAAAAGCTCACCAAAAAAGACTTTGCGTCTCTTTGCTCGTTCCAGCAAAGAAGATGGTGGAAGACCCATTATTTCCATAATGCATGCGAGTTGTTCTACCTCATTTTCTCCTGGAAACAGCGGATAGCCTGTGTACAATTCCGCCAGAATGCATCCCAGACTAAACATGTCTATCGCCATTGAGTAGTCGAGACCAAGGATTACTTCTGGCGAGCGATAAAACCGGCTTTGTATATATGTGTACACTAAAACAGAATTGGTTATTGTCATAAAAATATATATTAATGACATTTATATAAAGTTTGATTTATGGATTGTTAAGGAGAGTATCTCAAATAAACAGCTAATGAACTAACATGGTGGTCTGACATGGTGGTCTGGCATGGTGCCATTATTAGGAAGTGTCAGCTTTAGACCACCCATGGTGGCAACAATACACATTGAGAAATGATGAAATCCAACCTTAGCACACTAACAGACAGCACACACAGTACAATTATCGAACAGCATTCGAAGGAACTAATTCTTTGTTCCTCGCAGGGAGAGTAATTATATTGTAGCTATAGAGTGATTGTCTGTCACCGAGAAAGGCTTTATAGCATATTTACTGGCCACTCTGTGTGCATATTGTTTTAAGTCGATAGGAAACTTGAATTTAATCCTTGTTTACCAAGTTGGCTTGTGCGAGCAAGGTCAATACTCGTAGCTGCACTTGGCAGAGCAGACAAAATAAACTAAGCACCAACGGTCGTTTTCATAGTGCATTAAATAAATGACTGCCACCTTGTCTATCGCATCGCAACAATAGGCGTTTTCGGTGTCTCAACGTCTAATATTACGTATTACATTTTAAGGTTTTTGAAGAGTTTTTCTGTTGTGTATAGATATATTTTACTCCATAGTTGAAACTTGTTGAACTGGTGAAGTACTCTGGCCTGAATTTCAAGTGCTTTTCATGTCCTATGGAGTTTATTGTAACATCTTTTTGTTTTGAAAAGAAACATTCTATTTAAATTTTGCTACTTTCAAATCTCATTCATAGCGTTTCCCTTTTTTATTCTTGAAGTCTTAATCTGTATCCTCAAGTTGTTTTTTTGTGCAACAATAAAATTATTACTCGTACTCACCCCTCTCAGGTTCATAACAGCTTGAACCAAAATCAATGACTTTTATTGAGCTCTGTCCTTTCTGTTTGAGAAGTATGTTTTCCTGTAATCAATGATACTAACAATAGAGGCAATAAAATAGTAGAGCAATGTCAAGCCATCCTTACGTGTTTACATCACAACTTCTCTTAATGGTTTGAAAAGCAAACAGCATAAAGAATAGAATATTATTGTCTACAGCCTGCGGCAGTCGACTAAAACTGTTCTTATCAATAAATACAGTTTGTTTCATGAGCCGCATTCATTAGCTGCAGCATTTATAACCTCAAAACTTACCGGTTTCAAATCGCAGTGAATTATCCTATCCTTTTGAAGCACCTTGAGGCATTGCAATATGGAGAAGGCAAACCGTCGAATGAGTGGAATACTAAACCCCTGAAAGTTGTTCTTCTTGATCAATTCGTACAGATTCATTCTAAAACATAGAAAGTGTATTGACTAAAAAATAAACATAATAATAACTACATAAAATAATAATTAAAACCTCATCTGTTTCGTAGTTAATTTATCACTTCTTTAGAAATAATTAATGAAAGCATAGAAAATTGTATGCCGACAATTAGTCAATTAGAAGATTAGGTATGCCCTGTGGTTTATTTTGTTTTCAATTCATAAGTTCATGTCCGGCGTAACAAACGACAAGATCGAACAATGTTGAATGTCGTAGAAGAAAAATTTAATGAACGACTTTTAAATGAGTTCCAATTTACAACCAAGTTTAAGAAAACAAACATAAACAAAAAATTCTTTACTTGAAAGCACTTTTGCAGCATCCATTAATGGCCAGCTCCAGGCAATACTTTGTCCGTGAGTGTAAATGTTGAGAAAATAATATTTTTTAAATGTAATATCTTACACGTAAGTGATGTTTCGAAAATAAAATCATTCAGTTTACATTGAGGTCACCAAGTGTATCTACTACACATGCACCGTCTGTAGCAAAAATTTAATTATTATTAGCAGTCATTTGCATTTACATTGGAGCCCTGCCAAAGAATTTCAGTCTCTAAAACAAAATTAATGACCAATATTCATTTATAATAATTAATATACAAAATGTACTGTTCTAAGTGAACTGTATGAATTGCATGTATGTGCAAGCGGCAAAAAACAGAACTTGAAGCAACAAAAAGTTTGACGTCTGCTTCCGTTACAAGGCTGATTCGACTAGATACCGAAATGTCGGTATGACAAAAAGTGTTTAGTTCAAATCGGGAAGTCAAAATGACACTTATAGATATTCAGTAATTTTTTCACGTCCATTATCGATAATTTCAAAATTGTATTAGCAGAAAGAACACTATCCACTAAAAATAACATAGCGAATATAGCTTTCCACACGCTGGCAAACACTTTGTATGCATTATTAGTGCACGCAGGTAAACATTGTACATAAAATATTGCGTATGCGTTAAAGACAAATACGGTATGGAATACACAAGAACAAACATTGTATCACAGTATCTCAGTGGTGGTAAGCGGCAAGTCAATACTACCATTACAATCATAATTATAGCTAGGGTAGAATGCAAACATTTATTTCATAGCCAGACGATGGCAGCTATAGATCGTATTTCATGGCACAATAAAGCCTGACTTGGTTCGGATATTGATAAATTTGCTGCCGAGCTGTCAACTTTCTACTTGCACCCACTAAGCACGTTCTTACCCAAAACGATACCATTAAAGAACAAAATGGTTTCTTAGACATGACGCGTTATTTGAACTTACCCCATGATTTCAAATGTTATACATAGATGGTTGCGAAAGCAAAAATACTCTAACATATGAACTACGTTCATAGAGTTATCTTTGTCTTTCC
Organism: Cryptosula pallasiana; assembly: GCA_945261195.1. Classification (NCBI taxonomy): domain Eukaryota; kingdom Metazoa; phylum Bryozoa; class Gymnolaemata; order Cheilostomatida; family Cryptosulidae; genus Cryptosula; species Cryptosula pallasiana. The sequence continues at coordinate 8,355,540 of OX183135.1, forward strand.
GTCGTAGAGCGTCTAATATTTTCACTTCTTCTAAAGCTTGCCGATGAAACCTAAAGAATATTTATTATTTTGTTAAACAGGAGAACTTTGTTGGCTGAAAACCAGTTTTCCTAGTGGAAAATAATTTTTTACCTTTTCTTGTTTCTAATGATCTTCAAGGCCACCGTCTGCTCTGTTTTATGGTCAAAGGCCTTAACCACATGCCCAAATGAACCTTTTCCTAACACCTCTTTTACCTCGTAGCGATAGACCATATGATCGCCTATAGTCTATAAAAAGAACAAAGTTGAATAATTGCTATGAATGTTCTTGCTTTTATCGCTAGACTTTCTTTGAGGTTTGATCTTTCACAGCCTAAAGAAAACGAGCTATGTCCTTTTTTTAACCGGACGCTCATCAGAGAGTCATGTTTTGACGATTATACATCTGAGGATTATGTGTTACAAATAGTTGCTGTTGTGCGTGTAATTTGTCATCACAGTTGAATAAGTCCATAGACGTTACTATTCTATAATATTATTATATCATATCGATAGGGGCTATTGGTATGCTGGGTTCAACTAGTACAGCCTCAGCAACAAAAGCTGGGCACATAATAGAATCAATGAAGCTCAATGAAAGGTTGAACATTAAATGCATTATAATATTCTATTGTCACATTCAACAAAGCTGCTCGGATTTGTGTAGTTTCAATCCCACTTCATCTCTGATAATCGAGTTTTACATAATGTTTTTCAATTTGCTGAGACAGATTAAAAATCAGTTTTAAATTTAGTAGTTGCCAAGATTGAGTGCGACCCTCAAATATAGATGAATGGGAGATATCAGACTTTCATTGGATTATTACTGCTGAACAACAACAATATAAGTCAATAAATCCTCTCGTTTTGCGATTCTGATGTTCACGGTTGCGAACAGAATGCATTGAGTTTGAGCATAACTGATAGTTAGTTACCCCTACCTTTATCATACATAAAATGTGGGAAAAGTTTCCAAATCACCGTTAATCGATAAAAAATATATTGTTACCTTGTGATATGACCCGTTGTCATCATCATAGCCATGGTTCTGTGCCGAGCTGGCACGACCTTGAACTTTCTGAGAGTCTAGTCCGAGATACCATATTTCCGGATATTCGAGGATTTCTGTTTGCTCATATTCTGTCAGCCTATTTCGATATAACCTCAAGGCCTCTAAATATAAAATAATTAAACAGTTAAAATGTCGCACACTCGTTGAAGAAACGTGTGAGATCTTTGTTTGGTTTGTAACTATTAGCTAGTGTTTACTCAACATCGCAGACGTTGTTGATTTAGAATAGCTGAAAACAATTCATCACGAGGCCAGCCGTCTGCCGGAAGAAGAATAATTATCATTTAACAATCAATATACCCGTGCGTTTTATATACATTTCTATCACAAACTGCGCAATATCATGGTACTTAGAACATCACACTTCCATTGTAGTATTAAAACAGCTCTTTCATCTTCAGGTTTTGAAGGAGTTGAAACTCCAACGGCTACGTTTTCAAATTGTTCTCGTAACATTTGCGAACTTTCTATAAAATAATACCCGTTCATCTACAAATAAAAAGCTGGCTGCAATTAAAATCTGTGCCGTTCTGATAAATAATACAAAACTCGTTTGTTCCAGTTAAACACGCAAACTGTCGCACTTGAGACAACATTTGATCCTCACCTACAATAGTTGGACTGCTGCCCACACAACGCAGCTATTCCATTTCATCCTTTATTTGTACTAGTTCGTCGAAAGTGCTTGGTAACTATTTTAAACACTTGCAAGGGATTGAAAAATTGATAAATAACTGTTTTTTAATGAAAAGTTATCAAGTTCATATTTAATGACGTTATTGTTACGTACCTTGCGGTGTTAATGGTAATCGGTTGCCATATTTGTCCTTGCGGATGTTGCTATCTAACGTATGCTGCCGCAGAAGTCCGCTGTCTCCAAGCTTTAGCTGAGGTAGATGCTCTGTGGAACTGGTGAGATGCGCAGTATTGGAGGATAAATGACTAGTGCTGTGGTATAGCCGAGTGGCCTTATTTGGTTCATTGCCTAGTGAGGGTAGTACTGTGGCCGTCACCAACTTCTACACGCAATAAACAGAACGAATCAGTACAACTGCTATTTCTAAAAAATTTGCAAGAGGATATACGACCATTCAATAGTGCTTTTACCTCTGTGCTGTGATGATGATTCTTATTTTTGCTAGGTTTTGTACTTGTGATGGATATTTGTGTAGGATATCTAGTCAATCCATCGCCTAGCCTGTGAGATCTGTTTATTGCATTGGTCTGCGGGCTCTACAGCAAAAAAACACACAGAGTGTACGAATTCGAGACATTCGCAATACATCAGCCACGTTTTGTTGTCAGAAAAGACGTTTTTAAACACAGAAAAGGAGTGATACGTGATTGATAGACTTTTAGATGTAATATTTGATATGTTATATAAAGAGAATAAAAAGAATACCTACTTTTAGCGGAGGTAAAACGGACATAGCTGATAGCTTATAGTTAGCCATGATATGCAGGCAGCCGATCAAAGTAAACAAACTTTTTGTCAAAGACAACCATATCAAGATACGAATATCTCAGACGACACCCACGCCTGACAGAGGTTAACGAACAATTGAGAACAGTTGAATGAGCCGTCAGCACAACAATAAGTGCGGCAGCAATGGGCCTATCACGCGTTAGCTCCTCACCAGGACAGTCTAAATGAATCCATAATTCTATGTACACTGATTTTATCGATTTGAGTGCAGACGAATAATGGAAGGTTCTTTAGCAGCTCTTCACGCTAACAGAGCCTTTTGTGCCGAAGAGGCTGTTCAATAGAAGCGAACGCAGGAGTTAACAGTCACCGATGGAGTTGAAAGAGAGGCCGGTATACATTGACACCAATTAAGAAATGAGACACCGTTGCGACTATGATTTGAACACCTAATGATCATTGAATAAATGCCGTGGCAAATTCAAGTGTCAGCTGTTTCTTAAATATGGATTGAATGGCAATCAGTAAAGATATATATGTACCCCAAGAGCGTTTTTAGGCAGCTATTCAAACATATACCTTTATCAACTGTTGCGTACAATGCAAAGGCAATAGTCAAGGTCACTTTTTCGACTGCAGACTATTGTTAGCTATTAAATAGTCGTATTAAAACTCACCGCAAATTTATACTCATAGCTATTTAGCGGAGGGAGGTATCTCTCCTTCCTTATCATAGCCCTGCTACCACTCGCAAATGAACGCAGTTAAAATATAAGAATTATCTAGTCCATAACTTCTGTGGCAGTACGTCCCATGCGTCTGCCGTTACATGAGAAAGTGTGCAACCGCTATTGAAGGCGAGAATTGTATTATAATATTACATTAAACAAAAAAGGAAATTTGCTTTTATGCTTTGTTGAGTTTACTTGTTAACATAGCGAATAAAACATCACAGGCACAAAGGGACGGTGTATGCTTTAAAGTCTGAATTTTACATAGCCTGTGTACCTGCTAAACAAAGCCTAACCAAAATAAACGTAACAGGTATAGTTCTAGTACTGTAGTACTGGTTCTATCAACTTTACTAAATGGAATGCACAAATTAGCAAAGAATTATTATGCTCACTGAGTAATTGATGCTGAAGTTAGTTCAGCCTGAAGCTGTGTTGATAAAAAACAATGGCCGACAGAATACTCGAATCAATGTAATGTAAAATTTATTGAAAATAGTTAAACATGGGCAGTGGATTTATTACACTCGCTATCAATTGTACAGACAGATTGTGTTCAAGTCAGTTGAAATTGAAATTACAAGCTTCATGATTTCTGATTAGCTCAAAAAGCTAAACAAATAACCGTGCACTCCGTGGTTGCGAATGAACAATTAGCGTTGCATGTTAGAGAATAGCCGAGAGGGTGGTCTTCACTGATGAAATCACAACTAGTTGAAGTCACTGGGTCCAGGTATGACGAGTAACAAAAGGTAGAACAAGTTACTAGGTGGTGCACAGGTGTTATGATGGATACCTCTACTCGACCAATAGAAATAGTATACACAAACGTTTGATAACATTAATTGCCGCACGCACTTTCAAAAGTACCACCATTGCTGCCGGCAGCAACAACAACACTGGTGGCCTTGTAGTGTTGCCAGTAATGGAGTTGTTTACAGGAGAATGTTAAGGCTGCTGATTTTTAAGACATTGTTCTCTGCTGCAATACAATGGCTAACACTGACTATTTACGAACAGGGCACGACTATTTTGCCATTAATGCTAGTTTTTAATAAATAGTTGTTGCCTTAGGGTCTGAGGCTAATGGTATTTACCCTCAAAACAAAATTCTCTTTCGTTTTATGGCATTTAATCTGAATACCTGGTGGCAATGTTTAGGAAAAAACGAAATTGTTGAAAAAACCGATGACTTTACCAAGGGCATGTTGAAACATCACATATCACCCCATGCGCAATCTTTTAACCGGCCGATGTCTAACTCAGAGACAGGCAGGAGGTTGGCTTGAGAAATGGAAAAATTTCACACTTTTTATATGATAATGCATGTTTTTTGTTTTTTTCGTTTGTTGTTGTTAAAATAAATATTCAATCATCTTACTGAACTCTGATAACTTAGCCACCATACATCTGTTATTGAAGAGTCTGTCTAAAAAGTATTTATAAAACATCAAAAACCTACAGCTCTTTTTAATTTTTATTTGTAATAAAACTTGAACTTTTGGTTTTGTTTATATTTATTAGATATTACATATTCATCATAAAAACAGTCATACTATTTGGTAGAAATAAAGATCCCAACTGTAGGGCTATCAGTATGTTATATACACTGCAGCTTGTACCCTATTGCTGCAATGGGTTTTTAGCAAACTATTTTTTTTGGAATTGTCTGTTCTTTAAATTATATCAGCAAAACATTTCATTTATTTTAAAATGCATCTAAAAGCTGTTGTGAGCAAGTTTTGCCAGTTGTAGATGCAGCTGCCAAACCTGTTGTATTTATTTAACAAAAAATTTTCCTGAATGCTAAAAAGACTCACCCAATTTTCGGTGAAAGCGAGAAGTGGTGGTAGAGGAGTGACTATATCCTCGAGTACGGCATTAGCAGGAGTTGAAGAGACGGATGTTCTCATTTCGGAGGAGTGCGACGAGTGAAATTAACCTCTCAAAAACTCAATCTCTATCGCTATTGCCAATTTGTGATATTAATCAAAAATTACTGATTAATCAGCTGAGAAAGAGGTGCTGACATGCTGACGTAGCTTCAACTACACACATTGCCTGAAGCATCTAGCTATAGTCACTTAGCTTATTGCAAGTGACAAACACGCATCCAACAAAAGAAATGTAGAAATGTTGACGTTATCAAGATTTATGCATCAACAGTGCGGGTTGCCTTTCTCTCTAGAGATAAATTGTGACAAACGGCATAAGTTGGTGTGAGTATAAACAGCTGCGTGTAACTCCCAACAGATAACTGAGTGTCAAAACTAACAGCTCTCTGATTGCATGGTAAGTTGTAACAATTCGTTCTTCATACCAACACAAGAAAGTTTTAGATAATGAAACCAGAGGGCAGACAAGACAACACAGATCGTACGCAAGTCGCTAGCAAAATGAGCCTCTGTCTGAAACATTAATTATTACATACAATACCTTAGCAGGCATTCCACCGCTATCTGCCGTATGTAGCCTGTGTGCTCTAAAAGTCATTGCACTTAGGCTAAACTATCTGGTAATTAGCTAATAAACTGAAGGAATCGTCATTCCCATGTCTGTCACGATGAGAAAAAGAAGAAGAACTTTGAAAACGCAAAGAAAATAAAAGCAAGTTTAACCAATGCCAGCTACCAATTTACTATAATAATCATATGCTATAAACTAACTGGACATTAGTGGATTTACCTGATTATTATTAAATGTAGTTTATTTTGCTTCTATATTATAATTAAGCGTACAAATGATTACTTATATATTTCAATGTATTATAGAAGGCAGCATAAAAGGAATGCATTGGCCAATTATTAAAGGAAATGAAAAGACTTCTTCAGACGTTGAGGCTAATAACATTTATTCATCTACAAGCGAGTAGCCATATTGAGACTTTAGCGGTCTGTTGTTTACTTATTGTGTGGTAGCTAAGGGTAGGAGACCGCCATTTCTACTCCACATGCCAATTGATAAACCTATTAGAATGTAAGTGTATGTAATACCCTAGGAAGCATTTGATAAAACTGGGGAGTTGTATTCCTACGTGCAGCACGGCTCAGTGGTAGAGCGTTTGGTTGGCTTGTTTAATAACCTGGGTTCAAGCCCTGTCGAGGTGAAATGTCCTGTTTTAGAGTGTAATACATAACTGATTTGATTTTTCAATTTTTTCTACTCTACAGGGTTCCGCCTAATGACTGCAGACTAGACATAAGGAATTTGGAACGAATGCAGACCGGAATGAACGTCGACCAGAATGAATGCAGACATAGCTGGAATGAACATAGACACATCCTAGAATGAACGTCGACAGACCTGGAATGAAAGTCGACTATGTTAGAGAGAAAAAAGTTCGACGTTCATTCTAGAAAGTGTCCACATTCATTCCTGGCGACATATAAACTTTTGTTTCGACGTTCGTTCCAGGAATGAAAAATATTTTTGTTTTGTTCCCCAAAGTAGACAACTCCTGGAATGAAAGTCGAAAATTTCTTGTTTATAACATAGTCGACATTCATTCTTGGTCTATCGATGATCGTTCCAGGATGTGTCTACCTTCATTCCAGCTCTGTCCGCATTTATTCCTGTTGACGTTCATTCCTGTCTACGTTCATTCCAATTCCCAGACAGAAACATGGTGGTTAATTAAAATTTACAATATAACACATATAGTAAAGCCCGAATGCTTGTTTTTGTAACAGTAACTTGAGGATGCAGGAGTATTCAAGCTTTAATGCTAAAATAAACCCTTTTAGTAAACGCAATTTTGCTTCTCTCACATTTCCTTGTTTGTACAGATTGAATTATCCAGTTTCTCTATACATTCACAAACAGATGCGCATTCAAATGCTTCAAACCTACAAATCCACAAAAACCGATAGAAACATACCCTACAGGATGAAAATATTCGTTGGAAGTTAATTTCGCGTTTACGCGAGTTCTAAATTCGCGAAATATTATTTTCATTAACAATTAATGCCATTTTTACGTTAATTTTTATTTTTACTCCATTTTTTTGGCGGATTCCTTAAGAATTATATGAAGTTGTCTTCTCCTACCGCGAAGGTTTCCCGATTCGTCAGAGAGAAGACAACTCGCAAAATTAATTTCCGTTAATAATTTCATCTTGTAGGGTAGGTTTCTCAGCTCTACAATAAAACATAGCCAATGGCAAAGCAGAATGAAATGTTTTGGTGTACAGATTGTTTTGGTCTACCATATAATAATGTCAGCTTTTTGTTTAGCGTTCTATTTTGTTAGAAGATTAACCAACTGGTACACCAGAAATAAATAATTTGTATTGTGACTGATTGATGCACTCAGTGACCTGGTGAGACAGACAGACACATTGTCTCGAGGACGTAGCGTATTGTAGTATTTGTACCATTCACACAAATTTATTAACATAGGCTAATCTATAAAAGAGAAAAACTTTTGTTAAAGTTGTCTTTCCTTTGTAAGCGCAACTCAAAATAATTCTTTATGCCGAAGTACAATGGCCGAGCAGCAATTCAATGTATATTTGTTATCTCGAATAAGCTAATTGAGATTAATGTACAGTAAAAAATCTTTTGCAGCACAAAAATGGATATATGTATAATGGCGACTGACTGTTTTTCTCAAAAGCCATTTTATTATTAAAAACAGATTGAAAACCACGATAGCGCTATTTGAAATATATTTAAGATCTTGATTTGGTTGTACTTCAGTAAACAGCAGTAATATTCATTTAACCAGTTTGATAAAATGTTAAAACAAAAGTTGCAGAACTTCCCTCGAAATGCTAACACTAACTTTCATGTTTTGGGTTTAAATTTGGTTATTTTACAGCTCTAAAAGTTCCTACTTATTCATTAAAGTTTCTTACCGAAACTTGTTACCTTTTATTATTACTATGGTAACAACTGGTGTTAGCAGAGTTTTACTTTCTGCAAAAAAATTACTTCATTACAAAATTGGAGCTGTTTTTTTTTGTTGAAAATGGCTTTTTTATGTTATTTATTGGATCATGGAAAGACATCGACTGTTTGAGGTAGTGTTTCTCCATTTGAAATAAAAAATTTGTGATTTTTCTAAACACCCTTGGAGCAGTCCACAAGTCATTTATTTGCATTTTGCATTTTAATTGGATGCAAATAAAATATGACTCATTTACTTTTTAATATCCTGTCTGCAGCGAAAGTTCACCAACCCACGGAGTGTTAATCGATGTCTTGTCTGAATCTTTGATTTCTGCCTTTCAAATCAGAACCAATAAGTTATCATATATATTTTATTTAGATCTGACAGGCTCATTTCAAGCGCAAATTACTTTTCTATTTTCTTCTGTTGTTTAACGAGACTATGCTATCAGTAATCTATTGTTTTAACTATTGGAAAAATTTGATGAACTTTGTTTGATTTGATAGCAATGACCAATGAAGTCTAGCCGAGATACTGACTACACCAAACAAAAACTTGCAGTTTAAAATTGTGTTGGAAAACAACGTTTGCTTCAAAGAACGACAAATCGACTGGTATGCTGATAAAAAAGTTTATGACAGTTTTTCTAACGCCCAATGTTTAGTTGTTATAAAAACAAGTTGGAATGACAACTCCTTGGTATGGACTTTTAAAACCATCACACGCAATGGTGACAGGTTATGACAATAAAAGATGTAAAGATGACTCCAGATTCTAGCTGTACTTACATGCATTGATGCGTGACGTTTTGTTATTGTTCTCATCACTAGTTGTTAGTTACGCTTGTTGGATTGGTTTCAGCATAATCTGCAAAGATTTTATTGTGTGTAATGAAGATTCAAAGTTGTTAGAAACTGAACAATCATTCTTAACCCTTCAAAAGTTGTCCCACCTCCAGTTTTATATTTCTTGGATGAACGTTATTCGAAAATTAATTGAAGTAATCCAAAAAAGATCAGTTCAAGTCAAAACTTTTTGCTACTAGAAAATTAAAATGAAGCGTTTAAATATAGCAGTATGGTTGTGTGAACAGTAAGTACTGATGACAACAATCTATCTGACGGCAGATTATCCAATCTGGAGAAGGTAGTAGATTAGAAAAATCTCATGGAAGCTGAAAATTTTTTTCACAATTGTGCTGTAAAAGCTTTAAAATGAAAAAATCCTATTCAATTTAGCGATTTAAAGCTTGTCAAAAACTTATATCTATTGATAGTTGTCTTCTCTCAATTGACAGCATTGAAGGTGGGAGGAGACAACTGGACAAGCATGGCTCACTGCATTGCTTGTCCAGTTGTCTCCAGCAGTCCGTCATTTTTAGGCCGTCTATTTGGTTTTACCAACATTTCGTCAGCGTTAAGCTGCAGGAAATGATTGCACAAGGTTAGTTTCTGGGCCAGTCAGCCGGCATTGCTAAGATAGATGACAAAACAAACAAAAACATGCTGAGACAATCAATAACCAGCAAACAAATAATGACAATATTTTGGGGGGCTTGTGCTGTGTATGTGGCTGGGAAAACAAACAAACAAACAAACATCAAATGACTTGTTGTTACAAAATTAAATTTTTTGTTATGTAATTTGACATTTGGGGCTCGAGTGATTTTGATGAGCTGCAATGATAACAAAACGTTTCAAAAATGTGCCGTCTGACAATTAAAAATTAATAACAGTCAATATTGGCTTTGGTCCAAAAAATTTTTTACCTCATTCAATATTGCTTATTCTTTGGTAATTATCAATTTCACACCCTGTTATGAATAAAGAATGAAGCTTTAACAGCTGTCATACATTCAATTATTTGACTTTCATTTATCAGTAACCTAGGAGCCCTAGTGAATGATTGGAAGTAAATTATTTAAACAGCAATTTTCAGACTTTGCATTTTTAAATGACAAATATTCTTACTTTGTTATTGTTTATAAATGAATATTTTGTATTATATTATTATTTTTAGTAATATTTGGTAAATAACAAACAATTTTCAAAGAGTATACAAAATTTTAGTAAACACAGCTTAAAAACGCCATTTTAAAAAAAAAATTGTATTCAAGATAGTTATTTCAAAACGTCCATTTTCAAAACGGTAGTACCCTGTAGGCAAAATAGCAGAATGACTGAAAATGGTGCTCAACTGCTGCTGTGAGGAGCTGTCATTGGCAGCGATATTGCTCATAGACATATTAGTATCCATAAATCGGGCATTGGCAGCGTTGACAGCACTCCAAGCGACATCTAATGGCAATTCTTTGCTTGTCTAATATTCACTAATAACACGTTGATGTACTTGTTTGTATTTATAATAATCATGTACGTGACTGCATCATTAGCTGATATACTCAATACGCTGTGGAGATCAAGGTAGAAAGTTAATACCTTAGAGATCACTGTGTCCAGCTGCATGTACAGACTGACAAAAAGAAAATATGGAAATGAATAATTAAAAACCATTAAAACATATACAATGAGATATTATTTATTTGTTGGTGATATTGTTGGGCCTTCTCCCTGATGAATTCGATATTTGTTGATATATGATAGTCAATAATTGGTCATCAGCTGACCAAATCAAGTTATAAACTTGTTTTTGTCGACTGACCGTTGTCCAGCACAACGCACTAAACCTCAGTGCAGAGACTCCATGAAAATGAAAACAAACTCGGTAACTTACCAGTAATAGATGTGGTACTTAATTATAAAAAATACTTTAAAATTCTGGTTGAAACTTAGCCTGGGGGCAGGTGGTAGCCTGAGGGCAGGTGGTAGCCTGAAGGCAAGTGATAGCCTGAATGCAAGTGATAGCCTGAAGGCAAGTGGTAGCCTGAGGGCAAGTGGTAGCTTGAGGGCAAGTGGTAGCCTGAGTGCAGGTGGTAGCCTGAGGGCAGGTGGTAGCCTGAGGGCAGGTGGTAGCCTGAGGGCAGGTGATAGTTTGCTAGTTGGGTAAAGCTTTTTTAATGTTGCCTGACAATATTTATTTTATTGCAAATAAAATGGTTTAGAAGACCAGTCTCTACACAGAGTGTGTTATCTTCAGCCAAATGGAAGATGGAGCCTAATTTTGCTCCGATCAGGCACATTGTACCATCTTTTGAAATTTAACTGACAACTCTGAGGGCAAGACGTCATCTTGTGCAGTCAAAGATTCACACCAAACATTTCTTGCTTTTTCACTCAAAGAATTTTTTATTATAAATTTTTTTCACCAAAAGAAGTCCTCTCTGAAAACTAGAATGTGGGATATTGCTAGAAATGGGCATTTTTATGTTTTCATTTATAGAATTGTAGGTTTCCAGGTTGAAAAAATAAGTTAATGAAATGTCACATGACATCCTTTGTTATTGAACTAAAATGAATCGCTAGTTTGAGAAGTCCTTATACACCAAATGGTTGTGAAACCAGACACCTCTAACAAAAAGGCATCTGTACTGCGACTTTCTCTTTTTTTTGCAGGTACAAAACTTATGAAATAGCTTTTATTTTAAAAAGGACTATTTAAGGAAATCAAATCTTTTAAATCTTATGTTAATAAGTAACTGTTAATTTCGATGTTTATCTTGTATTAATAAAACCCAGCTAATTAGAGTTGGCAAGGTAATAACGATGTTTGCCACAGGTAGACTGCTGCCTGGTACTGGTAGAGTCAGCAGACATCAATGGAGTATTTATAAAACTGTAGTGACCACTGAGCACCTCCCAGAAGTGTAATCTGCTCACTAATGTCATCACTATTACAAGCTTAATATACGGTCATAATGGTTGTACCTTGGCCTAATGCCTTGGCCTAATGTGGCACACTGCCAAATTAAATATCATTGCTGCATCTGCTTGAACCAGAGGTTTTTCTCTCTTAAAGCGAGCCTGAATGGCTGCACAGGGTGGTGGTGATGAGTCAAAAAATATAAATTCAAAAATTAAAGGTTGTAAGATCATGTTTTAGACTTCCAAAATCTAGCAGTGCTTCCAATATACCTAAACATGCATTGTATCGACCAATTAGCTTTGAGCATTCTGGCAGCGTTTATTGCAATTATCTTTTTTAGGAACAAAAGCAGCTTGGAAACCCTCGCAGATTGTACAACACACCTGCATTGTTGGCGGCATGAAAATGGGAGATATTTTGGAACACTCCTACGGGTCGTAACTGGGTTTGAGAGTTTCAAAAAAGAAATTGTCTCGGCACAAAGTTAGAAAATAATGGGTCCCCGCAGTTTTATAGGTGGCGCTAGTAATGAAGATACTGGAAGCTCGCTTGCCAAGACCGATACTCTTAAAACGAAAGTCTACTCATTTTAACAAAATAATAAAAAAAATTCCCCATTTACGCCAGTAGATGAGTATGAGATTTATTGTAATGACGATGCGCCGCTAACATAAATTATAACAGTAGATCGCCACTGTGGAACCAAACCACAGTAATTTGCCTAGGGCGTACCCTCAATAAGTTACATTGGCTAGCTCAATCAAATCCGAAATACAAGAAATATGGCTCTACACATTGGAGCGGTATTTAATCAATTTTTTCCAATTGAATAATTGAAAAATATTTTCAAGAAAAAAACTTGCCAAGGCTATATTGACCCCTTGACCTTTCTCAACAACAAATTTTTTGTCACATCAGCTGCTTAAAATGTCACAAATAAGGATAATAGTCAAGCGAGTCGTGATTTTTAATGATAAGTTAGATGATGGACTAAGCTACTTCCGGTTGCATCGCTAAAGAGAAACTACTCCGCCGGGACCCCAATAGATGCTAGCTTCAAAACACCAAACGCTGAGGTCAATGGATGGTAAAGATAAGAAGGGGTAAAAACATCACTTTAGAGCAAACTGAAACTATGTACAGTACAATACAATAAAAAGTTGACTTGCCAAGCCATCTGAAAGTGCGGTTTTCGCTTGGTAAAAGAAACAAAAGCTAAGTTTGCAGCAGTTTTTATAGAAATAAGTTAAACTTCCGGAAGTTTTCAGGCCACAAAAAAATTGCACTAAATCCCAGGAGACTCCCTGACAAATCCGGAGACATGAGAAATATGCCGTGCAAAAATCTGATGGTAAAAAGTTTTGTCTCATTTTGTTCTATTTAGATATCAATATCCCAATGACTGGCCCCTTCAACTTGGGGTTAATGTTGTAATGAAATGACTGTCTTTGAACAACAGCAGGTATTTTCCTTAAAGAGTGATGTTTTTGTTAAGTTTGGTACGTTAGTTATGTTTCTACCAGTCACTATTATATAGCACAGTGCCCTGGCTACCTGGTAGAAGGTGTTGTACCGTCTGTTCATACCTAGCAGCAGACATTCAAGGAAATATCAGTAAACTTACCCGAAGACTAGAAGAGCATGTGTACCGCTTCTAATGCGCGTTTGACAAAACATAAACACTTCTTAATGTGAACACACAGCGGCTATAGCTTAATATAATATACCGTTTGGTTATTCAATCCAAGAGTGATTTCATAGCATTGGTCTATCAAGTCTAGTTCAATTCTCGCGGGTCCAATCGATAGAGCAGCTAAACACAGCGCTGTAGCTGCACGTGTGACAATGCACTGAGCTAAACTTGCTCAGAAAACAAAGGGCTCATTGGCTCTTTTGTTTCTGACAAATGCGACAGCAATGCCAATAAATAAAAAATCAGTCGTTGACATGGGCTAACGACTTCGCTGGGTTTACAGAAAAAATTGCGGACAATATAATTGGCTTCATGTTGGTGTAAAGTTTGATTACAACGTGCTATAATAAAGGTTTTATTTCCAATTAGTTCTTCCCTATTATACTTTCATTAATGGGCAGAATCGATTCATATTAGTGTATAAATTATAAAAAAAACCTGTTATCTAGTATAGGTCAATGACCTAGAGGTCAGGCAATAATGTTACATCTCATTATGACCATTTAATTATATAGTGAATTCATCAGGTTGCCAGTTGAACGAAAGCAAAACTGTTGTGAGCAAAATATTAAGTCTGTAAAATTATCGCAGGGAATAGCTCATAAATATTATCTTAGCCTTAGTTGTATATTCCTTTATGAAGTAACCAGCCATCTTACTTGATCTCTCAACAGATTCAACCACTACCAACCATTAACAACATCGGACCTACGTAGTGCTGCTGTCGAAGCAAACATTCACACCACTTGACTAAGACAACATATCATGATTATCTGTTGGGAAATATCTTGGTCTAAAACCTAATAATAATATTGAATACTTAATTCAAAGGTCATGTGAGAATATTTTAGATTTATTCTCTCACTCCAGCGAATGCCAAGCAGGGTCTGAAGCAAAGAGCAGGCGATGGCAGCTAGCTGGCATCTAAGTTGACAAATTATATCAGGTTTGTTCAAAAGAATATTTTCTACCTCAACAAGGCTGCAAAACTTTATTAGAGAATAAGGGCGAGGTCTCCGCCATTTCTGGGATGTCTGAAACTCACATTCAATAAGAGACCAGGTCAGCAAACGATGTTTTAGTGGAACAATATGGACTAAACAGTTGGCAGCGACTACTAATCCTGTCAGCACACGGATTATAGAGCACTGAGTTTGTAAGATTTATGGATTAGCTTAGAAATGCTACACCTAAACCACAATAATTGACATGAATAAACAAATAATCTCACGTCAAGAGTATTTACTGAGAGATTAAGTGAGATCACTTTACCTCCCTGCACGAAATAAACGACAGCCATTCCTATACAGTGACCAACCAACAGGGAGATGAACAGACAATATCATACTACCAACTAACAACCATATTTCTCAACTTGGCCCTCCCTTTATCCCATACAATAGCAACAACTCATGGCCATGGGTCCTATTATGGAACAGTACTCGTGAAATGCCACAGCACAGAGCAGGCAGTGACAGGTGAGATGACTTCCATCTGCATCACACTTTAGGCTGCAGCAGCCTATGATGGCTGCCACCTTCTCTCAATTACTTCGACAAACACCAAGAGAAATAACATTGACACTGATCAGATTCCAAAAAAAAATTTCAGTTACCTGATAAAAATTCATGTATATGACTTGTAATGAAAGTTTTTGCAACTTTCATTTCACCATTAACCATTCAATATCTGATTTCACCATTAACCATTCAATATCTGATTTCAACATAATAGTAAGACTTTGCATTCACCTATATTTTAATCTTGCATATAAGCCAACCAAATTGTGCTACAAGGTACCAGCATCAACGACATCCCAACCTAGCTTGTGGCAAGCAGAATCTTGGGTGCTCACAAATGTGCTGCCAAGACTCTACACCAAACCCACCGTATAAACTGCCTTATTTGATTTCTCACCCATCAAACCAGCTAAGAGTTCAAGGTCCCACAACAATTTAAAATAGCAAGAAGCTCAAGTATCGATCAAGCTATGACAAAGAACAACTTGTACTTTTGTTATACACTAATTTTGCATAGCCAGTGTTTTATAATTCATTGCAGTGGTGGTACTTATAGTTTATTGTTACTTCCTACTCAACAAAATTTTGGAGTTGCATTTCCTACAATAAATGACAGCTCTATTGGAGATAACACTGCGATGCATTTACAAATGCAGTAGTATAAATATAGTCAACAATTAGAAACATTTGAACTTTTTATTGTTTAACTTAGCGGGCTGGTATAGACAAGTGAGACGCGTAACAAGGTCAGATAAGAGGCGGTCCAGGACAGCCAATCTGACGAGCAAAATCAAGATGGTTGAGCAGCAAGTCCCTCAGATTTTGTTGAAGGCTGCAACATCTACACTCTGTACCTGAATAAAAAAGAGCCAAATGATTGATAACAGATTCAACCATTTCAGAGAATCAAGTGAGCACTAGTGACACAAAACTCAACTCCAACATAAGACAACTCCAAAGGCTAGAAGAAATGAAGAACTCACATGGTCTTCAAAAGCTGTGATGGCATCCTCAAGATCGTCAGTGCCGACCTTGTCATCCTCTACCACACAAGAGATCTGTAGTTTTTTTATACCGTAGCCAACCTCGACTAGCTTACTGGTGCCCCAGAGTAAACCGTCCTTCTCAAAACTCCTCACCAGTTTCTCCATCTCCGCTAGATCGGTCTCATCATCCCAAGGTTTTACCTACACCAACACGCATTAGGAGTAGATAGTTCACCTACACAACGCACACACTAGGAACGTATGGTTTACCTACAAACCACGCACTAGGACTAGAGAAATAACTCACGTCTAAGATAATATTACTCTTGGCAATGACGGCGGTTTTCTTGGACTTTTTAGCAGCGTAGGCAGCTAGTCGCTCCTCCCTAATCCTCTCCGCTTCTGCGTCCTCTTCCTCATCATCGGAGCCGAAGAGGTCAATGTCATCATCGTCCTCTTCCTCTTTGGCGGCTGGGGCAGCGGCAGGGGCCTGGATAAGGACAAACAGACATTGAACGAAACCAGATGCATTTATTTAATCTCCACAAGACCGACCCAAGTGTCCAAGCCAAATCAGCACTAAGCCATGATAACCAACAAAAGTGACAGCACTATTATCTAATCATCGTGTGCGCAGACAACTTACTGGTTCTCCTCCAGCTTTATTTGATGACTCTAGTGCTGACACTCTGGCCTCAAGCGTGTTAATCAATGATCTGAGAGCATTGTTCTCATTCTCGAGTTTCTCTAATCTCTGCATGTCTATTTCTTCTTCCTCTGCTGCTTCGCTCTAAAAAACACCCGATAATAACTGTGTCAGCTATGGTTTGGTCACAAAGCACACCAGGATAACATTGCGGAACTGAAGCACAAGCCAAACAATGCCAAAAAAGTGCACGCTACAACCAGCAGAGACGGAACAACGACACTCTCAAACAGAGGAGAATACTCACTCCAAGAACACCTTGTATGTGATCCCTGATATTTTTAATACCAGCAAGCAAGGTAGATGTCTGCAACGAGACAAATCCACGCTTTAGAAACGACGGGATCACAACTAGCTGAACAACCATTGACTGAGGTGTTTTGTTACAAGGAACAAAAAAAAAAATTTGGTAGACATTGTTACGTTGGGAGACGCAGGCAATTGTGTATGATTATGTTCTTACAGCGGAGATGACGGCATTATCGCCGCTGTATTTCTTTGCATAGAAGTTGTACTCGGCCTCCTCAACTCTTGCCTTATCAAACCAGATTTTCTCAGTAGCTAAAGGGTGAGCCATAGTGAGTAGGTAAATAGACACGCGCTCTGCTCTGCTAACGCAACAATGTCTACAAAACACAAAATTTGGTCAACTTATTTCTTTAACTAATTTCTGGCGGCACTAACCAAATCTTAACGGAACCGATTCTGCATTAGAATATAATAGACTTGAAAGTTTCACTTTGATAATTTTGTGTTGCAAGTTAATAAAATGGAAATCATTGAGTTGTATTTCGCCTCGGCAACCTCGCAATGCACTTCCATCAACATAGAACATTTCTCTTACACCTCAACCTTACCAAGTTGTTTACCTAGCAAAACGCGACTATTATAACTAGGACAAACCTACAACAGCGATATAATCAACAGATGTCAACAATATGCCTCAAAAGTTCATGAAGCTATATAATTTACATGCGGAGCAATAAACCATAGCAACAACACTAAAACTTGTACGGTAAATCATAACTATCAGTTGAGTTGTTTGTTGTTGATGGTCGGAATGAGGAGAAAAATTATTAATTATTTCATTGAAATATTATTATTCATCAACATTTTTTATATTCAACTTTCGCAACAAACAATCAACAATAATGCAGCAGTTTGGAGTAACGAATATTCAAATGCAGCTGAATTCAAACAATAATAAAATATTCATATTATTCAATTTAATTCATTCAATTACCAATAATAATCACTACCAAAAAATTGTTGATACCATTTTTAATGCTATGCTGTATCTTCTTCTTACTTACTACCAACTTATTATAATTATGCTTGCTTTTCATTTCATTATAATTATTTATTTATCATTATGTCATCAGAACAAATAATTTAATAATTGAAAATAAAGATCAGTGCTGCACAGACACTGAGATAGACAACAGTTGTCACTAGTTGTCATTGATTGTATGTATTATTATGTATGTATAGTTAGTAATTTCATCATGATGATCATCATTTGCATATACAAATGAAACTACTATACAACTAACAACTGTCTACGGAGCAGTAGTACCAATCAACGAAACAATAATTCATTCAGAAATGATGGAGGAAACAAGAGGAAACAGCTTGGAGTCATCAACAGTTACAATACTGAATGAATGACGATCATGATGATCGATGAAGAAAGAAGAGCTGAAAATAAATTCAATAATTTTCACCTCAAATAAAAGTCAAATGTAAATAACCACTGCGTCAGTTTTCAAAAGATCATGCTTCACTCGTTTAATACAATTTTGGAAATCATTTTTGTTTGATAGCTAGCCTGTAAAGAAAAATAGATGCCACTTACCAACACGCCGGTGCCACTTGCCACAAGAAACCGGAAAAGGATTTCTTGTGTCGCTCTCGCAATGGGAGAGACGGTACATGAAATTGACCAATGAATCAAAATACTGAATTAAAATGCGGGACTGCAATATTGTCCTTAGCAAAATGTCAACTACTGAAAAAGCGGTTTTTGCCTTCGCCGTAGTAGTAATAACCATGATCAATAACTATTTGCTGGTACATTTGATGCAGTGTTGAGCACTCATAATGGCAACAGAAGATGATATTAGCTCTTTACCTGAGTCGTTTAATGGATTTGTGGAAGGTGCAAGACTATCAGGACGTTTTCAAGTACCTAATAATAATATCAAAAAAAGTAATAATAATAAATCGTCGTCCTTCAGCGTCACTCCGATTATTGTAGATTTTAGCAGATTGCTTCTGCAGCAAAAATCAAATCAGCAAAACTCAAACAATTCTTTATCTGTGGTTGATGGGGTAAGTACCTGTTAATCTGATAATCGGACCAACAGATCAGATGAAATAGATGATTAATTATTTATTATTTATTTAGTTGCTCTAACTAAGCTGCTTTCATCTACAAAAAAAGTATTTAAACTATAAACATAATAATAAATAATGATACGAACGATATATTTGATAATTATAGCACAATGAAATATAAATCTCTCACCGAGATGGCGCTCTTTTTTAGATAGTTCCAATTCGTTTGTAAAGGCAAAAAATTACCTTAGTTAGTTAGTGACTTGAGTTTTACACCATAAAATATAGCTGTTGGCCTTGTTATCTATTCACTAATAAGTGCCTCATCCACAGGCTCTACTACTGCCAAAGATTGGTGGGTTTGGGCCTTTTTTAATAGCCTGATGTTGAGTTTCGTGGTTTGTGTTTTGAAGGTAAGTCATGATGATGTAACAAATCTGTTTTAATGTGTTGGCCTGCTGGGTCAAAAACTACACTTTTTGAGCTGTCGATGCACATCACATCTTTTTTACTCTAATCAGATGACCACCTGAGAAGCAACAACAGCATGTCTAAAAAAATTTTGATTGCAAATGACATCTCGCCTGAAGTTTCTTATGAACAACTGAGTCTCCTAACCAGTAAGTTCTTATTTACGGGGACGACAAAGAGTCCTCATCTAAGCTTTGAAATTGTGTACACCTTGTACTAGCCCATTGTAAATATTGCCAAAGATTATGTATAATTTATCATTGCTATTGTGAGAATCTGCGTCACAGGAAAAACAAAGACGAAGTACTGGACCCTAACTTATCTGTACTAACCTAGCGTTTTCAAACAATAGGTAGTACAAAGAATTTATTACAAGGCATATCGTTCCTGTTTTTTCTTTGGCACACCTACCAGGCCTGTATCACACATTCTTACAATACCAATGATAAATTTTATATAATCGTTGACAATATTTACAGTGGGCTAGTACAAGGTGCCCACAACTTCAAAACTGGAATGAGGACTTTTTGGCATCCTCTTAACTGAGGGTTTAATTGTTAGGTGATGGAGGTGTCCAAGAGAAGCTTTGTGTGAGACTACATTTGCGAGCAAACATTTTGGAAACATGCTGTTGCTGCTTCTCATCCAGTCATCTGAGTGGGGTGAAAAAAGTGTGTATCGATAGCCCAGTCGATGTACTTTTTGATAAATTTTTAGCGGGTTGCCACCCAAATTATTTTTGAGCCAGCATGTGAAGACAGAGTTTTCACACCATGACTTACCTTCAAAACACAAACAACGCAACAGCACCAGGTTCATAAAAGTGGCCCGAAACCTGAGCAATCAGAAGGCCTGCGACCTCATTTGTTATCTTCAGTTAACTTTTTGACAGCG
This sequence comes from Cryptosula pallasiana, assembly GCA_945261195.1. NCBI lineage: Eukaryota > Metazoa > Bryozoa > Gymnolaemata > Cheilostomatida > Cryptosulidae > Cryptosula > Cryptosula pallasiana. The sequence continues at coordinate 8,376,048 of OX183135.1, forward strand.
AGCCGTAGAGTTTGTTTTATTGCAACGTCTTTATTTGCATAACGATCTCACCTTGATATCCATAAATAGTATATTTTAAATGTGTATACTTGTTGGCACAGAGCAATCTGGTAATTATTTGATACATTGACATACTAGTTACTAGTACATTACCAATCAGATGCTTGCTTGTGGTTAGACGCTTATTTTGACATTTCTAGCACTGCTGAGGCAGTCATAGTTTGCATTGCTATTGTATCGGGTTATAGCTATGTCAAGGATATATGTCTCATAGAGCTGTCACTTGTCAATCGCGTAGAGCTGCCACATGTCTCATAGAGCTGTCACCTGTCAATCACGTAGAGCTGCCACATGTCTCATTGAGCTGTCACCTGTCAATCACGTAGAGCTTTCACTTGTCATTAGAGCTGTCACTTGTCAATCGCGTAGAGCTGCCACATGTCTCATAGAGCTGTCACCTGTCAATCACGTAGAGCTTTCACTTGTCATTAGAGCTGTCACTTGTCAATCACATAGAGCTGTCATTTGTCACTTAGAGCTGTCACCTGTCACAAAGAGCTGTCTCATGACACGAAGAATGTCAAATGTTTCATGGATATGTCAAATCACGCTTAGGGATGTCCGATGCTTCATAGATGTGTGAGATAAAGTTTAAATAGTTTACATACACATTCTATTTAGAATACGTTGAAAGTTACTAATTCATCGATTATGGACATTGCTGAACAATAAACTTAAAACTGTTGAAACAGGCAGGTTTCAAATTAAATCAGTTATTGAAAGTTAATTTGTTTACCAAGCTTTGCCAGAAGTGTTCTTATCTAGTCTATATAATATAGTTTGGTTTTTATATAATATTGTAGATCAGCAACAGCGATTTGCTGCACTCTGTGGTGGGTCTATATGACACGACACTGTCAGAGCTGACACCTGACATACTGTATGCCACTGTGTGTGGCAAGTGGGCCAGAACCATCATACTGATACGTGATGTCAAAGGTGGGTAGTCTGCCAATTAGGTCTGTGCTGTATGGTATTAGTGATAACAGCTATACAATACCCACCCACAGTGCAATAAATACAGTACATTCTAGAAAGGAATTCATACATGTACAGCTCATTTGATGTACACATCATCCCTGTTTTGTACGTTATCCTACTCCACTTTGATAATTATACACTTAATTGCTTGTACATAAACAGTCTAAAATCAATACCGACCTGAACTTTAACCAGATATTACTAGATGAGGCAGTCGAGTGTGTCAGCGGATCTACAGGCAGTAGCCACATGTGCGATGTAGTTGGTTTAATAGACTATCTAGTTCGTGCCCATCTCTGATAGAAGTCCATCTTGTTGCCTGCGTGTCTGTTATAATAAACACAAGTGCTAATATTATTATTTATTATTATAAGTATTCTATTTATAATTGGCACTTTGGCAGCGCTGCACAACTGGCAGCGAGTTTGAAACTTTCCTTTACTTTAGTAATAAACTTGCGGCACATCATTTATAATATTTTGATTTGACCCGTCGAAACAGTGAAAAGCAGCAAATAGTAAATGTTTTTAGAAGCATATCATCTTTCTATTAAAACTTTCATATTCTGTGTTGATCCGGCCATTGACAGATAAATTCACCATAGAAAAGTCCTGCACAAATTTATTATAATAATAATATTATTATTTTATTTTTAATACTAGTAATTAGTTTAGATGCCTGAAAAAATTTTGTGTTTTGCATTTTAAAAGTGTCTAATCGCTTTCCAAATCTTCTGTACGCTTTGTCAAATCATTCATACGCTTTGGAAGTCCGAGCCAATTTGCTGGCCTGCTTTTAATGATTTTGCGTATCTAGTCACCTACGATTGATATTTTTTATTTACTGACAGAGAACTTTTAATAAAATAATGAAATAAATAAAGATGAAATTTTTTTTATTATTTTGTCACAATTACTACCAATGATCAATGATAATTCTTCATTTTTTTAAAAAATTAGTTTTGAAGACTATTATCCAACAATTGTTTATATGGTTACATAATTTGTTTCATGTCTAATGGTTACTACGTCTATGTCAAATATTTTGCATAGAGGTTATGGAGAAAATGAAGGCGACTGTTTTTGGTTCGAAAGCCATGCGTTTGCTGATCTTTTAAACCTTTTAAAATAGTTCAGATAATTTAGAAATAGCTCATGCTATCTCTAAAGTGTTCATTTGGTTTGTTCTTTTCCCAACCATCTAAATCATTTCAACACAGCGAAACAACTACATGATTTAAAAATTTTTAGGGTTGTTAAGCAGGAAATAAAGTTTTGTTAAACGAAATTCCTCGACTACCGAGACTGACATTATAAGTGCTTGGCCTGTTTTGAGATACAGTTCATTGGGCTATTTGCTGTATTTACCCAATTTTGGCAAATTGTCAAGGCTATTTCAAAATCGTTCAGCCGCTTTTGAAAGCAAATGTGTCTATCGTTTTGAGCCAAATCTTGTACAAAGTTTTAGTGGGACGAAAATTTGTTGTGATTTGAGGTGATTCTATTGCACTGATGACTGTGCGATACTGAAATATCATCTACTATGTCAGTAGATTATCATAATATGTGTTCCCAGAGGACTGTTTATATTGAATTATATGTAACAGATGTCATGTGCTTTGTATAATATATGACAACAGTTATTGGCTGTATTTGTCTGATTCTCGACCAACAACCTTGGGCCTTGTCTCCATACACGTCTCATATAATGGTCTTGGAGTTGTTTGCTGTTGGTGGCTGTCAATGAATGCAGCAAAGCTTAATTCTTCATATGTTTGGTTGTTAGCGGAAACAATATCACCATAACCCACGAGCCCAGGCTAGGCTTGGCTACACATTGCTATTGAAATAGCCAATCATACGCCACAAAGTGCGGATTTATGCCTGCTTCATTTACGACAGCGAATTATATAGTTTTCTGACATAATAATAATGATGATGATGATGATGATGATGATGATGATGATGATAATAATTAAAATAACACATCTACATTTGTAATGTATGTTCATTTTTATGAGAGAAAACCACAATTCTTATTATGGTTTTGGATTTGCTTAAATTACTAAATCATCAGATTGTTATTATCGATCATCATTTATTGTGGTAATTATTATTACAGGCAAATAAATATTATTATCAATGTTGACCATTTATTTATTTAATTATTTTAGGAGCCATTTGAAATAAACTCACCTGACTGCATTTTTTTTGGTCACCAACATCACTCCGTACAGCAACATAATTTTGGTGCAAAGGGGCTTACAAGTTAACATCAGCATTTCTTCGGAATCATAAGAACTTGATAAAGTTTTTTCTCTAGCAAAAATGTGCGGTAAATGGCTACACTTGATGAGTTGCTAATATAATTAGTTTTAGCGAATCAGATGGTGCCGATGCGCTTACGGTGTCACCTTCATAGAGCAGCATGTTGGTTTGGCTTGCAATCAAGCTTTTCAATGCGCAGATATATCAGCAGACCCCATCGTCAGTCCTTCCGGTGCCAAACATTGGCCTGTGTAGCCACCCCTTTAGACATAGTTGGCTGGTCTGAGTGTAAAACCTCGTCTAAACTGGTTTATTGTTGTGCGAAAACAAACGGTTGACAACTTATTTAATTTTTTAGCAAAATGTTGACTCAACACTTTGGTCTATGCTCTGCCGTAATTTTTTGTAATTTTATTTACTTAACAAAATTTTTTAATGAGTTTGATAGTTTCCAAGTAATTTCTACTAGTACGACGACATGTGAAAAGGCCAAAAGTGACATTTCAGTAAGTCAGCAGTTTGCGTAGTCAAGGTATATATCAATGACAGTAGATGATTGTGTGCTCTTATATCTCACAGATGTGTTTCTTGAATTTGAGAAGAGGAGAGACCGAAAAGCTGAGAAAACAATGTTAAACACAGTCGCACCTCCAGAGCCTGATGTCAAGGACGTGTATCAGTGCCCTGAGCCTGAGAATCCTACTTTCTACTGCTGTTATAGCGACACTTCAGACTCTGAGGCTGATGACGAGAGGTAAACAGTCACACAACATTTCTTTAAACTCTTGACTCCTAGTAATTGAAATAGACCTTTACAATCCTGTATTGGTCTGGTATATTCTACACAGAGTAGACAAACACTTCCTCTCCAGGGATTTCTTGTCATTTATGTGCCAAAGTCTGCTTTCTTTAGCAGACAATTTACTGATTGTGACATATACCAATAGAGTTATACAATTGCTAGCTCAATTAAGCTCTGTAGGTTACAGACAATACTTTCATGTTACTTCAAACGTTTGTCTGAAGGTTTCAGAAATCAATTTGTTTTTGTTATCAAAGGAGTGCGTTAACAATTAAATATACGCGTGCATCTCATTTTGTAAGTTGAACAATCAATTGCCTTCTGCTTGAAGTTGTTTGAAATGTGCTTCTTTGTCTCACCATTCTCTGTAGTTTTCTCTTGCTGTTTCTCTTGTCTCAACACTCACTCTTTTCGATCAAACTCTCTCTACCAATCCTCTATTTCTTTTTCCTCTCCGCTCTTTCCTCACCTGCCTCAAAACCTCTAGCCATCTTTATCTACGGAGTTGCTCCCTCTTTCAATTGTGTAAACAACTTCCAAATTAATATACAACCCAAATGTTATCCATATATACATGCAGATGTGTTTTTTAGTATTCCATTCAAGTTTTATCACGGCTTCATTTTATCGGATTTTTACCAACAATTAAAATATTTGAAATTGTGACATGTTCGCATCACAAAAGTAACCTGCTTTTTGGCCCAGAGAGCTTTCTTAAATCTGTGTGGTATCCACGCATTGCATGTTATATTAAGAGTATTCGCTACCTGTGCTCGCTGAACAAAATGCGATAAAAATAATCAGATTGGCAATAAATTTAATCAATAAATAATCATTTTGTTAGGAACTCGTGGGTCAACAAAAAAGTAGCTCGCTGAATAAAAAAAATAATCAATGAGCGTTTATGAATATTATTCGTAGGTCGTGAGTGAAACTGACCGATAAATAAATAATAACAAGCGAGTCTACTTGGTTTATTTCATAAACCGGTCTTTTTGCCCTAAAAATATAGGGAAAGAATTACCATTGCTGAAAATATACTTTATAGACTATTGTTGTTGATAATGATGTCATTCTTGTTTTTTCCGATTATTTAAAAATTAGGAGTTATCTTCTTTACGATTTGTTCAGTAATTTATGAGAATTTATTGAAAAATTATAATGTTTTAAACTAATGTTCCATTTCATTCGCAACGTATGAAATTACGAACAGTTATTATTTTTTTTGCTTTGTTCGATGAACGCATCGCGGGTGCTCTAATTGTGAATCCGCTCTATATATTATGTTGGTAGTGATGAGGATGAAGAAGATAACTCCAAAGGAATAAATAAATATTTAACACAAGTAGTAAAGCGTAGAGAGAGCAGGAACAAACATTCAGGTCCATTTACCTTGGCTCATGTTGGCTCTGAGAACAGGATTGTTGCGGCTTGTACATTTGATAAGAAATATATGTGAGTATCCATGTCTATGTACATTTGTGCATTTATATGTCTATGTGTTCTCTACTATAGGTTCATGTATGCTATATTATATGTCTATGATAACTATAGTAGATGTCTGTCTATGGTAACTATATTATATGTCTATGATAACTATAGTAGATGTCTGTCTATGGTAACTATATTATATGTCTATGGTAACTATGGATTGGTGGGTTAATATATACTTACCTGTGTTATTTTGGGATTGTTTTTATACTGATAAATCCAAACCCAATATTGGTGTTGTCTAGTAGTGTAAAGTTGTGTGCCCATAAAGATACTCGTTTACTGAACTGTTATGTTTGGTATAGTTAACACACCCTATCCACTAAGCTGTTATGTTTGGTATAGTTAACACACCCTATCCACTAAGCTGCTATGTTTGGTATAGTTAACACACCCTATCCACTGAGCTGTTATGTTTGGTATAGTTAACACACCCTATCCACTAAGCTGTTGTTTGGTATAGTTAACACACCCTATCCACTGAGCTGCTATGTTTGGTATAGTTAACACACCCTATCCACTGAGCTGCTATGTTTGGTATAGTTAACACGCTCTATCCACTAAGCTGTTGTTTGGTATAGTTAACACACCCTATCCACTAAGCTGCTATGTTTGGTATAGTTAACACACCCTATCCACTGAGCTGTTATGTTTGGTATAGTTAACACACCCTATCCACTGAGCTGCTATGTTTGGTATAGTTAACACGCTCTATCCACTAAGCTGTTGTTTGGTATAGTTAACACACCCTATCCACTGAGCTGTTATGTTTGGTATAGTTAACACACATTATCCACCGATCTGATATGTTTTGTTAGCAAGACTGGGGAGAAGGTGATACATCTAACGTTGCTTTCGATCAGGAAAAGATTCAGGCGTTTGGGGCTTGGCAAGTACCTTGTCTCAGTGAGTATTCAAGTGGTAGACACTATATAGTGTCAAGGTCAGGTACTGTAGTGATGTCACATGTACATACTTTACATGGTTAGTATAGGCTGTAGGTGCTATCTCCTATCACCGTATACCTTGTGCTCTTACAGCAAGTGAAGGATGCAACAATAAGTGGTGCACACGACGCTGTTGTGGTACACGCAGAGAGTGAAGCTGTCTCTTTCTTTACTAGATGTGGTTTTACTGATGATCTTATTCTAAATAGCAAGTGGAGGTGAGTTGTCTTTCCTTGTCACTAGCGCAGACCTGTCCACATACTCATACAAAGTTACTGCGCAGACCTGCCAATACTCCTACATTAATAGTCCTTTGGTTTCATATTTAACCTACTCTGGTGGTTTTGTGCCGATGTGTAGATTCTTGTGTCAAGGTTTTCTTTGTTCCAACCGAGATAAAAATGTAAACTAAGAAAGTTTTTGTTTGCTGTCAATTAGTGGATAGTCACCCTTGTTGTCAAATGGTGGATAGGTACCCCCTGCTGTCAGCTGATGCTGCCTACTATATATGATACAGGGAGATTTCTGAGCAATTTACAAATTGCCATTTGCTGACGTACATCCCTCCATACACTGGACAGTCTGTCTCCAATACAGTCACTGGCTTTGACCTGTTAGCTTTAGATCATGAACTACGTAAATGGTAAGTATGGGGCGTCAGTTCATCTCCCAATTTGATCTATGGTAGTTAGGCTACGATAGTGATGTACATATACCAATTGCATTTACCAGACGCTAACGCAAATAATGATTTATCCCCATGTGATTAAAAATTATCTCTTAATTTCCCTGCCATGGATTTACATTCGTACTTGTTAGGCAATGTTAAAAATGGGTAATAGCCAAAGAAAATATCACTCAAAATTATAATTAGTCAGTTTTTGTGTTTCAGCATGCATTACGGATGATTTAGCTTCAGTTCATTGTTTTGAAAATGTATTTGAAAGTAGGCGTTTATGGCTAAGTTAACGCGAGGAACTCTGCTAATAACTGAGCATTACCAAAACTTTTGTTAACTAAAATCTAGCATTACATGTAACTGCGCAGAAAATAAACTTTTGGAATTGCGTTCCCTTGCAACAATTAGATTTCGCTCAGATTAGAAAGCGGATGTTTAATAACTTGATTCTAAGTTATAGTAATAAATAATGATTACTACTTCGAGAATGCAAACGTACAGAAAATGGTTGTTTTATCAGTAAATGTTTATTAATGCTATGGCACACAGATAGTCGACATCTTTATACGTTATAATAATTTTTTTTCAATTTAATTCGCTGCTAATGGCCTTCTATGATGATGTTTTGTTATTGTAGTTGTTTTCACTGTTAAGCCCGGCCTGAAATATCGCTTAGCATAAAGCGGCTCAATTTTATTCCCAATGCATAAATACAAAAAAGACAACTCCTAATTTTTAAACAAATGTTATTTTCTTGCTATCAATCTCACTAAAAGAATTGTGCGAAGCCACAGTGTAAAGAAATTTCTTTTTTTACTCGCCCACGCAGAAGAATTTTGCCCATTTCTCACGATCGTGACTTTGCGTTATCTCAGCCGTAAGCGCCTATTGAATAATAGATCACATTCTATTGGTCGGCACATTCTATTGGTCGGCACATTCTATTGGTCGGGAAGTCTACAAGCAATGTGGTGGTATGTTGTCAATTTAGTTAGCAGTAAGTCATATATATGTTAGTTTCATCTACCATTACCTGACAGTGCAAAAATATTTCTCACACATGTATTGCAATCAACTCATCTCAGCGTATAGCTTATGGGATACGTGCAATAAAACAGCGATCCAACGGCTGTAGACAAAGCTAATGGCGCATCTTAAATACTACATCGTTTTGATTATGTTGTTATAACGTTACATGGTTTACATCATAAAATGTATTTTCATTGTTCCGCACAGCAAAAAGTTGCATCATAAAAATAATTTTTTTCCAAAATCAAGTGCTTGAAATTTAAAAAAAAAGCGCCAGGCTGTTTGGCCTATAAAACATTCATTGCATTGGCTTTTACTTCCTCCCATCGCTGGATGATCTGCAAGGTCGACAGAGCATAACTAACTCCAAGTATACAGGAGGAAATTTGATCTGGTCTAGATAAAAGGTTTGATTTCATTCAGTAGAGCTAGTAAATACATCTACATGATCAATATATGTGTGCTTTCAATGGATTCACAACAAATCAATTAAAATGTTAATTATATGGTATAAAGGTCAGAAGTAGCAGAGACAAATACCTACAACCTGAGTGAATGATACCATAAAATGAATGTTTATACAACATGAGCAATAGAGGAAATATCTCACAGCATGCCTTGTGCATAAAAATACGCAAGTGAAACAGATGAATGATAATCTAGATGCTGTACCGTAATCTCATACCAGCCTCGGCCCATTTCCAAACTTACTTTGTTCATACACCAAGTGATAACGCGAGGAAAACTGGCTAGCAAGGCTGGTCAGATGTCACGGTGAGAAACCAGCCCTCCGTTGGAGTGAATGAACATGCAGTTTGTTCTAAGATGAATTGCTAGAAATATCAAGTTATAACTTCGGTGATTATTATCATTGCATTCAAGTCAGCTATTTTATAGTTTTTTGCTGGATATTTGCGAAGTAGCCACAATACAATACGGTTTTGGTTTTTGTTGTCCCGTAAAGGAAGCTGATCATTTTCTACTTCGGCGATTATTGAAAAAAATCTTCAAGTTTGAGGGTGAGAATAATTCCTGATCACATGTTTAAATAGCTCATTTTGTGGTCATCGATTTACCAGCGGTGTGTTTAATGCATTTATTATGTGCGTGCTGCGTGTGTGTGTTTTCTTTCACACGAATCTACAGTTGCTGCGGTTAAAAATTTTGAATTGCAGGATTTTTCTTCAGGCTTCACCACACCAAGTTTTGCCTACAATTTCAGGAAACTTACCGATGTGATTTCACCGGCTTTCAAATAGCAGTTTACTCTTATTTTTCTGCATTCTTGTTTTCGTAACGACTGTCTGTTTAGGAACCAAAACACTTTCAGACCAATCGTGAGTGGACAACTCTGATCTTGGAGGGATGCAACGTTGGCATGGTTGCCCACCAGCTTTTAAATCCGCTAAAAGATTTTATTCAGATACACAGTCACGATAGAAACATTTTTTTTTACATTTATTGTGGGAATCGTTTTTATCTTATGAGCACAGAGTTGTTGTAGATAATAAACGCATTTAATAAAAAAAACAGCTGTTTTTGGTGATAAATTTGTTTATTTTGCTAGCTTTAAATACCTCAGAAGTATTGATTTATCCTTGTTATACTTGATTCATGAGTAGTAAAAATAGTCCAAGTTAAATTTCACAAAAAAGTGCAAGAGAAAACGATTAGAGTCATTTTGGATAACAAAATGGAAGATAATAAAATTCTTATTTTTTTATTTACTCTACCAATAGGATACTGTAAGTGTAAGTGTACTGTATTAGTGCTGTCGTTACAGTTCTTGCTCTGAAAGCATCTATCTACCCATTCACTGCTGTCAACCCAACCAATAATGCACAAGTTACATAGGCTTGTGCTGCCAATTAAAAGCAATTATAATAAGATCAATGCTGCCTTACACACAAGGTACAGCTGTGACATACTAGGAAGATAAAATGAGCAGCAATTAGTAACAGTTGTTGTACTCACTAATTAGCCTTAGAACCCTATTGGTTGATAGGAGAGAGAAAAGCCTAGAGGCCCATCAATCGCAAGTAACCATTATTGAGAGAATGAAAGCTGAGATGATTAGACTACGTTCAATGGTTGGTTATTATACTACACTAGTTCTGATTTAGCACTCACTCTCACTCATTGCTCTTTCTCTCTGCTGCTTTTTACTAGCTACTACTTTATTTTGGCATTTTTCCACTTGATGATACGTTTGTACTCCGCGATATTTGACCAAGATAATTGTCTATTTTTTCAGATACAATAAGTTTTTTATCAAATGAAATCATTGCTGATGACTATTTTTTGCGTCCAAGGTTACAACGCAGGAGGAATTAATTTCTGATCTCAAAACAAAGCTAGCCAACATGGAGACAAATCAAAGGCAAACCGAGAAGGAATTATTGTTGTGTAAAATGAAACAAATGAGTCTGAATAAAGGGAATGCAGGTAAGATTGTCGTCCAATCGAGCTTATAGCTTGAACCAGGCGGTACCTTTGTACTCCTTGCGGTGTATCACTGACAGGAGAGGATGACTCTGTAGACGGACTCACCTCACCAAACAGTCTACAACAGAGGTACCAGGTTGTGTCCTGCACTCTACCAGATGTGGACAGTGAAAGTCAAACAGCAGCTGTGTCAGCACTTTCTACCACCTCATTTTTAGCCGCTGACACTGAGCAAGGTATGACCTGGCTTTGACCTTGTACATTACAATACTAGTAATAATTATATATCGTAACTCTGAACAATTAGCTTAATTTTACATAAAAGCGAATTATTTCAAAGACAATTAGTAATGTAAAGAGAGAGCGGACAATTTTCTAGCTCTGGTATAATGGGGATAGCACCAGTATATTCACCAAATTTCTGGTTAAGTAATCTACGAATCTCAGCGATTGCATACTTTACAAATGCAATGAAAATTTTACAGAGATTTTTGCTTTTGATATACGAGACAACTTCGTCAAAAACTAGCTGTTTTCAGTAAATTTTGGAAAAATTTTGATCCATTTTTTAGATTACATATTTGGTTTTATATTTCTGGCTTCAATTTTTTTGCGTTGACATGGTTTTTTTTTCATCAAGCAGTAATTAGTGTGAATAACATACCAAATACGAAACAATTGTACTTGATATAAATCACATGCATATTTTTACAAAACTGTTTCCTGTCATTGGTACTGGTAGCAACTGTATTTTTCACCCAGTAGTACTGGGTGAAAAATACAGTTGCTATCCCCATCATACATTCAATGCAGTCGTACAGTTGAACTGCTAAGCAGATAACTCTGTTTATATTTGGCTATTTCAATGATTATGTCTATTGCAGAGTGGTTAAAGAACTCAGGTACACTGGTAGTAGCACAACTCCCCACATTTTTTGTTCTATTGTTCATTTTATAGTCTATCTGATGAGATTATCTTTGTTGGTCTTTTTACTGCTTCTACCGCTTCAAAACTGCCACTTTCTATTTTGTGTGGACGTCAGCGATACGGGTACTTGAGGGAGCACGCTGATCTTTGACATTCATCTTGTCATTTCTATCTGTTAATTATTATTTATTTGCCCAAATTGAGTGAATGCAGTGCCGTTATTAATTCTCTGCCACATAATAGATAGCTAATATAACTTGCTGAATTGATAGTGTAATACTTGGTGTATACCATCTGTGTGCATGTGTGTCTAACCTGCCAGCAGACCATTCTTATGCCGTTTTTAAATTTAGTTTGACTTGGCTCACTAGAATATGGCTGTACTGCACTACACCACTAACTATTACTACTTATCTAATAGTTATGTCATTATGTAACAGCTTATTCAACATTGTAGCAAACAGACTGGATATAACTACTATCGCTCTGGTATATGTAGATTAAACTAGAATGCATGTTAGTCTGTTGCCTTGTATAGCTGTATGTTAATGTCAAGGTTATTTGCAGTAAAAGGATATCGACTATTACACTTCTGCTTGCTTGTGACCCCTACTTATATTTTCTTTGGTTGAGCACTTGTATTCACAGATTTTGTATCGCTGTGTTGTAACTATGTTATGTTGTACATACGTATGTACGTGTATATTTTGCTTACCACCATCTATTTCATCTCACCTCATGATATCTAATTATTTAGAGTTGAAGAGATATGTTGTGGTGGCTAACAACTCTGGAGAGATCTATGACCATGGAAAGGACATCGCACAATTTCACAGGATATGCGAGGACTTTAAGAATAGCCTTAAGAAAGACGTCAACTCTCGCACGGAATTTAATGTTATAACTGTGTCCAAGGTATACGACTACTCTACTGCGTACATATGCAAACAGTTGAAGAGTTGTGTCCACATTGTGTCAGGAGTGCACAACTGCTACAAATGACAGTTTTGCATTCTACATTTCATGTGATTGTTTTACAGGCTCTCTTATCACCAACAGTTATCAGGAGGTATGCCAGCATGATGAAAAGCATCGGAGAAGGAGGAATGGCCATGAAGCTGTACTTCTGTGGCGCCTCACAACATCCTGAAAGACTTGAACAGATTCTCAAGGATGGATTCTCCGAACAAGGTGAGTCATTCTTTGCTGGTCGAAGGATCATTACTTCACTATTTACCCTCCTTGTACAGTGATAGATCATCTGTCCATCAAACAGTGCTGGGCTTGAAGGAGTAGGTTTAGTAGATGCAGTGGTAGATATTATATTGTTCCTTCTACTTAGAGTGGTTTGGCTGAGAGCATTTGTCATACACATCTGTTGGTTTAGAAGTGAAATAGATTTTAGTTACAATTATCAACACACCTGACTGCACGTTTGTATTTTACTCTGCACCATATATATATCTATATATATGCATGTATGTACAAGCAATGTTGTTGCAGATGTGGTAGATGGAGATTATGGTTCTGGTATTTACTTCTCTAGGAATGCATCAACAGCTATCCAGTTTTCACCTGTAAGTAATCCAGTGCATCATATCTACTAGTGTAGAAATTGTCTATGTAATAGTATGTCTATGTAATAGTATGTCTATGCTCCAATGTGTATATTTAGCCACACAAGGTGCTGGTTGCCGAGGTGATTGTCGGGAAATGTCAGACGCTGGTTAGCAAAGAGAAAGGGAGACAGTCTGCTGACAAGGGATACAACTCCATATTGGTGAGTGATTCACGTGTACTTGATGTAGTCATACCTGTATACTTGTAATCATACTGTATACGTCATGTAATCATACCTGTATACTTATACCTAATGTAACCATAAATGTATATCTGATGTAATTATATCTTATGTTTATGAGACACTGTTGCAAATTTCTAGTGCCCTGGGAGACTGTGTTCGAAGAGCTCAGATAACTCTCTTGTGCAGGAGTACATTATATTTGACGCAGCTCAGATACTTCCCCTAGATCTCATTGAGTACTCAACGTACACAAGTGGAGGTCAGGGAGACCAACCTGCTGCAGAAATCCGTGCAGGCAGTTAGAAACAGATACTAGTCTGGCAGCCGTTCCTAGTCAGTTGGCTGTTATCTCTCCTGACTTGATTCCATTTAGTATTGCAGACGAAGATAGCCTTATACTGAGGAGTATCATATTTACATCTTACTTATATATATCTATTTAATTATTTATTTAAATGTGACAATATTCTTTTTGGTTTATTCTTGTTATATTTTGTCTCAGTAATGTCTGCCAATAAATGTTTTATTTAATATACAAGTAGTGCATTTTGACATCAGCAGTCTTTCATTGCTCGAAGACTGCGGCATGTTTATTTTCCCGATTCTCTGGCTTCTGCCCCTAGCCGTGGGAACACAATGAGCACCATCAGCCAGCAGCTGCTTTGCTCAAAAATAACTATTTTCCACTTCTTCAGTGGGAGTTGTCTTCTTGCTAATAATTTTAAGCAATCAAAACTGGTAATAAAAATATTGAAACAAATTTGGGTGCATGCGTGTTGCAACAAGTAAATTTACATTAGGATACGGTGTCTACTCAAACCTAATGGTTGTTATAGCTGCGTTGCTGCGCAGTAGGTGTGATTCATGTCACTGCCAACTAGCGATGTGTTTGTTTTGACGAACACAGATCAATTTTGATGCATCTTTCTGTGGATTATTCATAACTATAAAGCTATTGATTCCCATTTCATTAGCTGATTAGAGAAAGGACACCACTGGATGCTAATATATATTCAATAGTCCAAAAAACCTAATCATATTTCAGCAGCACTTAGTGTCATGGCAACGGCTGAACCTGATTAGACATCGACGGCTCCTGAGGCATGATTGGCAGCATTCATCAACTGTAAGGGAAGTGAGGAGCGCGTCTAGCGGTACAGAGAGGTAGAGATGGAGGAAGGACAGCTGACTTTTTCTAATTACACAACACCGGTAGAGCTAGCCGTCACTGATGGATATCTACCTAATGAGAAACTTCTGGAAGGACTGATACTGATGATGGCAGGAGTGATGGGATTGATACTAAATCTACTGGTACTTGTCCTCACCTGCTCCTGCGCTCACCTGAGGATCATGATGAACGGCTTCACTGTACATGGTTGTATCCTGGACATGCTAAAGGTATGCGCATTGTTTGTGAGCTCTGTTGAGTGAAATCAACTGACCAGTTTTAAGAGACGTCAAGTGAATAAGTTGATACCAGATAAGACCAAAAATGAACAGGCTCTACATTAGATAAATCAGACCTAAATGACTTTCCATTCATGGAAACAATGCAGGCCATTTGCAGCGAAAATGTAAACAACAAAACTAAAAACTACACACTTTTTTTAAAAGTTTAAAAAAATTGAAAGCTAGGTTAATTAAAAATAAAGTGACAAGTGTCATGCCCTAGACATAGATATAATATACACACTAGACATAGATATAATACACACACCAGACATAGATATAATACATACACTAGACATAGATATAATACACACACAAGACATAGATATAATACATACACTAGACATAGATATAATACATCCACTAGACATAGATATAATACATACACTAGACATAGATATAATACATACACTAGACATAGATATAATACATACACTAGACATAGATATAGTACATACACTAGACATAGACATAATACATACACTAGACATAGATATAGTACACACACAAGACATAGATATAATACATACACTAGACATAGATATAATATATATACTAGACATAGATATAATACATACACTAGACATAGATATAATACATACACTAGACATAGATATAGTACACACACCAGACATAGATATAATACATACACCAGACATAGATATAATACATACACTAGACATAGATATAATATATACACTAGACATAGATATAATACACACACTAGACATAGATATAATACATACACTAGACATAGATATAGTACATACACTAGACATAGATATAATACATACACTAGACATAGATATAGTACATACACTAGACATAGATATAATACATACACTAGACATAGATATAGTACACACACAAGACATAGATATAATACATACACTAGACATAGATATAATATATACACTAGACATAGATATAATACATACACTAGACATAGATATAATACATACACTAGACATAGATATAGTACACACACCAGACATAGATATAATACATACACCAGACATAGATATAATACATACACTAGACATAGATATAATATATACACTAGACATAGATATAATACACACACTAGACATAGATATAATACATACACTAGACATAGATATAGTACATACACTAGACATAGATATAATACATACACTAGACATAGATATAATACATACACTAGACATAGATATAGTACATACACTAGACATAGATATAATACATACACTAGACATAGATATAGTACATACACTAGACATAGATATAATACATACACTAGACATAGATATAACACATACACCAGACATAGATATAACACATACACTAGACATAGATATAATACATACACTAGACATAGATATAGTACATACACTAGACATAGATATAATACATACACTAGACATAGATATAACACATACACCAGACATAGATATAATACATACACTAGGCATAGATATAATACATACACTAGACATAGATATAGTACATACACTAGACATAGATATAGTACACACACTAGACATAGATATAATACATACACTAGACATAGATATAGTACATACACTAGATATAGATATAATACATACACTAGACATAGATATAATACACACACTAGACATAGATATAATGCATACAATAGACATAGATATAGTACATACAATAGACATAGATATACTACATACACTAGACATAGATATAGTACATACACTAGACATAGATATAATACATACACTAGACATAGATATAATACATACACTAGACATAGATATAGTACATACACTAGACATAGATATAGTACACACACTAGACATAGATATAATACATACACTAGACATAGATATAGTACATACACTAGATATAGATATAATACATACACTAGACATAGATATAATACACACACTAGACATAGATATAATGCATACAATAGACATAGATATAGTACATACAATAGACATAGATATACTACATACACTAGACATAGATATAGTACATACACTAGACATAGATATAATACATACACTAGACATAGATATAATACATACACTAGACATAGATATAATACATACACTAGATATAGATATAATACATACACTAGACATAGATATAGTACATACACTAGACATAGATATAATACACACACTAGACATGGATATAATACATACACTAGACATAGATATAATACATACACTAGGCATAGATATAATACATCCACTAGACATAGATATAATACATACACTAGACATAGATATAATACATACACTAGACATAGACATAATACATACACTAGACATAGATATAGTACATACACTAGACATAGATATAATACATACACTAGACATAGATATTATACAGACACTAGACAGGATTATAGTACATCTACTGTATGTTATAGAGCGGACTTTGTGTGCCGTATGCACTAACTCTATTGAATATGAAGGAGCCTGAGTACTGTACAATGCTAGGTACAACCTATGTCATCATACAAACAGCAGGCTTGTTTAACCTGCTTGCTATGGTACTGGCCGAGGCGTACACATTCCACGTACACAACCTGAATGAAAGGGACACAGACAGGGAGGGAGCACTGATGTGTGTTCTATTTGGTATTCTAATGATCTACGCTGGCAGTATTATTGTACACCTCGGTCCAACACTCATCGGCGGACACTTCATATTTAACGAGGATATTGGCAACTGCCTGTTTGCTTACGGAGAGATCAAGGTATGCAGCTAGATGAGTATTCGATAGTTTAAAAGCGTGCTCAGTGATATAATTAGTCAATAAAAATGTTATCAGCATCTGCTCATCCATTTATCAAACTGTCGTTGTCAAACATAAGCATTTGATTATAGCCTCAGGGCGCTGTCTGTGCTGCTTCTACTCAGCTAACCATTGGTCAACCTAATCCTTGCATTCTATTACAGAACTACATCGTGCAGGGAATGTGGATAGGAATCGTCACCCTTGTATTTCTCATTCTCTACAGATACATCTACAAGTTCTACAGACTGCTCAAAGCAAACGAGCAATTTCGAATAACAGCTCTGGCTAGAGCTGCAGCAGCTATGAGCCGCGGGGGAGCTAATAACGAGTCAATTTATGACATTGTTTACCGTCTCAAGAAAAAAACAAAAGTGTTGCTTGCCATGTCTGTAATAAGCATGGTATGTTGGTATCCTCTATTTATACTAACGCTGATGGACGTGCGTTATGAGAAGCAGAGATATCTGTACAGGATACTGACTGTCATTGCCTGGTCACACAGTGCCCTCACCCCGCTGCCTCTCCTCTTTATCGACAAGTCATTTGGTGTGTGGCACCAGGGCAAGCGGCTGTACAAGGAGTACAAAGAGGACGCGTTAGAGGCAGCTATGAGTACAGAGCCAACCAGAAAGTTGTTGGCTAACAACAGCATAGAAACCACGCCGTATGGCACACCTAACATGTATGCCAACAAACAGCAAATGGTGACGCACTATACAACGACAGGAAACAGCAACGTTCTACAAACTCTGACTGTTCCATCGCCACCCACAGCACCAAAGACGGCAGTTAAAGATTATGGAAGTGTCTCTAATGGAGTCGGGATAAACAGCCCTAAAAACACTAACTTCCTGTACGATAAACTCAACGCCGAGTTGCATATGATTGGCACAAAGCTTCCGTCACCGCTTAATATGGATGACACGATAGAGTCTCGTATCAACCAATCACGTGAGACCGATCTAATATACGACGCAAGTAGTCTGTTGGACTATGATCTTATATAGCGGAGCAATGCTGTGTCTATGTCTATGGTATCACAGAGACAAGTACTATATTATACATGTTACAAAGGATATGGCATGTATTTTAATGTGTACAATTCGCCATCGTTTTAGGTTTGAAATTTATATGATGCAAAATTGATGCATTTCCGTATCGTTGAAATGAAACTTTTAGAGATGAGTTGGAGATATTAACAGTATTCGCGACCTGTTCATCGAAAAAAGTACATAATAGATGTTCGTGATTCGATACTCCAGGAATCAATTTAAAACATCACAATTGTTCAATAAACTGCTATAGCTTACTGAAAAAATCCTAAAAGAAGATGATTTTTGAAAAAAACCAGAAAAATTAAAATCATTATAAACTGAAATTGAACAATTGCAATGATTTTGAATTATTTTCAAGGATATAAAAATGAAAAAAATTAACTCACTCGTTATTATTTATTTAGTGTTCAGTTTCATTCGCGACCTACAACCAATATAAATAAATGTTTGTTGATTATTTTTTTTATTCAGTGAGCTACTTTTTGTTGAGCCCCGTGTTCCGAACAAAATGATTATTTACTCATTAAATTTATTGCCAATCTGATCATCTTTTATTGCAATGTGTTCGTTGAACAAAGGCCGCGAATACTCTCAAATATTTTTTTACTTCTCCCCAAAAATCACATGATATCAACATGGAAATGTTGATATCAAACTATTGATATATAAAGCTAATAACAAGATTAGCTATGATACGGTATCGACAATTTATCAGCATGTATTGAGCAATTCATTGCATTAGCATTGATCAAATTGGATTTAGCTAAACCAGCAAGTATAATAGAGTAAGGGTATCAGTCTAGAAAGCACTTATTATTGATTGCATCATGAAAATCTTTTTGGCAGCCGATGTTGTCAGGTTATGAAACCTTGCCTGGGAAATAACACACTAAATCCCATATAATGTCAAGTGTATTTTTCAAACAGCAAAATAAATATAGAAATTACAGAAACTGACAGAAAATGCTGGTCATAGATAGTTTACAAGTTCTCATACCTCCAATGCTCAGAAATGATTGTATATAAAGCCATTGTTGATATATAATATAGTGCAGAGAAAAAATCATGGCAAATAAAATATGTAATAAATAGACATCAAGGGAAATGGTGTCCATAGACCACAGCAAGCGGTGCTCAGGCTTGGTCATGGAATAAAAGAAATTAGTGTGCATAATTTGAGTAAAGTATAAGCAAGCAATAGAATGTGTGTACGACCGTGTAGCCAGGAATGAGTCAAGTAAAATGTGGGTGAACAAGAAAGTAGATAATAGTATATGCAGTGCTAAACCAATCACCACAATGCATACTGATATTGATAAAGCGTGCAACGATACGCAGGAAAACAGCATGAAAAACATCTCAGGAAATCCATCACAGAAATGTACCTAAACCAAGAGTTATCTTCTCATCAGACCACACAAAAGAAAAAGCAACTCCAAAAGATGTCAACTATTAGACCAACTACTAACACGGTTACCTGTAAATCTCACACAACGACGCAGGGAAACTTGCGGGGGTGCAAGCCTAACAACACAAGGGAGCTACGCATTAGACATCAAGGGAGAAGTCATGTTAGCGGTAGAGGTAAAGGTTATATATATGTCTAGGGGTGATTAAGCTTTCTGATTACTAGCTTATGTCAGTTACAACTTGAGTGTTGGCAATGTTCCAAAAAAAAACTACAATTCACAAGCAAAAAATTTACTGGAAGATTCAAAACATCAACTGAAGGGAATATTACAGCAGAAAACCAGGGCTAAAAAATCTCTATATACCGAGAAGAGGAGATAATTACTGGTTAATAGAGGGTGAAAATTAGTAGTGCCTAGCTGTCTGATATGGTGTTTGCACGCAAGAACCACAGGCTAACTAAATTTCTAGCAGTAAATTATAAGAGAAGCGAGAAAAGGAACACACACTATTATACCCTGACTCTCCGTTTCACTGCGCTGAAATAAGTAACAACAATTAGAATAATCACAGTTGATTTTGCCGCTAAAACTGGGGTTGTCCCCCTACTGTGTAGGAGCAGATAACTTGTGTAAAGGTGAGGAGGTGGTTGAAGAGCTGACAGCTAAAACTCACGTATGTTGGTATAGCCAGTAGTTGAGGCACCATTCTGGTCGATAGGGGGGAAGTTGGGAGTCGATTCAGACCTCGATATTGAATAATATTCCTCACTGCCCGTTCTATATATAAATCAAAATGAAACTTGTCTTTGCTAAATTGAGCTCAAGAACTGAACTACTAAAAGAGAGGACAATTACCAAAGACAGATCACAAAATATGAACAATTTACTTACACTGATGCATTGTCATTGAGATTGAAGGAGGGGATTGAACCTCTGCCGCTGTCGGAGAGACCATACTGAGACAGCGACTTCTACAGAAAATAAAATGAAACATAGACATCAACAAATAGACATGGAAATGGAGCAATGCCAAGGTTATAGTGTAACTACGTACAGTATCAGAGCCATGAGAAAACTTGCGGTTCGTTTCTGGTGAATAGGCAAAATCTGTTCTGTCTACAGCCTCACTAGTAGATCTGGCATCCCTGGTCAGCTTACGAGCCAATCCTTGTGTTGTCTTCATTATCTTTGCACTGAAAGACTGAGTTCTCGCAAACACATGCGCGTCATCGGCTGTAACAAGAATAAAGCCCATCAATGTCAACCATAGACATCTAGATAGTGTTACTAAATGTTGCAGCAAAGAAAAAATTTTAAAATGTCTGAGAGTTTTCACAAAAAATGTAACTAGATATGATCACAGGATACCTACTATAGTTAGCGATCAACTGAAAAAGTTATATTTCAAAAGATATTTTTGCTTTTATTATAGGAAGTGAACCCAACATCAAACGATTAGTATATTTCTATCAGCAATCACAAGACGACTTCATTCCCACCCACATAGACGTATCAGCGATGAACCAGGGACTATGCTACAAAATATCTGATAGAACAAAGAATATTCGATAAATCTAAAAAATTAATTATTAGCACTTTTTGGCTACTGTCAAAGTGTTTTATGTTAAATCCACATCAATGAATACAGTCATACCTACAGGTAATTTAATTCATATATTGATGTGTTAAAGGTAGTTTTTGACCAGAAAACACATTTTATTATTCATTAAATGATAGCGATAGAAACTATATTAGTATTAACGTTTCACCTCAAGGTGAAAATATTGTGACTTATATGCAGAAAGCACTGATGACAAATAATCTTTGATGAATAAAGAGCTGTTTTGATTGGATATTACCTGCCATTGATATCAGAAATTCCATAGACATGATGTTGAAAATCATTATCGGTAGACATCAATAAAACTGTATGCATTTTGAATGGCTAAATAACCAGAATTCCACCACTCAGCATATTTATATGCACTAAATATATCTAATGTGGGGTGTGGGCGGGGTGTCGATAGAAGCGAGTCTTGCATAACATTAAAACTAAGTACTTGGAATTCTTTTGATTCGAACATCAAACGACACTATTATTAAATTAATCTTGTTCAAAGACTCTGTAAGTGACAGAAAATATACTTAATCTCCTCTCCCAGTTTTACCACAAGTCATCAATTCTAACAAATATTAAAAATAGGTACAGCTTGTAGCAAACAATAACGAAAAATTTATTTTCATGCAAAGAAAGCAATCGATAATATCACACCTGTGCTTCCGACAGCAACGCTCAGTCTGGCATTGTTCGCCAACATTTCTAAAATATGAAGGATGAACAAAAATTGTGCGAGCAACAAGCCAAACAGGAAGAATAAATGATATCTGCAGAAAATATACCAACTAATACTTGTGGAACTGAATGTAGACATTTGCGGATGGATAATATACAAGTGAAACAAAACAGCCTCACAAAAATACAACACGTAGAACGTATATTCTAAACAGTGCATTCTCTCTCAGTAGAAAGAGTCTAACGACTAGGAATGTAAAGCTGTGATGGTTGAATGACTTACGCTGTATCTTTGTAGAACAATTCTTTCTCAAGTACTGCTTGGGCCTCTTTCCATAGAAATCTCTAACATTGGTCTGCACCTCTGAATAACAACCAATCAAACAGTCTGGTTTACTAAAATCAACCAATCAAACAATCTGGTTTACTCTAATCAACCAATCAAACAATCTGGTTTACTCTAATCAACCAATCAAACAGTCTGGTTTACTCTAATCAACCAATCAAACAGCCTGGTTTACTCTAATCAACCAATCATAATGTAGAACACATGCTAACCAGCCAATCGAAACATGGAACATAAATTTATAAACCAATAGAAATGCAATGATCATCAGCAATGAACAATCAATCAAGCCTAAATCTAACTAGAACTCAACCAGTAAACTTACGGCACAAATTGACTAGAAGTTCGATACATTCCTCGTTACCACCCATAGCAGCCAAGTGTAAGGGGGTATAGCCACAGTAAGACTTGATGGTCGCATCTACTTGGTATCCGTTTAACATCTTTATTATCTCTGGCTTGCCATGCTTGGCTGCCCAATGCATTGCATTCTGCAGTAAGAGGTTATTTATATGTCTATGCGATAGTACATGTCTATGGTAGATAAGACTGTACAGTAGCTAGTATGTATAAACTAGTACATACTTACATACTAAGGAGAAGCAGACAACCATCAAGTAACACCCAGAGAGAACATACAAAGAGAGATGAACAATTAATTGTGTATAAATAACTAACAGTAATATAATACAAAATTAACTACGTTATTACTTTAGCCTTAGATAAAAAAATCATAGATGTAGAGGAGATAGGTATCTGATACGTACCCCATTTATGAAATCTCTACGGTGAGCTAAGTCTGATTGGTCTTTGAGCAGCCTGTTCATTGCATGGTAGTCACATGATGCTGACATGAGCATCCACTCTTTCTCCTTGCTGTCCAACTGTACAAAGGCACAAGTGTGCACAATAGTATAGGTATGTACAATGGTATAGGTATGTACAATGGTATAGGTATGTACAATGATACAGGTATGTACAATGGTACAGGTGTGTACAATAGCACAGGTATGTACAATAGTACAGGTATGTACATTATATGTGTATATGTAATTTGATGATATTGCGGTAGATTTAGGTGCATGCCGGTAGTAAACTGCTTGTTTGCTATCAAAGCACCAGCCCGAAGTGTGCTAGGTATTATTATAATAAATAATAATGTATCTAGTTAATAATAACAAAAGGAAATTTTCTAATATTGCTATCACAAATAATAGATAGTGGTAAAGAATGAAAAATAATAATAATTATTCTTCACAGTTTTACAGTTGAAGAGCTTGAGCGAATAATAGAAGAGACTATTCATTATATTATTATCAGCACTGGTGGAATTTGTTTTTGCATCTTCATCATTTGTACATGATGAAATAGCTTTTTATTAGTGTGATGATGTCACTTAGCTGTTTAATTCATTAGTGACCTTTTTGAAATCAACATTATTTAATTTTTTCAATAATTATTAACAATAGCAAACATTTATTGACAATCGTTACATAATTGTTATTGAGTATTGATTTTATTATTACCACAAATACTACTGTTATGTATTTATCTTCTAATTATCTTGAAAGCTGCTGTCAAAGTATGCATTCGTGACAAAATAGCTATACAAATAAATTGTCACGAGGGGCTATGGGAGGTCCCTACCATAGGGAAGACAACCACGAAAGGAGGCTACCACGAGAGGAAGTAACCAGTGCAGGAGACCGAGGGAGGAGACCGATGATATGTCCGACTATATCTATCAGCTCTTATTCACAACGGGTTAGCCAGCTAGTATAGTATAAAATATAAATTACTACATACATACATATAGCGTGTACTTACAGTATACTACATACATACATATAGCGTGTACTTACAGTATACTACATACATACATATAGCATGTACTTACAGTATACATACATACATATAGCGTGTACTTACAGTATACATACATACATATAGCGTGTACTTACAGTATACTACATACATATAGCGTGTACTTACAGTATACTACATACATACATATAGCGTGTACTTACAGTATACATACATACATATAGCGTGTACTTACAGTATACTACATACATACATATAGCGTGTACTTACAGTATACTACATACATACATATAGCGTGTACTTACAGTATACATACATACATATAGCGTGTACTTACAGTATACATACATACATATAGCGTGTACTTACAGTATACTACATACATATAGCGTGTACTTACAGTATACATACATACATATAGCGTGTACTTACAGTATACATACATACATATAGCGTGTACTTACAGTATACATACATACATATAGCGTGTACTTACAGTATACATACATACATATAGCGTGTACTTACAGTATACATACATACATATAGCGTGTACTTACAGTATACTACATACATACATATAGCGTGTACTTACAGTATACTACATACATACACAATGTATACTTACAGTATACTACATATATACACAGTGTATACTTACAGACACCATTGTAAGTCCACCATCATATTCCGCACTGTCAGAGTTGGCGAAGTGTTGAGTGAGCTACAATTCACACAATATCGTATGTTATATGCATATCTACTGTCTCTCAATAATATGCAATAGAAAGACATAATTCTTCAAATGATGTTTAATATAGTATAACGCACATATCACTCAATACAACAAATTTAAGATGTAATAATACGCCCATTATGTAATACCACACCCATTATGTAATACCACACACACATATTATGCAATACCACACACATATTATGTAATACCACACACATATTATGTAATACCACACACATATTATGTAATACCACACACATATTATGCAATACCACACATATTATGTAATACCACACATATTATGTAATACAACACACACATATTATGTAATACAACACATATTATGTAATACAACACACACATATTATGTAATACCACACATATGCTATGCAATACCACACACATATTATGTAATACAACACACACATATTATGTAATACCACACACATATGCTATGCAATACCACACACATATGCTATGCAATACCACACACATATTATGTAATACAACACACACATTATGTAATACCACACACATATTATGTAATACCATACACATACTGAATAATAAAACATAAATGTTATATAACACAGCACATATATTATGTAATACGCACATACATTATGTAATAAAACACAGATATTATGTAATACGTCTCACTCGTTGGTTTTCCTTGTTATTTCTGCGAGAAGTTGGTGCTGCGGTTGTGGGTGGTGATTGTTCGGAAGAGATCTGGTCAAACTGTTTTATCCTGTCCTTGGCGCTCAAAGGAGTCTTGTTTATTGTATCGGAGTTAAACTGTATACAGCATGTAGTATATTGTATACAACATGTAGTATATTGTATACAGCATGTAGTATGTTGTATACAACATGTAGTATATTGTATACAGCATGTAGTATATTGTATACAGCATGTAGTATATTGTATACAACATGTAGTATATTGTATACAGCATGTAGTATATTGTATACAGCATGTAGTATATTGTATACAACATGTAGTATATTGTATACAGCATGTAGTATATTGTATACAGCATGTAGTATATTGTATACAGCATGTAGTACATTGTATACAGCATGTAGTATATTGTATACAGCATGTAGTATATTGTATACAACATGTAGTATATTGTATACAGCATGTAGTATATTGTATACAGCATGTAGTATATTGTATACAACATGTAGTATGTTGTATACAGCATGTAGTATATTGTATACAGCATGTAGTATATTGTATACAGCATGTAGTATATTGTATACAGCATGTAGTATATTGTATACAGCATGTAGTATGTTGTATACAGCATGTAGTATGTTGTATACAACATGTAGTATATTGTATACAGCATGTAGTATATTGTATACAGCATGTAGTATATTGTATACAACATGTAGTATGTTGTATACAACATGTAGTATACTGTATACAACATATAGTATATTGTACTGTCTAAAACATATAGTATATTGTAATTTATACAATTGTTAAAAAGGAACAAACCGGTTTTGGAGTTCTGGGGGCATCTGGCTGATCAGCAAAGGCTCCTGGAGCTGCAAGATCAGGTTGTGCAGGTACTTCTGGTGGAACCGATGGTATATTAGTATCATGATTAGAAAGAGGAAGGGGGGTGTCCATTGAGGAAGGAGGCCCTCTTTGAGCCAAAGCCGTGTTATTTGAGTCTTTCTTGGGCACTCGTGGACTATTGCTGGCAGCACGTAGTGGCACACCGTTGCTGCCAGATCCAGAGGCAGGACTGCAATGCACATATATATGTATGCGTTATGTAACAGTTACAGAAGATGTAGGGCATAAATACACTGGTACACGCCACTCTTACCTTCTCTCTGAATCAGAGGCAGAACCTTTCTTGTCTAGCAGAGAACTGTAGAAGTCCATGTCAGAGCTGGCGAGTGAAGAGGAGGAACTAACTGGATTGATACTGGAACGGTTCCATGGCTCAACAACAGGGGCTACAGGAGCAACAGGGGCTACAGGAGCAACAGCAGCAACAGGGGCTACCGGAGCAACAGGGGCTACAGGAGCAACAGGGGCTGCATGACTGACGGGGGCTGCAGGAATGACGGGGGGCGCAAGAGCAAAAGTCACTGCAGGAGCAGCGAGGGCTGGAGCAACGGGAGCTGCAGGAGCAACGGGAGCTGCAGGAGCAACATTGAAAGCAGACGGCGCTGGTGGAGCAGACCATGGCGATGGCTCAGATGACGGCGTGTCTGTATTGTAAACAACTTCTGATGTTTCCTTTCTTCGTGACCTGCCCACACAAAAGCATAAAAGTAAATAAATTGCAGTGGAACAGAAAATCAACATTCATTACAAATACTGCAGAGAAGACAACTACCGAGAGGGTCGAGAAGGAGGTAGAGGTTCTGGAGATGGTTCAGTAGCAGAAAATGCCTCTGGTATCGGCACCAAACCGCCACCTGCTTGATACTCATTGGGTGCGAACTGCTCTTGGTTAGCGAATAAATTAAAGCAACCTTGCTCGTTGTATCGCTTCTTCAAAACCAAAACTTTCTCCCCCTATAAAAGAGACTAGTCCACACGGTCTGCTGGCAAAGCATTGCAACGAATGATTCAAATACCAGAAAATCATGCCAAAAGCGGCTGATAGCAAAGATAGATCTCATCATGCCCATGTATATAGGTGTCACTGAACCTAAAATCATTTTGGAGAATGCTGTAGAGGCAGAGCAAAAATGTTGGATTCTCTAGCAACATTATCGACTTACATTGCGTGTTTCCACAACAGCCAACAGTTGCACAAACTCTTTCAATTTATTTCTATTCTCATCTGCAAAGGCAACAAAACGCTGTATATTTACACAATAACATGTCTTGTAACACCCTGGTATTCACTCAGAGCCTCATACTACTCAAAATAATAAGGTTATGAAAAATTAAAATTGTGTGACCTCAGCTTCAGACAGCTCTTTTTCACACAGCGGTACTAAATTTCAACTGCTATAACAGTCTCTCAACAAACATTAATTTATTTTATAACCAAACAACAAAATGTTATTTTTATCAATTATTATTATTATACTATTAATTATTCTATTGACTGGAGAAAAATCCTAATAATAATAACAACGAACAATAATAATAATAATAAATAATAATCATTCAAAACCTCCTACTCGCACTGATGATGAACAGAGCAAAAATTACGTTCATATGTCCACATAAGATAAATACATTATCATCACTCACTAATTAATTTATTGATCATTAATTATTATTATTATACTACTTTACTTTTTACTACCACTAATAATAATAATAATAATAATAATAATAACTCACGTTTACGAACAGAGTGACTCAAATAGGGTTTGAACTGAGCAACCAAATCATGGTTGGTGCAAACTCCTCCTTTCTCTACCATAAACTGCCTCACATATTCAAGAGTAAACGGTTGATTTTCAGACATTCCTATGTGAAAAATAAGTAAAACAAACAGCCGAATAATAATAATAGTAGAAGTAATAAAAGCTTATTATTATTATTCTATCATTATCATCCAGCTTCTGCTGGCTAATTTGGGAGCCAGAGACTTCGCCTATAAGATATTACGGCTTCAGGATATTTCGTCTACTAGATACTAAGACTAAAAGACGTTTCGCCTACAAGATGATAGGTCTACAAGAGGTTACGTCTAAAATCCGGGATGTTACGTCTAAAATCTGGGATGTTACGTCTAAACTATGTACTACATTATTGAGACTGTGGAAGGACAATTCCTGTATTCGTGCATAATTTATTATCAGCAGTGAATAATAGTTTTAACTTCTACTTAAAGAACCTGGATTAGATTTAATCAAACTATCTGCTTCTATAAATGGTTGTCACATAACATAATTGCTTATATCCCCATAAACATGCATAAGTAGGTAATTTCACAAATGTAAAACAAATGCAGTTGTCTTTTATCAGCAAGACTTGGTAAAGTTTATTCCATCACTGTTTAATAATATCAAGATTCTCGATTCCAACTTAGAATTTAAAATGCAGTAAAATTTTTGTCGTGCATTTTTAGGTTCCAGATCTTTTCTATAACACAATACTGCCAATTTTCTCCTGAACTTGGTCGCCATGCAATTCTACCTTAACCAAAGATAATATTTCACAGTCACCTTTATTTTTGGATGCCATAACCAGTCTATGAGTCAACAGACTTAGAACTCTAATATCAACTGCTCTACACATCTAAAGAAATACATTTATAGATCTTCAACAGCAATGTTCTGTTTAAAACTATATTTACTCTACACGCAAATTCCTTTGATTGACAACTTAGAGATAAAGTCAAATAGAATTGACAGTATTATCATATAAATAAAAGCACGAACTTTCCTTTAGAACTCCACAAAACTCTCTCACATCTGTGTGACTTTATTGGTATGTGTAGTAGCTGATGGGGTTTCAAACTAAATTATGCATATCAGTTTTACGGAAAACATGTAAAGAGCGAACAACAGAAAAATAATTATACTTCAATTTGCGAAAAAGTCATTCTAGCTGACAGATAACTGAACAATCAAAATACAAAGATGACAACTTTAAAAACAGCAAGTTGATGTAGCAAAAAAATTTAGATATCCCAACCTAATCAAAAAATTCCTTTTTCTGGATCCATCACACAAGAGACGCATCAGTAAAAATCAATCCTTGAGACAAATATTCTTCACAGCTCTGTCTGCAAGCAGAAAAATTACAGTGATATGTATAACTAGTAAAAATAGGTACATGGATGGAAAAAGATGGCAGTTGCTTGGCAAAGGTTGGTCATGTTATAGCATTAAATAGCAATGCCATAACATAAAGCTACCAGGTGTATAATCATTCATACATGGCCAGCATTTTTCATAAATGGAATGTGGAAATATGATTAGTTAAACAGGAAACGCAAAACTGTTTAGCGATCTGTCAATTTCACTGAAAAGTGGCAATAGCCTCCTGCTAACTCTTGCTCTGGCAGTATTATTAATTGGTAAGCCAAACAACGTTACTCATTCATCCAATTTATCATCAGAAATAACGACTGACTAAAACATTAGCTTGCTTTGATATATTACCAACAGCTTATGTGACAGAAATGACGTTGATGCAAAGGCTCGAGAGAATCCTATAACTTTTAAAAGTTTTTGATAAAACAATTTTAACAAAAAATATTATACCTGCAAATACTTTGAGGAGAAGCTACAATTTTGCATAACAAGCTTGTTTAATTGATGGTACAAATAAATGATGACGAACGCAGCGAGGTCCTGCTTCCATAACCAAAATGTATCGTATAGTGGAAGTAATTTAGATGCAGGGCGCATTGTCATCCGTTGGTAACATTGATCATAATGCTCAAAATCATTTTATGCATGTTTAGTGATTTAATAAAATCAAGTTTTGCAACCACAAAAGAACTAAGCAATTGGTGTATGAATAGTAATCAAAATGTGTTTGCTTGTGTGAACTTTTGCAAATTTCAGACCGATAGATTATTATTATTATTGCTATTACTTCATGTTTACTATGAACAAGCTACAAAAACAGAATTGGTTCAACTGTTGATTTTACTATTATTATATATCATATAATACTTTGTGAAAAAACAATAATTACAAGTAGAATTGAATTTACACTAGACAATAATAATAAAATGAATGGTGGATGTAATGAATTTTTTTAGAACCAGTTGCACTAGAAACTGGGAGGTAACTCCCGCCAGGTCATTATTGATATTATATTTACATGATATTACTTTTGCTTCTGAAGCTTAGAATGCATGGTTTAGACTAAATTAGTCACCAAAGTGCAGATGAAGCATAAAAAAAACTGGAAAAACTTACCACTACTACTACTGGATAAATCTCCTATTATTGCCTGTAGTTACACTGACTTGTCAGTGTGGTGAGTACTGCCATTACTTCATTACATGAGCCTGAAACAAGGTACGGGTAGAATTTTATAGTATACCTACATGTGTAGATAAGTTGATGTGATACAAAACATAGGTAGACATCACTTAAAACATAACATAAAAATGTGGAAATTCCCTTAGTACTAAAGCCGAAAACTTCAAATTTACCATTAAAAGTAATCTTTGGCTTTGGCGCACTGTCAGCTATGAAAGTAAAATGGCTCTCTTCGGCATCAGATTAAACTTTAAACACGCTTTCCATTTTTCTTATAAAAACGATCCTAAAACAAAAGATTATAGAATATATGAATTGCAATGCCTACAAACAGGTACACAACAAGCATATTCCTTAAAGGGTCTAGGACGCCTAATTTGAAGAGTATTTGATTAAATTTAAACTTTTTGAGGTTGAAATGCGTTCAAAAAATTATCTGGAGTTGCCCTCTCACCAGTAAGGCAATTCCTATAGACACAGTCAGCACTTGCCAAGACGCAATTTTTCCCCAGAAGACGCAACAAATTATATAGAGCTATAAAGTGAGTTTTCAAAATTTTGGTTTGATTGCGTGGAAGTAGGGCACCTTCTTAGTGCTGTTTTTCTCTAGTCAGTAATTTTTTCCATCTTTGGTAAGCTCGCTATTATGTACCCACCGGCGTTCGCGTGATAGTGTTTGTGATCAAAATCAAAAGAATTAATGAAACATTTTTATTAAAATAATAATTTTCAAATGAAAAACTAATCAAACAATAAAATTAGTATAAGTTTATAATAATAATAGATGAAAGAAAAAAAACTTAGCCAAAATTATATTTCCGACCTTGTTTTTTTTCTCACAACAATGATAAGAATTAAATCTGAAACAACGGCTATCTTTCCAAGAATAATAATAATTAAGATTTTTAGAAGGTGGTTTTAAACTGAAAACCTAATTAAAATGGTACAAACTACTTCCTGGAATATACCGTACAATATCATAATGAAACTGCAGCTCGCAGATAGCCCCTTATGACGACAGTGCTGTCATAGACCTCCATAGACCTCTACAAACCCATTGCACTTTCGTTGCCGCAAGTGAGTTTTCTCAGTAGTTTTACAATGCTTGATGAGAGAACAACTCTACACAAAAAGTGCGTCTTACAAAGCCCGTCCTAAGCCGTTTAATAATGAGCTTTTCAGTTTTTGTTGGATAAAACAAGCAGAGTAATAGTCTCATTTTCATTTTGTGTTTTAGCCACAGGAAATCAAGATTTAACAAATTTGCACACCTACATGTACACAGCCAGGTATATCAACAGAGTTTTTCCTTCATTGTCAGACCAATCACAGAAAATCAGTTATAACCATGCCTGTAGTACAGGCTGTACAACATCCACCTTTTTCTTGTCCAAGCCTATCTTCAACCTGGAGCACCTATTGCAGGATGATAATCCTGCAAAAAATTAACAACAGATCATTCATTTTCAATGTATGAACAAAGCATTTATGCTAGTACAGGAAGTTTAGAACCTTTCGCACAACTTTTTATGCAGATCCTGGCTAAAGATTATCATGATGACAAACACATTTTTCAGTAAGTGTGGGAGTTGTCTACTTGAAAATGAACAACTCCAGTAACTAAAAAATGATGGAGATGAAAATTAGTTTCCACCACAACATCACCAGGGTTGTGACATCGATCCAGAGAACAAAACTCAAACGCAGTGAATGAAGAGCTGAGCATGGTCAACGGTTAACACATAGATACTGCATCATGTTTCTGCTTGAAAGAAATTCAGCTTCAAATTGACCTATTAACCAAACTACTCAAATTATATATGTTTAGCACAAGCATAATAATAACAAAGTGATAATAATAATAATAATTAATAATTATAATAATAATAAAAAATAAGGATTATTGTATTGTGGTTGTTGTTACTTCTTTCTTTCAAAAAGTACTTCTGCAAAAAACTTATTCAGTAGTTTGGGTCAATCAGTTCAATGTTCAATAACTAACAGCACAGTGGTCTTTCAAACTGCTGATACAACGTTTTGGGGTTTCAATATTACTTACCACTAGTAGTTCAGTTCAGGTTTTCCAGCAACTGCACCATAACCACGGTGTTCTCCTTGGTACAGTTGAAACAAAAATGATGGAGATATGATATATATATAGACGTAATATCCTAGTTTTTAGACGTAATATCCCAGATTTTAGACGTAATATCTTATAGGCGAAATCTCTAGTAGACCAAACCTCCAGAAGACGTAGTCTCTGATAGACGAAATCTCCTGAAGCCGTAGTATCTTGTAGGCGTAATATCACCCACCCGCTAATTTGACAGAATCTCAGTCACCTCGACCCAAGCGACGTTTCGACCTAGAGTCACTTGAGCCCAGGAGCGGTCAGTTCGACCCGAGACGGCAGTGAAAATAGCTCTCTTCATTTTTTGTGCTACACGAACAGGTATAAGTAAGTAAGATTTGATTTGCAGCTGTACTTTTAGAGCTGAGTATCTAATATTTTTAATAAAACTAAATTTCGCTGTAGAAACCTATGAGACTTTACAAAAATCCTTGTTTTGTGCAGCCATTTTTTGCAACACATCATAACAACATCATCATCATTCATAGTTATTAGTTCATAATAATAATAATAATTAATTATAATAATAATAATAATTATTATTATTATTATTTATTATTGTTGCAGCTATTTATTTTATGATTTAGATAAATAAAACATCATTTTGAGTACTGTCAATAAATGATGCTTCATTTTGCAGTGTTGGTGTTTATTATTGTCAAGAAAGACATTACATATCATCGTTTAGAGTAGTGAAAGTTATTATCTTTGCTGACACAGACATATTATTATTAGTTATAATTACAGAAGTTGCTTTCTCCATGTGGTACAACAACTTTGGTAATATTCACAAGGTATCAAAAGGTGAAGAGCAGCTCTGCTGCAGTGAAGATACTCTTTTATACAAGCTGCATTGACATTGACTGGATGATCTTGTGTTTGGATGGATGATGGAACTGTCTGGAAACTCTTTATGCATTCAATTTATCTTCCTCACCATGGTGTATGGGTAGGTAAAGCTAATAACATTATTTATTACACAGTTAATCATTTACCACTCTTGTTAGTTGCCATAAATTTAACTATATTGTTGATTTGATACATAATACAACTGAACTGTGTGATAAAAAAATATTAGTATCAATTCAACAACTTGTAGGATGATGGTGACAGCAAGGAACCCCATCGCAAGAATGGAGGGTAAGTGATTTACTTTCGACAGCCTCTGGTGGGTGTCTGTCTGTGACATTACTGTGTACTGTTATGCTAATACTGTAGTACTAGGTGTAATACTGTAGTATTGGGTGTAATACTGTAGTACTAGGTGTAACACTGTAGTACTAGATGTAATACTGTAGTACTGGATGTAATACTGTAGTACTAGGTGTAACACTGTAGTATTAGATGTAACACTGTAGCACTAGGCGCAATATTGTAGTACTAGGTGTAACACTGTAGTACTGGATGTAATACTGTAGTACTAGATGTAATACTGTAGTACTAGATGTAATACTGTAGTACTAGATGTAATACTGTAGTACTAGATGTAATACTGTAGTACTAAATGTAATACTGTAGTACTAGGTGTAATACTGTAGTACTAGATGTAATACTGTAGTACTGAATGTTATACTGTAGTACTGAATGTAATACTGTAGTACTGAATGTAATACTGTAGTACTAGGTGTAATACTGGATGTAGCACTGTAGTACTAGATGTAACACTGTAGTACTAGATGTAATACTGTAGTACTAGATGTAATACTGTACTGTTTGCTGTAGAAACAAGGCTCTGATATGCCAATTACTGGACTCACCAGTGCTGACTCTCTCACTGACGGGCCCAGAGACTTGTGTGCACCAAGAGTAAGACAGCTGACTTTGGAGAAGCTGAGGTGAGTTTACAGTGTGTGGAGTACTGTGTGTAGTGTACTGTGTGTAGTGTACAATGTGGTGTACTGTGTGTGGAGTATTGTGTGTAGCGTACTGTGTGTAGTGTACAATGTGGTGTACTGTGTGTGGAGTACTGTGTGTAGCGTACTGTGTGTAGTGTACAATGTGGTGTACTGTGTGTAGTGTACCATACTGTGTAGTGTACCATATTGTGTAGTGTTTAGTGTACGGTGTGTAATGTACTGTGTACAGCGTATTGTGTGTAGTATACTGTGTGTAACGTACTGTATATATAGTATACTGTATGTAGTGTACTGTGTGTAGTGTAGTGCTGTGTGTAGTGTACTATATGTAGCGCATTGTGTGTAGTGAATTCTGTATAGTTAATGTACTGTCTATAGTGTACTGTATGTAGTGTACTGTATGTAGTGTACTCTGTGTAATATACTCTGTGTAGTGTACTATGTAAGTGTGCTGTGCGCAGTGTACTGTGTGTAGTGAAGTGTGTAGTGTACTGTGTTGTGTACCATGTATTATTTTGCTATGATCCTGTGCAATGCTAGCGTAAATTCCTAGTACATACGATTAGCATGCTGTAAGTGAAGTTTGCGTGTGGCAGGAACTGAGGCAGAAATTCTTTCTCTCTTCCTATTTCATCATCCAGTTTATCAGAAAACTCCAACAAGTTCTTGGAACAAGTTAAGTACCAATTGTCTCCTGTCAGAGGTGAGTATTGTTCAGTGTTATATATGGCGTAGTACACAGCAATGTATGTAGTGTAGTGTAGGAACGTGTGTTATATATAATGTAGTGCACATCACTGTATGTGTGTATGTTATATATATTGTACTATAGTACTGTATGTGTATGTTATATATATTGTACTACAGCACTGTATGTGTGTATGTTATATATATTGTACTACAGTACTGTATGTGTGTATGTTATATATATTGTACTATAGCACTGTATGTGTGTATGTTATATATATTGTACTACAGCACTGTATGTGTGTATGTTATATATATTGTACTATAGCACTGTATGTGTGTATGTTATATATATTGTACTACAGCACTGTATGTGTGTATGTTATATATATTGTACTATAGCACTGTATGTGTGTATGTTATATATATTGTACTACAGCACTGTATGTGTGTATGTTATATATATTGTACTACAGCACTGTATGTGTGTATGTTATATATATTGTACTACAGCACTGTATGTGTGTATGTTATATATATTGTACTACAGCACTGTATGTGTGTATGTTATATATATTGTACTATAGCACTGTATGTGTGTGTGTATGTTATATATATTGTACTATAGTACTGTATGTGTGTATGTTATATATATTGTACTATAGCACTGTATGTGTGTATGTTATATATATTGTACTACAGCACTGTATATGTGTATGTTATATATATTGTACTATAGCACTGTATGTGTGTATGTTATATATATTGTGTACTACAGCACTGTATGTGTGTATGTTATATATATTGTACTACAGCACTGTATGTGTGTATGTTATATATATTGTACTATAGCACTGTATGTGTGTATGTTATATATATTGTACTATAGCACTGTATGTGTGTATGTTATATATATTGTACTATAGTACTGTATGTGTGTATGTTATATATATTGTACTATAGTACTGTATGTGTGTATGTTATATATATTGTACTACAGTACTGTATGTGTGTATGTTATATATATTGTCCTATATCACTGTATGTGTGTATGTTATATATATTGTACTACAGCACTGTATGTGTGTATGTTATATATATTGTACTATAGCACTATGTGTGTATGTTATATATATTGTACTATAGTACTGTATGTGTGTATGTTATATATATATTGTACATCATCGTGACACTGACTTATCAGGCTTCATCCTCACGTGAACTTATGAGGTTGTAAAGTGAAGAGGGACCACACCCTGTTTATATCTGCAGTATATATCATGTCTTTATTCTCACAATACTCTGTTTGTTAGGTTGTGCGCTACGTAATCTGGTGGCTGCGAAGGTCGCAATAACAAGTGTAGAAAAAGTAAGTAACCCACACCTATGTATAGTTGATCATAGTGTAGATGGCTCTGCTTTAAAAAACTAATTGTGAAAGTATTAAATTTAAATAACCTAATGAAATGCATCTCACAAATTACTTATAATAGCTGAGCATCAGCTTTGGCAGTTGTGAATTTTCATACAATAAAATCGTATTTCCTGTTTAACAACTGTAGAAATTTCCGAACCAAGTAGTCATTTTGCGAATAATCTGTGCTGTTTTGAAATGGTTCAGACGATTTGGATGTGTACAAATTGTAAGAAAGCTTTAGAACTAGTTGGAATCACTTAAATCCAACTTTAAAATAGTCTGAACTGTTTTAAAATTATTTAGATTATTTTAAAAGGTTTGCAAAGAGCATAGCTATTTAACCAAAAACAGCCATTCTGTTTTTCGTTATAGCTGTATAAAATCTCTAACATTGATGTAGTGATCAATGAATGAACGTTAAAAAAATTATTCGATCATATAAACAGATTGCAAATAATTTAAGAAAATTTTTTTAAGATTATGAAGAATTCTTATTGTTTATTTGTTATAAATTGAATATTAAAAAAGATTTCTCGTTCATTTCACTAAAAATGTTTTCATCAGTGTTTAGTTAAAAAAAATTGCTAATTGATAGTGTACCAGCAAATTAGGTTTGATTTTTAAAGCGTATAAACTGTATCACAAAGTGTTCAGGCGGTTTGCAAAAAATTGGACTACGCTAAAAGCTTATTAAATAACGTTGTCAACTCTCCACAATTCACACAATTTCAATACGCTCCAGTTTCTGATTTTTTCGATTAAAAATCTCTCTAGCAACTTATTTGAGGCTGTTTTAATACTATCCCATTGATTGATTTTATAACTTGTTGCGCAAAACTCTGCAGTTTTTTCTCCTTGTTTGGAATTCCATTTTTGGCCACAGCTTTGTCAGGAAAGTACGAGTGTTAATTTTTTCAGTTACCTTACATATTTTACATGCCAATAACCACATTACGTTTGTGATAAAAAACTGACAAAAATGCATGTGACATAGACGCTCTCTCGTTGCCTAGTTTTTGTTTGTCATATTGTAAATGGGAAATAATATAATTCAATTCTTGCTTTATCAAATTGTAATTTGGCAAGATTTTAAAAGTTAATCCGTTTTAAACTCCCGTTTAAGTGTTATTTGTCTTTCCTTGGTAAGACAAGTCCAAACTGCTTGCTAACTATTCTGGTTTTCACTTATTTATTTACCTTTTGTGAATTGAAAAACTCCTTTTTACTCCAAGTCAATGCTTTGCTAGTCTTTTTTTATTAAGTTAAAATAAAAAATAGGTGTTGCTACTGATAAATCTCTTCATTAATACCCAGATATGGTATATGGACACCGCCGTATGTAGTTACTTATTTTTCATTTTGCAGTTCCCTCCAATACTATTGAGATGGCATGCAGTATAAAGCACAATCTTCAAGTCTTCATTATCCAACGCACGAAGGCACGGTCAATAACATTCACTAGTGAATTATTTCAGTTTCATTTTAGCCTTTGAACTTCCACTTGAACTAACATTGTTTGGTAATAATACTACAATACTGACGAATTTTAAGCAATTAACAAATATTTCTGGCTTGAGGTTATTGTATTCTTCTGTTTTTATGTATTGCTCCAACATATATGTTGGTATAAAGAATATATTTGTTAACCAAGTTTGAAACCAATTGTTTTTAGTAGCCTGAATAACTTGTAGCATATTATATGCAAAAAATATGCACATTCTGTGTAATATTTCTAATGCAGTAATTTTTTGAAGCTCATTAGTAAAAAACCATTAATTGTCAAGTGGATTTCATGCTGCTTATTTAATCAGTTGTACAAACTAGTGATACAGTCCAATGTAAGAATAAGTCTTGTTAAGAAAAACTTTAACAGCTGGTCACAGCTAATTGTGCAGATGGAGTGGTTCTTTAGTGTTTTGTTTTGCATAGTGATTTATTTGTCAATATGTGATTGATCAATGAGAGAACTCTAAAATACATGACTTAATTCCATCAGAAGTGCATGTAAAATATAGGAGTTATTTCTTTTAAAAGTAGGACAACTCCAAAAATAAATGCAAAGGTTTTGCCAGTGAAGGCTAATGTTGCTCATATGAGTGCGAGTCGAAATCATTCCTCAAGATCGTAAGTAAGGTTGAGACAGGGGTCGAAATGACTGGTGCGGGGTGAGGTGTCCGGTCGAAGTTTACCTGGGGTCGAGATGACTTAGTACCAATTTGACAAGACTACCGGAAACTGATATGAGATCCACTAAGTTCCTACATGTACTAAAAAAATGTTGAATAATGAGATGACTATTTTTGCATTTTTCAAAAGCTGAAGCTCCACTAGCGATTGTAGTATAACCGTTTTTGAAAAAAGGAGAATTTGCAAAAATCGTCATTTCTTTGGCATTCAATTCTTGGTATTATTTGTTGAAACAGCTCTGTCTGACGGAATATGGCTGCAGAGCAATGGCTGGATTTGAAACCGGACCGAGTTCTCCTTGATAATGAATTTGAAGGCTATCGGCTCTCGTTAGAAAAATTATCTAGTTATGACAAAACATTAACCTCAGGTGGGTGTGGAACAGCTAACAACAACATCATCAATATAATAAATAATAATAATCAAATAATAGTTAAATAATTAGTAGCGACTACTTTTTTTACAATGCTATTTAACAATAGCAAAAACTTATACCAAATACTACTAACACCACTGTGACTGTTGTTACTAATACTATTTTGGTGGTCGTTTAATTATTATTAAAAAAAACTGTTGTTTGTTCGTTGTTGTCTTGTAACGTTCGTTGTTGTTGATTTATTATTGTTTCAGTCAATAATAATATTCTTACTTTTATTATTATTAAAATAATTAAATCGCTACTGATACCCATTACTACTATTTGTACTCTAATGATGTGTGAGCCTAAAATTGATGCTTACACTTTGCTGAGAGATTTTAAAGCTGCGGTCTAATGACTAATGTAGTAAGGCCGGGGTTGAAATTTGCCATTTGCTCTCGGACAGAAAATTTTTGGCTTTTTACCAGTTAATGGAAGAAGAGATAAATTACAAAAAATCAAAGTTTACTATTTTCATATAGTTTGGGTGTCGAATAAGCAGTTCCATGTTGGTCTACAACACCTACATATTATTTTCATCCAGATCGCATAAGTTGAAACATTCTCTCTTTTTTTGCAATTTAATTAGGTCTGCAACAGTGGGTGAATCTGTTAGTACAACACAATATGTGCAACTAGTTGGAAAGCGTCAATATACAGATCCATGAAACGTGCCATCACACTGTCCTCCTGTTTTTTCTATTAATTGAGCTTGAAGAGAGAGAAATGGATAGATGGCAAAGGTTGAGCGGGGCAGAGGTGGAACAGTACAGGTTTAGAGCAATGTGGAAATAAGAAGTAGGCTGTGCCAGGGAGAGAGCACAGGGGGGAAAAGGAAGAAGGGGTAGAGTAGGGACATGGGGCTGGGGTAGAGCAATACGAGGGATGAGCAACGGAGCTCTGCCGAGGGTTGGAATGGCTAGATGATTTACGGACAACATTTTGAAAGTAAAGTATGTTTATCCTAATAAATAACAATATTGTTTGATTAGTTAATATAACATTTGCTTTACTGTGTGGAGCACTCTTACTTTTCATATTGTCAAGGTAAAGCAATGATTACTTCCAGATTAACAGCATAATATTAGTGCAATAGTTGCTGTTAGTGAACCTATGGTGGAGAAAAATGCGGATGAGCCACGTGCAATCGGCTTGGACAACCAAACTGAATTAACGTGATCACCCATAAATTCTATCATTGCGATTGAAGTGACACCTCCAATGAAATTTTCTCACAAATTTTTTTTACAAAATTTCTATGTGAGTCAACCTTTTGATCTCCCTGAGTAAATAATAAAAAGTTCACAATCAACGTTCTTTGAGTATTTTTGAAGACTTGATTAATTGATCATGATATATTGTTTTTGGCGTAACTGCATAGTTGCATATACAAGTAAGTAGCGTTGGTAATGATAATAAATACATTGTGAATCGCAAATAATTATTTCTTATGTTATTTGTTATGATTATTATGATTAATAGATGCCACACTAAAAAAATGATGCAGCCATTTTATTTCAAACTTTTTAAATCATATG
The DNA here is from genome assembly GCA_945261195.1 of Cryptosula pallasiana. Taxonomy (NCBI): domain Eukaryota; kingdom Metazoa; phylum Bryozoa; class Gymnolaemata; order Cheilostomatida; family Cryptosulidae; genus Cryptosula; species Cryptosula pallasiana. The sequence continues at coordinate 8,417,536 of OX183135.1, forward strand.
TTGTTTATCATGCTTAATAATAAATATGAAAAAAATTAAATAATATTATTAGTTATTATTAAAATAGGATATTGGACTGAACGTAGATGGAAATGAATGTTGACAGGAATGAATGCAGACATAGCTGGAATGAATGTAAACATTGCCTAAAATGAACATCGTAGAGCTGGAATGAATGCCGACTATGCTATAGAGAAGAAAAATTTGACGTTCATTCCCAACAGTGGCGACATTCATTTCTGGCTACATATAAACTACCGTTTCGAGGTTTGTTCCAAGAATGGAACATTTTTTAGAAATTTGAGCTATTGAACTAATTTGCTAACATCCTACGTGAAACACACAAACAATCAGAGAAGATTTGCTGGTCTGCGTTATTGATAATATGTTTTTAGTCCACATATGATTGATGTTTTTTACCAAACACTTTTTAATAAAATAAATAAAACGAATCACTTTTATTTTTTAATTTAAATTATTGTTATTGATTATATAAAAATTATTTTATGTTTTTGGAAATTAGTGGAGACTATATTCGACAATTATTCTTTGCTGTAGTTAAAGGATTTGCTCAATATTTATTGATCTAGGTCTGTGTAAGATATTTTGCATACAGGTTATAAAGAAAATGAGGTCAATCGTTTTTGGTTCAAAAGCCAAGTACTTACAAACCTTTTCCAAGTAGTTGAAATATTTTTAAAACAATTCTAACTATTTCAATATAATTCATGCAGGTTTTAAATTATTACTTTTGAGCATTCATACGATTTTTACTTTTTCAAATCGTATGAATCATTTCAAAGCCGTCTGAATTATTTGCTAAACAACTAGATGGTTTATAAAATTTCACAGTTTTTGGGCAGGCACTGCGCTTTTATTGCATATAATATAGCAACTATCAAGACTGGCTATTATTTATAATAGGTACCAAGCCCATTTTGAGATTGGGCTATTTACTACAGCTACCCAATTATTTTCTACTGTTCTTACGATTTTGAAAGCGAAAATGTGTAAAGTTGTGAGATTATTTGTGTTTTATATCCTCCAACTATCCGATCAGAGACCTTTTATGCAACTATTAAGGTTAAAGAAGTTAAAAGATGGAATTAAACATGCACAAACCCCATTATTGAAGGCCAAAAATATATTGGCAATGGAAAATTTGGGTCCATATTATGAGGCGACAATTGAGTTAAATAGGGTCGTTGAGAAACAGGTGTGACCTTGACTCTGCGTGCGAACCAATAGCAATCAAACGCAATTTCAATGAGCCAAACTATTATAATTTTATTCTCTCTTTTTTAAATCATTAAATTCATTATATGCTATATCACGGCCACAATAAACTTGTTATCAATGTTTTTAAATTGGTCTCGCTTTAGCTAAAGCGTAGCCATTGATGTTGTTAAAGTACACCATCTATTGATCGCGGCTCATTGGTATGAAAGCGCCCTCTTGTGGGTGTCATAATTATAATGAAACAGCTTTATTCTATCTTTACAGTCGTCACACCCGCAGCCAACGCTTTTCTAAAAGCAAATATCTTTTTGTGGAAAAGCTTAATATTTTTAGAGTTGAACTGGGGTTCGGTACCTATCTGGCTTGCTTATTTATCAGAAATCTTCAGTCTTTGACAGCAGTAAATCATTGGATATTCTTTTTCTTGCGAATCTGAGCAGCTTCATCCTCTTGACACCTTACCACATTTACCACCTCCCTCAGCTCAAAGTACTGGCCAAGATTTCTCTTTGTCAAATCGTTCAAATTAACCTTCATTGGTTTGTTTTGTAGATTAAAATTATCATTGTTCTGCGTGTATAAAATAAAACTTTTACTGTACCCTTAATACAGCAGTAATAATAATTTCAACGATCAATATTATTACAAAATAATATTTATTATTATATAATGATTACTATGCAAGTATTATTATAACAATTAATACTTTGGCCTGTTGCAGAGGTTTTAGTCCTAAAGATTCCTCTCCACCAATACTCACTGCAACATGTGAAAATGTTTACTTCTCACAATCATCTGATTCAAGAACGATGGAATGAAAACATTCTGTACTTTATCACTAAAGATCTTGCTATTAACTCCGTGGTAGACGATTGTGAGGTACGACATACATTTAGGTATTATGTCAAACTTGTGATTAGATAGATTATGCACGTATGTTATAGATTATATGAGATAGTTAAATATTGCTGTCTTCTAGGTGGCAGCGTTAAATGAACCAGTTGAAGTTCACCGAAGTGATATTTTACCCGATCCTCAAAATGGTGATACGTACAATCCTTCCCTCTCATTTCCCTCTAAATCGCTCGCCTTCTTCTCTGATGGCAGAGGAATGATTGAGCTATTGGATACTGGCGAGGATAGAAGTGCACAGCACAGGTGGAAGGTGAGCTCTCATCCATAGGTTCGCTAGTTTGCAGTTACATAATAGTGAGCTAGTGGTTAATTCGGCATTTATTGACCAAAATACAGGGTCTAATGCTTTGCATAGGTTCTACACACACTAGTTAAAGAAGAAGGGTGTGTACTCTACGACTCGCTGTACATAGAGAATGAGGCTACTCCTAGCCCTAAGATTGTTCTACTTACCGGACATGTCGAGGAGACCGAGGAGAAAAAATATTGTTCTGTCGTGAGCTGCATCACTTTTTCATTAAGTGAGTCTTGGAGTTGTCGTACCTTGTGTAATTACATTTGTGGAATTACAACCAGAGAGTTTGCCTTTGGGTAAAAACTGGCATCCAATTTTCAGAAGTTAACAGCATTCTACAAGCAACTAATAAATTTTAGATAGCAACGGAGAATGGGAAGGGGAGACAACTCAGACATACAAAACAACCAACATAGAGTATGTGTCGATGAATGAGACGGGGCATGTGTACATAGCCAGCTCTTCACACAAGTTTGCTGATGGAAATGAGCAAGAAAAGATGGATGTAGCAGACGAAGGAGCTGGAGATGGTCAGTATAGACCAGACAAGAGCATAACTCTCTATTACTGATTACTATCTTTCTGCAGAGTTGTTTGGCCAGTTGAGTTTAACTCTCTCCACGTTCTGTCTGTAGCAAGTCAGGTCCAGTCTGTTTCTCGGTACATCTGGCTCCAGGCGGATGATGACATCACACTGACGTTTGCTCTGAACTCTGATACAGTCAAGTCCGATGTAGAAGTTGTCTTCTCTCGTACCTCTTTGTCTGTCAAAGCGAAGGGTAGACAACTTCTGTCAGGTGCACTTTATAAACCCATAACTACTGGAGAATGCACGTGGACTATTGCTGGTACAGAGAATAAGCGGTGAGAATTTCGTTTGGTCTAGATAACACTGCGATTGGCAGGATATTATCAAAAACTGGCTTTAACCTATCTAGAATATAGATTTTATTTATTGCAGCTGTTAATGCATGTTGAATTTGTTTATGAGTTTTACAAGCTCCCTCTGTTATTTTATTTCATCATTATTAAGAATTAGCATGAATAGGTCAAGAACAAGCAAATCACATTAAGTTTTATGACGTGATAATAATAAATGACAGTAATTGATTTTAATGCTATAATCTTGTATGATATGTGCGACCATGCCAAATGTATCTTGTGAGTTGTCATTACAAGTGCCTTGTCTGGAGACTTTTACCAGCTCTGTGGGTGGTTATGTTTGTGTGACCTGTATTCTATCTGTGGCAATTAAGACTGCTGTCATCTCTCTCTCAAAAGCCATTTAATCCTGAAACCGGCTCGAAGACCACGATAAAATGTTGTCTTTGTTTTATTATAATAAAGGTAATAAAGGTGAATTTGATTTTGGACTAATATGATAAAGCGTCAAAATAAAATGTTGAAATACCTGCCTTATTAATCCACTACCAAAATTGCTGTTTTGGGAAATAAATTAATGTTTTTACCGTCTTAAACGCTATCACTAATTTTTAATTTTTTTCCCAGCAGATTTGTCTTCTCTACATGAAACAACTCATTTACAAATTTAGATGTTTTCCTGCAACTATTCATGAATGTAATTTTATCTGCAAAGATCTCATTAGAGCTTAATTTTTTTCATATAAATGGTAGAAGTTTTACTGTCTCGCTACATACCCTCATTAATACACAATCACATTATGTCTCCATATTCTACCTTATACGCAGGCTGGAGGTGTTTGTGAGCAAGGCAGACCCCTCCTGGTGGACTGAGTTCATTGTTGGAGACACTCAGGGGGAGATGGTGACCGACCCTGAAGTAGCTGAGAGAATTCACCAGAATTTAGACTATCTCACCTCTGACAGTATGGTAAGCATTTATTGAGAACTGTGGGCAATAATACAGGAAGTGTACCCAGGAATGCAAGTGTGTAGACAGGTATATAGGGGTGTGCGCAGGAATAAAGGGGTGTAGACAGAAATTAAAGGGTGTACACAGGAATAAAGGTGTGTAGACAAAAATGTACGCATGAATCATAGGGTGTAGGCAGGTAATACCTGCCAGGTATATAGAGATGTGCATAGGAATAGAGGGGTGTAGACAGGAATACAGGGGTGTAGACAGGAATACAGGGGTGTAGACAGGAATACAGGGGTGTAGACAGGAATACAGGGGTGTAGACAGGAATACAGGGGTGCAGACAAAAATTGATGGATGTACACAAGAATACGGGGTTCTGGGTAGGTATAAGGGGTGTACACAGGAATCATAGGGTGTAGGCAGGTAATACCTGCCAGGTATATAAGGATGTGCATAGGAATACAGGGGTGTAGACAGGAATACAGGGATGCAGACAAAAATTAAGGGGTGTAAACAGGAATACGGGGGTGGTGGCAGGTATACATGCAGGCATGTGCACAGAATACGGGGGGGGGGGGGGGGGTGTAGACAAGTATAAGGGGTGTACACAGGAATGTAGAGGTATATGCAGGTATACAGGGGTGTAGACAGAAAGACATGGCTGTAGTCAGGAATACAGGGGTGGATAGAGCACCAAACAATTGTACTAAAGAATTATTGTCATTAGGAAGAAGACAAAACAGCTCCTATCAACACTCAAGAGTTGGAGGCGTGTGATATGATAGGAAGTGATGTCACATTCCTGTGTAAAATACCGCTGACCTCAAGGGATGTAGTAAGTGTGGTAAGTACCACTATTTACCTGTAAGTGTAATGTGTGCACTAGTCAGCATCTACAACCATCTACCTGTTATAGGTAAATCTCACTGGATATAATTGGCTGTACAGCAGGGTGGCAAGCCAATCAGCTGCTGCTAGCTTCTGTACCAGGCATGATGTAGATGGACTAGTGTGGACACCTACCCCATCCCCCACTCAACCTTACCAACATGTGGCTACATTCAATGCACTTGGCTATGTTCAGGCATCTAAAGAAAGCAGACGATTTATCTCATCACCGTCCAACCACTCCTACGTAGCCATCGCTGACTCAGAGAAGCATATCTATGTGTATAGGCAGCCTAAGCCTCTAACTACTGATGTAAGAAATCGTGTAACTGGTCGGGCATTGCAGCACGTCTCTGAGCAACAGGTGGTTTCTCTAGACAGTTCTGAGGCTATACATGGCTTTTGTACTGTTGATCACTGCATCTATGCCCTCACCAGCTCCAAACTTTATAAGTTCAAGGTCTAATCATTGTATAGTCACTTGATACAGGAGTTTGTTCTACTGTTTACTTGTCTATGTTTTACAGTGTATGTCTGTACAATGTAGACTCTGTAGGGACCAGCTTAAATCTTTACGTATAATAACCTGTCACTTTATCTTACATACACAACTGTTGAAGCTGTTGTGTGTTATGTAACTGCTGTAGAGCATATACAACTGTTGTGTGTTATGTAACTGCTGTACAGTATATACAACTGTTGTGTGTTATGTAACTGCTGTACAGCATATACAACTGTTGTGTGTTACGTAACTGCTGTACAGCATATACAACTGTTGTGTGTTATGTAACTGCTGTACAGCATATACAACTGTTGTGTGTTATGTAACTGCTGTACAGCATATACAACTGTTGTGTGTTATGTAACTGCTGTACAGTATATACAACTGTTGTGTGTTATGTAACTGCTGTACAGCATATACAACTGTTGTGTGTTATGTAACTGCTGTACAGCATATACAACTGTTGTGTGTTATGTAACTGCTGTACAGCATATACAACTGTTGTGTGTTACGTAACTGCTGTACAGCATATACAACTGTTGTGTGTTACGTAACTGCTGTACAGCATATACAACTGTTGTGTGTTATGTAACTGCTGTAGAGCATATACAACTGTTGTGTGTTACGTAATTGCTGTACAGCATATACAGCTGTTGTGTGTTATGTAACTGCTGTACAGTATATACAGCTGTTGTGTGTTATGTAACTGCTGTACAGCATATACAACTGTTGTGTGTTATGTAACTGCTGTACAGTATATACAACTGTTGTGTGTTATGTAACTGCTGTACAGTATGTACAACTGTTGTGTGTTATGTAACTGCTGTACAGCATATACAACTGTTGTGTGTTACGTAACTGCTGTACAGTATGTACAACTGTTATAAAAGTTGTATATAACAACCAGTGGTTTTATATTAACTTTTTATGTTCCATTTAACGGTTTTACAATCATGTATATAAAATCTAGCTATTTTTATTCATAGTAAAATATACATGTAAATAGACCGTAAGTAAACACAAATACAGCTTGCAATATGTGTGCAGCGTCCATCTGCTATATAGTACAATGTGTGTATGATAATGCATAATATTTATCTAATAAGCAATGCATGTAAGATAAATATTATTTACATGATAATTTGAACTAATGCAGAATACTTTAAGTTATATTTCATTTAAAAAAAAATGTGTAGCTGTTGGCTTGTAGCCAATAAATTGGTCAGATCCAATTGAATACAACATAACATAACTGAGGGAGTGCGGACAGCTTGCCAACTGAGTATCGAGATTATGCTTTGTATATGGCCGGCAAGTTGAACGTTGAAATAGTTTTTCCTTCTCACAGTCACTATTTTTTCCGACTCTGTCGACATTCTTTCTAAAAAGGTGTCTACAACGAAACCAGGTTCCTCTGCATTCCTTCCTGTTGACGTTCATCCTGGTTACATTAATTCTACTCAACATTAAAAAGCCCAATAAATATTTATTGGTATTGTGATAGAGATGGTCCATTTTGAGATGACAAATGTGCTGAAATGAAATGATAAGTAAGCCGATAGAGGCAACTGAAAGTATTCCCCTTCTGTAAAATAGCTTGAGAGATAATTACCGGCCGCAAGTTTTACAAATTGTAACAAAACTGATAAGAATCCACGTTTGTCGAAGCCAACGCACCTTCGAAGCCAACTCACCTTTGCATATGTCATATATAACCTCATTAATCAAACTCGTACTTGACCTCTTGTAATGCTGAGCAATGAACCATACAATTTAACTATACTAGACACATGGATGAAATATAACAGGATTGCCAGAAACCCGAACGGGGTGTAGCCAATTTTGGCCAATGGGAAGTCATCCATGGCGCCCATATTGAACTGGTTGTTCTGAGCGGAAACATAAACTACTATAGCAGCTCAGAAAAATAATCGTAAATATTTGTATTAACGCGATGTTGTGATTTTCTAGTTTCGGAGCGGAAGCTGCATAAAGTTTGCCACAAACCAAAGATTACATATATGTTATCGTTGGCATATACAATTTTGTTCTCGGAGCGGATATGGTATTGTAAGTAAAAATAGTTTAATCGTCAAAACTAGCGCAGTACGCCCACGGCGTGAACTTGACGTGTAAAAACTCATAAGAAAACGATATTTATTACGAGATCCAAGTGGTCTTGAAAATTTCGGAGCAGTATGGCGGTTCCCACAAACGGCTACATTTGGCTCGTCACAAAATTTCTATTACGCGGCCGCAGCTGGCAATCCTGTTATATTTCATCCATGACTAGACACCACTAACTGCAGTTGATTCTTGGTCTGGTGCAAACAGTGTGTGATATCATTAGAGACTAGCAATGCTACAGGTACAATACCAGTTACTGTTGGAAATAAAATTAAAAATAATTTGTGCATACTATAAAATGTAATGCGTAAGTAATATTATATATGTAATCATCTTTTTTCTACTTTTATTTGTTTGAGTTCAACTTCATAACTGAAGAGTAGAAAGTTTCATCTCTAAGTGAACAATCATCTAAAAGCATTAATGAACACTTTCTCTTCTAGATGGCTGGAGCTAATGGGTTTTCTTACTTGCACCACAACTGGTACCGCTCACAAATTGAATGTTTCAACTATAGTACTACTAGCTTAGTACTACCAGCTTAGTACTACTAGCTTAGTACTACTACTAGCTTAGTACTACTAGCTCAGTACAACTAGCTCAGTACTACTAGCTTAGTACTACTACTAGCTTAGTACTACTACTAGCTCAGTACTACTAGCTCAGTACTACTAGCTTAGTACTACTACTAGCTCAGTACTACTACTAGCTCAGTACTACTAGCTTAGTACTACTAACTTAGTACTGCAAACTTCAACTACTCATTAGTACAACTAACTCAGCACTACTAGCCAAGATTACTAACTCAAGTACTACTAGTTAGTACTGTGCCGCACTACACTGTTGACTGCTAATTTTTGGCCACAAACTTGCAATGGACGACAACTCATCGGAAGCCTTACCACTTGTCGAAAATTCGAAAAATGATGATATCATAAATCCTAACATTGAATCCACAGATGCCTCATTTTAACCTAAAGTGTATAGGGCGCGATACTGGATACTATTTGTCTTCTTTCTAACTTCATCGAACCAACTTTTGTCTTGGGTGTTATGGATGCCCCTCAGTGATGCATTGCTCATAGCCTATGGATGGGGAGTGACAGTAATAGGCCTTGCAAACACTGCCACTTGTGCAACGTTTGTTTTTATTGCTTTACCTGTCATGTATCTAGTGGAAACCAAAGGTAAGTGGTTTAAACTATAATAACGGCAAACAGGCTGGAGACAGCTATAATATTGTAATTTCGCTGACATCAAAAAAACTTTCACTGAAGACAAGTTTAAGCATACTATTCTACTATAATTATCTTTAACTGTGTTTTCCTGTGTGTTTTATTTTCGTTACACAAAAAAAGTTTACATTTTCTTGTCATCGAAGTATTAGAATCTAGAAAGGCGTCTAGTTTTTTGTTTCAAAGATTTATGTTTGCATTTGAACTTATTACTAAAGATGGCTCAAAATCTATCTAAATTTTTTTTGTCGAGTTTGTTACTTGTAGAGTGTACTTATCGAGATAAATGTAATAACACATAAACTATGAACTCCTTGAGTAAAAATGGCTGGTTACCTAACATGCTATACCACATAAGTAGTATAATAAGAGCACTACTGATATATTGTTCTTTGCAGCTGAACTACTTCAACATGTACTGAAAGACTCTCTAGCGATAATCGCAACGGCCTTTACAAGCCATCAAAACCTGCGGCTTTGATAGTGACAATTTTTGTATTTTGATTTTCAAATAATTTTTCTATTTCAACAGGTATTCTGATGCTTATAGGAAAATTTGTTAGCTTGTACAATAAACAAGTACTTGCTATAAGTATACGAACTCTAACACCTGCGATATGAAAACAAAACTTACTTATACCTACCTGAACTGTTATAAGTACATCAACTAACTTATACCTACCTGAACTGTTATAAGTACATCAGCTAACTTATACCTACCTGAACTGTTATAAGTACATCAACTAACTTATACCTACCTGAACTGTTATAAGTACATCAACTAACTTATACCTACCTGAACTGTTATAAGTACATCAACTAACTTATACCTACCTGAACTGTTATAAATACATCAACTAACTTATACCTACCTGAACTGTTATAAGTACATCAACTAACTTATACCTACCTGAACTGTTATAAGTACATCAACTTACTTATACCTACCTGAACTGTTATAAGTACATCAACTAACTTATAGCTACCTGAACTGTTATAAGTACATCAACTAACTTATACCTACCTGAACTGTTATAAGTACATCAACTAACTTATACCTACCTGAACTGTTATAAGTACATCAACTAACTTATACCTACCTGAACTGTTATAAGTACATCAACTAACTTATACCTACCTGAACTGTTATAAGTACATCAACTAACTTATACCTACCTGAACTGTTATAAGTACATCAACTTACTTATACCTACCTGAACTGTTATAAGTACATCAACTAACTTATACCTACCTGAACTGTTATAAGTACATCAGCTAACTTATACCTACCTGAACTGTTTTGTCTTTTTTATTCTGATAACTATTACTTCTTTCATTTTTATTTATTTTTAACACATATTTCAGGCTACTGTACCCTTAGATAGACTGTAAGGTATACCTTGTACAGCAGCTGTCAGATTTGAGGCTACACATGTAAACCTTTACTGTAACTGGAGATTAATTGAGTACACGGGCTAGAGTACGTCAACTAACTAGGATACAAAACACAGCCTTGTATACTTTGTTGCAGGTAGAAGCTGCATGGATTGGTATATGTTCAACTATAGCCAACTTTTGTGCCATCCTTGCAATATCTCTCATAGCCGATCGCCACTACTTAAAGAGAAAAACTAAAATATTTCTCAAAATATTCTCGGCTACCTCAATAGTACTTTTAGTTCTACTAGCTTGTATACAGATGGAGTACCTTCCTGTCTCTGAGGATGCTCTTATTCGTAAGTCTTACAAATTTACCAAACATCTATATATAGAATGGAACGTTCAAATGCCTATTTCTCCGATCTATATTTCTAGCTTCTCTCTACGCACTTGTCATTGGAGCGTTTATCTGCACACAATGTACATTTCTTCTCTGCTCAGAATTAGCCTGTGAGTATGCATTTCCTGTGTATGAAGGGCTTGCCTGTGCAGTGCTGATGATAGTAAATTGGGGAACCTCAGCTATATTTTCTGGATTGCTTTTAATACCTGCTCTGTCCTACAGTAAGTAAAACAATATCTAGTTGGCAGTCTCAGTTGTATATACTAGAACATAAGTTTGCACTCAGTTGTATATACTAGAACATAAGTTTGCACTCAGTTGTATATACTAGAACATAAGCTTGCACTCAGTTGTATATACTAGAACATAAGTTTGCACTCAGTTGTATATACTAGAACATAAGCTTGCACTCAGTTGTATATACTAGAACATAAGCTTGCACTCAGTTGTATATACTAGAACATAAGCTTGCACTCAGTTGTATATACTAGAACATAAGCTTGCACTCAGTTGTATATACTAGAACATAAGCTTGCACTCAGTTGTATATACTAGAACATAACCTTGCACTCAGTTGTATATACTAGAACATAAGTTTGCACTCAGTTGTATATACTAGAACATAAGTTTGCACTCAGTTGTATATACTAGAACATAAGCTTGCACAGTTCTATATTTGTTCCCCTGTATATTTTAGATCCAACATGGATGACTTGGGTTTGTGTAGGGGGATGTCTCTTATCTCTCCCTCTGTACATGTTACTTAAGCATGACTTTCGAAGATTAGAGCTAGATGAGCAGAGACAGTAGATATATACCACATATGCACTCTTTTTCATTCAAATTAAAAATAAATTTCTTACCTTAAGCTTTAATATTTGGTGCTTGTATTGGAGTAGTTCTGCACACATACTATGGGCACAACTGTTACTGTAAGAACAAAAACACTTGGCCTTGGCTATCTCTCAGTATTGTAGTAGGTTTCCAAAGCACTTACGTCTGTGCAGATGCTTAACAATCATTCTGGCATCACTAGTACAGCCATGGATGGCCAGATTGACTATATTAACTACAGTAGCCTTTTTTTCTCGTGTCTGATTGATAGGCCAGTCATGTCTCATTATACTTGGATTGTGCCTGTTGTATACCCCTACACCCTTGTTGTATATATCTGTACACCTTTGTTGTATATATCACTACACCCTGTTGTATATAATACTACACCCTGTGGTATGTATCACTACACCCCTGTTGTATACAATGCTACACTGCTGTGGTATATATCACTACACCCTGTTGTATATAATACTACACCCTGTGGTATGTATCACTACACCCCTGTTGTATACAATGCTACACTGCTGTGGTATATATCACTACACCCCTGTGGTATATAACACTACACCCCTGTTGTATATAATGCTACACCCCTGTTGTATATAATGCTACACTCCTTTGGTATATAACACTACACCCCTGTGGTATATATCACTACACCCCTGTGGTACATAACACTACACCCCTGTTGTATATAATACTACACCCCTGTGGTATATATCACTACACTCCTGTTGTATATAATACTATACCCTGTGGTATGTATCACTACACCCCTGTTGTATACAATGCTACACTCCTGTGGTATATAACACTACACTCCTGTGGTATATAACACTACACCCCTGTTGTATACAATACTACACTCCTGTGGTATGTATCACTACACCCCTGTTGTATACAATGCTACACTCCTGTGGTATATAACACTACACTCCTGTGGTATATATCACTACACCCCTGTGGTATATAACACTACACCCCTGTTGTATATAATGCTACACCCCTGTTGTATATAATGCTACACTCCTTTGGTATATAACACTACACCCCTGTGGTATATATCACTACACCCCTGTGGTACATAACACTACACCCCTGTTGTATATAATACTACACCTCTGTGGTATATATCACTACACTCCTGTTGTATATAATACTATACCCTGTGGTATGTATCACTAAACCCCTGTTGTATACAATGCTACACTCCTGTGGTATATATCACTACACTCCTGTTGTATATAATACTATATCCTGTGGTATGTATCACTACACCCCTGTGGTATATAACACTACACCCCTGTTGTATATAATACTACACCCCTGTGGTATATATCACTACACTCCTGTTGTATATAATACTACACCCCTGTGGTATATATCACTACACTCCTGTTGTATACAATACTACACCCCTGTGGTATATATCACTACACCCCTGTTGTATATAATACTACACTCCTGTGGTATATATTACTACACCCCTGTTGTATATAATACTACACCCCTGTGGTATGTATCACTACACTCCTGTGGTATATAACATGACACCCCCTGTTGTATATAATACTACACCCCTGTAGTATGTATCACTACACCCCTGTTGTACATAAGACTACACCCCTGTTGTACATAATACTACACTCCTGTTGTATATAACATCGCTATTTATATTTACCTTACTTGTCTATTACGTTGTCATTACTTGAATTAATTAACTGTTTCTCCCCTTTACTAAACTGTATGATTTTGAGATATTAACAGTGTTACTTCAACGCCCGTTTATTGTCCATATCAAGCAAAGAATATTTGGTATTACACGCAATACACAATGCGCATGTCATATTTATTGCAGTAATTCATTTGAAATGTACAGCAAATGGTTGGTAAACAGATAGCTATCAATCTTCTTCATCCAGGTTCAGTCTACGAAAGTCATCCTTGAGCAGCATCAACAAGGGAAAAGAAATGACAGACCCTCCCACACAAACCCATGTCATCCATGTTGTGCCTAAAGAGTAAACATTAAGTGATGTAGTATATATTATTGTACAAACAGCTAGTATATAAAGACATCTATGTTGGTACTTGTAGGTACTTACTGTAGGAAAGAGCTGGTATTAAAAGTAATCCAGAAAATATAGCTGAGGTTCCCCAATTTACTATCATTAGCACTGCACAGGTTAGCCCTTCATACACAGGAAATGCATACTCACAGGCTAATTCTGAGCAGAGTGGAAATGTACATTGTGTGCAGATAAACGCTCCAATGACTAGTGTGTAAATCATAGCTACAATTTAATCAGCTCTAGTTAGTTCTTGAAACTAGATTATCTAATCAACAATCTGTCCATAAAAATTGACAAGTAGCAAATTTGTTAAACTTACGAATCAGAGCATCCTCAGAGACAGGAATGTACTCCATCTGTATACAAGCTAGTAGAACTAAAAGCACTATTGAGGTAGCCGAGAATATTTTGAGAAATATTTTAGTTTTTCTCTTGAAGTAGTGGCGATCGGCTATGAGAGATATTGCAAGGATGGCACAAAAGTTGGCTATAGTTGAACATATACCAATCCATGCAGCTTCTACCTGCAACAAAGTATACAAGGCTGTATTTTGTATCCTAGTTAGTTGACGTATTCTAGCCTGTGTACTCAATTAATCTCCAGTTACAGTAAAGGTTTACACGTGTAGCCTCAAATCTGACAGCTGCTGTACAAGGTATACCATACAGTCTATCTAAGGGTACAGTAGCCTGAAATATGTGTTAAGAATAAATAAAAATGAAAGAAGTAATAGTTATCACAATAAAAAAAGACACACAGTTCAAGTAGGTATAAGTTAGCTGATGTACTTATAACAGTTCAGGTAGGTATAAGTTAGTTGATGTACTTATAACAGTTCAGGTAGGTATAAGTTAGTTGATGTACTTATAACAGTTCAGGTAGGTATAAGTTAGTTGATGTACTTATAACAGTTCAGGTAGGTATAAGTAAGTTGATGTACTTATAACAGTTCAGGTAGGTATAAGTAAGTTGATGTACTTATAACAGTTCAGGTAGGTATAAGTTAGTTGATGTACTTATAACAGTTCAGGTAGGTATAAGTTAGTTGATGTACTTATAACAGTTCAGGTAGGTATAAGTTAGTTGATGTACTTATAATAGTTCAGGTAGGTATAAGTTAGTTGATGTACTTATAACAGCTCAGGTAGGTATAAGTTAGTTGATGTACTTATAACAGTTCAGGTAGGTATAAGTTAGTTGATGTACTTATAACAGTTCAGGTAGGTATAAGTTAGTTGATGTACTTATAACAGTTCAGGTAGGTATAAGTTAGTTGATGTACTTATAACAGTTCAGGTAGGTATAAGTTAGTTGATGTACTTATAACAGTTCAGGTAGGTATAAGTAAGTTGATGTACTTATAATAGTTCAGGTAGGTATAAGTTAGTAGTAGTAATATATGAGCAGATCTCCCTACCAAGTGTTTTTTTGTGGATTTGATCTTGGAGTTGAGACAATGGGTTACGGCGTTGGATGAATTCGCCGAGTTTATATTGTATTTTACTTGAGGGGTACTTGAGTGGCATTTGAGTGGCATTTGAGTTTTGATTAGTTTTTTACTTAATTTGAACTTATATGGCATATAGATTTTGAATGTATGGCATTCAAGTTTTGATAACTTTTTTACATAACTCGAACTCATATGGTATCTTGAGAGAGAGGGGAGAGGAGAGAGGAGAGAGGAGAGATGGGAGATGAGAGAGGAGAGAGATTTTTTAGTTTTCTATACATTCATGTATATATGGTTAGTTATGTACATATTTATGGCTATATTTATATCTACATAGAGCTAGATTTTGAATGTAAGACATTTAAGGTTTGATAATTTTCTGTAATTCCGACTCATATGATATCTTGAGAGAGAGGAGATATATCTACATTGAATAAATACAGTGATTAAAAATGAAAGAATATGTGAATATATACATTTATTATGTAATAAGTAGGGAAAATCTCATATAATATAGCTAGAGTCAGTAAATACTAAGTAATAACAATTAATACATAGTCTTTTTTTCATTTCATTCAATTTTCATAAATTTTTTTGCAAAAAGAAATCATTCTCTAAATGGTTAAATTTCATCTAATTGTACAAATTTACAAAAAAAGGAGAATGTGATAAAATAGATATCATAATAGAGTGTAATAAGTTGAATATATAGAGTTAAAGTCTATAAAAACTTTTTAATTTGTAAAGTATTTGATGACTTTACAAGAAATATCATCACATTCAGGTTCAATGATGATGAGAAGATTTTCTTCAAGCTTAAGTTTACTATTTTCCGATATAGACAGAGAAAGTTTTGAAAAACCCTCCAAATCATTATAAATAAAAACTCTATAAATCGATGGTGTTGAATTTGTAATTGATACTGAATTGTTTTCGCATATGATGTATCTATCACACACACAATCAGAATTGTATATAGTAGAGTTTGTAGGGCTTGGTTGTTCCAAAATTAAATCGACTAAACCCAGAGCTTGTGGAAGAGATGGAATTGACGGTGATAAAGCCGGAACTACTGGCTTGTTTGTAGTGGTTGTCGTCGGGGTTGTTGTCGTCGTTGTCTGTGGAGTTGTGGTGATTGTTGTCGTTGTATGTGGAGTTGTAGTGGTTGTTGTTGGAGTTGTTCTTCGAGTCGTAGTTAGTAATCCTTCATCGTATAAACGAATGTAATTTAAAGCTTCATCGGTTTTGCAAACAAAGTAGTGTTGAGGCCACATATCACGAGTGTCACAGCTTCTACGTAGGTGAGTAGGTTCCATGAAACATGTGAGTCTACGCAAACGATATTTTAAGTTTTTTCTTAAAATACGAGTTACTGAATCAACCGCTTCCATATTAAGAATTCCCCGAAAACATTCAGACGCTCTATGAGATAAAGTGAATGGTGTAAACTCGGTTACAAGACAATAACCGCTTAGGATTGGGAATAATAGGAGATAGATGCAATATCTCATTTTTTTTATTCAGAGAGAGAGAGACTTTTAACCTAGTTTATGCTTTCATCATCTAGAGTTAACTGTCTTGCATTTCGGTGGTCTTTGGTTAATATGCTTCAACTAAAGCTCTATATTTATAACCTTGGGATTGCATTTGTCTTTGGTATCTCCTTGACATGTGATACTGATGATAATCTTGTTTTGAACAGACTTCAAACTTTCAAAACTCGAAAATGACAAATTTACACCTTCAATACCATTGATGTTAGTGATGATAGTAGCTATTTTCGACTCCCTGTTGGTCAAACGATTGCATTCCACACATGCAAAGTTGGTTGTCTCAAACTCTTCTGTTGGCGGACAAATCAAACGTGAGGTGTTGTATTCAAATACACATAATTCATCATTCCAAAATAGTTTTGTATTTTGAGTAAGACCTTCCGTATTATTTTTAACCCCTATTGCGCATTCCTCCTGATTCAGAGTGTATTTTGTTGGTGTATCACAAGACACAGAATCTGTAGAAGTTATTTCCTTGCAGATCCAAGAAGCGCTTGGAGGGATGAAAAAACCACAATATAATAAGTCGGGAGGGTAGAGTCGCACACAGTTTTTTCCATTTTCATCTTTATATCGTATAGTCCTTTTGAAAGGTGAAAAAAACAAGACATCATTTTTATCCATAACTCCGGCTATACATTCATCAATTTCGTTGGTATAGAATACTCCACTAACATTGGGAAATGTTAGTGCCAGTAGCAAGATAAATACGCAGCTCATTTTTTTAAATGTTTTCGCTTTCAGTGTTGAAAGTTGAATACTTTCTTTCTTGATGTTTTTTTCTATTTATATGTAAGAGGCTAGCGGCTTGTTCAGCTCTCTCAACCGATTTTGAAGATGTGAAACAATCTCATCAAAGTGGTTACCAAAATGTAAGTATGGTTCCAATCGAGATTGAGACAAAAGAACATGTGTTCCTGTCCAGCGAAATGAAGTCAAACCTCTTAAAATCGAAATATCTATCAAATCACCCAGTTCAGCATCTTTCAAACACTGCTTTATATCAACCAGTTCGATCGCTCTTTTGAGATCTTCAAAATCTATCAACTTGTCTTGCGGACAGCATACTTTTGGATCAAAGCTCCTAGAACAGTTTAAGCATTCGAGAGGATTTGCTCTTGAAATACAATTACAGCTCAAAAGCATGCTTTGTATTGATTTACGAACTAGATTGAATCCTAACACAAAATAAAATACTTCTTCGGTGATGAGTTGAACAAAAAGAGGATTCGAACGCTCTAAAGGAATGTGTTCAAAATGAGTCCTTATGAACTTAGGAACAAAATCAGCCAATGTACCAATTGACTTGAATCCTTGAGTTTTTCCACTCATGTTTCTGCTGTAGTTCAGAGATAAATGAAGCAACTTTTTTTGTAGCAGTTCTTTTATGAGTCTTCAGATATATTTGTCGAATCAATAGTTATTATCGGGTTGACTGAGTCTTCTTTTTCATCAAGAGTGTAAGCGTATGGATATCCTTCTGCTATCGCAAGTAATTTATCCTTTAGTCGTTGATAAGCCAGTTTGCTCTGACTAGTAGGTAATAGGTAGGGATTTAATCGTGCTCTCAAATTTGTTAACAAAAATGGAGACTTCAAATCATCAGTGGAAAGATCCAAAAAAGCATTAATCCATTCATCATGCACCAAAAAACCCATTTTAGCATTTTTCAAAACTTGTCTTCTATCAATCCAGTCGATAGCATCACCCAATTCTTTTTTGGTAGGTGTAGCGCCTTCAACCATTTCAGCATATCTTTTACAAGTGATACATTTGTCATCAACGTGTGAACAGTAACAGTTTAGTAGCGATAGATTGGTTGCTTGCTTGTAAAAACTTCCTCCTAGTACACAGTATACACATTCCTCCGTAAAATAAATCCTCAACATTTCATCAGAAACCTCAGCCAAAAAAGTCTTAGGACCTATAGCATCGGAAGCTTCTTGGTGAGCAAAGTCTTCAACACGTAGCATATTTGTTGTTATTCCGTTAAATTACAAAACGCGAATGATACGTTTTCAAATTGAAACATCTATTTAATCATTCATTATTTTTTCTTTTTTTTGAGGTTAATTGTTATGCTAGCTCATGTAGATCTTCATAAATGCTTTAATTTCAACCTGACAACCATCGATTGGGCAAGGTTTTACTTCTGATGAGCATTCAGTAAGCGCTTTTTCCTTACACTCACTACAGTAAATGAGATGACCACACGGAAGAGAGATATGATTTGCAATTACTTTTTTTTCATGCGTCTCAGACACACATTGAGCGAGTTTGCTTTGCTTAGTCTGATCTTTATCTTTTTTTAACGAATCAATTGATTTAGCATCATTTTTTAACAGCGGATCTTTATCTTTTTTTAACGAATCAATTGATTTAGCATCATTTTTTAACAGTGTTGACGAATTCTCAACAGTTGTAAAATCATTTTCAAAAATATGTAGGGCTTCAATCATAAAACCTATTCGCTCAAAAGGTTTTCCATTTAACACTAAAACTTGTTCGATATCGTTTTGACTGTATCCTAGTTTTTTGCAAATAAGTTTCATTTCTTCGGTGTCATTGTTGCGAGTTATTTGTTTTAATTTTTCTCGATATTTTTCAACCCGTCGCTTACACCTTTTGCCTTTTTCCGTTCGCATGTAAACATCCTCAACGTACTCTTCACCTTTACTCCCGAGTAAAAAATAACAGTCTGGGAACCATCGACAGTGTTCCTCCCATGGTAGATCACTCTCTTTCCATTCTTTAAGTTCACCTGAGCAAAAGAAGCATTTCACACTATCCCCGAACTTAGTATAGTAGAAACCTGCATTGGAAAGGAGTTTCATGGAGACTTTACCCTTCCATTGTTTGAAACTGTCTTCTCTAGATGTTTCAGTAGCAAAACGTGGTGTATCAGCACGATCAATTGATATACCTAGAGGTAATACTTCTGCAGTTAAATCTCCTCTTCTGATCTTTTGTTCCTCCATCGTATAACTTTTGACAATTGAGATGTTTTTCATTTCATCTGCAAGTAGTTTCCTAGGTCTATACAGACGATTGTGAGTGTTAAATCCTCTAACAAATCGACAAAACGGAAAACTTTTAGCGTGTTCTTTCATCGGATGTTCATCTTCATCCTTCCAGTTTAGTAATACCCCTTGGCAAAAAACACATCGAACAGCGTTGTCTTTTTCAAGGTTATAGAAACCAGCTGCAGCCATGTTTTCACCACAATGTTTACCTACTCGTCTCCAATTTGTAAGAAATGATTTTCTTCGATAACTTTCATCAAGCATTAAAGCCTCTCTTTCATAAAAAGAGAGTTCATTGTAAATGAACTTGAAAAAGTCCGATGGGGAAAGTTGCGCAATAGTTTTTTGTAATTTTAATGACAAAAGACTACAGTGATTATCCGGATAAGTTGCAACGACATAAGTTATTGCAGTGGTATCAGGAAAAGTTCGTTGTAAAAACAACGATGAAGTAACGAGTAAACTATCATCTATCCATTCAGCGCAGTCTTTAGTATTTTCAAAACAATTTCGAGTTTTTTGCATTTCTCTTTTTTCATTATAAATAGTGTTTGCTACATATCTGTTGTTTGTTACTCGACACATTATTTATATATAATATAAGTAGTAGCTTCAGTTATTACTCAAGTTGAAGTTTTGTTGGAAAGTTCTTTTCCTTTGATCTAGTTCGTTGTTATTCTAAAAAAAAATGATAATGCTTTATAGCAAAAAAATAAAAAAAGACTAAGGTTTCAATTTTTTTTCAATATACTTGAATTGATTACTATTATAATAGAACGTAAATACTTACATCAGAAATGAAGACTTGTCTTTTCTTTTGAATTAAAATGAATGATATTCCTAGTAGTTTGAACTTGAGAGCTGCTTTCTATAAAATTCGGATGAAGAAGGAGTACATTTTTCATTTTGAAGTCCTGAAATAATAAGAATAAACATAATTAAAACTTACATACAACATTTTTTTTGATATCTTAAATAGTGAATAATCTTGTTTTTTATTCAGAAAATGTCTTCACGCTTAAATCGATTACAATTAAAACAAAATATAAATACTTACATCACAAATGAAGACTTGTTTTTCTTTAATGAATTATATACATAGTTGTTTGAACTTCAGCTGTTTCCTATGTAACTCAAATGATGGAGAAGGAGGGTTGTAGTAGATGATGATGTAGTAGATCTTCTTCCTTCAGTTAGTTTGAACTTGAGAGCTGCTTTCTATAAAATTCGGATGAAGAAGGAGTACTTTTTTCATTTTGAAGCCTCTGAAATAATAAGAATAACCATAATTAAAACTTACTTACATCATTTTTTGATATCTTAAATAGTGAATAATCTTGTTTTTTGTTCAGAAAATGTCTTCACGCTTAAATTGATTACAATTAAAACGAAATATAAATACTTACATCATAAATGAAGACTTGTTGTTCTTTGAATTAGATGAATTATATACATAGTTGTTTGAACTTCAGCTGTTTCCTATGTAACTCAAATGATGAAGAAGGAGGGTTGTAGTAGATGATGATGTAGTAGATCTTCTTCCTTCAGTTACTAACGATGAAGTGAATGCTTTCTGTATGAAAACAGTGCTTCTTATATAGCTTAAGTTGCACTGCTATGAATCAGCATTATTTTCACATGAATGGAAACCGTTGCTTTCGCGGGAATAACAAAATTATTTTCACGCGAATACAAACCAATGCTTTCGCGGGAATAAATAATTTATTTTCACGCGAATACAAACCAATGTTTTCGCGGGAATAGATAATTTATTTTCACGCGAATGGAAAGTGTTGCTTTCGCGGGAATTAAAATTTTATTTTCACGCGAATACAAAGCAATGCTTTCGCGGGAATCAATATCTTATTTTCACACGAATGGAAACCGATGCTTTCGCGGGAATAAATATTTTATTTTCACGCGAATACAAACCAATGC
Source organism: Cryptosula pallasiana (assembly GCA_945261195.1). Taxonomy (NCBI): domain Eukaryota; kingdom Metazoa; phylum Bryozoa; class Gymnolaemata; order Cheilostomatida; family Cryptosulidae; genus Cryptosula; species Cryptosula pallasiana. The sequence continues at coordinate 8,439,237 of OX183135.1, forward strand.
TTTCGCGGGAATAAATAATTTATTTTCACGCGAATAGAAACCGTTGCTTTCGCGGGAATAAAAATTTTATTTTCACGCGAATACAAAGCAATGCTTTCGCGGGAATAAATATTTTATTTTCACGCGAATACCAACCATTGTTTTCGCGGGAATAAATAATTTATTTTCGCACGGATGGAAACCCTTGCTTTCGCGGGAATAGAAATTTTATTTTCCCGCGAATACAAACCAAAGCTTTCGCGGGAATCAAAACTTTATTTTCACGCGAATGGAAACCGTTGCTTTCGCGGGAATCAATACTTTATTTTCACGCGAATGGAAACCGTTGCTTTCGCGGGAATAAATATTTTATTTTCACGCGAATACAAACCAGTGTTTTCGCGGGAATAAATAGTTTATTTTCACGCGAATAGAAACCGTTGCTTTCGCGGGAATAAAAATTTTATTTTCCCGCGAATACAAACCAAAGCTTTCGCGGGAATCAATACTTCATTTTCACGCGAATGGAAACCGTTGCTTTCGCGGGAATAAATATTTTATTTTCACGCGAATACAAACCAATGTTTTCGCGGGAATAAATAGTTTATTTTCACGCGAATGGAAACCGTTGCTTTCGCGGGAATAAATATTTTATTTTCACGCGAATACAAACCAATGCTTTCGCGGGAATAAATAGTTTATTTTCACGCGAATAGAAACCATTGCTTTCGCGGGAGTAAAAAAATAATTTTCACGCGAATAAAAACCAAAGCTTTCGCGGGAATATCGTGTGAAAAAACTGCTGAGTCATAGATATATTATAAAGGTTTCATAGGGTTAATTAGTACAGCTTTAGCTATTTAAGAACCAGTGTTTTCACACAGAAAGCATCCAGTTCTACAATAGCTAGCAAGGAAGCAACATCTACACACCAACTACTACATTTACTTGAAACTCAATAAGGTGAGAATTACTAAATAATTCTTTAACATATACTGATAAAAACTTCAACTAGTTTTGCTATAATACTTCAGAAAATTAATTTTATGTTTTAATATTTTGTTCTTATTAATAAAAGATCAAATAGTTTCACCATACCGCATCAGAAAAATTATTATGGTTTTGATTATGTGTTTATTTTATAAATATCTAGTTAGTTTATTCTTTTCAAAATATTTTTCAAATTCCAGCCATTTGTTACATATTTTTTACTCTCTTTTCAGTTCCAACTTCCGACTGAACGCTCTGAATATGAATGAAGACCGTAATACCTCATTTCTCTCAACATTCGAGCCATACTCTGATGATAAAGAAAATATCCCTCCTGATTCACATCTAATAAGAAGGAAACTGAACACAATTCGACCAAAGCCATGGGATTCGGATAGAAATAAAACGATTGACTATACTTGGACTTTGAAAGCGCCATCTCCTTCTCATCTTTCCTGCTTGTCAAAAAATGCTGCTAGTTTGCTCAATTCTTGCGATACCAATGACAGAGTAATGATTGGAAGGTTTCAACCACTTCACTTAAATCAAACGCCGTCACTTCTCGAGATAGTCTCCATCGAACAACCAACTGAGGATGTATATAAAAACTTATGCATTATCCGCTACAATATCGAAACATTTGGCAACAGACGACAAGTGAGGTCTATGGTGAGAAATGAGGATTACAACAAATTAGCTCCAACACAACCGGATGTTCCAAAACTGGTGGTTTTTATGGGATTCGATTCAGACAAGCATCCAATCCTTCACCCTATCAACTTCCCATCCAATATTTTCCTTGAGGAAGCTAAACAGCTAAGTAGATTAATAAAAAAAAAAACACCTACCCAGTTGATCAGTATGGTTCGTATCGCAACGCTCTCGCAATTTGCTGTTGGAAGTGTAATCAGTTTTGAATCTCCTCAAATATCAACTCAGTTAACATTACCTAATGGAGATGTGGTGATGAATGCGCTACTGGTAAACTACAGATGTTTGCAATATGATGGTTTGATGATGGGAGTTCTATATATACCTGAAAAACACGCTAGCAACATCAAACAAATTGGAACAGGAGTCATACTTGTAAGAAATCGTGAAGTTAGTAGATTTGGTTATCATCGACATGATATAATCACATTCACAGCATTACAAGCGATAGAAACGGCTCAAAACCTATCCAACAAACTTGATGATTCCAACCAGATGAAGTACTTTACTACAGATGAGGTTGTTGAGAACAAGGTCTTAGTGCTTTCAATGGGAGTGGGAAACACATCTTCTACATCTTTGAGAGAACCAGCGCCCCCTGGTGAAAACTATATTCAAAAAGAGCATGTCAGACAAGACAACACAGTGAGTATTTTTTATTCAATGTAAACTAACTGATATAAGTAATACTTCCAATTAGATAATATTTATTTATAAAGCAATTATTTTTTGTTTTGCTTTAGATAGAAGAGAGAGAATCAAAAACGCTTGATGAAAATTATGCTCAAGAAAAAACAAACTGAATAATATAACTTGGTGAGTTACTTCTCTTTACTATATAATGTTAACTAACCAATGTAAAAAGAACTATAATTCAAATTTATGTAATTATTTTACATTTTTGTTTAATCATCCTATACTAATACATAACTTTTGATTTTAGTTCATTACGGAATCAAAAGTACATAGAACAGAAGTCTTCCTTCCTAGTTATAACATCAGTACAACAATGACAACATTGTAAAGAAAAAGACTATCAACCATTGATTGTCATTACAAGTTGTAGTGCTTTGAATTACTTATTATTTACTAACTCTAGCTATATTATACAAGAATATTTTGCTACTTATTATGTAATAAATGTATATAATCATATATTGATTCAATGTAGTCTCCTCATTCTTCTCTTCTCTCAAAATATCATATGAGTTCGAGTTATGTAAAAAAATTATCAAAACTTGAATGTCATGCATTCAAAATGTATATGCCATAAGTTCAAATTAAGTAAAAAAATAATCAAAACTCAAATGCCACTCAAGTACCCCTCATTATGTAATCAGGTATATAAACATATAATTTTCATTTTTGATCAATATATTTGTTCAATGTAGATATATCTCCTCTCTCTATGTAGATATAAATATAGCCATAAATATGTACATAACTAACCATATATACATGAATGTATAGAAAACTAAAAAATCTCTCTCCTCTCTCTCCTCTCTCATCTCCCATCTCTCCTCTCTCCTCTCTCCTCTCCCCTCTCTCTCAAGATAGCATATGAGTTCGAGTTATGTAAAAAAGTTATCAAAACTTGAATGCCATACATTCAAAATCTATATGCCATATAAGTTCAAATTAAGTAAAAAACTAATCAAAACTCAAATGCCACTCAAATGCCACTCAAGTACCCCTCAAGTAAAATACAATATAAACTCGGCGAATTCATCCAACGCCGTAACCCATTGTCTCAACTCCAAGGTCAGATCCACAAAAAAACACTTGGTAGGGAGATCTGCTCATATATTACTACTGTTAGTTGATGTACTTATAACAGTTCAGGTAGGTATAAGTTAGTTGATGTACTTATAACAGTTCAGGTAGGTATAAGTAAGTTGATGTACTTATAATAGTTCAGGTAGGTATAAGTTAGTTGATGTACTTATAACAGTTCAGGTAGGTATAAGTTAGTTGATGTACTTATAACAGTTCAGGTAGGTATAAGTTAGTTGATGTACTTATAACAGTTCAGGTAGGTATAAGTTAGTTGATGTACTTATAACAGTTCAGGTAGCTATAAGTAAGTTGATGTACTTATCACAGTTCAGGTAGCTATAAGTTAGTTGATGTACTTATAACAGTTCAGGTAGGTATAAGTTAGTTGATGTACTTATAACAGTTCAGGTAGCTATAAGTAAGTTGATGTACTTATCACAGTTCAGGTAGCTATAAGTTGGTTGATGTACTTATAACAGTTCAGGTAGGTATAAGTTAGTTGATGTACTTATAACAGTTCAGGTAGGTATAAGTTAGTTGATGTACTTATAACAGTTCAGGTAGGTATAAGTAAGTTGATGTACTTATAACAGTTCAGGTAGGTATAAGTTAGTTGATGTACTTATAACAGTTCAGGTAGGTATAAGTTAGTTGATGTACTTATAACAGTTCAGGTAGGTATAAGTAAGTTGATGTACTTATAACAGTTCAGGTAGGTATAAGTTAGTTGATGTACTTATAACAGTTCAGGTAGGTATAAGTAAGTTGATGTACTTATAACAGTTCAGGTAGGTATAAGTAAGTTGATGTACATATAACAGTTCAGGTAGGTATAAGTAAGTTGATGTACTTATAACAGTTCAGGTAGGTATAAGTAAGTTGATGTACTTATAACAGTTCAGGTAGGTATAAGTTAGTTGATGTACTTATAACAGTTCAGGTAGGTATAAGTAAGTTGATGTACATATAACAGTTCAGGTAGGTATAAGTAAGTTGATGTACATATAACAGTTCAGGTAGGTATAAGTTAGCTGATGTACTTATAACAGTTCAGGTAGGTATAAGTAAGTTGATGTACATATAACAGTTCAGGTAGGTATAAGTAAGTTGATGTACTTATAACAGTTCAGGTAGGTATAAGTAAGTTGATGTACATATAACAGTTCAGGTAGGCATAAGTAAGTTGATGTACATATAACAGTTCAGGTAGGTATAAGTAAGTTGATGTACATATAACAGTTCAGGTAGGTATAAGTTAGCTGATGTACATATAACAGTTCAGGTAGGCATAAGTAAGTTGATGTACTTATAACAGTTCAGGTAGGTATAAGTTAGTTGATGTACTTATAACAGTTCAGGTAGGTATAAGTTAGTTGATGTATTTATAACAGTTCAGGTAGGTATAAGTTAGTTGATGTACTTATAACAGTTCAGGTAGGTATAAGTTAGTTGATGTACTTATAACAGTTCAGGTAGGTATAAGTAAGTTGATGTACATATAACAGTTCAGGTAGGTATAAGTAAGTTGATGTACTTATAACAGTTCAGGTAGGTATAAGTTAGTTGATGTACTTATAACAGTTCAGGTAGGTATAAGTAAGTTGATGTACTTATAACAGTTCAGGTAGGTATAAGTTAGTTGATGTACTCACCTCACTTATACCTAAAGCTCTAAATCCAACAGATAGTAAAGGAAGCCATGTGATTACTAAAGCATTTGGTATATTAAACGCTACGCTTAGTATCCAAAACTGAGAATTTCTACAAAATACAGAAATTTGAACACATTAGAGTTATATAATGTAGAGCGGCTGTACAACTATTGTAGATATATATATCTGCTACCAAATTATATATATTCACACACACTAGCCGGAATATTACTACTACCAGGTTGTGTCTGTTGAAAAATGTTATGTTTTGTGAATGAATGTAACATTGATGAAATTCCATTACACAATACTCAAGTAGTAAAAGTGTGAATTTTGGGAAAAAGGTGACAACAAAAATAAAAAAAAACCTAAACAATAAAGTGATCACCTTAACGTTTACTAAAATGTGTTCATTACAAGTTTTCTGGTCAACCTACTTCATGAGTTTCTTCAAACCAGACAAGAAGTCCTCACGCCTCACGCTTTGAGCTATACTTGGCTGAGATGCTGGAGCAGATGGAAAATATGCCACTGCCAAAATAAGTCCAAAAGTAGTGACACCAGCAGCTACAACACATGAAAATTGTTGGTAAAGAAGGTGCATTCATTTTTTGGCAAGAAAAAACCTTCAAGTACTAATTATTTATAAGAAAACATCTATGAAGCATCCACCTACCCTCTTTAAGATGGGTTCTTGTACTGAGCTGAATAAACCAAATCCAGTTTTTTGTATAATTGTAATTTAGAAAGTTTGCTTTGCTTTAGATGAGCTATTGGTCATATAGAATAAAAAACTGGATCAATAATTTGGTGAGTAAAACAATAAAGATCACTTAGCTTTTCTTAAACCAGCAGGTTGTATATGTTCGTTGGTGTATCTAGACCACAAAATTTTTATCACATTAAAAGAATATATCTATTGCTGCAGAAACTTTTAATGCAACTGAATTACAGTAATTTGTTACTCTGTAAATCAAATTACCACACACAGTCTCTCGCTGGACTGCATTACGTAATATCAAAATATTTAGAGGTAATCTCACTCACCAAAAAATCCAACATGTTGTAGTCCATGACTCAAATCTGACAAATATTCTGTAATAATAATAAAACCTACTAATCTGCCCTGTTTATAAGGAGTTTTAAATATTGCAAAAATTTTACTAGCATGCATTGCACTTTTTCAACTGTTAATAGCAAAAGAAACAACAACATAAATGGAAAAGCCCATCAAACATATGTTACCTGTAGTTAGGTTATGTCTATTAATCACATCTGATGCAGTTACATGAGATCCACTGATGTAAGGACCTGTCAAGAGAGTATGGTTTTGTAGAGAACAAAGCCTAGATGTATATTATGTATTAGTATTTATGTAAGATGTTGCACACAGATGTCTATGTTTAGTACTTTACCTGCTATGAAGCTAACTGTCATTCCTGCAGTTATACCAGCAATAGAAACAGAAGTAGCTGTAGTTCTTTGTGAAACAGGAAACCATGTGACAGAGAGAAGAGACGGTATAACATAAGTGACAGTAGGAGAAATGCCACTGAATACACAACCGACAAGTAACAGCCTGTAAAGTATAAGCAAGGGTACTTGATGTACAACTACACAGATGTGTTAGTAGGTAGTAGTGCATATAATGATCAGATGCTGCGTACCTACCAGTACTTTTGTGTGAATAAAGAGAGGTTCCAGAGAATGGATGCCACCACAAGAGATGTATTCGCTATAAGTATACCAACTCTAATACCTGCGATATGAAAACAGAACTTGTCTATTGTACAAGCTAACTAATGCATTGTCATATTTAGCTACTCAAATAACAGAGAGGTGCAACATGCAGCTTACCTTTGGTTTCTATCAGGTACATGACTGGTAAAACCAGTATTACAAATGTTAGACAAGTCGTTGTACTAGCTAATCCGACCTTGGAGACATTCCAGCCGTAAGCTATGAGTAAGGCGTCACTGAGGGGCATCCAAATCTCCCAGCACATCATTTGATTCAACGAAGAGAGAAAAAATACGAGCAATATCCACCATCGTACTTTGTATACTTTAGGCTGTGGGTTTGCGAATTGTGTCGCCTCTTTTCCTGTTGTATAGCTAACCAATGGAGAAGTCTCTGAGAGATCTGTGTTCATTATAGAACGTTAGTGATTGAGTTTCCTCAATCCTATTCTTAAAAATTCTAACTGAAGTAGAAATAGGTTGATGAAAATTCACCTCCAGATAGTTGCTGTTTAGCAAATCGTTGACTTACAAGGTGATACCTGTCTCTACAACCAAGTCTTGCAGCTAGTAGTAACATTGCTGTACTAACATGCTATACATATTAGTTGAACAACCCTGTCTGTGGTCACTGAAATGTTTTGGTTCAGTAACTTTGATGGTACATTGCCCACTCACCAGTAAAATGAAACCGATTATATTCTGGGCTAATGTTTATAAGAATGCAAAAAATTTCTCCTACTTCAAGTGTAAAGTGTAAAACAAACTTGGCACAGAAAATGAACTCTTTGCAATGCACCTAATAGAATTACTTGGGGTATACATAAAAGCCTGGTTTCCATACATCTCCCAAGCGCTCGCAGAAGCTCGCCGAAACTTTTGCCACGATCTGCGATTTATGGAGACCGTGATTGCACGATGTGCTGCGATTCCCTACGAGGTTGCTGCGACGTCCCACGAAAGTTGTTTGCAAAGTACTTTTCTGCGATTCACCCACGATCGGGAACAACTGGCGATCGCTAAAGATCTATGGAGACCGTAAACCTGCGACCAAACATAGCTTCTGAATATTAGGCGACATCGTTTTGTGTCTTTTTCTTAAAAGATCAGGGTCAAGTCAGGAAAGTTAACCATGGCCGAAGCAATTATGTAGTAGAAATATTATTATAAAAATAATAATTATTTTTTGTCATTGAAAAAAAATTGACTTACCAATAATAATAATTTTTTTACTTCATTCATATAAAACCTATAGCTTCTAATAATAAAAAGCGCAACAATAGCAGTAGTTTGTTCGTTGATATTAATAATAATAAATAAATAACGACGATTGAATAATTGTATTAAATAATATTGTTATTATATATATATAATAATTATATTAGCTACCAATGTTAAATAAAAAATAATTTCGGAAACTTTCTTTGGTGAAGTTGCTATGATTAATTAAATAATAATACCATTGAGTTGATCATTATTATTATTATGAATAATAATAATTTAATAACAGCCTTTTATAAATAATAATAATAATTATTATTTATTACTTACTACTTAAACTGCAGTAGCAATGAACTTGTGTTATTATTATGGTTACCTCTTATCATAATAATTATTAACATAAAAGCTCTTTGCATGATAAAAATGGCTAATTTTCAATATTGATAAAAACATTAATTAATAGGATGATATAATAATTAAATCTATCTACCGCGTATTCACAAGAAATCGTAGCAAAATCGCAGTAAAATGCAAGTATGGAAATCAGGGAATCGCAACTCCTCGTGAGTCGCCAGTGCTCGCAGGAGATGCTGCGATTACTTGGGAGATGTATGGAAACTAGGCTTAAGGCTGAACAAAAGATGGATTAGCTTAGCTTTGTGTAACACTAGGCTACATACATGCACCTCTCAAACTATTGTGATGCAAATCTTGATAATAATGATGTCTATTGCGAGTATTGGATCAGATAACTAATCTATTCTTGTCCGGTAGTGGTAATCGGCGTGAGCGTGAGGCGTGACGTGATGGCGTGCGTGAAATTATTTCTATGAAAGAAAAATAGGAGTTGTCTTTTCATTTAACTGTTCAAATTTCACGGTTACCAATGTGCTTGCCCTTAACATCGTTGAAAAGCTTGCCAGTTTGGACATGAAAAGACAACTCCGAAAATTATTGTCGTTTTTTATTTGTCCGTTACTATTTGTTAATTTTTCACCAAAAAATCTCAAGTAGTGGTAATGTAACTAAATTAGTACCCAGCTACATTATTTATTGCTCAATTTTCACATAGAGATTGCTGGCAATTATCTTTTGTCAACAAAGAAGGACAGCAGTGGAAATGATGGCTTTTTGTATCATTTTGAAAATTTCATTTCTTGTAGCAAAATGAAAGTTATTCCAAACAGCAAGCATCAGTTGGCAGTTCATAATCCCAGCATATTTGATGCTGCAATTTACTATTAAATTATAAGCTACCATGCAACCAAATCTTGCAAATTTTTGAAAATGAAAACTCTTCCAACTATCTGTATACATAAACTCACCACCAGCAAGCCAGTGAGATTTTCAAAGAGTAGTTTAAATTTTTCCAATAACCTCCGTCAGTACCTTTATATACATACATGCAGCTGAGCTGAACACCAATTGTTCTATACTTACGGACTTTTATAGTGTATACTGTTCCCAGCTTGGGGTGAGTTGTAGCTGGTCGTCATGTGGCACCCAAGAAAACTTAATAACATGTAAACCTCAAACTGCCATGAGTGAGACATCTTTAGCGTATAATCAATAATTAATGAAACCAAGCATTCACTTTTGGAATATGATAAGGAGTTTCAACACTATGCTACTAGCTAAGTATTTTTGTCCTATAATGATATTTTAGACAGGTATTTAACAAAACTAAACATGGTATTGTTCAAAAAGATTGGTCTAAATCCAAGTAAATAATGATTACTGGTTGGTAGTTATTGTGATAATCATTTAATTCAAGCTATTATTTGAATGAAGCATAACAAATTTCAGTTCCTGCCAAAGCATAATAAATGAAATTTTGCTATTTATGCTTTTATCTTGGCGCCATGCGTAAACAAATTTTTTATGCAATGTATTGAGGTTTCCTTGAAAGTGGCTTCTATTACTAAAATAAAACACTTTTTTTTTGCATTTTTTGCTTTTTTTTTAAAGCTATTGTCTATTCTGCAATGAGCCCACAACTCCTTGTATTGAAGTTTTCAATATATTTTTCGAATGAGAAATTGTTTGCCAACGCTTTTAATAACTTGTTCAGCAACATATTGTTGCAAAATCTGTAACACTTGAGTTTACACGAAGTAACTTTAAATGTTTCCCAGAAATACTCAATGGTGCCATGTATTGCATTTTTAGTACTGAGTATGTAGTTTAGCAACATTACAAACAAAGTACCGTACTAATGCCTAATGATAAAATTAATCTCTATGCAGTGACAGACATTGAAGACTAGCAGCCATTGTTTTAATGTGAAAGTACACAGCTGTAAACACAAACGGACTGCAGCTGATCAAATATTATGTCTTAAAAGTTGAATTCCATTACGATATGCCTAAAAGGTGTACTATGTGCAGTACATATTCACCAAGTGTGATTGGGACAAGTGCTTGTACAAGAAGCAAGAAACATGAATTCTAAAAAGCTTTGTGGTGTAGTAAAAAAGCAACAGCAAAAATCGAATGGTTTACCTGTTCAAAGCATAGGAGATGTCGAAAGAAACATGCAGATAAGCTTGCTTACATCACACAGGGTGCATAGATAAAACATGCTTGTAATGTTTTTGCCATTCACCAGAAAAGTCACAGTCATTTACTTGATTGAATTAGATGAACTTAGGTTTCTGTCACAGGCTATTGCATGTGTTGTATGATTTCAAAATCTGAATTTTGTCAATACATGACTTCACATTATATATCACGCGTACTAATTTCCAGTTTAAATCAATTATCTCAGTTTAGAGTAAAATCTAATAAATGGCTGGAAAAGCTTGCCAAGAACTACTGGAAGGCAATTTCCTATGAAATAGGGCCCACCGTCAGAGTTGCACTGACTCGAGGCTAGCTAGTGACCAGCTGTTGTTTTAATTGCTTGGGAACTGATAGGAAACGGTGAAACGTGTAGTGCACAATGTTATAGCAGTCATCCATGCTGCATGTGCCTGTATCAATACCAACTGATTCCAACCTTTGTATATGTCGTATAATTTGCTGCTACCTAACAGGGACAAGCTGGTCCACCAACAGCTCTACTTGGCTCAGTTTTCTACAAATATACACAACTTGGACAGAGAGATTACATGAGTAGACATCTCAGATAACTAAAATAATAGTTGCTTGAAAAAGAATTTTTCTGGTTATCAGCTTTTCAATTTGTGCCTAATCAATCAATGTCGATGTTACTGAAAAACTTTAGCATAAGGACTTTCATATTGGAAAGCTTCAACAAAATGGTTATTTCATGAGATTATGCAACCATCTCACTATACTAAAACATGAACAATCCAAAAGTGGAAACTGACGATTGTAAAACATTTTCGACACAGGTTTTCTTCTACTGCTGCCTAACAGTCAACAAAAAGATGTTGATTCTAATAGTTTGAGCATTGGCTGAATGTAGGCATTACTGCTGTATAACTTTTCAATTTATTATAATAACAGGATGGCTAACATATGCCCTGATCAAACAAGTCATTTTTAGCAGTAATTCATCAAGTTTTTAAGCAATGGCAGCTGTATTTAAATTATCTCTCAACCGTAAAATACACATTGCTGAGAGCTACTTTTGTGACATTAGAAGCTGCAAATATTTTTTGTATATCCAGATCGGTAATGCTACGCTTCACAAGGAAACTTAATTTCATGACCAATGTTAACAAAAAACCTCATCTCCCTTTCCCTAATTCCATAAATTAATGGAGTGTGAAATGTAATTTTGGAAAAATTATATATTGCACATTCAGCAAATCTTTTTATTTATGGAGGACTGATAACAGGCCCATTTGATTGTCTGAAGATCCACTGATAACAGGTTTGGCTGATGGCTTGTGGAAGGACCAATATAGGCATGGTAGGTTATTTGTAAAAGTACCGATAACAGGACCAATAGATTTAGATTAAATTCTTATAAGAATTGCTTAGCTCTATGGTTATACAGCACCATTTAATAATCGGCTAAATCACATTCACTACTAAATTTGTACCATCGACAGACCAGACCAGCTAAACTAGTGAGAGGCAAATTTTATAACTACCACGTAGTATAATGGGTGCAGAGGAGGCCTACAGCTAGGTTTAAAGACACATAAGTCTTCAAAGTGTTATACATAACATTATTCCTTGCCAATTCTGACCAAACGACCAACTAGATTTAAATGGCGGTATTGGTCAAAACTGTGTCGCTGATCGGACAAAAATTGAATGGGTCAACTACAATCATCTGTACAACAATGATTGGCGATATTGCTCCAAACCGTGTTGGTGATTGGACAAAATTTAAATGGGATTCAAATACGATTATCTATACAATGATTACCAAAAAGAATAATTTTTCTATACATGAAAAACGTTACGTGTCCAAAAGCAAATATGCAATTAAAAGGAACAAAATAATATATGTATATATATACCACCTTCATCAGGGCAAACAAAGAGCCGTTCTATGTGGCGTCCAGTCACGCAGCACTCACTTGCCATCCCTTCTATCACCAGTTTCACAGCTGATCCAGAAGACTGAGAAGGTACTAGAATAGATCTTAAAGATAACTGCAATTCTTTTTCTGAAGCGTCTCCTCATAGCTCCCTCAGCCCTAAAGGGTCACCAAGAATAATCAAAAGAGTTGTTTCTCTCCTTGCCATTGACCAAAAGAGATTGAACGTTTACTTCCTTATTATATAATAATATTTATTAATAACATTATAACAAGGATAAATTACAACGTGTTATTAATTAAATAGTATCATTCCAACTATTGAATATTCATAAACACAATCACTAATATCTTATAGTCTTGATGATTACAAATATAATTGGCAATAATCAGGAGAAAATAATCTATTTTATTTATTAATCAATCAATAATACTTCATTGTCAACAGATTCTAATTTTTGGTGATTAAAGTTGAAAAACAACAACTTAATTACTCGGTACTTGTCGAGTAATCGCAAACTTCTTTCTGGAAGGTAATAGCAAAATGGCACTTCCGTTAGGCCATGTATCAGTCCAGGTCATCCACAGGATCCACCTGCAGTGTTCCAAGCTCTACATCAGTCAGCCACAGGCAGTCTCTCCAAGAGTCTGCATCCAACACTGCTTCAGAGTCTAGCAGTGCAGATCATAAAGTTATTTTGTTGAAACTTGGTCTTACAGTGGGGGATAATGTATTGTTGCTAGTGTAATCGGGAATAACCAATTGGGGGCGATGAAGAGAAACGTAGTCGCTGATATTGGTTGCAACTTCATCGAAATGCATAGCTCGGTTGGAATAGTCCCAGCCTGCTTCCCACTCGCCTAGACACCAGGGTGTCCCTTTCAAAGTCTTTGATGAGTTAGGTAGTGCTGGTGGTGTAGTCAGTGTGCTTGATATTTTTTACGAATCTTACAGCTCTTCTCTGAGCAGCTTAAAGCGATGTTTTCTGTGCAGATGTTAAGCCAGAATCCCACACGGTACATGAGTACTCCATCACAGGTCTCAGTCGCTTTCTGTATGCTTTGCCTCGCAAGTGGGGGAGACTTGGTGGTATGATTCGTCGTATGTACCTGAGTCTACAACCTGCCTTACCGAGGATGAAAGATGTATTTCGATTCCACCGTAAGCTGTTTTCTAGTTTGACTCCAAGGTATTTTACGGTGATCGTCGTTTTCATCTTTATACCATAAACGTTGTAGGTGTTGTCAGTCCCTCTTAGCCATTTTCGGGAGAACTTCACACGCTCACATCTGAGTGGGTTAAATTCCATATAGGTAATCTTGCAGTTGCTTTCTGTTTTCCACAGTATTGTAGACAACAATGCCATCCGCAAAAAGTCTAACATGTGACCCAACTGCATCTGGTAGGCGGGTGATATATACCAGGAACAAGATGGGTCCGATTACATATCATTGAGATACTCCGGAGGTGAGATAAGGTTCTTCACTCCAGTTCACAATCTGGCTGTTTCTACCATTATCTAGTAGTTTCTGAATCTGCTTAAGATGGTAGGTTTGTCGAATACCTTGCTAAAGTCGAAAAAGCAGGCGTCTATTTCCTCGTCTTGATTTATGTGCAGAGATGTGACAAGACAGCTCAACAAGTTGGGTCTCACAGCTTCTGCGACTTCTGAAATCATGCAGGGGGAGTAAGTTGATCAGAGGAATACAGGATGCTGGCTAGTTATAATGTGCTCTAAGATCTTGATGGAGACGATTGTAAGGCTGACTGGTCGATAGTTGCTGGCAAGATAATTATCGTCTATCTTGTATATAGGGCTCACAAAATATGTGATACCATGTAGAATATGTTTCACAGAGTACTACTCCTTTCTGTTCCCAAGTGACAGGCATTTGACAAGTGTCACATAGATAGGGGGCACTTATCTTTGCCGATCATCTTGAAATATTATTTAATAAGATTACTACAACACAGTAATTGTTATAGCTTTGGTTTGTACCACAATAACAATGATAATAAACTATTTATCATTATTATAATCATTTACGATGATTGAGGATCACGATGACGACCGTTGAGAAGTATTTAACAAAATAATCAACAATTAATAATAATAAATATTAGATAGCAATAATCATAATACAATATTCATTTTTGTTAAATATTATAACTAGTAAGTAATAACGCTCAATTGTTGTGGTCTAACAATAAAAAATGATAATAACATAGCGTGTCAAGAACTCATCGAGAGTGTAGCGTTTATTAAGACAAAGCATCCATATAATTTCGTCCCGCATGGATTTTTGATTTTCCAGATACTCCACCGTGGCTGTCTCTCCAATAACTTGGGGCCAGAAGATTCTAGAAACCATATTTAAAAACTTATATTTCGCAAACAATATTCCGCCTAGGTTTATGCTCCTGCCACACGAGCGTGCCTTCCGTGCCCAGAGACTGAATCTGACAACGGATAGCATGCCAAACGAGCCTGACTGGCAACTGAAACAATAGACGTAGCAAATGGACGTAGCAAACGAAACAATGGATGATTGAGCAAATAAGAGCAGGATTAATCTTCTGTGCATTCCATATATTTTTCTGTTTCTGATTATTTTTATTATATTTATTTTTATTTTAACATATTTTAATTGCTAATTAGTCAAATAATTAATAAATTATTATTATTAAGTACATGATTCATTATCGTTTATAACTTATATGCTCTCTAATTATTTATTTATAGCTTTTTTCCTCCGCAAACAATAATTATGTTAACAATTGTATGCTTGTGTTAGTTTCAGATGAACTCCAACAATCATATACTTATTATAATATCTACTACTATCTTACAAGTATATATGATCTTTGTAAACAAGCGGAAAATCAATGTAGCCTTGTCCAATGGAATCGCTGGGGGTCAATCAACCCATCACACCACGACGGACAGGATGAGAAACCGATCATGTCCATTCTGCTTCATCCTGCGCTGGATGTGCCATTGTGCGTGACAGAACGACAGATACGGTGGTATTATGGCTCGTTTGGCAGGAGCATTAGCCAATCATTGTGCTGCTTACATAGCTGTGGAGAAAAAAAACTTGGTTTGACAATGCATTGCAAACCGGCAATGTCCTGACGCGCCGTGGGCCCCAAAGTATACATTGTTGTTTAGACAACAATGTATTGTAAGCCGGCAATGCACTGTCGCGTCATAGCCCCCCCCCCAAGTATATATTATTTAAATTCTCTGCTATTTTACCAACCCAGTGGTAGGCCGATACTATTTATCGTAGGGCAATCACATTGAGTAGACAAAAAAATAACTTTACTGGAGAACCATTTTCGAATGAACAAAAGAACTTCAATGTTTTACCATCAGCTAGCTTCGGCCGCGTTATTGCATACGCATCATCAAGCTTCACTGATTTTTCTTCGCTACAACAACGCCATTGTTGTCAGCAATGCTTGACAGGGGGACCTCAAATCATCTGTTCTTTTCTTGAGCAAAGTGATTTTTCTTAATTATTTTTATGAAGCAATCATTGGTGTGTGACCAATGAGTTTTGCACCAATGCATAGACAACAAATTGTCTAAAAGCTGATGGTCTGACTCTATTGAATTGAGAAGAAATGGTCCATTAAAAAATAATTACACCGGTGCTAGCTGAATAAATAAAAACAATAAATATTTTTACTCATTACATAATTATAATAATACATAATAATAATTAATTATATATTGATACTGTGAGGGACGCCAGTACAATCTCATACTCTATGGATATTTTCTACTTAGTAAGATACGTTCTCACAATTACCGTCTAAGCCTACGTCTCATTGTTCTATTCCTTTGTCCACGAGTTAAGCTTTTATCTCCGAAATAACTCACTGTCTACATTTATGTCTACGCATTACACGCTGTCTATGTCTATGCAAGAGTCTATTGTTTACATGTGCCTACGATACTATTTACTGCGTTCTACCTTGTACCAAATAATTATTTACTATCATTTATTATATTTCCACGTTTTTAATTATTACAAAGTGGGTGTTGATGTAAGGGCAAGGCGTGGCTTGCACCAGTATTTTTACTCAGGCGTGGTTAGTAATGTGTACCCGCCTTCCCTGTATTTAAATGGATGTTAATGCAATAAAGTTCAGAGTTAGCCTGACTCTCAGAAGAACCTATTCTCTTGAAGCAAGCACAGATAGGAGCACCAAAAACTATCAGCGCTGGACAAGTCGACTATTAGCCAGTACGACGCTAAGGTGGAAAGTGAGAACGGTACGCCCTATCACTGTGTATACCCTTGCCTGAGGCAAGGATTACAACACACGGCCTAGTACACTAATAATTCGGCATATCAAATTCGGATTCGGGGAATCCAACAAACTAGTCAAACAATAATTGCAGGAAGTTCCTGTCGATCTCGGCTGAGCCCAGATTCGGCTACCACTTCAGCATAATTGTTGCCAGAGCACAGTTCGAAACAAACTATAAACTAGACAAGTAATTCCTGAGGAATTAATGTCACAGCACAGTTCGAAACAAACTATAAACTAGACAATAATTTGCAATTATTGTCGGGCCTTGTAAGGGTTCGGACACAGCCAATAATTACAACTAATTATTGCACTCACTCCACCCCAGATTCGGCCGCACGCGAAACTGCACCTATCCATGTACGCACTGTGAACAATAATAAGCATATTATTGAAGCATTGACTTAGGGTCGAACAGAGCATATCGGGAGAGTGTACAGGTGGCTACCACCCAGACACGAAATCCTGTACAATACTTATGATTGATATTGTAATTATATTATTATTATATGTACACTACATATAACTTATTATTATTGTTATATAGAATTGCTGTGTAATGTGTGTAACACACACAAACCAAACAATAATAATAGTTATTTGATAATAATAATTACTACAACAGTAAAATTAATAAAAAAGTCCATTACTCAATTACTGCAACGAACTACTATCATTATTATCACTACTACTACTATTTTAATTTATTTGCTTATTTATTACTTATTCTTATTAATAATAATAATTATTATTACTATTATTATTTATTATTAAAATTTAAATTATTATTATTAATGTTGTAATATTATTGTAACGAGCCCACTTCTTGCGATGTTTTTTGGGCATCGTTGTGACGAGCCTAATTGATGAGTTTCATTAAAGTGTCACTTCCTGTTCTACCTAGAAAGTCTTATCAATGCTTGAATACCAATGACATTATAATCTGCAATTAAAAATAACCAATAACACGCATCTACATAATACAACATGGTGGCAGCGTAGTGAAGGACCTGTGCTTTGCTATGGAGGGTATTTTACCACCACAACAGCTGAATCTTCGAGCCACGGACCTATCTAGTGAGTGGCGTCGATGGATTAGATCTTTCAATGATTATTTGCTTGCTATCAATCTTGTTGAGAACACAGCTGCAGCCGAGAAGAGAAAGTTGGCTCTCTTTCGGCATGTGGGGGGTGAAGATGTTCGCGAGATTTATAGCCAGATGGAGTTTACTGCTATTAATGCAACAACACAGGCTGTAACAGAGATTGCAGAGGGAGCAGATGGTAGAAAACTTGAAGATGTGATAACCAAGTTTCATGCATACTGTAATCCTAGATCTGGAGTTGTGGTAAGCCGTTTTGAATTCCATAATAGTACTCAAAATGGAGAGGCAGTTGATGTGTTTTTAATGAGACTCAGGAGATTATCAGAAGGATGTGACTTCGGTAACCAAAGAGACTCATTGATACGTGACAAACTACTATTTGGCTTAGATGATAAACGGATAAGAGACAAGCTGATGGGAGAATCAGATGAAAAACTGACGTTAGACTATGTCATAAAATCACTAAGAATATCCGAAACGGCTGCTAAGTTATCTACACTCACAATGAAAGACAAGGAATCTGAAGTTAACGCCGTTGATGGTAGACAGAATTATCAGCCCGAGCGGGAACCCAAACTTCATAGTGATAGATACACCAAGTGCAGCAAGTGTGGCCGCACTCATCCTCCGAGAAGATGCCCTGCATTTGGCTCTAAGTGTAATACATGTGGTAGAAAGAATCACTGGGCTGCGGCTTGCAAATCCAGTAAGCTAAATGAAGTTGAGACAGGAAACGGAGACAGCTCCACACAAGAAGTTTATTTGGGCGAAGTTTCTCAGTCAGGTCAAGGAGCATGGTATGCCCAGCTGAGAGTGAACACAAATGTAGCCAAAACGCAGACAATCAAGTTCAAGTTGGACACAGGAGCAGCTCTAAGTGTATGTGCACCCAAACACTGCTATGGGCAAGTGAAGCCTACAAACCTAAAGCTCTTTGGACCAGGTCACACAAGGCTGAAATGCTTAGGCTACATTCACAGTAAAATTGAAGCTGCAGATAAATCTATCATGGAAGATTTGTATGTAGTTGAAAATCAAGTCACTCCATTGCTAAGCAGAAGAGCCTGTGAGAAACTGGACCTAATATCGGTGAATACAAACAAATGTCATATCGAGACGGTGAAGGTAGGTCAAGACCTATTTAAAGGTTTAGGGCGACTGCAGACAGAGCATTCCATAACTCTCAGAGATAATGCGAAACCTTTCGCCCTCCATGTACCGAGGCCTATCCCATTCCCGTTGAGAAAGGCAGCAGATGAAGCGCTTGACCAAATGATTAAAGATCAAGTGATCATCAGTGTAGAAGAGCCTACCGCATGGGTTGCTCCGATGGTTGTGGTGCCCAAGCCAGGCCAAAACAAGGTGAGAATTTGTACCGACTTTACTGAGTTGAACAAGTATATCATGAGAGAGGTGCACCCCATGTCCACTGTTGAAAGCAGTCTGGCTTCATTAGGACAGGGGAAGGTTTTCTCTAAAATAGATGCCAACAGTGGATTTTGGCAAATCCCTCTCAATGCAAATTCTAGTAGCCTTACCACTTTTTTAACGCATAGAGGAAGGTATAGATATTTACGCTTACCGCAAGGGCTGTGCAGCGCACCTGAGATATTCCAGGCAGAGATGAGCCACATACTACAAGGTATCTCTGGGGTAGTCATCCACATGGACGATATTCTTATTTATGGCAAAGATCAGAAGGAACATGATACGCAACTTCAAAAAGTTTTGAATCGTGTTTTGGATGCTGGCATGACCCTAAATGAGAAGAAGTGCCAGTTCGGGATGGAGAGGGTTCAGTTCTTGGGTCATCTTATAGATAAGGATGGCATACATGCAGGCCCCCGGCTCCAGGGAATCCAGGATTTTCCTAGGCCAGATAATGTAAAGGCTGTGAGAAGTTTTCTGGGCCTAGCAAACCAATTTGCATGCTTTTCCAAGGATCTTGCGGTTGCTACTGAGGCTATGAGAGCGCTACTTCACAAAGATACTCCATGGTACTGGGGAGAAGAGCAAGAGAAGTCTTTCGAAAAGGTCAAGAAGGTATTTGAAAACCCTCCAGTGCTGGCAGTTTATGATGTTGGTAGAGAGACGATTATAACTACAGATGCAAGCAATCAAGGAATTGGTGCAACTCTGTGTCAAATACAACCAGATGGGACGAGAAGGCTAGTGGCTGCTGCAAGCCGATCTCTTAATGAAACTGAGCAAAGGTATGCTGCCATAGAGAAGGAGAGTCTTGGAGTGTGCTGGGCCCTGGAGAAGTTTTCTCAATATGTACTAGGCATGCCAAATATCATTGTGGAAACAGATCATCGACCCCTGATAAGCCTGCTTGGGAATATGTTTTTAGATAGACTGCCTGCACGAATACAGAGATTTAAACTCCGGCTACAAAGATTCCAGTACACCATCAGACATGTAAGTGGAGCCAAGAATGTTGCTGCTGATGCACTCTCCCGTTACACTACAGGCATGCCAGAGAGCGATGATGAACGAAGAGTTGACGAAGTTGAGAGCCACGCTGAGGATGTTGTGCATTTGAGTGGCCTAGACACTAGGCTAGAGCAGTTCAAGATGGAACAGCAGCAGGATGAGATTTTGCGAAAGGTTATGGGCTATGTAAAAGAAGGCTGGCCATCCTACTTGTCATCCACTGATAGTCTTCTCCAACCCTATTTCCAAAGGAGAGGCTTGCTGACCATAAATAAAGGTTTCTTGACGGTAGGTTGTAAAGCATTGGTCGTCCCACTATCACAGAGAACTCAAGTATTAGAAGACATCCATAAAGGCCATCTAGGGATAAGCAAATGTCAGTCCAGAGCTAGAAACTGTGTGTGGTGGCCCAGTATGTCGAAAGCCATTGAGGCCATGGTTAACCAATGTAAAGTATGCGTGATAGAGTCTAACAGAGTTACAGAGCCACTACGACCTACCGCTACTCCTGAACGACCTTGGCAGCTGTTAGGATCGGATTTATTTCAATTCCGAGGTCAGATGTACCTGTTAGTCATAGACTATTATTCACGATATCCAGAAATAGCCTTGCTCCAGAATTCAGATAGCTCTTCCAGAAGTATTATAACTCATTTGAAAAGCATCTTTTCACGACATGGTATCCCCGAGTGCTTCCTATCGGATAATGGCCCACAATATGCCAGCCGGGAATTTGCAGCTTTTGCATCAGAATATGGGTTTACGCATGTCACGAGCAGCCCACATTACCCAAGAGCAAATGGAGCGGCGGAAAGGGCGGTACAGACAATAAAACAGATGTTGAAGAAAGAAAGCGATCCCTACCTGGCTCTTTTAGCTTATCGGTCATCACCCCAACTAGGAATCTATTCTCCAGCTGAACTTTTGATGGGACGTAGGTTGAAGACAACAGTTGTTACTCATCCAGATAGTTTGATGCCACAGCTACCCGACCACAATATGTTCAAGGCTTGTAATGACACTTACAAAGCAAATATGAAGGTTAATCATGATGATATACATAAGGTGAAACCGCTTCGCTCAGTCAGCCAAGGTGATGCGGTCCTGATCAGAGACACTCGCAAGTATGCAGAAGTAGTAGCAGGCTCGAACGATGTAACCAGATCAACCGTGATTCAGGCAGATAAAGGTAAACTGGTGAGAAACAGATCTGCTATAGTGGCTATCCCAGACGACAATACTACTCCTCGAGTCAGTCGTACAGGGCGTCCGTTAAAGCCGCCAAGCTATCTGTCAGCCTATAAATGTGACTAAGGCAAATGTAATATTAAATACATTGTATGTGTGACATATTATAATCTATCTAAATTTCATAGGCAGTCGAAACGTGTTTTGTTTTGGTGCTTTTAAAGGCATTGTGATGTGTATTATTTTACTTGACAATCAGAATATGTATTATTTGCAATTAGAATGTTTTTTGTTTTTGGTGTTTTAGAAAGAACATGTCCTCTTTGTATTTTAAGTCAAGCAAGCATGCTGTGGTTGAGATATAAGAATATGCGGTATATTTCATACATGTATTTTTCAGCCTCAGATGTGTGTTGATGCTAATTCTTTGTTTGCTTATACCCCACTATTTTTAGGGCTTAAGAATCTAGAAGGGGGATGTTGTAATATTATTGTAACGAGCCCACTTCTTGCGATGTTTTTTGGGCATCGTTGTGACGAGCCTAATTGATGAGTTTCATTAAAGTGTCACTTCCTGTTCTACCTAGAAAGTCTTATCAATGCTTGAATACCAATGACATTATAATCTGCAATTAAAAATAACCAATAACACGCATCTACATAATACAACAATTAATATTAAATTATTGTCATTATTATTATAGGAGCGTATCTATCATCATGATCAGTACTATACTTGACATTGCACTGCCCTTATACAATGTCAGCGGATTAGGTTATGTTGAAACAGCTCATATCACAAGAAATAAAAAAGAACGTCTTTATTATAGTGAAAGACGTCAGCCAAAATAATAATTATTATACACTAATAGTTTTGAAGGGCACAACTGGTACTTCTAATAGTTCGCCTACAGGATTCGTCTAAGCCGGACAAAAAATGTAAAGAAGGAAGACAACCCTAAATAAAATACTGAGAAAAAGTATGTGGGTGGAAAACTCCAAAAAAATAATTTCACGCACGCCACACGTCACGCCTCACGCTCACGCCGATTACCACTACCGATTCTCGTCCGCTACTGAAGCTGTCAGTAATGGGAGACTACTAGCAGGAGACACTACTAGCTGGAGATTCTACTAGCTGGAGAAACTACTAACTGGAGATTCTACTAGCTGGAGATGCTACTAGCTGGAGATGCTACTAACTGGAGATGCTACTCACTGGAGATGCTACTAGCTGGAGATTCTACTAGCTGGAGATACTACTAACTGGAGATGCTACTAGCTGGAGATGCTACTAGCTGGAGATTTTACTAGCTGGAGATACTACTAACTGGAGATACTACTAGCTGGAGATTCTACTAGCTGGAGATACTACTAGCTGGAGATTCTACTAGCTGGAGATGCTACTAACTGGAGATACTGCTAGCTGGAGATTCTACTAGCTGGAGATACTACTAGCTGGAGATTCTACTAGCTGGAGATGCTACTAGCAGGAGACACTACTAGCATGAGATTCTACTAGCTGGAGATTCTACTAACTGGAGATTCTACTAGCTAAAGATGCTATTAGCAGGCGATGCTACTCGATGGAGATCTTACCGGCTGGAGGTGCTACTAGCATGAGATGCAACATGCTGGAGATGCTACTGGCTGGCAGTTACGTAGTTTTCGACATCATTTCATTTAGAGCCGTCCATTTCCAATGAAATAATGTTTTCAATCTGTCCAATCTGACCAATAAAATTTAGATATTGCAATTCTTTTAATTAAAAGACATTTGGTTTTATAGTGGTAAGCCGACATTTGGTTTTATAGTGGTAAGCCGACTCTACATGCTTGTTGCCTGCACAGCTAAATTAGAGATTGCCTTCCCGTTATTCTTTGATAGATTTTGGTGCGTGGTACCTGTAAAAACCTGTACTTACCTTAGAGGTACCAGCCATCCATGCTCAAGAAGAGCCAAAGTTCTACCCCAGCCCTAAACGATAGTGATGGAGTGGTAGTACAGTACAGCCTGCCGTGCTGATTGTGACCTCTGCTAGGCCGGTAGTGACCCCTGTTGTACCGACAGGCACCATACCGAGCCACCTCAAGATAGCCAAGGAACCCAAAAGCAGCCTGAGGATCTTTGCTACCTCTAATACCGGAAGTACCCTTTTTGGAGTGACGTTATAATCGACTTCAGGTTAGGTATAGCCTCAGGACCCCTGGGAGACTTTTGATTAGACAATGGAGAAACGACTTTGCCTTTTAGCCACTTGGCATCATTATTCATTTATTATTTATATTCATGTTTGAATTGGACAATTTACTTCCTGTCAATGTATTACTGTATGTAATATGCAAATAACTTGCTGCTATCCAGCCTATATAAGGGCTGGAGATACTCATTGCATTCATTCATGTACTGCCACCACTCTAGAGGATTGCCTCCCTAGAGCTGGTGAAATGCGAATAAAGCCGCTTTGCAAGCTATCACACTGTGTAGCTTATCTGAGCTGTGGGCTCTGTGTTCCCCTACTGATGTGGTGTTAAGAGATCACAAGTCGTCACTGACTCAACTGGCAGAGTCCCCTCTGCAGAAAGGTAAAATACTTGAGATCAGTGGTGTTTTGTGAAAACCAGACTGGAATCCGCTACATTACTACATTGCCACCACTAAGGATATATATTGCATTGTTTATAATTTATTTAACTTCTAAAGAACACAAATTGATACCTTTTAATGAAGTATTCACTTTCTTTAATCAATACCTGTAACATAAATGTTTGTTAGAGAAAGACATGCGTTTTTTCTTCATGTGAAATCAATCAAATCATTCGAGATTAAAATTTGACAAACAGAATTCAGACAAAAAAATTATATTCATCAGAAGAAACAACATTTTTTTGAACAAAATCAATCAGACCAATAAGTGACTGACTGCAATTTACATTACTTGAATTAATAAACTCTAACTTCATTTACAATGTCTGGTTGATGCTGCAGGTGAAACTGTTTGCCAGTTTTAAAAAACGGTTTATGCAAAATCATAATAAGCAAACCCAGTATTAAGCAAAAGCGAAATTGCTCATGTGGATATGTGAGCAAGGGTAAATTTTTTTAGATTCTGATCAACAAACCACTTACTGAGACAATAAAATAAATGCTATTTTGACAGCAAAGACTTCTGGTGAGCTATAATTACAAGCAGTAAGGTCTATGTGAGCATTAACCAAAGACGAAGCTTTGTTTTTGTTTAGTTGACATTGACATTGGTGGGTATGTGTGTAGTTCTGCAGTCATCAATAGTCATATGACTTGGTCATAACGGACAGTTAGCTGGGTTATTGATGTCTATGCTCATCTAGTTCTAACCTGCTGTATCTATCTCTCAGCAGCAGCAGTAGAGGAAGTGTGATACAACATCCACCTACATAGATCCATGTCATCCATGCTATGTCTTAAATAATAAAATATAAATTAGAAGTATTTATTTAGCCTAAAAATGTGAGATAAAAAAATTCTGTCCATGTTGAAAAATACGACCTCTAATGGCAACAAATCAAAGGTCATGATATTCTGATTATAAGGGGGAAAACTCCTCAATACAAGGAGGTAAAGTAGATAGCTGCACATCATCAACTCCTTTTAAAATCTAATAAACGTCCATTTGAGGCATTTTATTCCATACTTTTTAAAGAATTTTAGTGATGCGACAACTTTTGACTATCCATTGCAGTGATGTCACTTGTGAGCTCTAAATCGTACTGTACAATACTAACTTACTCTCTGAGAGGGATGGGATCAGCAGAAGTGCATAAAATGTCCCTGATATAGTCCAGTTTCCAATCATTAACAAGGTACTAGACATCCCCTCGTACACAGGATATGCATATTCACAGGCTAGCTCTGAGTAAATGGGGTATATAGATTTTGTACAAATAGGTGCGCCTACCACAAGAATGTAGAGCACAGCTAAAAATAAAAGTCCACAAATAAAATTTATATCTCTATACAAGTCAATAAGATTATAAATTTTTAAATGTTTGCAAAGTAACACCAATTTTGCAAAGTCATTACCAACTTACCAACTAGTATATCTGGTGGAACATAGATATATTCCATCTGTACGCAAACGAGTACCGACATCAACACTACTGAGGTTATAGAAAACCCTTTCAAGAATAATTTAGTCTTCCTTCGAAAGTACAGAAGATCAGCGAGCATTGAGACAAGGAGGAGACAACAACAAGTCATTATGGTAGCGCAAGTCCCCATCCAAGCTGCTGCAACCTGCGGACAACAATGTATATAAAATTACAATGATATTATTTGCTCCAAATGCATATATAATTTCAACAAATCAATAAAGTCAAGAGAATCTATTTATAAACACAGTAAGATGGTGCTCTGGCACAAAAATCTTACAGCACTACAATAGATGCAAGAAACAAATATATTTGGTAGCCTCGCTGATGCCTAGAGGCCTGAAGGCTACAGATATTAGAGGCAGCCATGACACAGCTGGACCATTTGATGTGTTGAAGGCGGTTATCAGCATCCAGTACTGTCGATTCCTGAAAATAATTGTTAAAAAAGAATAAATAAATTACTTTATAAGTTTCTTCAGTCCTGGTATGAAATCTTCACGTTTCTTAGTCTGAGACACACTGGGTTGAGTTGGAGGGGTGGCAAGAAAGTAAGCTTTAGTTAGAATCAATCCAAGAGCTGACAACCCCAAGACTGTAATAATAGCAAACCTGTGTTTGGGAAATTCCAAGTAACAATAGCAGTACTTACTTGCCATAAGTAAGCAGTAATGGATAGACTTGAATTTGATTGGTCAATAATGCAAAGACAACAAACGCTGATCAATCAAGCATATCAAATGGGTGCAATTGCTTGCCAGTTAGCATAGCAATTGCTGGTAAGACCTAGAGGTTGTCTTCACTTACTAAAGAATCCCACATGCTCCAGTCCCTCTGTTACGTCTTCTATGTATTCTAAAATGCAAGTATTTTTTATATGTGTATTCTGCTTACAAACAAAACAAAAATTTTTTGCAACTTAACTTTTGATAACTCTTTGATATATATTTGTTTGCTCTTCATGGTGTATAAAATAGAGATATATTTAAAATAATATGTTACAACAATCAGTTTCTATACTATCTGTAGTTAAATTATTTTTGTTCATTACATCTTCCGCTGTAATATTCACTCCTATTATGTATGGCCCTGTAAATGTAATGTAGATTATGTAGGTAAGACTATCTACATGTGTCTAAATACATAAACATGAAAAACGCCTGCCTGTGCATCTCTATAATTCCACTTAAATAGATACCTAAACAACTACAAAGAAAGAAAAAAAAACTGCTGTTAAAGCATTTTATTGGACTGATTTGATGTTTGGCCGGGGTTCCAGTTTGCCATTTTGTTCTCAAGGACGAGTAAGTAAATTTCATTTTTTTAATAATGTATGTGGAGACAAATCACAGGAAGCTATAAGTCATAAGTAATTAAGCAATTCCATGTTAATTTATTGCTAACATTATTTTCTTTCAGTATTCATAGATTGCTAAATTCTGTTATAATATGCTTTTGCAAGTTGATTGTCCCATTAGTGACTGCAATGTGCTAGCCTATGATCTTTCTGTGCCTAATGTTTAAACTGAGGGAGGGGGAGAGAGAGGGAGGGGGAGAGAGGGAGAGAGGGAAGGAGAGAGGGAGAGAGAGGGAGAGAGAGAGAGAAAGAGGGAGAGAGGGAGAGAGAGAGAGGGAGGGAGGGAGGGAGAGAGGGAGGGAGAGGGAAGGGAGGGGGAGAGAGTGAGAAATAGAGAGAGGAAGGGGAGAGAGAGTGAGAAAGAGAGAGGAAGGGGAGAGAGAGGGAGAAAGAGAGAGAGGAAGGGGGAAGAGCGGGAGAAAGAGAGAGAGAGGAAGAGGGGAGAGAGAGCGAAGAATAGCTGTTCACGGGAGAAAGGCGAGGTGGGAAAAGAGCTGGACAAGAACAAAATGAGTCAATGGTTAATCCTACTAGTCTGAGTATATTACAACAAAAGGAACAAAAATCAATTGGATTATGAAAAACAAGCTTCCAATTGTTAAATGATTTATGTAATTTGAAAAAAATTATATTTTTATTGTTATTACAAATGATATAATTTGCACAAATTGAAAACAAAGTATTCTGCCTCTAGGCCTTTCAGCTGTCCAAATACTATAAAGCAGACAGATGAATATGCAGACAAGTGAACTGATTGTATTTCTTTTAATATAGAGTGGACCAAAGATCTGTCTGTCAGGTTGTTACTTTCTGTAAGCAAAGGTTATTTATGGAATAATAATGCTGTGAAACTTGGCAGTTACAAAAAGTATATATTAGTTATTGATGGCTCAACTGACAAGGTAACAACCAATTTTACTCTTACCAACGACAAATCCAAGAGCGAATCCTAAACTGACGCTTAAAATGGAGATGGGCATGGCCGTAGTTCTTTGAGAAACAGGAAACCATGTGACTGAGAGAAGTGAAGCTAGAACAGCAGTAACCATTTGCCCTACACCATTAAATATAGATCCAACAACCAATAACCTGTAACATAGCGCATTAACGCGGATTGTATTATTTTGTAGAAGATTTCATTAGATTGTGTTACATTGGCGTAAACTGCTCACTGCTGCTTTGGTAGTTGTCCTCCATTTGGAAGGCAACTCTTTGTTCACAGTTTTGGCAAGGCGCCAAAGAAGCTATTGGTCTGCCAATCATTCACTAATTTTGCAGCTAGTAACTTAATTATTTGATTTGGTAGCTTTTTTGTTCATAATCATTGTGGCTGAAACTACCTAAAAATTTTGGTTTATTGTTTTAATGAATGCTGTAAATAAATCAATTTAACATAATTTGAAAATGAAATATCAAATATAAAAACTGGTTGCTTGATGGTGAAACGCTTTACCAATAAGAAAGCGAGTCAGGAGTTGCTTAGTTAGCGCAAGAGATAATTTAGGACTAGCCAGAGTTATTGGTGAGTAATATTAGAGAAGAATGGAGTAGCTTATACAGTATGATTAATGGTGGCACCAGTACCTAATTGTGTCATCTCAAACTGCAGTTGCCAACTAAGTATGAGTCAAAATGGAAAGTTATTGGTTTCAATTTTTGATGTATTTAGTAAATTTCAACAAAAAAACTCAATAAAGCATGTGCCAGCGCATTGTCTTGTGTCTTATACCAAATTGACTGTGGAGGAAGGGAGAAAGGAAGAAAGGGAGACAGAGAGGGATGGAAAGGCTAGGGTAGGCAGGGCTGGAACAGGGCAGAAGGTTAGAAGTAATGTTTGGCAAGGGAAGAGCAATATGGGGTGGGGTGGGGAAGGTAGAACAAAATAGAGAACAGCGAAGTGGGAAATGAACGGATGGGCATAATTGAATATAAAGGAGTAATAATGCTCACCGGATTATAAAAAAATTAAGCGCATTTACCACAACAAATTAAATATTGTAGTATATTTTGGTCTGTTCATCACAAAAAGCTACTAATTTCAAGTACTCTACCTCTCTCCAGAGGGTACACCACTGGTATGGTCGTTGCCACTTGATCAATGGACTCTAAAGGCTACACAATCGATCTTGAATTTCGTGCGTTATTGCACAAGAGTTCTGAAAAGTCAACGCATTTTGCTACTTGCAGCTTTGTTGTTTTGCAAACTTTTAACATGTTTAAATTATGCGGTGTGCTTTGTCCAGTTGGTCGTGCAATATTGATTGTGATTGGCTAAAGCGGTCAAGAGTGATTTTGATCCAACCGCTAGAACAAAAACTCATGTAATAAGATGAAATACCGTCACAGTTTAATGCCTGTGGTCACGCGTGAAGCTAGGGAGGCGGTGGCACCGTCATTTTTTAACTTACCAAATCAGCCGGATACACAATGATTGCTATCATTACGGTTGAAGTACATACTCCGGCGAAATATTTTTTATTTTCTCACAAAACTGCTAATCGTTAAAATTTCCATGGGCAAAAAAAAGAAAACTTTTAGATCTACTAGGATAAATAATAAAAATGTCACAAAACATCTTGCTTTAGGTATTTTTAATAACCTGATTAACTGATCGTGATATATTTTGGCGGTGTAGCTCTATAGTTCACATATAAATAAATAGCTTTGTTAATGAAATAAATAAAACCGCGAAATCTAGTAACAAATAATTGTTTACTGTTGTTATAATTAGTATTTTAGAGAATCTAAAATACTATTGTTCTGCCTGTTTTTATTTTTTTTTTTTTTCTTCTTTCGCGGCGAACTTGACCGAACTCGTGCCACCTTTTCTCAAGAACCGTAGTACATAGAGCTACAAAAAATTTTGCGACACGATCGTGAGGCATTGGGACAAAAAATAAGTTAGTTATGAAGTTACAGAACATTCCAGAGCATCGCAATCCAGGTGCGAAAACAGGTAAAAAATCGTTTTCGAAAGCATCAAATTGGCTGAAAAAACGTAGACCCGATTGACGAAAAAATACCAAATTCTGAAAGCTGGTGCATTTTGCTAACCTACTGATTCGACATCATGACACGACGTTAAAAAACTGTTCGGAAGCGGCCATCTTGGATTTTTGTGAAAATCACAGTTTTCAGCATAAAACAGCTTCCCGTTAGAGAACCAACAGGCCGAATTAGCTGAAATTTGCAACAAACATGTGCCATAGTGTAGCGATGTACCATTTTGAACTTCAAAGCGATCGCACAAAACCGTTTCAAGTTTTTACATTTTCAAACTTGAAAATCTGAACAAAAACAGCACTTTTCAATGCTTTCCGAGACCAGAATGGAACTAGTCAGCGACAAATAACTTATTAGGCAGCATAGCCCAATGCTTGAACTTTCCAAAAGTAGAGACCTCAAGTTTCTCGCAATACCGCCAGCACAGCTATTCCATTTTCAAAAGAGGTCTTCCAAACGGAAAAAGGACCGTAACTCGGGGACAGTTACTCCGATTTGCGTAATTTTTGCGTGGTTGCGATCGCATTATCACAGTCTTTCAGATAAACATTCATCAAGTTTGTGATCTTTGGTGAAAGAGTCAAAGCCCACACGGTTTTCAATGTGTGACAAAACTGTTCGTTAATTACTGTTTGCACCGCGAAAAAATTTTTCTCCTCCAAAACTTTAGCACAAACAGTATTCAGGTGACAAATTGAACAAATCTGAAAAAAATTAAAAATATTCGATAAGTATTTTGCGATGTCCGAACCCAAAATATTTTTTTGTATGTAGGCCATACCACCTTCGTTTTTATCTTAGGCTGTTTATTAATCACGTTCAACATTGCTAGATGGCTAAATGGTTAACATTGCGACCTGCTGTTTACAGGTTTCGGGTTCGATTCCCAGGTAGGGATTTATTTTTGGCATAAAAAAACTATTGTCAGAACGGAGGGGCCAAGTTAGCATGACTATATACAGTAACGGGAGTGCATGTTGTATTGGCAGTTGTGAAATGTGTGCTTGTCTGGCCATAGCACAAAAAAGCATCTGGGCACTTGAAAAAGCTGCTTTTTGTAAAAAAGTTAACGCAAAACAATCGGCAGTTTGGACTATCCTAGATTGTGCATCAACAATATGTCTCTATAGCTCGATGGCGAAGTTTGACACCTGTTGTTTCAAGAGTCCAGGGACGATTCTCAGTGGTGGAAGTTTTTTTCACGTAAAAAATCTTTGCAAGTACAATTTTACTACTAACTATAAGGTTTAAGAATATTGACTGTGTTAATATTGTCCCGTTCCAGTGAGTGGTTGATGGAGTAGTTGGTGGAGTGTGTGACTCAATGCAGCAAGGTCAGGTGTTCAATTCTCACCTATGATTATCAATGCTTCTCTAAAATACTCTCGTTTTTGCTCGCAAACACAAATCAATATCTAGTTAATAGATACTACACTAAAAAAGTTTTATATGCACGGTAAGTTTCAATTTCATATCATCATGCAATCATGTAACCTGCTAACGGGTCTTGTATAATAATGGCGTGCTTTTTCAACAATAGAGCTCCATATCCAATGATATAGGGTACAGGGGGTATCCGGTTACATTATCCAATGGTAAGGCTGGTTGAAGTTGGGTGTTTTTGTATAAGCATAGCGTTACGCTTCCGTCAACTTAGTAGGTTACAACATGGCGGCTCCACGCCCCCTGCGCTTCCACCTGCTCGCTTCAGACACCATTCCATCTTATTCCGTGTAAAAACTACTAACAAGACCGCGGCTAACTAGCTACGTTACTGCTATTGGTTATTACCTCAGCTAAGATAATATAACTCCTCAACGCAACGTAGTTCAATGCACAGAACTTGCCTTCGTGTAGCACCTAACTTTTAGCGCGTTAAAATTGTACAAAGCATAACGCATGAAATCTGCGATCGTGTTGCCAGGCTTTAACAACTACTGCAGTAGTAATATATGAGCAGATCTCCCTACCAAGTGTTTTTTTGTGGATGAGTGCTAGAGGGTTATGCAATGGGTTACGACGTTGGATGGATTCGCCGAGTTTATATTGTATTTTACTTGAGGGGGATTTGAGTGGCATTTGAGTGGCATTTAAGTGGCATTTGAGTTTTGATTATTTTTGTTACTTAACTTGAACTTATATGACATATAGATTTTGAATGTATGGCATTTAAGTTTTGATAATTTCTTTACATAACTCGAACTCATATAGCATCTTGAGACAGAGGAGAGAGGAGATGTATCTACCTTGAATAAATACATTGATTAAAAGTGAATCAATGTATGATTATATACGTTTATTACATAATAAGTAGGGGCAAAATCTCCTCATATAATATAGCTAGATACATAATTCGAACTCATATATACATTGAATGTTATAAAATATATTGGATGATGAAGCTAAATATTCATCTATTTGTTATCGATATTTATAAGGATGATGAATGATTTTTTGTATTATATATATATATATAGTTATAGTTATACAAGTCTATTATGAAGGTTTTTATTTAAGCCAAAGTAGGTTTGGTAGATACTCCATCAGAACACACTCGTCTTTTAGCATAAAAATATGTGAGTCCTCGCTTTATTTGACTGTATGTCAACATTTTTTGATCCTTTACTATAAATCCTCGATTTTTACCCATAAACGACTTTTTTGTGTTCAATACATTTAGATAACTGTCTTTATTCAATTGATTAATTCGTTTGTTCAAACCTTTTGAGCTAAACTTGTTTCCTTTTTCTCCCCAGCAGTAATAGGATTTAGAGTTAAGTGCAACAATTCCATCTCCGGTAAATTCCTCTTTAAACAACCCAGGTGTTCTTTTTCCGTGTTTTAGTACTTTTTCACAACAGTCTTGCATACACCATTCTAAACCCATTGTTTTGGTTCTTAAAAACTCATCCCTATGTTTGTCACAGTATGGGCGTGGAAACCAATCACCATATTCATTGTAAAACTCTTTTTTCATACTTGGTTTTACCAGTGCTTCTAATGTTCCGCTCAACGCCATGTATGCGCTATCTGTATCCATTTCAACATATTGGAAATCACTTCTGTCAATATATCTATAAATAAAAAGATTGTTTCGATTTCAAATTATTTGGAAGTTTTTACTTAATTATACATAATAACTGTTGGGAATTAAGTTTTACTTACTTATCCATAAAGTCGTAGTAAAACTGTAGCATCCTCAGTTTAGCATACTGTAGCACGGAAAAGCCCAAGTGTACTGGAACGTTCATAGTTAGCTGAAAATGATGGTGATACTGATTAGCAAAGTAAACTTGGAGAATATAAATTTTGAATTGCAAAATAATTGTTTTTAAAACTTACTAGTCGTTTACAGGTTACGATTTCATAAAAATCATCTGCTATCTCTTCCATGGAGATGAATTTGTTCCCTCTGATACGAAATGAAGCTTTTCTCGCACCTTCGATGAACTTGATGGTGGTGTGTTTTTCTTTATCAGTGATTGTTTTTCCATAAGCAGCATTTCCTACCAACTTGCTAGTAGTAGCGAGTAATTCTTGATTAGGATCTACATCCCCCATTCGCCTAGCGTCTGAAACCGATGTTCCAAAAGCTTCAAAAGCTTTTCTAGGAATATATTCTATTAGCTGATAAACTTTGGTGACTTTCAATCCTTGTTTCAAGTACCATTTTAACAAAGGACTCATTAGCAATATCTTATCTCCGTACATACTTCCAACTAATGAGCGTTGAGGAGTCTTTAAAAACCCTTCGGCTTCAGCAAAGACTTTCATTTCTTCACTCAAGTGTTCTCTGGTTAACATCGTATTTTTAAAAATCGGGGGCATTTCGGAGAACTTTTCTTCCTCTTCCTCAGGAACTTCGATGTCACATTCAACAAATCCGAAGAATTCCTCTGATTGAACTCTCGACAACACTTCTTCTTGATTTAGTTTTTTTTCAAGTATTTTAGGGTAGAAAGAATCGTAAAACGTGTTGACAAATTTTTGTAAATTTGTATGAGTTTTTACACGTTTCATCCACTCACACTCCCAAATCGAGATTACGGTGTAACCTAGCGCTCGAAGATATTCTTCATTTTCCATCGTAGTTTTAAACAGATTTGCTTTTGATTTTCTTCCACTAGCTTGAAGCTCTTGTTCTTTAGCATTGTTATAAGAGCAGTTGTGTCCATGCCAAAAACACCCGTGGAATTGAAAGACATGACGATTTTCAACACAGAATCCATCAACTGGTAATCCTCGCTGTCCAAGAGCAACTTCTCCTCCATTGAGCTGATGCTTGATATTAATTTTTTTTGAAAACATTTGGAACTGTAACCAACTATGAGCTACCTTGCTAAATTTTACTGGATCAGCAACAAAAGAGTTTTCGATTTTTCTTCTTCGATGATAACCAGTAGGCATTGATTGCATCATACACCATAAGTAGAGCGCATTTGCATCAACTCCATAGATTCTATCACAAACTTTTGCTTCTTTTCCCAACCAATGTTCTCTAATTTTAGTTATACCTTTTTCGTGATATCTATGCATCACTAGACTTGGTCCACCAACTATGTTTTTCTTTATTAGAGGATAAAGTTCTGCATTGCTGTTGTCAATCAGACAAATTGGGAGAGTCTGTCGAAACGAGTTACCAAGTTCATGGAAATCCAAGTGTGTAGAGAGGTATGGAGGAGGTGGTTGAGGAGCTTTGTTGAACATCCATCGAATCGCTAATCCTGGTAAAGATATACCGTCTTTTAACATATCAATCCCATGCTCTCTGTAGATCGATCTTTGTCTTTCCAACGCTTGAACAAATGGTTTTACATCCAAGTTGTTGTACCATTTTAAAAAATCCCTCATTGTCCTCATGTTGTTATCTTTCCATGCTTCTTGACAAATCATGTACTCTTCTTCACTGATGTTTTTTTGTTTTAAAGAACTGTAAAAAGCTTCTCTTGGAGGTAGATGTTCTTGATTAAGTTGTTCCAAGTCTTTCATCCATTCATAAGGAAAAAATCCTTTTCCGGCTTCACATTTGTATGCTTTGAGATACATTTCATAGCTATATCCAGGAGCGATGAAGTTTGTACAATCTAAGAACAAAAAAGATCCTATTCCGATAACAGGCATCTTGTTTCCTTTTTTTATAACAAAATCAAAATCTTTGCCGGAGACATCTTTCAATTTTTGAAGCAGTTTTCCTTTCATCACATTGACATCATAAGTCTGTGAATTGAATCCTAGAATAGGTAGTTTTTTCATATAGCTATACAAATCATCCAGAACTTTTTCAGCTCCTGTTCTCTGTCTGAAACGATTTTGTTCATAATCAGTACGAAACTTTTCTTCAGCTTTTTCCAGTCGTTGTAATTCACCTTCTATCTGTTTTATGATTTGTGAAAATTGTTTTTCCAATCGGCTATATGATTCTTCACTAATATCTTCCAAGTATTCAATGAACTTTTCAACACATTCATCATCATCCCCGTTATTGACAATACAACGTGGGTTGTTGAAGCCTGGTACATTTGAACAAATCGAAATACTTAAAAGTTGATGCTCGTTAGTGTAAATGGTTATGTCTGTATCTCGATCTTTTTCGCAATTAGGTAACAAACACTCTATATCGAATGTTGCAAAAAACGGAAAGTATCTCAAGGAATCATCTGACCCGATATCTATCCCGAATTGAATCTTCAGTTTGTCGAATATTGTAGCAGTAGGTTTGTATTGCCCTGCAGAAAACTCCAGATTTGTTGCCTCTGAGATTGAACATCTGTGTCTTTTCAGATTCCCCAATCTGTCATAACAAGTAGAACACGTTGGACATCTGTAGGCTTTGACATATCCATCCAAGTTTGTAATAAGACTGAAGTGATCGATATAAAGATCCAAATATAGATTCTCCTTATAACTGGAGTTTGAATTCCAAATAACTGTTGAAGTTGCATCATCATTTAAAGAAAACACTGTTATCTTCAGTTGAAATGCTTGCTCCAAAAGCAATAAATCACCTTCTGTTACTCCTTTTCCATCACACTTCTTAGCACTATCGCCATAGATGAAACTATGATATTGTTGTTGGTACTCCTTCACCTCCTTAATTATCGGATCTTTTGCAAATCCACCGTTTTTTTGTAGTTTTTTGTGTAAAGCTAGACATCTAAAAAAACAAAGATTGTCGGTAATTCGTATTCCTTTTGTGTTTTTTAACATGGTTCGTATGTGTCTGTTGTTAATGAGGTGAGAGGGTAAATGCTCTGGTGGTGATCCAACTTTTCCCATTCCAAGTAGTTTGTAGAAATAAAACGAAATGTTTGTGATTAACATCAATCTCCAAGTTGTATTTGGTCTCCGTCTCAAACTATTTGTACGATGATCAGTCTCCATAACATCAACAAAAAAGTCATCAAGATCTCCTTCAGTTTCAATCAGTTTAGCTTTTGGATATACAGTAGCATTGTTTGATGATGAGTGAAAGTATCGGATTTCACCATCATTTTTATTTTCTAGTATACAACCTACGCTACAGTTGACTTTTGCTCTTGAGCTCAATTGTCTCCAAACTTTTTTTAGCAATTCTAACACTCTTGAATCATGATAGTCATTTTGGTAGGCATCAGCTTGGTCTCTTGGAATCCCATCCCAAAGTCTTACATTTAAAAGTTCTATGACTTTTCCAGCTCTATGTTTCGTTTTCATAGCTCCCCAATATCTAGCTATCAAATCATCCCATTCTTCATCTTGAAAAGTTGGAGCTATGCTATCATCAACAATACCTAGGGTTGATAGTCGGGTAGGTCTTTCAAAATTTAAATCTTCCATTTCTTGTTCTTCTTGTTCTTCCTCTTGTGCTTCTTCTTCCTCTTCTTCTTCTTCTTCTTCTTCTTCTTCTTCTTCTTCTTCTTCTTCATTTTCTATCATTGGATCATTCTCATTTTCTTCAACTATCTCCTCCGCAACCGGTTCTATATCTTGAGCTATTATGTTAGTCTTTGATGATGAAGGTTCAGTACCAAACCCTGTTTGATTGATTGTTTCATCAGGTAAACGAAAACAAATGAGATTTTCTTCTAACCATTTCCAATTAGGAGAAATTTCAGAGGTATTTTCTTCTACATTCGCCTCCCGATAATTTAAACTTTGTCTACAATAGAAATGTTAACACATAATAGTTGTTCTATAAAACATTCACATACATTTTGTATGAAATGTAACACAAGAAAAAATGACTTAAACACTATTATCAATTAATTTTTAAAATGGGATTGGGAAAAAATGTCTCAAACATTAACATTATTATTAGTTAGGTTTTTAAAAACTTACTGTGTACTATGAGATGAATTCTCAACTCCCTCTTTTACATTCATTCTCTGATATTCTGAGTCCTGTCTACAATAAAGAGATAACGCATTTTTTTGCTGATTCATGAGTTAACTCTAAAAAACCAGCAAAAAGAATTATTCTACTAACATTATTAATTTATGATTTTAAAAACTTACTGCATATCAAAGACTATCGTACTCGTACTTTCAGTAGTTGCTGAAACTTGAGAAGTTGAAGGTGTGTCTTGAAAAGCATTTTCAAGTTCCATCTCCATTTTATTTTCATATTCAGCGTTATATTCGTCATTCATGTATTCATTATCAGCATTTGAAAAACTGATATCATTTTGATTTTTCATGAGCCATTCCCATTCCTTATGTATGTCTACATCAGCATCCTCCTCTTCTGTTTCCATAGTACTATAATAACAATAAAATCATTACTTTTAATAGAAGTAACAATAGCACATAAAAGGGTAAGTTAAATGTCTCAGCTAATAAATTTTACCTTGTGAATAAAACTCCTAGTAGTCAGTTGGTATATTATATAGTAGATGTCGAGTCTTCAGTTACTGTTGTTAGAACGAGTGATTTAAGTAAACAAAATAATTAAGTGAGATATTGAGTCAGATAATTAAGTCTTAAATTCAATGAAAAACTTTCAAATTCACTCAGAAAAACTTTTAATAGTTAGTGGATGTAGTAGTAGATGTTGCTCCTCCGATTGCTGTTGTAGAACTGGATGCTTTCTGTGTGAAAACAGTGGCTCTTAAATAGCTAAAGTTGCACTGATTGAACTCTATGAATACCAATCTTCTTTATAATATAACTATGAACCAGCAATTCTTCCACGCGAAAACCAATGCTTTCGCGGGAATAAACAACTTATTTTCACGCGAATGGAAACCGTTGCTTTCGCGGGAATGAATATTTTATTTTCACGCGAATGGAAACAATTGTTTTCGCGGGAATAGAAATTTTATTTTCACGCGAATACAAATCGTTGTTTTCGCGGGAATAAATAATTTATTTTCACGCGAATGGAAACCGTTGCTTTCGCGGGAATGAATATTTTATTTTCACGCGAATGGAAACCATTGCTTTCGCGGGAATAGAACTTTTATTTTCACGTGAATGGAAACCGTTGCTTTCGCGGGAATAAATATTTTATTTTCACGCGAATGGAAATCGTTGCTTTCGCGGGAATGAATATTTTATTTTCACGCGAATGGAAACCGTTGCTTTCGCGGGAATGAACATTTTATTTTCAGGCAAATACAAACCGTTGCTTTCGCGGGAATAAATAATTTATTTTCAGGCGAATACAAACCATTGCTTTCGCGGGAATAAATATTTTATTTTCACGCGAATGGAAACCGTTGCTTTCGCGGGAATAAATGTTTTATTTTCACGCGAATGGAAACCATTGTTTTCGCGGGAATAGAAATTTTATTTTCACGCGAATACAAATCGTTGTTTTCGCGGGAATAAATAATTTATTTCCACGCGAATGGAAACCGTTGCTTTCGCGGGAATGAATATTTTATTTTCACGCGAATGGAAACCATTGCTTTCGCGGGAATAGAACTTTTATTTTCACGCGAATGGAAACCGTTGCTTTCGCGGGAATAAATATTTTATTTTCACGCGAATGGAAATCGTTGCTTTCGCGGGAATGAATATTTTATTTTCACGCGAATGGAAAACGTTGCTTTCGCGGGAATAAATAATTTATTTTTCACGCGAATGGAAACCATTGCTTTCGTGGAAATTCATGTTTGTATTCGTGTGAAAATAAAATTTGTATTCCCGCGAAAGCAACGGTTTCCATTCGCGTGAAAATAAATTATTTATTCCCGCGAAAGCAATGGTTTGTATTCAAGTGAAAATAAAATTTCTGTTCCCGCGAAAACAATGGTTTCCATTTGCGTGAAAATAAAATATTCATTCCCGCGAAAGCAACGGTTTCCATTCGCGTGAAAATAAATTATTTATTCCCGCGAAAGCAATGGTTTGTATTCAAGTGAAAATAAAATTTCTGTTCCCGCGAAAACAATGGTTTCCATTCGCGTGAAAATAAAATATTCATTCCCGCGAAAGCAACGGTTTCCATTCGCGTGAAAATAAGTTGTTTATTCCCGCGAAAGCATTGGTTTTCGCGTGGAAGAATTGCTGGTTCATAGTTATATTATAAAGAAGATTGGTATTCATAGAGTTCAATCAGTGCAACTTTAGCTATTTAAGAGCCACTGTTTTCACACAGAAAGCATCCAGTTCTACAACAGCGATCGGAGAAGCAACATCTACTACACCTTCCATTGCAACTACTAGGAGCTTTCTCTTTATAAAAGGTAAAATTTAAAAAATTTGTAATTCTCTATCTAGCAAAAATCAAGATTAGTTTAACTATAATGTAAAGTATGAAATAAATAATCTTTGTCCTACATGAAAAGCTTAATTATACATTATTTCTTTCTTTTTTAGAATACTATGGAGGACTTTTCTGCTTCTTACATGGATTTAAAACCAATCGAAAACAAACAAAAAACACTCAAAACATCCACCAAAAGAAAAAACTCTAACTCTGTTACAAAAGAAACAACAATAAAGAGACGAGCTCTTCCAAAACTGGTTTTACCCTCAACATCAAACACTATGGAACAAAAAGAATTGCTCACTGATGCTGAAAGGGCTCTCAAGATGGCCAAATCTCTCAAAAAATGGAAGGCATGTGATTTGAAAAAGATTGGAGGGTTTCTTACACTAGCATCACTCCCTGCTCCATCAGTTTTGCAAATAGTTTCTATTGAACAGAATACTGGCGCATACGGAAATTACTACATTCTCACCTATCTTGATAATTCATCTGGAACGAATTTTCAGAAAGTCGTTTGCCCTAGTAGAGTAGTTGAAAGCTTCAATGTTGATAACTACCCATTACCTTTCAACATTTTGTACTTGGGTGAGATGGAAAACTCAAAAAAACCAGAGACCACTTACTACAATGTCAAACGTATCAGCACAAAACGCTTAACCACAATGGAAGCTACCGCTGAAGCTGAAAAACTGAGAAAAATGAGTGAAGAAGAACTCAAACTCGCTTACGACATTGAGTATCTCAGCAATTTCAAAGAATGTTCAATTTTTGCTTACATCGAAGTTGTAGAAAGATTCATTCCTTTCCGATTCAATGGAGAAGAATCC
The DNA here is from genome assembly GCA_945261195.1 of Cryptosula pallasiana. Classification (NCBI taxonomy): domain Eukaryota; kingdom Metazoa; phylum Bryozoa; class Gymnolaemata; order Cheilostomatida; family Cryptosulidae; genus Cryptosula; species Cryptosula pallasiana. The sequence goes on from OX183135.1 coordinate 8,479,829, forward strand.
ATTGTAAACTGCATTCGTTATGTCACTGAAAAAGATGGAAAAAGAGAGACGAGAACACTTTTACTACCAGTCAGATACAACGAGGAAGCTAAAAGATGTGCACCTGGTGTGATGATTTACAAAGGGAAAAAACAAAGTAAGAATGGAAATCCTATTCCATACCACAATGTTGTCTTCATTTCTTCAACCAACGCTAGTGATTGGGAGCAATATTGCACACAAACAAATTCCAATAAGGAGCTAACAACAACAAAGAATGAGGATGAAGTTCTTAAGGAATTCCTAGAAAATGAATTACAAGATTTTGATGAACAGCTTGGTGTTGATGGTATGTAAACTCAATATCGAATGCTGACAACATGTAGTCTCAAGCAGATAAAACGAACTATAGTGCTTTGTATTATGCAAAATTTACTGTAAAATTTTAATCATCTAAAGGGTTAATTTGATGATTTTCTCAAAATTTAAGAAAAAAGCTTATGTATTGATTGTCATTACAAGTTGTAGTGTTTTGTATTATTTAATATTTACTGACTCTAGCTATATTGTATGAGATTTTCCCTACTTATTACACAATAAATGTATATATCCACATATTGTTTCATTTTTAATCACTGTATTTATTCAATGTAGATATATCTCCTCTCTCCTCTCTCCTCTTTTCATCTCTCCTCTCTCTCAACATACTCTCTCCTCTACCAAATACCCCTCTCTCCTCTCTTGCAGTTATTTCCCAAATACTGTAGATTTTAACCATCTAGTGTAAATGTAAATATATCCATAAATATGTGCATAATTATCCATATATACATGAATGTATAGAAAAATTAATTGCTAGAAAACTAAAAGATCTCTCTCTCAAGATACCATATGTATGTATGTATGAATGCATTGATTGTCATTACAAGTTGTATTGCTTTGTATAACTTAGTATTTACTGACTCTAGCTATATTATATAGGAAGATTTTCCCTACTTATTATGTAATCAGGTATATAATCATATAATGTTTCATTTTTGATCAATATATTTATTTAATGTAGGTATATCTCCTCTCTCTATGTAGATATAAATATACTAATAAATACGTACATAATTAACCATATATACATGAATGTATAGAAAACTAAAAAATCTCTCTCTCCTCTCTCTCCCTCTCTCCCTCTCTCAAAATATCATATGCGTTCGAGTTATGTAAAAAAATTATCAAAACTTAAATGCCATACATTCAAAATCTAGCTGCCATATGAGTTCAAGTTAAGTAGAAAATAATCAAAACTCAAATGCCACTTAAATGCCGCTCAAATGCCACTCAAATGCCCCTCAAGTAAAATACAATATAAACTCGGCGAATTCATCCAACGCCGTAACCCATTGCATTCACCCCAGATAATTACCCCACAAAAAAACACTTGGTAGGGAGATCTGCTCATATATTACTACTTACTGCAAAGCCAGTGGCTCAGACAAATCAGTCTAGTTGTGGTGTACAGCAACATTTATTACTATTCTGTACAGCTCTAGGAAGGCTATCCTCGTGAGCACAATGGTAAGGCTAGAACAAGTGCCAACGTAAGAGTAAATGCAAAGAGTATATACAAAGTCCAGCCTTTTATGACCTTTTATGACAATGCTTGGGATGGCTGGAGCACAGGTAGCAAGTATTGTCATAACCAATGAAGTCTAGAATACAAGTTACAGTCAATCAAGGTTACAGGAAGTGATTTTGCAAATTACATCCCATCCTACCATAGCAAGTACACAATCTTTTGAATCGCAAAGGTGCTTAATAATAATAGACGCGGTCTACATCCGGAAGTTGTGTTGAGGTGTCTAATAATAAGACCTCTGGCTCCCCATAGCTGGTAGTTTGTAGGTATTCACTCCTTGTGGTCATATAATGGTAGATAAGGGTTCATCATTCTCTTAGGCTAAGGACTAAGTCCTCAGACTAGGCAGCCATCTTGTGTCGGCCCTGGGTCACTCATACTGGAACTGTGAGAGTCAACTCCGGCTCTGCTGGGGGTCTACACTGGCTCTCTGAGGTGGTCAATGCTGTACTGACAGTGTTTATCTTTTCAGTAAGGACAGCCAGTTGCCTGTTGCTTTGCTCACCACAGTAGGCTGTCTCTGAGCCACAGAGACAGCTTCTACTCATGTGGGTGTCTGTAGAGATAGTTCACTACAGACTTTAAGCCATATAAATCTCCCACAATATTGTATCGATTTGGTGGAAGGAACAAGCTTACTTATATAACATTATATTAATTTTGGTCACCAAATTTTACACCTCATGAACTCAAAACAGCTCAAGATGTGAATTACCAAATTTTATTGCTTTAAGAAGTGAATAATGCTCCTTACATAACTAGACAATTTCCAAATTCAGAAATTTTGCAGGATTTTGGTTTACTTGTGCTTTTTTAGCTTGGCTGTATGACATGTACTAAGCCAGTGCAACAACTTTATTTTTTAGGTCTGAAGCAAGTTTATAAACAATTGTAACAAAACCAGATGCCTTTACTATCATTACAAACAGCCTGTAGGTGGCTCGATCTCACAACTTGCTGTACTAAACCACTCAGCAATGGCTGCTCTTCCTCGTGAGGAAACATGCAACTCACCAGTAGCTCTGAGTGAGGAGCAATATATTCCAGATCACACACGTCATCGTTAGAGCAGAGTTAGCCAGAAGGAGATCAACTCTTATTCCTGTAACGTGCAATTTACAAAATGCAAAGTGCTTAACGAAACATCAAAAGTATTTATTATGTTTAGATAGAAGTGAGGATTTACGATGATTATCAGAAACCATTTTCTGTAAAACTCTTACTTTGAAAAAAAATATCCAGGTACTCAAACTCAGCAATCTCTAGTCACTAGACAACATACCAAACCATTCTCCTACCAAACCTATCACGCTATAGTATAACGTTTTAGTTACAATAGAGAATTTTGTAATGTGCTTACCTTTGAGCTCAATCCTGTCCATGGCAGGTAGAGCTAAGGCTACAAATGTAAAACTAGCCACGGTACTAGTTAGACCAATTTTGCTCACTCCCCAACCATAAGCTATCAGCAATGCATCACTAATGGGCATCCATACTACCCAAACCACTGTCTGGTTACACACAGCGAGACAAAACACAAACGATATCCACCATCTTCTTGTATATATCCTTGATTGAAAGTCAGCGCCTGCTTCTTTTGCTTCTGGCAGCTTGGAATAGCTAATAACCTTGTTACTCAAGGAATGTGCCATCAATGGAAAACTTTCATCTTTGTCATCCATTTATACACTTTATTTATCTTCTCTATCACAATCTATAACATTCTAATTAGAGTTTCTAACAGCTAATAAAAGGAACAAATAAAAATAATCTAGTTAATTTGATGCTAAGATCAGTATTCGAGCTGAAAATGAGTCAAAAATATTTATAGATATACCCGACTTACCAGCACCTGCAGGCTTGCTGTAACAAACTTTGTACCTATTTAGGACACACCACTGTATGCAGCAGTTTTTCCTGCATAAATTACAGTGTGACAGGTTTCCAATGATTGGCCAACATCCCTGCTATTTGCTGTATGATTTTACCTTAGGATTGGATTTTATGACACGTCGGTCAACATATAGAGAGTTTAGTTGAGCCATTAATGGAATATAAAGCCTTGGAAATGTAGACTAAGTACCAGCACAAGTCTTGTATATGCAAAATGATTTAGAAATTACATGACTTAGAAAAAGCCTTCGTGTTAGGTAGAAAACTAATCATGAGTGGATACGTAAATGCAGGTTCTTGATAGATTCTAGCACAAACTCTCACCAACATTGCCATGTTTATATTTAATAGAAAGATAATAGACCACATCCTGATTGGACAACAGGTAGGAGGAGCCAAAGCAGTGACAAGTTATCATTGCTTGATTAGATTTGCCAAAATTTTGTTATCCAGATTTGATTGGATAATTGGAGCATGTATATTTGTTTTGAAAAAATCTAACCAATCATTGTATGAAATACTGAAGCAATTTTGCACAATCCAACTAGCTGCAATTTTCCATCTTGTTTATTTTATAATACTGCCCGTAAATAGCTATCTATTTAATATTTAAAACGTTTATTGAGCTCTGATGTTGGCATTGCCAGGTTACCAGAGACTGGAGTGAGCCCAGACAATGCACAGGTCATCAGTATCTGATTGGATGTATTTCTAGCTTTGACACTAGCAATGACCTTGAATGGGTTTGAGCCTCAGCTCCTGTATAACCGCCAGGGCATAAAAGTCAGCTGAAATCTGTGAGCATAAAATTTTAGCTGCGACAAAAACTTAAATGATGAACAAACTCAATTTAGTTTTGTAATGTTAGAGATTAAATTTCAGATCAGACGGTCACTCTATCATACTGCTGTGTGCACTTTCCATCGCAGCTTGCCAGCTTTTATTTCAATATTTTAAGAGTGCCTGTTTAATACAATCATATTTTGATGAATTCATTAATTCCTCTGCGTTTTCTAGTTGACCTTATTTGTTAGAATGGTAAAAATAAAATGAACAATTGCAGTTGCTTTGAGCTACGCATGTTCTCAAAATGAAGCTAAACTGAACCACCAAAGAGAAAACAACTTCTTATCACTAAAAGCTAAACAACTTACGTAACTGAAAGTATCTGTTGCAGGAATTGTTCTCGCTGGATATCGTTGGCAGACAAAGACAGATATTGTGAGCAGCAAGTCTTGTAATATGTTAGTAAAGTTTCTTTTATGACAAATTGTGTAAACTTGTAGGGAAAGACTGTTGAAAAGTGATTGACTTGAACCTAAAATTTTATTTTGAGACTCATATTTGTTTTGAACATATTTCCTAAGTTGTATTTGAACTGTGTGTCATGCAGCCTTCAATTATAACAGCTGATCATTTTAATAAAAAATTTTCTGCTCGAGATCAAAATAATATCGTATTAGTTGGCGCGAGAAAAGCTGGAAGGATGGATGTAAGGAATGAATCCTCTCCACTAATTGACTATACCACAAATAGTCAACTTACCGCTTTATTCAATCTGACAGAGATAAAAGATAAAGGCGTGAAATTTCAGCTAAAGACACACAAAACAGGATGGTGAATATTGTTTGCGTTTTGTCTCTCTTCACTCACCCAAAAAGTCTGTGGGATTGTATGGGTGCCTTTGAGTGACTCATTGCTTATAGCTGGGATGTCAGCAAGGTTGGATTTACTAGTCCGTTGTTGTGTTTGACTTATGTAGTGCTGGCGTTACCAACCATGTACGGCGTGGAACTTAAAGGTAAGTACATCTGTTGTGTTACACTGTAGATTGCAGAAGGTTTTATTGGTGTAACGGTAAAGCGTATCAATTAATCAGAGAATAGTGTTGGGTTCAATTACACGTGTTAGCTAAAAATTATTGAAAACTTGCAGCAATCACTGATATTGATGAATATATTTTCACAGCATTTATATTTTACCTGTAATTCAAATCGAGTTTTAAAAAGTGTTGTGATGATAACATTAAACACAACAAGACGGCCTTATACTAGAAAATATCTATGTTGCAGGTGTTAGAGTCGGCCTCGTCATGTCCACTGCATCACAAACTGTGGCTTGTCTTTTGTGAAATGTGGTACTGTTTACTCAGAGTTATTGGTGAGAGTTATTTGATAACTTCAATTGTTATTTTGGCTGCTTTATGCAAACACGACAAATTCCTTTTAAGTTGAATAAGAGAGTTGTAAAGATGCATGGATGTTGATTCGATGTAAGACATGCACCACTATTTATACAGGCTGCTGCTCGTTGGATCTGTCTTTATTGGAGCAACTACGACTGTTACTTCTGGTCTGCCATCTCTCCTCTCTGTCACATGGTTTCCTGTCTCTCAGAGATTTACAGCTACATCTATTTCTGTGCTAATGTAACGGTTTTCCCCATTATGAGGAGGAAGAACGGGTACTGGTATTGCAAGAGTGCTTTGTTTACTGGCTTTACTCTGTATTTCGTGGTAGCGATGGCTACAGAGTGTCAAGGCAGTATGGTCTCTCCGATACGGAGAGTACTGAATGCTTCTAACTAGCAAACATGACTAAGTTCGGCAACCGGCCAAACGGGTTCCACAAGTTTAACAGGGTAGCAGTACTTTATTTCTACTTGCTACTGAACCAAAACACACAGAACTAAACACTAAGTACAAGTGTAAAATGAACGATAAGTCTCCAAATACATATTGAGTAATAGTCCAATGTATCTGGCAGTATAGTCCTCTTGGCTGGTCGTTGCTACGCGGAATCCTAAGCATCTTTTCCTAAGCGCCTTCCAAGGTATTCCTCCTGGTAGTTCCAAACGATTCCTCAGCTTCTGGGACTGGTGCTGGCTAGCATTGAACGCTAGCTAAGACACACTAACTAGACAATACTAGATACCAACTCTATCTAACTGTATCTGAGCTGCTGGGCTGCATGCAGCTCTATATAAAGGAGGTACAAAATCATGTAGGCATAAAAATATATGATTGGCTAATACAGATTGAGCAATCAAAACAAGCTAGCATGTGACAAGTGTCAAAGTTAATAATAGAACTTAGAGGCCGGAAAGTCCTTCCTGCACTTGGTTTTAGTGAAGCGGTAGGTCCTCTGCACTCTTGAGCATTCAGGCATAACCATGGATGAAATATACCAGGATTGCCAGCTGCGGCTGCGTAATAAAAATTTTATGACGAGCCAAATGTAGCCAGTTTCAAGTTTGTGGGAGCCGCCATACTGCTCCGAAATTTTCTAGACCACTTGGATCTCGTAATCAATATCGTTTTCTTATTAATTCTTACACGATGATTTCACGCTGTGGGTATACTGCGTTAGTTTTGACGATTCAAGTATTGTTACTTACAATGCCATATCCGCTCCGAGAACAAAACTTAATATGCCAACGATAACATATATGCAATCTTTGGTGTGTGGCAAACTCTTTTCACAATTTATTGATCTTACGCAGCTTCCGCTCCGAAGCTAAACAATTATAACATCGCCTCAATTGGGATAGTTACGATTATTTTGCGAGCTGCTATAGTCATTTATGTTTCCGCTCCGAACAACCAATTCAATATGGACGCCATGGATGACTTCCCATTGGCCAAAATTGGCTACACCCCGTTCGGATTTCTGGCAATCCTGGTATATTTCATCCATGGGCATAACCTCTAGTAGTATAGGCTGTAGGGTAGTCTTGGATATGTATATGGGTGATTAGTATATGTTATTAGCACCGGCTGAGATGATTGCAGCCCTGTGCAATTCCATTACACTAAGTATGAGTATGGTATACATGTCAGGGTTAATGATAGTATGTTGTGTCTGTTGGCTCTTTCCTTATGTCACCAGTAGGTATCTCCCCAGGGTCTGTTATTCCTAAGGATCCCATTGTCACGGTTTATGTGGTTTTTCTCAGGTCCACATATAGTAGGAGTGCATGTCACAGCAGAAAATGTGATAAATAAAAACAATTTAACTGTGGATTAGAGAAAGAGTATTTGATCAAAAAAATTACTTTTTCATGATTGAAAGCCCTACTGTTTGACAAGTGCAGTTTGATGAACTGCCCAAAATTGATAAAAATTGATTTATTTTAGATTACATATCAGATGTTACACAAGGACTTCAGTATGTGCCATTTTTTAATAAATAGAGAAAGTTTTTAATTTTTAGCACATATAATAATGTTCATTTTCTTTCTTTTAGTTGGTTTTCCACATACTATTGATGATAATGAGATTTTTAGTAATCATGGGATATTTGACCAATCAAATTCAAGTTCATCCCATCACCATTTGTGTGTTGACATATATAACCAAGATATTGCCAAGTCAGGACAACTTCTAATTCTTACCAAGTTGTACATTTCCATTGCTTCTATGCATAGAACACATATGATACACATGTTTGATCATGTGATTATTGTTTTGTATTATTGACCAATCAATTTCAGATTTATTTCATTACTGCAAAGCTATTGTTACTCGGAATTTCCCAAACACAGATTTGCTATTATTACAGTCTTGGGGTTGTCAGCTCTTGGATTGATTCTGACTATAGCTTACTTTCCTGCCGCCCCTCCAACTCAACCCAGTGTGTCCCAGACTAAGAAACTTGAAGATTTCATACCAAGACTGAAGAAACTTTCAACGCATCACATGACCCAATAGTGTCATGGCCGCCAATGATCTCTATAGCCTTTAGACCTCTAGGTGTCAGCAAAGTATGCATTTGTTTTTATCTATTTTATTTTTTGTTATCATAAACGCAATAAGGTTTATAAATAATCGTCTATCTTTAAAACTGTTATTAAATAACTAATTGCATTGTTGCTAGGTGACAGCTGCAGGAATAGAAGCTGTGCAACATTGGCTGCTGTTTTCTTCCTGTCTCTACTATAGCTGACTTTGGATTCTTCCCGAAAAAGACTAAACTACTTCTCAAAATTTCCGCTGCAATGATACTGGGTTTGGAGACAACTTTGGCTTATATCCAGATGAAATATATTAGATTTTCAGAAAACACTTTGATCTGTTAGTAAAATTTTTATTTTTATAAATATGGTTTCATCGCAGTCAACAGCTGGTTTGTAGTTGTCTTCTCTTTTTTTCAGCTGTACTATACACACTGGTTATTGGAACAGTTATTTGTGTAAAACCTTATTATGCCCTTTACTCAGAACTAGCCTGTGAATATGCATTTCCTGTGTATGAGGGGCTTGCGTCTACGCTACTCATGAAGTTTAGCAGCGATATTCTTTGCTCTATTTCTTATCCCAGCATTGTCAGGAAGTGAGTGCATTTTCAAATGATTTTTTGATGTTTTGCTGTTTAATAAAACTTTGTTTACAGTGAAACAAAAAGTTTACAATGGTGAGAAATTTTTAGGCATAACATGGATGACATGGATCTGTGTGGGTGGGTGTTGTATCACACTTCCTCTACTACTGCTGCTGAGAGATAGATACAGCAGGTTGGAACTAGATGCCACGATCACACTTCCTCTACTACTGCTGCTGAGATATAGATACAGCAGGTTGGAACTAGATGCCACGATCACACTTCCTCTACTACTGCTGCTGAGAGATAAATACAGCAGGTTGGAACTAGATGCCACGATCAAGCCTCTATGATTTAAAAAGATTCAAGTTTAGTGAGTTTGGATTGTAAATAGGCTTTAGATAGATACTCTCAGTTATTTCTTTGTTGATGTAGCACCATATCTCTTATTTTCATTTTCAGAAAGTCTAGGCAGATGTACCTTGGAGCTTTATTTTTCAATAATAATTGATACATGCAGACGATTGAAATTTTGTATGGATGACTTTAAATCATGTCATATATTAATTGCTAATAACAGCATACTCGCTTATCAAAGGAATATTTTACATGTCATACAATTGTCATATAGCACATTTATTATATCTAATTCATGGATATCAAAATAAAAACATTGTAAAAATCTGATGTTAGCCATAGCAAATGACATATTCTCATATGAAGAGGAGACAACTCTAAGGCTCAAAATGCACTTTTTGGACATTTATAAGCAAACAAGGGAGGAAACAACTCTGGTGTTAATTGTGTAGGGTAGTGCACATGCAATGGCAGGATTTGCATATTAAAAAGCCAAGTTTTACTTCTTTTTTTCTAGAGTATTGATTACAAATTAATTTTGTGTTTAGTCTCAAGCCATTTTCACCCCCACCATGACTTTCTTTCTTCCAAAAACAATAATTATGAAGATAATAAACTAATTTATATTTGAAAATTTATTCTTTCAAGTTTTAGGTTTTAAAAATGAAAATTTATTTAATTATATGGCGTGCCAAGCAGCTCCAAGTTAAGTTTACAGCTCTAATCACTTTATCACTGTCTTCAGCTTCCAAATATTCAATAACATTTCCGACTTGGAAAAAAGTTCAAAATTGATGTAATGCTAGTTTGCTGCCTAAAAAAATAGATAAAACTAATTATTTGAATTGTAAATATCAAAAAATAAACGATGTTGATCTTCAGGAGACACATAAAAAAGAGACCGACAATTTATTGTGGATGCCAAAACATTAATGGCATATTTTTGGGCCACTCAATAAAAAATGGACACAGAAAAAAGTCACTTTGTGATAGCAAAAGCTTAATAATACAGTCTTGTCTATTCAATGAAGTACTTGTTGACAGACTTGACAGACATACCAGCATGGTTGGTAGATGAACATGCTTAGCTAGGTTGTATTACAATCAATTATGTAAGTGTCACAGCTATAACAAGAAAGCTTCTAACAGTAAACATGATAGTAATGTATTTATTGTTTATTATTATTTTTCATTATTATTGGCAAAAACTAGGCAGCCATGACCAAACAATAAAAAAAAAACAACAACATGTAACTTTTTAATTTACTTCATTTGCTATCAAGGTGCCTCTTGTTTACTTTTATTCTTTGTTTTAACTTAATATGCTTTTAACCATGGCCCAAACCTGCCATGTATTGATGATTAAACTCAGTACAATGAAGAGAGGGAAAATTGTTGGAGTTGAGAGCAAATTGTTAAAGATGGTAAGTTTTGTTGAAGATGAGTAATCAAAATCTTGAAGATAAAACTAAATATGTTGAAGACCATGCAAAATGTTGAAGAGGCGCATCTTTTGAAGATGAGAGCTTTTATTGATGACAAGTAAACTGCTGAAGACGCATTTCTTAACCCAACATCTGAATGAAAGTAGGGGTGCAAGCTATGGGCACGACAGTTATGGTTTATTTCCAAGCAGTTCATTTAGGTCTTGGATGAAATAGAGGAAACAACTCCACATATATAATTATTATCAATTAATTTATAAAAATAGTATGTTTTTTATTATTAAACAAAACGAATCTGCTTTCATATTGAGAGAATGGTAAGTTTATTTATAAAGTTCTCAATACGCTAAACTCTAGGTTATGTTTTGTTTTGTGTTCAGAGCTCTGATACGTCGAGCTCTAGGCAAGGTTAATTTGTTTATTCAGCAAGTTGGTTTCACTGATCAACTTTGTGTATTTCCATAATATTACTACCAGTATATTACGGTATAGTGACAGTGAAGCCTATAAGGCAAACAAATAGATATTATGTAACATATTGACATAGCAATGTACACAAACAAATAAATTACATATAAATAGTAAACCAATTGTGAAAAAATTAACACAGATTTGAATAATCATTGAACATAAAATAGCAAACATACAAACAGTGACTGAACAAATTATGTAATTAGTAGTGTAGCATGTACAAAAGTTACTAACCTTTGCCTGCATATGACATGTTTGTTTGTTTACACTGTTTTTAAATAAAGTGCTAACTTGTCTCTCTGAAGGCAATAGAATGAATCGCAAAGTGAAAGTGATTAGTATAGCTGCCGCCACACGATTGGTTAACCAATTACACAGACCGGCGCACCATTGGCCGATCGAGATCACATTAGCCTATCAGACGACAGTGCCTAGGCAGGCCTACTAAGACCGCAGTACATACAAATGCAGCCTAGCAACATCAATTGCCACGATCATTACATTATTTATAATATTAATATTATTGCACATGATTGTGATATTTATTATTACAAGGGTTATTAATGTTGATTGTATTTAATGAGGTGGAACTGTCATGTTACAACATCAAGGAATTTGATCAAACTCCTTGGTCACACAGCTGTCAAGCTTTCCATAGCAAGACATATCATTATATTTTGTGTAGCCAGATAAAAATGGATACCGCTTCGATAACTGCTTGATACTAACGATACACAATATTATAACAAATAAATCGATAATAATAAATTTATATGGAGTTGTTTCCTCTTTGTTATCCAAGGACTAAGGGTGCTTTCGGATACCCTACGCGTAGCGCTTAACGATGGCATTAAACGAGACCATTCGGAAACCCCGTCGTTGAGGGCAGAAAAAACATGGCGGCAACGGGCAATTCGGGCTAAACGATGGAAGTGACAAGCGAGGTAGGTTGCGTCGTTGACAGACCTTGACTCCACCTAACCAACAGTTTTAACGAGTCAACTTTTAATAATCACTGTTTCTCCCCGTTTCAAGTCGTGACAATGCGTTATAATGTATATAGAAAATAGATCAGACAATAAAATCATCGTAATTAATTTTTGTTTGTGAAGAAACTAAAGTGGGCTCGCTTCAGCTATACAGTTTTCACAGACGTTGATGAAAATAAAGATGTCTATGGTTTGCGCTCAAACAACTTCCGTTAAACGACAGTCATCGTTGAGCCCTCAACGAGTGTTCAACGACTGCCCTATGCATAGGGTATCCGAAAGCACCCTTAATGAGCTGCTTTGAATAAAAGATTACCTTTAATTGCAGCATTGTCTTTAATAATATACCACATATTCAAAAAAGTATGTTTCTTCAATGTTCCCATTTTCGTCTTCAAGATTTTTGTTCATTATCTTCAACAAAACTTACCATCTTCAACAATCTTCTCTCATCTTCAACAATTTCCCCAATTTCATCACACTAAATTTTGTTATTTATCTGTATTGAAGAATAGTTGACTTGTAGATCTGGTGGTTAGACAGAGACTGTATTGGCAGCACATAACATCAAGAAAGCATAGCTAGCATAATATAAAAAACAGCAGTACAGTAATACCTCAATACATTGCACAGAGTTATATATGATATATATGTCAAATTACCATAAAGCATATGTGATGCTATAACAATACTCCCACTAAATTTGACCCACCACCAGCACACAGCGCAACGTCAACGAGTGACTCTACCGCACAACACCCATAGCCGCTCTCAGCTGCTCATATTTAGTTCGTGGTATCGGTTTTGTAAGGATGTCTGCTACCATTTTATCAGTAGGGCAGTATTGCACTGCAATTTGTCCATTTTCCTTAGCTTCGCGAACATAGTGATATTTTATGTCTATGTGTTTAGTCCGAGCATGTGCAACAGGCAATTTAGAAATGCCGTTTCAACGTCCATTTGGTGAACGAGTAAGTTTCTTTTTACTGCGTGAGCTAGCAGCGTTCGTATCGACGAGTAGCGAACTACCGGTGAGAACGTTTCGTCGTAGTCTATGCCAGGTCTTTGTGTATAGCCCTTAGCCACAAGTCTACCTTTAAAACGTTCGACTTTTCCATCGCTTGAGTGTTTTACTTTGAAGACCCATCGGCATCCTACAGGTCTCTCTCCGTTTGGCAGCTCTACGAGATCCCAGGTGTCGTTGTCCAGCAGTGACTTGAATTCAAGATCTGCTGCTGCCTTCCAGTCCATCGCATATTCACTATTCATAGCGTCTGCTAGGCTTTTGGGCTCAACAATTTCATTTGCAGCGCAGGCTATGTGGCTCACAAATTTGTCAGTACCGAATCGTATTGGCGGCCTTCTATCTCTTTCTGATCGACAGCATGGGTGCGGAGCAGCAGACTCGCCAGCGCTACGATGTGTGCT